>JACXIV010000041.1:269874-895763 GCA_014737475.1 Bombus confusus
TAGTGAATAAATTGATAAAGCTCCTTTTGCTGTTTGTTTCGAACATTGTACAAACACACATCAAAAGGAGTATTTATTTGATGATAAATAAATTTTAGATTTTTTTGCGCGAAAGGAGGGTGGATGGGTCGCGGATAGGGTGGGTCTCCATTCGCAGCACCTCCACGTGGTGAGACCCGGGCAATCGTATTGTTTGATACATAATTACTAATTGTATTGTTATATGTGATACAATTATGAATTATATAACAAATAATACGAGCTGATGGCTGCGATCGCGATTGTAGTTTTGCTTTTTAACGTGGTTTTAGTAAAGTAAAAAATTGCCTAAAAAAACGTAATTTCATTAATTTCATTAACGTTAATAATATTAGTACATTCTATGTGTAACAAGTCTTTTAAAACTACTTATTCTACATTTACAATGTAATAAAATTCAGTAATAAAGTTGATAGTATTTATTCTCTAGTTAGTCTAGTTCATCAAAATATTTCTATGGAACAATATTCCACTGACGTTGTACATCTGGTTCTGCAATCTGTATCGTAAAATATATAAATATAAATTATTGGTTTTCCCGTATAAATTACACAACTATAAGTACATAATTCTTAATGAGTTTATATCAAATATTTTTATACGAACTATGCAATTCACCTTTGAAGTAAGTTCATCAACACATGCTAGTCGAATACGGGCAGCAGTTGCAGGTGCGTCTAATTGGAAGTAACCTTTGAGACCATATTCCTGACGAGCAGATTTAATAGCTTCTCTTATTGCGAAGAACACGGAAGATGCTAAAAATAGTGGTGGTTCTCCTACAGCCTAAAATAATAGTAATTGTTCAGAAACTTATAAGGATTAGGAATGAACGAATAGTAAGAAACGAATGACACTGTGAACATAAACTCACAGGAATACAGTTTGGTTCTCAATACTTGCTTTGAAATTGAAACTACGTAACTTTAACAAGAAACCTTAACTACAAATGCCAATGCAGGCATGAGCATGTGTAACCGTTATCGCGATTAAGAGAAATAATAAGTTGCAAAGTCCAGTGCCAAACGCGGCAGAGGAATTCGTTTAGTTCATGGACAACAATACTCGACTCGAGTATTCAGGAATCGAATTGATCACTCTGAGAGCATGATGGGTTTGAGATTTTAAACGCGCAGTCCAAATCATCATTGAGAATGATATTGAAGTTCAATGGCAGTCGAACTTGAAAAAATAATTGCCGTCGAATCCTTAATGGGCAGACGATGAAAATACCGTTAATGGAGCGCTGTTGTTGACCACAGCAGAAATTGCCGATATGGCAACTGAATATGAGTAACAGAATAGAAAAAGACGCAGGACGAGCTAAACTTGTTAAACGGCTAGGACATTGCTAACAATTTGGGAAATTCGAAAAATGACCAATACCTTATCGTTTTTAATAGTAACAATAACAATAAAAAATGAGAAATGATAAATATAAATCAAATTCTTGGTTTCTCTTAAGAATATATTACCTTGGACGAGTAAACAGCACGAGGATTTGAGGCGCCTTTCAGTAAGGATACATTAAATATTTCGGGAATATCTGTAAAACCAGGTAGCTTATATGCACCTGGACCTTTAGTAGCAAGGGCTCCAGTTCTGAGAAATACCATTTCTTCTAGTGTAAGAAGACCATATCCTTGAGCAAAAGCTCCTTCGATTTGTCCTATGTCAATTGCTGGATTTATGCTTTCTCCTAGATCCATTACAATATCAGTTTTCAATACCTATATACGAATATCAATATTTAGATATCAGTAATTTATAGTTATATTGAAGTACATTTTAACATGTACAATTTCCTTTTGAGATGAAATATATTTACTTGATGATCTCCAGTCAAGCAATCAATTTCTACTTCAGAACATGCAACACCATATGTAAAATAATTAAATGGATTTCCTGTGTTAGTTTCGAATGAGTATCCTATATCAGGAGTTTTATAAAAACCGGCAGCGGAAAGGCTAATTCTTTCCAAATAAGCTGTTTTTATCCACTCTTCCCATGTTCCATTTGGGTTCTTATCTATCACTGGTTTTAATCGTTTCATAATTTCGTTACAAGCATACTGAAATTTTTTTTACAATGTTTAAAATCATTGCTTAATTGTAAGATTATTGTAGTACTCGTATTGCAAAGATCGAAATTAAAGTGAGGAGAAGCAATAAAAAGGAAGTAGGTATATAGATTATAAATAATATCAAAGTTTTAAATAAGGGTAAAAGAATAGAAGAAATAAGCAAAAAATGTTGGAAGTAAATTGAAAGAAAACAAATCATTTTTACATACCATAATAGCCATACCATTCAAATCTGAAGCAGCACTAGCTGCTGTAGCAGATGTATTTGGTACTTTATCGGTAGCAGTTTCCATTATATGTATTTTATCTGGTTTTAATTTCAGAGATCTGCTTGCTACCTAAATATTAAATAGAAAATGGAGGAGCTGTGATATGTAGTGTGTTGAAAACAAATATCATATAATATATTATGATACACATTACTTAATTGTAATAATGTCAGAAATAATATGAATAAAAAAAATGAATAAAATTTTTAAATATGAAATGATTATAAATTATTAAATTTGTGAAGAGTATATAAGAAATGAGAATGATAATTTAAGTGAAATCAAAATAGAAAAATAAATAGAATTTACTTGTATCATTTTTGTATGTAAACCTTGTCCCATTTCAACACCACCATGACTAATTAATACGGAACCATCTGTATAAACATGTACAAGTGCCCCTGCTTGATTTAAGAACAGTGCAGTGAAAGAAATACCAAATTTGGTTGGAACTATTGCCAATCCCTTTTTTTTGTACCTATTTTCTCTATTGGAATAGTATTTATTAGAGTTAATACTTTGTATCATTGAAACTTCAGAGTACAATCATGATTGTACAATTAATAGAACTATAGAATTTTTTAAGAAAGTTATAGAATACAAAAAAGAAAAGGACAATGGAAATAAATGAGAAATATAAAATAACGATGAAACATAGAAAAAGTATTTTACTAAGACAGTACTTAGAAATACATACCTGTTATACTTTTGAACTTGTACAAGTCGTTCATTGTAATTTGAAGATAAAAGACACTCTTCCCAGCAACGTTGCAATGTACAATTAATAAGCTTCTGATTATAATGAGTGGTATCTCCTTCCTTGTATAAATTTAACTCTGCAACCTGTTGAGATTATTTATTTAGCGATTCAAAATTGTATGCTTTTATATATAGTATTAAATTGTGATCACACCTCAGCAGGATCTTTATTTAAATATTCTGCAATATGTCTGATCATAGTTTCGGCTAAAAACATTCCTTGCGGACCTCCAAAACCACGGAACGCTGTATTTGACGGTATATTAGTTTTACACATAAAACCATACACATCAGCTGCTGGTATTTTATACGAATTTTCAAAATGGAACATAGCACGTTCTACAATCTAACAAAAAAAATATATATATATATGAATAAAATCTAACATTTTATAAATAAAATATTCTGGAAATATTAATAAATATATTAACATACTGAGGAAGAAAGATCGCGGGAGTAACCCGCGTTGTTGTAAATATAAACTTGTGTTCCTTTAATCGCACCATTATCGTCAAATCCAACTTTATATTTTAACAAAAACGGATGTCTTCCTCCAGTTGTCATAATATCTTCGTCTCTATCAAACATACAGCGTACTGGTTTTCTTAATCTGTAAAGGTAAATTATTATAATGCAAATCCTTTTGTTAATCCAATTTAAAGAAAACTTCTTTTTGCCAAATTTTTTGTTTTATTACTTTATTGCGTGCAAATATAATTACTTGTATGCAGCAAACACAACTGGTAAAGCAAGTAACGCGGGACGAGACTCTTTTCCTCCAAAACCACCACCTAATCTTTTCACTTTAACCACAACCTTATTAGCTTGAATACTTAAAACATCTGAAATGTATTTCTGAATCTCTGAAGGATGTTGTGTTGAACAATATACTTCTAATTCGTCTTCTTCCTTGGGAATTGCCAAAGTTGCGTTTGTCTCGAGGTAAAAATGCTCTTGTCCTCCTATTCGAACTTCTCCTTCGAGAATATGTTTCGATTCAGCGAAAGCCTTTTCTACGTCTCCCTTTTTTATACGTTTTGGTGTTTGCTCGAAAAAGGAACGATGTTTGATAGCGTCCTACAATTATTTAAGAATACTTCTTTAAAACATCAAAATTCGTCAAGATAAAAAATTAGTTAAAAATTTAAAGTTACATATTCTGGTTATGTACTTTTATTATACCTCTATAGAAATGATCACTGGTTGTAAATCTTCGTACTCGACTTCAACCATTCTGGCAGCCTTCTGTGCAATAGCTTGATTAACAGCTATGACTGCTCCAATTACTTGACCGTGACTTGTTACCTTGAAGAACATGTTCATTTTTTACTTATTCTGAGATTAATTGTAATTCAATTATATTAAATCATATGTTACGTAAAATTCCCTCTATTTAAATATATTTTCTTTGAATAAAAGATTCTTTTTTTTTAAACATTCCAAAGATTCTTACTTTCTCTGAAATAAATACTTGTTCATCCTGAACTATAGGACCATAAAATCGTTGCTTTTCGGGTAAATCTTTCCCACTATAAAAAGCAACCACTCCTTCTAACGACAATGCTTTAGTTGCATCAATTTTCAAAATTTTTGCATGAGCTCTGGTAGATAAAACTACAGCTAAATAAAGCTCGTCAGAGAATTTTGGCATATCATCGCAATATATCGCTTCTCCTGTTGCCTGTTTAAATGCACTGGCATGAACAACTGTTCTTCCAACAAAATCATTTACCTCCTGATTCTTTGGAACCTATCACAAAATGCACAAAATATTAATATATAAAATTATATGTTTTCAAGAAAAATTTTATAAAACAGTGTGTCAAATTAGACTAAGTAGCAGGTACCACTTGATAATATTGTGAACTCTTTGGTTCTTTAGTGTGGAATCCTTCTGCAGCACTTTCAATTTCTTTTGGTAAACATACTTGGAGCTTTTTAGCTATGTGTAAAAATCCTTTGAAGAATAGGCTGTAAAAGCCAAAAATGTTATATACAAATAATGTCTCTTTCAAGGATTTGAAGGAGAATTATTGAAGTATATATATATATATATATATGTATACCTTAAAGTTAAAGATTTACGATACTTGACCATTCCACCTGGAACACTATCTGGCAAAGGTAGTTCATTTAATAATGAATCGTAAACAGTTTCTAGAAGATCTGTATTCCATTTTCTAAAACAATTCTACATTAATATTTTCTTTATGAGAGATATAGTTATAAAGTAAACATTGCATAATTTTATAAAATACCTTCCAACCATAATGTCACAAGTTTTTCTAGCTAAAACTGTTGTTGGAGCCATTCCACCAAAAGCCAGATGTGCTTTACTAACAATGTCACTTTCTGGTTCAAAGAATATATTTAGTGCCATATTAACGATAGCAATGTCATCATCTCGCCTTCTTGCTTGTTTATAGGCAACAAAATATTGATTCTACGAAATAGGAAAATATAATATTGTAAACTATTTATTGATAAGTAATATAATATTGTTTTGTTATCTTCAAAATTTTATATACTTTCTCGGAAAACGGTATTTGAATTGATAGTAAAATCTCTTCTGGTGAAACAACATTTTGTCTATAGCCCCTAAAGAAAGTATGATCCATTGGAATAAGCCTGACTCCGTTCTTCATACTCGAAACGTTTAGTTTTATTCCAGCTGCCATGAAAATTGGATTTAGATCTGATATGGGACTTCCTGTCATTATATTTCCACCAACAGCCTATAAAAAAATAAAAAAGCTTCTTAGCTCAAAAGTTACATTTCACAGCAAAAAATGTATAAATCATTTCGAAGAATAAAAATATTATAATAGACCAGATAACTTACAGCAACATTTCTGATTTGTTTCCCAGCAAACCAATGAAGCATATTAGTTATTTCGGTAAAAATTCTTGTTTGGTATTCTGTAGTAATAATAAAACATAATCTATAATATATCCATAAAATTATTGAAACATAATATGGGAATATCTACCAGGTTTTATGGCAATTTGATTTTGTAAGGCTTTCTCCATCTCAACAAGTGTGACACTAGCACCTACATTCAGTAATTTTGGAAATTCTTCTATAACACGCATTTCTTTAATTAAAGTAGGCTGTATAAGAACTGGATAGGATAAGTACTTGAATTTAACTTCAACCCCTGAAAGTACGTACAATTAGTTTAGTATTCTTACCCCGCTTATTTTTGCAACTATATTAAAAAGATATACAAATTTAAATAATCTTTTAAATAAGTAAATTTTACCTATCTCTGTGTTTCCTACAACAATTTTTGCATTTGGATATTGATTTTTTAATTGCAATAACTGAGTAAGAGTTTTTGGTCTGTGCCATGTGACATCTTTTCCTTTTATTATTAAGTATTCTTCATCTAGGTGTTTAGAAATCTAGAAAAAGTTTATGTAACTTATTAAAACGAAAACGAGATATTAGTCATACATCGGCTGTTCAAAAATCGATTAATTTAAAAGATATTTTATCTTTAATTTTGTAGTTCCTCATATTTATCGTTTACGAGAGAAACGCTGGAAACTATTAGTGTGAACACCTTGTATTACTAAAATGGATTACTGAAATAAAAAGATATTAGTATCAAATAAATAACTTACGTGTAACTTGGGTGGAAAAATAATTTCTTGAGAAGGATCATACAGACTAAATTCTTTCGTATCAAAAACTTCTGTAGGTTCTGCTATTGGTATCTTTTTACAACAATTTTCTCCCATAGGACATTCTCCATTTGTTAAAGATTTTTCATTACTTTTTGACATTAATTGCATTGTTTCCCATTCTTCCGTAAAGGTTTTATAAGCCTCTATGATAGGACGGTACCCAGTACACCTGCATAAATTTCCTACAAACACACTGTCCATTAAAAATGATAAAATAATAATGATATGAATAATAAAGCGATGAATTTTATGAATATATGTAAAGTAAATGAAACTTAAATAAATCAGTAAAATACGTATAATAATTTTATGTGCAGAAATAGGAAATACAGGGAAAGTGTTTTCTATTTTTAAAATATATATAAACTCATAAAAATTAAAATTAAAATATGAAATAAATCTGAGAATCTTCTTTTAAAATAATAATTAGTCCTTTGCACTCGGAGCTATTCCGGACGTTACCTACCAGCAACTCGGCTCCACTTTGTCGCGAAAATGTGGACCTAGGAATCGTCATATTATATAGTATAGTTTTGGAACCAAGTAATATATTATAATCATATTTGATTTATATGAATTTGTAGACATCGAGGAAGATATTTTTTGCAGAAAGATCAAAATTTTATTAAAAATTCTAATTGTAAGTTACGAAATCACAAAATGATATTTACCAAAAGAATATTACTTTTCTGATTTTCTCACTTACTAGTGCAGGGATTTATCTGTAACGCTCGACGCTTCAATACGAATTGAGTTCAACTTTGGAAATCTTTTTCTCCAGTTTTAGGCTTGCTTATTTATGTCCTCAAATTTCATCATAGAATGCGAGGCATACTTGCATACCAACCTTTCTTCTACAAAACATCCTTATCGCTCTTTGGATAGAGATGGAATAAAGAAGCGCTCGGACCGCCGTAAACGCATTTCTCACGTTCTCTTCCGACATAAAAGTGGCTGATATTTTTTTCATACATCTTGATAATTATACCATAGTTTGATTTGCTTTCTCGTGTCATTTCGAGAAAGAAAAGCTTCAGGGAAACATGCATTTCTCAAAAAGTTGCGGTGGAATAAGTTCATCCTCCGTAATCGCTAATAAACTTTGATTTCCCTTCTAAGGGAACATCCGAGTGCAAAGGGTTAGAAAGCTGATATTAAATGATCATCAACGTGAAACGATTATATAAAATGAAAAAGACATAGTCCATCCATAAAATTTTCCAAACGCTACCTTTCTTCTTCAGAGTATTGTTCACTTGTGTAAGTACCATTTAAATAAAAGAACATGTTGTCTGCAACAATTATTTTTCATGTTCGTTAATTTCTTCTTTAAGTATATAAATTGAATCACTATTATATAACATTTGACTCGGTTTATTTTACCTAGTTCTTGCCAATTTTATTTTTGCTTCTACGAAATATTTTTCAACTTCGGTCACGAATTCGTCGAGTCTTCGATCGTTCAACGCACTGCAGATAATAAATTTAACAGCTCTGCAAAATAACAGCACAATATTAAGGAAAAATTAAATGATAAATTAATTTCGTAAAAAGACAAGTAGCAATATAGAAGATTGTATAAAAATTAATCAGTAAGAAATATTTTCTCTGGAAAAGGAAACAAAGAAATAAAGAAACAACATGTCATTGTTACTAATGATACACACACGAATTGAACAAAAAAGTCAAGCATTAAAATATTCGAAAAAGATTTAATATCAACAGCTTTCTAACTATTACCAAATAGAACAATTAAATCAGAGGATAACTCACAGATCTTGTCTGTTAATTATCCATTCTTAAAACACATAGAAAACACATAACAGAATATCAAGCAAAAAAGAGAAGAGAAAAGAAAAGAAAAGAAAAAAGAAGTGTAGTTTTAATACACGATATAAATAATATAACTAATTTTTAATTAATTGTCCAACAACATACGAAGTGTATTAATAAAATTTTGAGAATAACTAATAAAGTAGCCAAAATGTAGACGAGTAGTATCATCTCTCTAGTACCATCATCTTGATTTGATTTGTATCGCTGTAACTTCTTTTTATTCTCGAATAATAATAGAACACATATTCGATTAATCCAGGCACACTCGTGGCATGAATTAAGGACAAAATAAATCGATGGTAAGTTTGTCGATGGTAAGTTTGTCGATGGTATTTACTTGAATCAAAGATCAACTTTGACTTTGTCTTTGATACCAAATTTCAAGATTGGGGATTATTGAATACAAATTGCTTGTAATATTTTAATGTTATGAGATTTAAGTTACCTGTAACTTGCGTATAACATCATAAGGCAAAGGGTTGAAATAGATATCGAAATATGAGTACCAATGGTATTATAAAATGCGTGTATACAATTTCGAAGGGACTATCTTGAAGGCAATATTCCTATATACATTCTACTTCATTTATCTTATTTTCGAAACTTGAAATTACTACATTTCGTATGCAGCAACATTGCATAAATGATCGTAATGTTACCTTGAAAGGCAATTTCAAGATCCTTCATGGTTGGTTTAGGAGTGCTTCGTAGCAATGCGTACATAGACATTACAATGCCAGGTGTACAAAAACCGCATTGTGACCCGTGTGCTTTTGCAATGCGCTCTTGAACCGGATGAAGTTTCGTTTTAACACTTCCAATACCTTCGACAGTGGTAACCGCTAGACCATGCATAGCACAAACTGGAGTCAAGCACGCGTTTACTGCTAAATGTCTGTTTGTTAAATATTAGACGGTCAAGGAAAAAGTTATCCCTCGGTTTTATTTACATATATATATATATATCATTATATATAACTTTTTAATTTTAGAGAAGTTTCTTCCTTGATTCCAATATTTATTCATGATTCCAGAATACTTTGGCACGTTGATTTTTGTATTAAGAAATACTTAAGTCTCGAATGGATATAAAAATATGATTCTGGAATTGGAAATTTAACAACAGCAGTATGCGCATCATTACTTTCAATGATCTATCATCATCTAATTATAGATTCTATCGATTCTATTCTGGAAAATATTAGGTCATCCCATAAGTAATGTCTTATGTTACTTTACTGGATAAATTATGGATAAATTATGATGCAATGAAAATGCAATCAAAGTCAGTTGAAAAATGGAAAAGATCATGGAAAGCCACGGTCAAAATACATCGATGATTAAAGATAAATGTAAATATTAATTTTTTTTTTTTTTACAGCGTTAGAGTCAAAAAGCGATATTATCTATGAGATGATCTAATATATTTATATTCTGAAGAAAATAATTTTAAAGATATTGTAAAGGATACGTAATAATTCCTGTTGCACGGTCTAATTTTGATATCATTACAGTACACGCTCCACAACCACCTTCTGCACAACCCAGTTTCGTGCCGGTTAAGTGTACTAAATTACTTGAGTTAAGAATCTTCTTTTAAAAGTGTTTTCAAATGTGTCTCGACATTTCTAATACTTTTATAATTGTTTTTCATCTTCCTACTTTTACTCCTCATCGTATTTTTTATATTTAGTATTCGACATCATCGTTCGACTATTTTTACTATTTTTTAGCAACATTTTTGTTAATTTTTAATATCCTATATTTATTTTAAAACTTCATAGTGTCAAACATTTTTAGTCAAGAAATATTTCATCTTGTACTCGACTAATTACAAATTTCTATCAACTATTCTGCGATTAAAGCAACATTAAAAACAATATGATATTATCAAAAGAAGAAAATAAATTTATCTTTATTAAAATTTATTACCCGATATATTTTACATACAAATTAATTTACTTCAGGCTTATTTCTAATGAATTCTAATTCCAATTCCTGCATCATCCCGCTAATATATTGTTTCAATATTTGTTATGCGTAATGCATGGCAAGATTATACGTATGTACTTAGATTTCACACCGAGATACGCGCATCACGATACGCGACATATAGATACTGAATATAATATACATGCATGTGTACACCAGTAGAAGTGTTCACACGACGATTCTTCAAAATCGGGACACAGTACCGCGATACCTGCCTTAGAGGTCTCTATTTTACACGTTTTAAACGTATTCGTACCTCAATTCGTTTTTAATTCAATTAAATACACGTATATTAATAAATCCGTATTTTAATTCGTATGACTTTTAATATACATATATATCCGCGAAATATAAAAAATTGCGAAATTAATAAAACATGTAGAGTATTTCAATATATTTATTAGGAGAATGTGTGTAAAAACTATACGGATCAGAAAACAGATATATGTATATACATATGTAATACACGCGTCTTTTTAATACACGTATTATACATCACCACGTAATCTGTATGTACCGAATGAAAATTATCAGAATACTAATAAATGTCAACTATTAGCAAAAAGAAATTGTGAAAATTTCCATATGTCTCAACACATAAATATTATACATATAGGATGAGATTTTAATTATTGAAATAATTAAAATATCTTTTTATAAAGATAGAGTTCCAATTTAAATATATTCAAAATATTTAATGTATAGATTTATATATTACATTTTTTAAATACGGAAAGGATACATTTATTTCTCAAATACCATAGTAAAGTCCATTCTGGATCTACATTGTCATCTATCACCTATAATATAGTATCAATATTTATAATATAAAAGATCAATAAGAATACATATAATCAAAAAGAATACAATAAAAAATGTCATGATCAAAAACATTATACAACTATAAATGTTATATATAAAGTAATCAAGAGAGAATGGTCTTTACAGATACATAATACATATTTTATTACATACTACATATTTTATTACATACTACATATTTATTTTATAGATTGAATACAAAGAAAAATTATACTCATCAAATTCAATAATACATATATACTAGAATTCTGAGTCAACACAAAATTGTTCATTTCATTTTAAGTAAATAATTTTGAAAGTGAACATGAAATAAACACATGGATAGAATATACATAAACAAGTAGAATAAGAAGAATAGAAGAATAGGTTTAGGCTACATACAAATACTTATTGAGATGCTATATATATAATATGTACGTACCTCCTTGCCATTAACATAAAACACTAAAGTATGTGAAACTCTATCATGTCCTACATTATTCGACGTTACAAGTGCAGATTGAGCAATGGTTTTCCCATCCTGAACCATCTTTGCTTATTATGAATCTCAATGGAACCTGTGAAAGAAATTCTCAAAATTATTTCACCAGTATAATATAGTAACATTCTAATATTTTGCCAAAAGTTCTTCTTATTTCAGAATATGAGAAGCTACACAAATTTCTATATAAGTTCAATGTAATCTAACTCCATCTTATTGATTACATATTATTATTATTGAGTCATATATGTTATTGTTGTTGAAAGATGATAAAATAATATACTTTGTACATTTTATTATCAGAGAGATATAGATTGTCTTTTATAAAAAATTTATCTTTTAACAACATATATCTTGTACTTTTTGGTAATATTTGTTATGAAAAAATAAATTTCTCTTTGCACAAAAAATTGTCAGATAATTATTTATTTACAAACTTTTATTATTAATTTACAAACTTTTTTTTATCAAATACATTTATTTCAAATACATACATCCAAAATAATATTTATACTATTATTTTTAGCGCATAATACTTTTGCAATACATATTGCTTAAGGAAATTATGATAAGATTGACCTACATGCCTTCCATGGATCTCCAGTAAATAATAATAAAAAGAAAAAACAGTTAAATAAAATTTGAAATTTATGATACAGGAATTCATGTAAAATGAGACATTTATAAAAGAATTCATATCATCTTAAATCAATCTGTATACATTAATTAAAGTATAACAATAAAGTAAAACGATATACAATTAGTAATAACAAAATAATAACGGTATCTAGATATAATAAAAAAACTTAAATTACAGTATCAAATTGTTTCCTTAAGTTCTTCAGATGAAAACGTTCTGGACGTAATATTAAGTTAAATTTTATGCTTAATTTTTTGTTGTTAGAACGATAATTTTACTGCCTGTTACATTCACGTTATAAAAACGAAACTGACGCTTGTAGCAAGATTAAATTTTTCATACGTCATTACGTTTATGAGAAAACTGCAAAATCGTCAAATTGTACATACTATTGTGTATAGTTTAACATATTAAAAGTCCGCAGTACGATACATGCAGCAAATATACATTCAAAGGAAAGCGCTATTATTAAATTACTTTAGAAAGTAACATTGCTGAGGTACTATAGCTAAATTATTTTATAAATTAGTAATAAATTAAAAATGATTATATATGAACATATATATAATGATTATAAATATAGAAAACTTAACTTGCTTTTGAATTAAAACTGTTAGCTTGTTGAGAAACTCGTACAGAACTGTTCAAACAACAGTGTATGACTGGCCATTAGGTTATCATCAAGTAAGATACGTCTTTTGTGTGTATGTGTTGCGTTTTATTAAAAAGTCACAATACACGAATAAAGCAATTTGTCCCTACCACATCTTATTCTTCAGCAAATCGCTTCTCTCTTAGGATTGACATTATTGTGTGTACATTCCTTTGCAATTACAAATTGAACTACAGCTAATCAAGTATGAGAGAAATACTTAAATTAATTAAACATTTTGCTTTATTCTACATTAAGATAATATAGTACAGGATTAAACAATAAAATTTTTGTATTATGATATTGATGAAACGTTTATACAAATATTTATATATAGAAGTAGAAGTAGAAGATTCTTTGATGATTATTTGAATCATTGTATGTATTTGATTTGAAAAAACGGTTACACAAATTTTTTAAGAATTTCAGAAGAATTCTAATCTTTGTGGAGATATATAATTTATATAGTATAACCCGATAATTCTAGAAGATTAGTAATATGATAAGAATATTACCACAGTATTACAATAGTATTAATTATACATGTATTGTACATGTATTACTGCTAATTAACTGATAATATTTTCATCTGATACATCAGTTTTTATTTTTACTTTGCTTATACACATATATCTAATTATATTTTATTTATATGCAGCAAACAAATAAATGAATTTCATTTAACAGAAAGTATAAATGATAATAACGCTTACTAACGCTGAGTCATTCTGTAGAAAATTTTAAACACATTTTAAAATAGTTTGAAAAATGATTTTTGTTTTTATTGATAATGTCATTTTTATTATTAGTAGTATTATTTTACAATTAAATATATAATTTTAATATGTCTTTTCCAGAAATATATTCTTACTGCATTCAAATATTTTAATTACTTAGTTTCATAACAAGTAGCGCTAGTATCGTAGGTATTAATTATCTACAGAATTGCACATCTATCTTCTGTTAGATTGTGGAATCAGCTGATTGTGGAAACTCCAGATTGTACGAAAACTACATTTCATAAATTTCTCAAACTCTTAACAATATTTTATGTTTACTGTGCTTAGTGAAAAATGTCTTTTCTCAAAGAAAATTACAATGTACTGGTGGTCTTAGATAGCGAAATTTCCAATAATGACATCATAGACTTTATCAGTGAAATTAAAAAACATCTTAGCAATGCCGAACAGCTGACAACTGTATCAACGAAAGAGCTGGAAAAATGTAAGTAATTAAGTACTGTCGTATGTATAAAGTAGATTCATAAACATATGTGTTCATATTTTCTAATTAATTAGAAAAAAATAGATTTTCAGTATGTGCTTTTTCGTCAATTTTGTATATGAAAAGTGTTTTATTATTTTGTACTAAATTTAATGTTTTTATTCTTAGGTATTAATTCCTCTTCCTATGATGCAATTATCTCCATTTTTAAACGGTCATGTCCAAATCTTAAAATGCTTCTAGAAGAATCATTGCGAATGTTGAAACCCGGAGCAACATTGATTATTTATGAGTCACTCCAAGAAAAAGAAAATTCTCTTTACGATGAAAGGGTGTCCAACTTGAAATTAATTGGTTTTAAAGTAAAAGTGCAAGAAAGTTTAGATACAAAACAATTAAAAGATCTTCTACTTAATATATATAATGGTACAGATAATATTTGTGAAGTATTAGCAGAAAAACGTTCATTTGAAGTAAGTGATACTTTCCTGTTTTTCATAAATCAATGTGGTTTTGATTGGATATACTCTTTATTTTCACCTAAATTATATTTATATAGATTGGTTCTAGTGTAACACTTAATTTTGGTGAAAAAAAATCTCCTAATGTATGGAAACTAGATAGCGCTGTTGATGAAGAATTAATTAATGAAGATGATCTTTTAGATGAAAGTGATATTGTCAAACCTATAACTAATTTGAGAGGTAAGTTGAACACTTTATTCATATACAAATTTTAGTTGAATATTTCTATTCATATACAAATTTTAGTATGTAGCACAACAGGTAAGCGAAAAGCATGCAAAGATTGTTCTTGTGGATTAGCTGAAGAATTAAGCGGAAAAACTGCACCTGAAGGAACTGCAAAGTCTTCATGTGGAAATGTAAGTGATTTGTTATACATTTCTATACTATGCCTCTAAAAAAATTTGACTAAAAATAATATACATGTACTTTTCAGTGCTATCTTGGTGATGCATTTCGGTGTGCTAGTTGTCCATATCTTGGTATGCCTGCGTTTAAACCTGGTGAAAAAGTAGTTTTACTTGAAAGTCAGTTAAAAGCAGACTAGTGAAATATTTGTGAGTTACACACATATCCTATTTTTATGTTAATTTTTTGCATGTAATCATCATAATAATAATTCTTAATATTGTTAATCCTTGTTTTCCACATTAACATTTCTATTCAAAATACAGGATTTTTTTTATCTTACTTATCCTTTCTATAACTGGAGAAATAGTGTAGTATACATATAGAAATTTAAAAGGATGTAGCATAAAAGTTATGCAATAAAAATATAAAACATATATATGTTACTTTAATCATTTATTACATTTTTGTTTGTATACAATAGCGATCAACATGTTAATTATAATAGAATGATACAAATTATTTAAAATCTCGAATAATGTCGATGAAGTCAATTCCAGTATAAAAACAATAAAATAATTTAAGTACCACGTAATATTATGATACGAAACGATATGTAACATATCACTGAAATCATATTTTTGTATTACTGGAAGACAATAAAAAATAAAGATGGTAATTTCGCTATATACAAATTATTCTATAATTTATGAGGGAATGTAAGCCCTTCACTATAAATCCACTAACCCTCCTCTGGGGTTGAGTGCTCGAGAAAGGACTACATTCCAAATATAATATTTAATATATATATCTTTGTATCATTCTATTTGAACATATTTTGGAGTCTAACAAATACAAATATGTTGTATAAAATTTTCTACTAAACTTTTCAAAAAATGATCACGCCATTGCAAAGGACGATGGTTTTTAAATTATATTAGCGTCGTTTACAGGAACAAAATAAATCGCCATATTCTTAATTTGCCTCTACAACAGGAACATTATTCCGTACCGTAAAATATAGAAGTACATATCGAAAAAAAAGAACGAATGTTGTTTAAAATGTTAACTCGTTTATACCATAATAGTAAATGGTATATTTTATGTCCGTAAATGAGTTTAAATCAGGACATAGCTGCGCAACATTTTTGCACTGTAGAAACTACTGCCATGCTACAATTGCCTTTCTGTTTTATCTACTTATTTAATATAGCTTCATTTGGTGCAAAAAAGATATTTCATTATTACTAGCATTATTATCATATGTATGATGTTCTATAAACTTAATTATTAATATTACCTCGAAATAATGTTTAGAAATTATAGTATTACAGTTAATGTTGATTACGTAGAACTTTGGTATAAATTTAAGTTTATGTTTTAAGTAGCTATACATCGTAAAAAGTTAGCTACCGTTTGCCGTGAACAATTGTATAGTTTAAGTACAAAGAGAGCGATAGAAAGTACAATTTGGTATTTCGTTTTTGGAAGCAATAAAACGAAAAACATAACATGACAGTTTCAAACAGATCCTTTCATTGTTTTACCATATTTTGCACAAGTTACTTTCACTTAAGTATATAACCATTTGTACTCTATTTCCAAAACCAAGAGATTACACAGAATCCTTCAGTCTGCAAATGAAGTTCAACACATTTGTTGTACTTTCTATGGATGTAAACGTCCACAATTTACATTATTATTATTTTTTAATTTTATTATTATTCGATATTGTAAATAATGAATTTTTTTCTTTTGAAAAATCATGCGCACAAATTTGTACAAATGTTTAAAACAGCCCTATATAATTTTTATACAAATAAGTGTAATCGTTCAAAAAAACAAAATCACATACTAATTTTAAAGTAATTTTTTAAAAGTCTCCAAATTATATTTTTGTATTTCATAGAATGTATAAGGCAGTTAAAAAAGTCATTTGGTATTTCATATTGTTTTTTCTAAAAGCTAGCGTTCTCTTTTTTTAGTAAAACAATATGTAATTTTTGTTAATGTAGACATCCTTCTTTTATCTGCAAATGTACAAAATGAAAACGAACATAGATGAATTAAGAAAATTATCGATTTAATAATTTAATGCTTAAAACTTAAACTCAATGACGATCTTGATTAGAAACGTTCATTTTTCTTTTTCATAAACATAATGCAGTTCATTACAATAATTTTGTAATGAAAATTAAAATTTTCTCTAGAATTGTACTCACAATCAGTGGTACATTGAGCAATCATTAAGCCTAGCAATTAAGGCATGTTTCATGTACCCTTTAGGTTGCACTCAGGATTAATGTACAGAGCTAGTTATTTTGAGACATAATTTGTTATTACTGAAACAGCGTCAAAACAAAGAGTCGAGCAGAAAATAGAAACGAATCAGGAATAAATCAGAGAACCAAGAAATATTGAACAAAACACTATATAAAACTTTTATAAATTTTACGTGTATATATATACACACACATATATATATATATATATGTGTGTATACATATATCTGTTATTTATACACCAAGGCAGTTAAAAAATGCCATAGGACTTAAGATTTCTTGTTCTCTTATGAAAAATATATAATTACATATCTTTAAAGAAAATTGATAACCTTTTAACAACTAGATGAAATAATCTTTATATGAACACAGCCCTACATATTATATGATGTAATAAAAATTAAGAGTCCTCAAAAAGACCTTTGGCTTTCTTTTTTTTTGACTTTATCATCGTCATGGTGTTCCCATACATCTTGTAAGCATCGTTATTAATTATAACAATAATACTACAGCATTCTGCGGTACGTACAGACGTGCAGTTCCGCGAAGTTAAACTTTTCACGGATTTCCTGTTAAGTCCATAAAATCTTTGCCAATTGACACGTCCAAATATTAGTTTATGCTACCACGAATTCTCCTCCATATTATCGAGTAAAGAATTCTTCTCCTCTTTCTTAGAAATATTAGTTGCCGACGCTGCCACACATAATTTTGGTTCGAAACATGGCTGTAAAAAATTAAAGTTTAAATCATGCGAATTTGATTAAGTTCGCTTTGAGATTCTGATGATGTAAAGCATGATAAAAACGATGAACTCTGATAAACCATAAAAAATGAAATTAAAAAGAGATTTAATATCAAAGATGAAAAAAAATTTAGGAATTAATTTATATGTGAATAAATTGTATGTAAGGGTTTAATGAAATACTGTGAGTTGCATTCATTAATGTTCAGTACTGTAGTATTTTTATAATAAAGTATTATTTTTTTTCCATGCTGTTATTCGATAGAAAGGTTACTATTAATTAGAAATAACTTTTATATTTAAAAATTGTTTATTTGTTTAAAATTTAATGTTTTGATAATACAAGGTGTTTCGAACTCATAGTCATTAATTTACTGAACGTTTACTTCATACTGCTGCATCTATTTTGTAATAGAGTATCGCATAATGATTATAAGTTTGTCTTAATGAATTTTTTGTATATACTGATGACAAGACACGTACACAATGGGTAACAATTTATATAAGTTCATGCATAGCAGCATATTAATCAGAACGTAAGCAAAAAATATCATAATTACATAAAAAAGTATTTATTGTAATAGCATTGAAGTTAGTAAAAAATAAATGTGCAACTGATTTTAATTACTTAAATATTAAGTATCCCAAATTAATTAAGCGTCCTCAACTTTAATAAATAATAGTAAGCATCATCGATTTAAAATTAGAGAGCAGCAATATTATAATCTCTTTGCTCTTATTTTGCACTTGAATTTCTTACACAGAGGAAAAAGAAACAACCTACTTTATTAAGATTCCTGTTTAAATTTCTTTCTTCAAGCCCTTAATTGATTCTTTTTCCTCGAATATGTATGTAGCTATAGTAGATATCTTACATCTCCAATTCATTGCATACGTATGCCCATATTTAGCATGCACATAAATAATGTTTATATTTTAGTTGGTCGATCACTCACAGTTTCACAGATATTCATGTTGCAGCAGTTCTCTATGGTTATTTCACACTGATTGTCCGGCAGTTGTGGCCGAGATGTGAGTGGTGTCACACCACCTTTACTGACGACGAAACGCTTTTTGATGCGTGGTCGTTTTCGGTATTTATTTACATAATAACTAAGTACTGCTATTACAAGAATAAGTACACCAACAATTGCACCGAAAATTGGTAGCCACGTACTATATTCATCTGACTCTTTAGCTATTACCATTTGTGCAAGGTGATTCTTTTCGGGACACCTGTTAACAGAAAATAACGAGAATTCTAAGTTGTATATTCTTCAAAACTTAATTGTATTAAATTGGTTAGAAATAATCTCATTCGCATATTAATCCTTTAACGACATATGTATACTGTAGTTTCATCCGTAAAGAAACTATACGAACAAATGTGTAAATGCGATATTTCAGAGAAGACACTGTTCTGTTAATTGGACAAGTTATTTATACAAAAACGATCTTATACACAATAGTAATACTACACGTGCTACTATCTATCGGCAATATGTCAGCAGTCAGGACATTTATTTATTTATTTATTTATTATTTGTCATTGAGATTGATAAGAACCTCGGCTATGAAATAAACAATTATTTTAATTAAAGCCAATAGACTAGGAATTCAGGATTGATTGAAGTGGAAGGAGGTCGCAGAAATTCTTCAAGTCCTCATGAAATTACGAAGTTAGGAATTTCTCAAAAGCAATGTACCTGCAGTGAGCGGTAACGATGCTAGTAGGAACTCGTTCTGTTGCACAAATTATTTCACAAAGTTCAGCAGTATTGCCTAAAATCTCGCACCGAGGTCCTTCGGAATATTTACATTTACAAATTGGTTTTTCATCTTGGACGGAACACTGACCATCATGCAAGCAGTAGTCTTTGCAGAGGTCTGTTTCACATCTTGGTCCAATAAATGCGTCATTGCACTTACACGTGGGCAATCCGTCATTATTTATACTGCAATTGCCTCGGAAGCAATAATTGTGACAAAGATTCGTCTCACAATACGGTCCAGCGAATCTGAAATAATTGAATTTGTACTTAGTTTGTATTCTACGAATTCAAAATTGAATAACATATTTTTAAAATATTCAAATTACGTACACATCTAGCATCAGACACTTACCCAAGTCTGCACTGGCACGTTCCTTCCTTCTCGCCCACATGACCATCATTCAGGCAGTGTTTGGACGTCTCTGTGGTCAGTTCCGATTCCTCCGTGCTGGTTATCAAATTATTATACGATCTTTCGTCAAGCGACAAGTTCGTCGGGTTAATATTTTGTGTTACATTCGTATTCACCGGGCATTCTACTTTGCCAACGTTATCACGGGTTATGATCCCAGCTGGATCGGCGTCATGAGTTAACTGGTACGAGCGGAACATTCTTGGCTCGTCAAATTTCGCGTTTTTTGGTATTGTCCAGACAGCTCTGTGCACCAGATCGGACCAATATATGGAGTTATGATCTAACGCCAGATACACTGGCTGATGACGCTTAGGGTGAACCAATAGTTCACGCTCGGAACCATCGAGGTTGCTGCGCTCGATTTTTATTCTTAGGCCTTCTGTATCATCAATCCAATATAGCTTCTTGTTACTGTGATCTATAGCGACAGCCAGCGGCTCGTATAAATCCTCCTTGATCACTGTTACTCGATTGCTTCCATCTAGATTCGACTTCTCGATACTTGGATTTGTATTATTACTATTTACCCAGTATATGTGACTGGAAACAACGTACAATTATCAGACACTCGAGTTTCATTTTATATCGCGTGTTATTTGTTCTTTTTCTTTTCTTTCTTTTCCTAATCTCGTTCGGCCAAGATTTTTTATTCTCTCTTAGTTGACGCGAATTTCTAAACGGAACTAGACCGGTCGAGATTGCACGTTGTCGCGAATGGGCACGACAGCGTTCTAGGTAGGACATAAATGGCACACCTGTTACATACATCCAGAGCGATACCGCGCGGGCTCTGGTACGTCAAATTGTGGAGGATCGTTGGTTTTTCCGGTGGCCCGTCTTCTGGTATGTGCATCTTCATGATCACTCCTTGCAAAGCGTCGCTCCAAAATAGCATTCGACTCCTTATGTCAAAGGCAAGCGCAAGAATGTAACTCTTGTTTTGTTCTACGGATAATAGAGAATATCGTTTATGTTATACGTACTTTCTTTCGAAACACGAAGCTTACATTTAAACGTAAAAGTACATTTATTTTCCTATTGATTGTACGGTTGAATTTTGAAGGTAAGAAATTGGAGAACATTGGTGGTATAAGGTGAAAATTACTTTTTTCTTTTCTAAGTAAGATACAATTTCTCCGGAAATATTCCTTACTCTTTTTAAATAGACAGCGAAAAGAAGGAAATAGAAGAAACGTTTGAACCAGTTTGGTTTTATGTATCAGACATGTAATTATCCGGTATTTTAACCTTCGTTTCTCAATGCATCGAAGCAGCATAGAAAAACTGCAAATTTTTAATTGCAAAATTCTATATTCAAGGTATTAAATTAAAAAAAAAATTCTATGTTATCTTTAATCAATTCGTCTAAATGATATTCATTTCGTTTTTCAGTCTAGCACGTTATCATTTACTCAAACATTGCCTTTTGGTCTTTTATCATTCATGAAAATCTCTCTTTGTGACGAATAAAAGACACATCGATGCATCCAACGGATAGAAAGGCATTTCCTTTGTTTTTTACGGAAAATGGTAGTTTTACATCATGGGGTGTTCCTTTAAGAACGACCATAATAAATCGAAAGATAAAATCCTGAGTGGTGCCGTTATCCTTCCCAAAAGTTTTACAGATGCGTATCTTTGGAGAAAACCTACCATCATGTTGAGAAGAAAAAGTTTGCTCGATTTCTAAGCAAATTATTTCTCTGTACATTGATACATTTTATTTACTTGATCTTTCCTAAAGAAGTTTAGCAGATAGTTAGTTGGAAATTACTAATATATATATAGAGGAAAAAAGAAATAACTAAGAAATAAAAAAGAAATAAATAAAAAGAAATAATGATACAGATAGAAGAAATTATAAAGTAAACGTATAAAAAGATTAATACTAAAATAAATTCCTAATATTATAAGTTCATATCCTACTGAAAATATTTAAAAATACTTTTTTAGGAAAGCTATCACGCAAGTTGGCTCAACAGATCATCCAATTTACAGGATTAAGGAATGAATAGTATTTTTAGATTTATCTTATCGAATTAAGGTTCTTTATTAAATTCCTAATATATCTATGTGATTAATGTAAAATATGACAGTGATTCCTTTATTGCCACAACGAAACTCTTACTTGGATTGCATTACGTATAATACACGGATGATAAGTAATCCCGTTATATGTTTCTCTTTCATTATTAATGTAATAATTCGATTTTGCACAAGGCATTTATCATTCTATTTTAATAACCGCAAATTATCGTTAAATTCTAATTGAATATTTTTTAATACCCTAGTATGCGTTGTACGTTGTTTTAGAAAGCGAAACGAAAGTCGTTGAGCTGTTAGTGTAGTAAATGCAAATTATCTCATTGAATTTTTGTCTGATAAAACATTCCATAGAAAGCAATATTGTATTGAATATTTATACTATATGGAAGCTTATCAACTAAATTGATATCTGAAATATATCTACCGAATAATATTAATAATAAATTAGTATTTCTTAGTTTTAAAGAAGTTTCAATTCGCTCTTGTTATTCGTATTTCGGTCTATTTTGAGTAACATTAGGGCGATTTAAATTTCTCAATACCAAATAGGCGCATATATAAGATAAACTCTATCTATCTTTATACATTATACAAATAAAATTGTAATAATATTCAGAGATAAGTTGAAAGTAACTGATAAATATGTAGAATAAAAAGTAATTTAATGTACTTACTTTTGAGTAACGGTTTCAACGTGAAATTCTTGTCCTCCAGGTCATTACTGAATATGGTTACGTTCTTGTTACTCACATCGCTAAAATACATTGTTCTAGTGATATCATCGTAGGCCACCCCCGATAAAGTCACAGCTTCCGCTAACTTTGCTTGTGCGATTAACGTCTGATTTTGTGCAAGAAATTCAACTTCACGCCCTATCGCGATCGCTATATCTGTAAATCAAAAAATATCCGAACTTAGTAGGATACCTTCTCAAACTGTTTAAATATTTAAGCAAGCAAATTGCATCTCGTTAAAATTGCGCTGCAATCATTCCATGAAATTGTCATGTTTAATCAGTTATCAATTAATTTAATTGAGTAGTGCTTTTCTTTAACGATGATAGTTTGTCGATTATCAATGTATGAATTTTATTATTCATGCATTCATTGTATACATTCCTATGGGTTTGTCCTGTATGTAGAACACAGCGATTATATAGTAATTTAAGTATCGTAAGATTTGTAGAAAAATAGAAGATTTATCATTTATTTCAGAAGGTACGATAATTTTTTCAAAGACAACAATGTACAGTTACAAGAATGTAAATATTGTAACGCAAGATATATTCTATGATATATTTCTTAGAAATTAAAAAAAATCTAACTTTTCTATGACCATCCAGAAAATATCTAGAAACTAACATCGTTTGTCTGATTTATGGAATACTGCAAATCACTAGAACAAATATCTGCATATAAATATCTAAAATTCTGTTTAATAACCAATTATCATTGATTATTACCTAGAACTTTGAAATACCGTGTAATGTCACTTTGAAGATACTTTAGAAAGTTAAGTTTTCTTATCTCCTCATTTTTGTTAATGCCATGGCACCTACGATAGCTTTATCGCTATCTTTTCGCTGTTTATAAGGGGTGCAGTTATATTTATCTTAATAATTTATGATACACGTGTCATTTGCTACCGACGAGGATAACTAGTGAAAAATTAACGATTTGCAGTTTCAACGAATATTAAGTTGCATTACGGAATGGATGCTGCTTGAAGTTACAATTTTGCTGATCGCGTAATACTCTAAAGTTAACACATTCGTAGTTGTTAATTGTACTTAAACATTAAACCGAACCACGCGGTTCTACACTTGAGAAATATTTGAAAAATATAATTTCAAATATTATACCATGTATGACTTTACGTCGCTTGTGATTACAAGTGGAAATAGACACAAGAAATTTACGTTTTCCTTGAGTCACAGTAACGCGTTAGCTGTCGTTAACGTGTTAATAATCGAAGGGTCCACGGGAGAAAAGAGCAATGAGTTTAACGTTTTTTGGTACGCTCCTGTGCTTCCTCTTTATCACTGGCTATGTCGCCAATGTGAATTGCAATTTTCACAGCGGTTATAAGAAATTGAGGTGTACAAGGTGTAATTTTCATTTTTTACAGTTTAGTGTATTCTATATTACGCAAAATTATGAACAAAAGTTGAAAACGATGTAGAATAAAATGAAGAATAGAATGTTTCATTTTGATATAATACCTGCGAGGAAATACGAAGTTGTGACATTATACATATATTGAAAAATAAATTTTCGTTTCCGGAGAAATGCTAATACTTGACGTTTCTCCTTTTTCTCGTGGACCTGAACCTCCTAGTTGTTTCCAATCGTTTCTAACTGTTTAATAATGATCGTACAAATCACGTGTGTCTATAAAAACTATATCGTTGTTAAAAGCCTCTGCTACAGTTACAACTATCATATAATAATATAATAAAAATTATACAATAAATTATATCCATAATAAATATACAAATATCTATAATAAATAATTTTCTACTATAAATCTATTTATATATATATATATAAAAATCCTTTTCTTGCCTAGTTTGGAAATATCTTTATACTGTTATATCTGGATCAAATAAAGATTAGTAGTTGATAATAGTGATAGTAGTAACTTGAGTAAAAAATACTTGGATAAATATTGGCGAAGGTATAAATGAATTCGTATAACTAACTGCGCTATGTTCTTTCGGTAATCTCCGATCCGATTACAGTTTTCTAACATTAACGCAGTTTGAACAAAATACGGAAAAAAGTCTTCTGGGTATGCATATGATTTCACGTTTCAATGTTACGTCACATATCTTTCTAAAATATTACAAATCCCTCTTGTTTGCTAAAACGAGAGCGGAATAGAAGTATAAAAATGCAAAGATCGTAGTAACGGTTAAATTTATTATATCAAAGCGTAAGTTGAGTAGCAATCGTCTCGATTTCACAAACCAAAGATAGCGTGCGTGCATCGCACTTATCTTATTCGCATATTTGCATTAAGATATCGGTTAATTAAGTCTTCTTAACCCTGACTCCTGCGATCATGTTCATTGCTCTGCAAATATTATAAATATAACAATTATTTCTTATAATTCAAAACAATGTAAGTACGACGAATCTAGAGAAGATAAAATTGCAATAAAACAATAATTGCAATTTTTCGAGTATCGAAACTGCAGTTCTGTTGGCAAAAACAATCATTTTAGAAACTTATATTAAGCACTACGCTATTAACTTTATCGTGCATTTCCATTTGAAAATATGTTAACAATACAAGATATGGACAAAAATTGAACTCGTCGCCTTCGGTATAACGTATTGTAAATACCGGGTACGCATGTGTACGTACATATCTGTTTGATAATGTTTATTCAAAAGATTTTCCTCAGTTCACGTAATAGCGATCAATCATTTATGCCATTACTCCTCGATATTCATGTGTCTTTGCTATTTTTGTTACAGTTGTTCTAGAAATTACCTTTGCGTCGAGGGAAATTGCAGAAGAATCAATTTTTAATATAAATAATATAATACAAAAGATAGTATCGGTACAACTCTTTATCACGCTACGTAGATTTTGTTTGATTTTATTTTATGTCAACGCTATCAATATATTCGTTGGCGAGTATACGAATTATACTTAACATTAAACGATCTATTTACAAGAAGTAGTTTCTAGATCTTAGGATTGAAATAAAAGATTGTAATAAATAATAATCTTTCTCTCATAGATAAAGAAAATTGTTTAATCACAGCGGATTAATAGTAATATATTGTAATTTAAATATAAAAAAATAAAAAGTTTGTATCTAAATCTCTATGATCGTTGATATGACAGTTGATTATATCGAGGCTATAAATTAACCTATAAATTGGCGGCATCGATTGATGCTCTTTAAGATCGTATGTAGAACTTTATCAGAGGATATATAAATTTTCTATACATAACGAAATATAAAAGGAAAAACACTAATGTTCAAAGTTCAAAGAGTTTAATAAAGTTTGTAATTTTTATCTTGTCCCGCATGTGTCAAGTATTTTGTTTAATATATATATAATTCTTCCATCAAGTACACGTGCTTCTAGTTACGCATACGTTTCGTGACGCTGCGCGCGCAACTACTAGACATTTAAAAGGTCCGCGCCAGAAATTTAATGTAGGAAGTTTGACACTATATCTCGAAGTTAATGTTTTCAATCGCAGAACAGTCAAGGAATTTTTTGTTCCTCTTGCTTGTTCCTCTTGTACATTATGTGTAGTTCAATATATCGTATGATTATTTTAATATTATAAGTAACATTTTTAATGTTGATAATAGACTATAAATCACCTTTATTGTTAAGTACAATTTAAATAACAATAATTGCAACTGAAATTAAATGAAATATAACGTACAGCAAAATATCTAATATTCTAGTAATTTTTCGTGTAAAAAAAAAATGAAGATAAGAGAAAGAAAAAAAACAACTTATCGTTTTGTACAGAAATAAAGGCGTCTCATGAAACTTTAATTTCTGTTACAGAAATTTCCCAATCTCTAAATTTGTGTTTGTATGTTATTTGTTTTAGATATGGAAAATTTAAAAACACATATCGCAGTTATGCATTGCGCTTCGTATCAGCTCCAATTATAAATAAGAAAGTAACGCGACAAAACTGTCCGGGGAATACGACAAGCGATTAAAACTTATTTAAAAACTTGGTATCGATAAATGAAATCTAAAGTCGAAGATCATTGAATTTTTTCTTCATTGTCAATTGACCTGGCAAGGAGGAAATGGAAGTGCGCAATGCCTTCGAAATATCGAATAAACTGTTGACGTTCTTGCAATATATTCGTGTGCTCGCGCGTACGAATATGTTAAGTAACTTCAGCTTGATATCGTAATAGCAACGTTGATGGAATCATGTACGCATGAACATAGATTTTGTTTATGCAAGAGTAGACAACAAGAAGAAAATGTATATATGTAGTTGTAGGACTTGGTATAGTAAATAGCGTTTATTAGATGCTTTTACTATATAGCAATAGTTTTTCCGAGCTTTAATATAAATACTTAATTAACATATTTTAACGTGGAGGACATGAAAAAAATGCAATCATAAATAGTTCATATTTTTTATATACAATTTTGGCATACAGATGAATAGAAGTACATATGTTCACAAAATATAAATAGTTATAAGAAAATATCACGATCGTATATTCACAAAAATATCATAGCAATACTATTGACTATTTATCAGTGGCCTTCCCAAATTTTATTCATGTATTTCAATGTGAAAGTGGAAAAATTAGAATGACGAATATTAATAATAATATTTTACATAATTTTGACACACATATGCATAGAAATGTGGTTCTAAAGGACAAATATTACAAATGTATATGCATATGCAAAAACGTTTATTTATTTAAATTTTTATAAAGAAAAATTTATTCCATTCGCGTAAACAAGTAATTGCGAGAACAATTATTTTCCACGGTTCTAAAACATATTCTCAATATATTGTAATAATACTTTTTGCCAAATACATTTCTAACAATTTTTATTTTTCTCATTTATCAATTTTTTACTTTTTAACTATCAAATCAGTGACATGGTAAAGGCATGCGTAGAAAAAATTGATGATGAAGTAAAAAATGATATGTAAAGCTGAGTCATCATCTCTTACCGTTATTACTCCCAGTTTCGAGTTTTTTTTTTCATAAATTATCTCGAGTGTTACTTTTCACTGTCCCATATACATAACTCGGAACGTCTTATATCGCCTGCTTTGCGATCGCGATATGAAAATGTAACTTATTCGGTTTCGTTGTGCTCGAAACATTCTTGTCATGCATATTTCTAATGAACACGTTCTTGTAAATCTTATTAATGAGATGAAATACGTGTAATAAAAAGTCCCGCATGTGTTGGTTATACTCGCTGTGTCAACTTATGAAAAGGTTAGATACGATCGAAAACTGATCAACGTATTTTTTATGAAACTAGTCTATTATGCTTTACGGATACGCATTTTACATAATCATGTACATGGTGTAAGAAATAGTAAAGCATTATTCCTTTCTATGTTATCAGTTACGAAAAAGGCACTAACGGAACTACATAGTACCGTAAACACCCTATATAACAAGTAAGACATCCTTGAATACAGGAATAATCAAGTTCAAGATGTTAGCAAACAGGGAATAAGAAATTAATTCGTCTTGTTTACTTCACAGACTGGTGAAGTTCCAGCTCTGCTAATATAGTTTCGTTTCTATTATAATACGTAGTACCGTAAAAATATTAAAACCTCTGTTATACTATATATATCATAGACGATGCATAGACGAAGACAGTCTTGTACAATGTAAACTTTCCATGCGATCGTAGGATTAAACAAACCGATCAATCTTATCAGTTTCGCCTGTTACGTAATCGAAATTTCACACTTCATCGTTTACGCATAATTCGGTTCGCGGTTTGCATAATACGCGGATCGGTTATTGAGTGTAGCAGTAGGACGCACGACACAGCGGGACAGATTTTCTAGACGCGCTCGTGAAAACGTGCGAGAAATGTCAAAGAATTCGAAGAATTCGCGACATCGTCTGCCATTTGAAAAATTTCTGTGACATAATTTGCGCGATTACCGGTTATTTTTAGGTTTCCATGCCACATGCCTTCCTTTGAATATTACTCAAGGACCGAATAGTCAAAGTAGGTGAAATAGGTCCCCGCCAATGCATTTATCGTCATAAATGCATGATTTCAAATTTCTCCGGTAGTCGACTGTTTCTAGCTGCGTTACCGAACCACGGTAATTTAATATAGTTCTCTATTCGTCGTTCCATTAGATTTTCAATAAAACTGTTGTTCATTTGTTACATATCGATTCCCGTGTGTGTGTACAAATATACACTAACATATACACTAATTGGCTGGAATTCTACTTCCCTAGCTGGCCGTTGCTATCTGTATCAGTTTTTAGGGGTGACTTTGAAAAACGAATCTCTTGTTTTATATGTCAAATAAATAAATATATTCAATATTCACACGCGATACGATTCGTACTTAATGGAATAGAGAGGTATTTGTGATTTTCTAGATACATGCTTCCCTTGTTAACTGGCCATGGATCGGGGCTTTACGCGGTCAGGTAACAAGACGCATTGCTCTGTACACGGAACGCGAAGTCTATGACTTGACATTCATTACGTAAACAGGTATAAGGACAAGTACCGTTTCGATTGGTTTCCGTGTGAATATGAATCGTGAAAGTTTGGCGAAGCGTTTCGAGACAAATCAAACGTCGGTTTCATTCACCTTTGCAATCGTATTTCAATGTCTGCATGGTAAAACAGTCTGGGAGAAGTGGCGTACGTGACCACCGAGACCGCGTGAATGGAGACAGCATTCGCGCGATCCGTAACGCGGTGTTACTTATACCGCGTGTACTACGTTAAATTGTTGTTGGTACAAATTTTCGTCACATAGAATTGTTAAACAAATGCTTATTCTACTTACCCCAGGTTCTGGCGTGAGTGTTAATTGCGAAAATTCCAAGTACTATCGTTAATATAACAGCCAAGTTTTTACGGGATGTCATGATGTGGGTTCATTTGTCAGTCGCCTAATTAGCCTGGGAATATCGATAAGACACGGGTAACGAATATAAATGTCACGTAGATACACCGTATCCCTAATTTCTCTCTGTCTTCTTGAATCGACGTAGGCAACGAACGACACAGCACATCCTTACTTTACGGCGGCTATGCGCGAACTGAGAACTCGTGACTTCAATGTGAAGGTAAAAACGAGGAGACCAGTGGCGTAGCATGTCGCTTCTGCGGACAGGCTTCTCAAATGTCATTAAAAATGCTGTCGCCTTAATTCGAGTAATTAAGCAGCGAAACATTTGTGCAGATGTTCTTATTATACGTGTTGGACAAGTTATATGTATATTATGTTCATTTGCAATTGCAGTTTGTTCGAAATTTTTAACATCTTATTTTTCAATATTATTTGAAAATATTTTATAGAAATTTTATTTTATATGGTTTAATGACAATGTTACACTACTTCCCGTTAAATTTTTTGATTGGATTAAATTATCTTAAAAAATTCACCGGAAATATAACATAAAACATAACATATCTGTAACAATTATAGTATTAGATGGATTTGTACATCTTTTTTGTTAATAAAAATTGTTATTAATTATATAATATCGTTTTATACGTATTAAAATATTTTTAATCTCGTTTAAGAATACTTTTCTGATGCAACGAACAACCTGTCCAAATGCAAAGCCAGACTTGTATATCTTATTTATCGCACTTCGTAAAATATTGCATTTAAATTCATGTAACCTTCAACACGAGGGAGATAAATCATAGTAAAGAACTTTCAGTAGTGTTAAGATTGTTAAATTTATAAAACTTCGTATTTACGTCAGAAAATAACAGTAAATATTAAAATCTTTCGCCTACCATATATGTACACCTGATATTTATTTATAAGAAATAAAAATGATAATTTTTTCAATTTTTAATTCATAATTCTTTATTTTAATGAGTTTCATTTTATATAAATTGTACAAATATTCATCTTGTTTTACTGTTTAAAAATAAACAAATTGCATTTCCTTCAAAATTATCGCAATAAACAATATAACACAAATATATTTTGTAAAATTCTTAGTAGTTGTTCAATAATATTTTACGTTCAACGTACATGATTGATTCGAAAAACTAAGTTTAATAAAATTAATGAATATTTAAATGAAATTTGCAATATGTACAGAAGATACTAAAGTTACATAAACTGCATAGTTCATTTTTTATCTTGTGTTTTTATCCAGGAAGTGAATACACGAAGTATACTTCGTTCCTTCTAGAAAAGATTCAATTTTTGCGCGCAAATTTACAGTGCCATCTATCGTTACTAGTATGAACTACATATATATGTACATCATAATTCAAACTACACATCCCTATCGACTCTGTTTTGTTTATGACCCACAACCTCGCGGGAAAATTCGTTTTTAATTGTATTAAACTCAAATGGAAATAAATTGAATAAATTCAGTACAACGCTCGGCGTCGAATATCAGAATATAAATTCATTATATTTTTATAGAGGATATGGATTGTATTCAACGTTTCGCTTGCATCGATTTGATATGAAATAATTAACATTTATTTAGTCCCTTGTAATTAATAAGCAGTCTTTCATTATTCCGTATATTTTCCTGCTAATAATACACCAACAAGAAAATACAAAGTCTGTTCGTATAAATACTTCGTAATGCACTAGGATAAAATCGTCCACTCTTATACACACCCGCACTATCATCAATCCGATGATTCTTTTGTAATATTAAACGATGAATTGTAAAAAAGAACAATGAAGAAAATGGTCGACATTTATCGACCTATCCCAAACAATAATTACATATTACCACGCAATGACATGGTAATTTTTAATTTTCCGTCTTTCTCGCGCAACAGTAGGAGGCAACAGCTAACCATAGACGGAGAGGCATCACGAACGCCACATCATTTGCAATTGCGCCACCCCGCAGAATGGAGGTTGTCGCGAAGTATAAAAACAGCGTACCCATCGATATGTCCTCTCAGTCGATATCGAAATTGTGGAAAAAAAAGGAATAATCTAATCGATATATATACAACTATAATTCGTTATCAGAAAAATCAACATTTGAAAAGAAACTTCTCACTTTCAGTTAGTGAAAACACTAGGGGATGAAATAGAAGAGTGTAGATTCGGCGTGGAAAAGCGCGCGCGAGGCGGGAAATGTTCTCTGTGGCCCCGAAGCGACGACGCCACGTACTAGATGGTATATTATTGATCAATAAGAGAGGCTAACATGGGTGACCCGTGCCGGCAGAGGCAGCTGTTACTTCCTCCGTATTTTTACGCGACGCGCGTGTACCGCGAGAAACCGATCTTCGAACAGTGTCTGGACAAATTCTCGGTGTTTTCCCTGCGTGTCTGGGACAAAGTGAACCGTGTTGCTGGACAAGAAGTACCGACCGTACGTGAAACGCGCCAGCCTCATACTCCCGTGGAAATACGCGAATCGAAGGAGACAGAGGGAGTAACGGAAGAGTAACGGCCAGCCAGGATAGCTGAAGAGGCACAAGATAGGTCGCGGGGGTGAAAGGGGAATAGGGTAGTGGGAGTGAACGGAGAGAGACAGGCGGAGAAGGAACGAACGAGTGGGAGAGCAACGGGAAGAAAGCGCGACAGAAGAGGAATCGGAGAAACAGAGGGAGAAAGAGAGGTGTGAGCGACATGTGTCTGTGTTGAGAATTCCATCCACGATAGTACGGCGGCCGAGGGTGCGCCGAGAGAGAAGATCGGTAGCATTCTCCTCTCCTATATCCGATACTTTCTCGTCGCCTAAACGGGACTATCGATGCAGACCTTACGGAAGAAAAACAGTCCGTGCAAGTGTGAGTAAAAAGAAAAATAAGAAAGGAAAGGGAGAGAAAAAAAGAAAATAAAAGCCACCCCCGTAAACGAATTTACACAAGTTTCTCGTGGATACCATTAAACTCGTGCGGTATTGACGTCGTCCTGTGTATCTTGTGTATACATTGTGATATACGTATCGGCGAGTTATGTGGCCTCTGATAGTCTCGGCCTGTTTCGTGCGATCTTCGACGTTCTCGTAAGAATTACGTTGTGTGATATCACCCTGTAGATCGGTTAAAGGGAGCTTTGGAATATGGCTTCCCTATTCTGTAAGAGGGAGAAAGATGACGGTTGCTCGATTTAGGCCACGTAGATTAATTTCGTACACGAATAACGTAGAATGTATTGAATAAATACGTGAGCTGTACAGTTCCGAAGGAGTCGAAGGAATGCTGGGTGCTTTTGCTGGGGACGACACTGTTAATTTTGTGGTTTTCGCGCGAGCTTTCATTACAGACTTATAACTTACCGACCGTGGTAACGTAGTTTGTTGATTTGTTTGTTTGTACGTGGTACCACTAGTAGATGGCAGCACTACATATTTCAGACACCTCATATTAAGGATTATACTACTTCTGACAATTGGTTCTACGTGGCAACAATTTTGATCCTTCGCTCTAAATTGACTGAGTTTGAACACTCCAGATTTAAAAGATAAATGAATTGAATTAAATACGTATACTCAGGATATTCGTTCAGAATATATTTATTCAAAATTTCAATGTGAAATCGAGATATAAGTTGAATGTACATAAAAATAAGGAGGTTAGATTAAAAAGAGATGAGTTACGCTTAAAATGTAACGTGACCTTTACGCTTGCTCCTTTTTATCTTTCAGTTAATAATGTTCTGTTCGAGTTAATATAGACATGTCCTATGCATACAAGTAGGAACGGAAATACAATAGATATATAGTGTAAGCCATAAATCACGCTCCCCTAAAGTAAAACTCATTTTAGATAATTGTCTGACAATAGACAACCTGTGACGTATTGTTTGGAGAAGGAAATACGTGAAATATTATCTAGTAAGACTATCGTACATACAAATACTAATTTAATTAGAGAAAAATGTTGCAAATATTACATTGTTAATACATATTATTAAGATTATTATTCTTACAGCATACTATTACGTTAAATTTTGTATTAGTGTGGCTGTAACAACCATCTATTAGAATCTTTCAAAATTCTTACATAACATTCGAATACACGTAAGTTCTTACACTTTCGTGTACCACGATTTTAACGAATGAACAATGCTGGATAACTATGCGCAACACGTGACTAACGAATTTTCCGAGCAAACGTCATCTTAATAACGTGGTGTGAGACTTATTAGAAGTTACTTAATAATTCGTGTAAGAAATTCGGTAATTAAAATTAACGAACACTTTGCAGAGTAATTTGGTAATTTTAGAAGTTCTGTGCACGCACACACACGCGCACACACGCAAAAGCAGAGAATTTACTAGAAATTTTAAGTTACGTCCAACATGTTCGCACTTGATGCACATTCTGAATTGTCTGGTGACAACTTAATAGAAGATTCAACCTACTAACTGAAATTAGTTCATCATCTATAAAAGTAGCATTTTTAACATTCGTCGTTCCATTATTATGTCCGATCTATGCAGTACTTTACCACTGAAATTTCCACGTTGAGCACTTTCCTGCGATATTTCTGTATCGACGAAACAGTCGACGATGTTGTCGCGACAAGTAAATCCAATATATCTTCTCTGTGACGAGAGAAATTATATTTCTATGGATCTGTTATTGATTTATTTTAGCATGCAACAATTGTTTCGTTCAATTTCGACCATAATTGAATCTCGAAGAATATCATGCACGAAAATAGAAGTTTGTTTACACCGTATTAATTGCTATTTAAAATGTTATTACACCTATCGCTTGGAAAATGAAGAAAACTGAAGTTTTGTTATCAGCTCCGTGTCATCTTCGGTTCTTCTCATTCGATTTAGCCAGTCATTATTTTATTTGTAATATAATTATTTCCCATATGATGTAACTTGGCTTAAAAAATGAAATACAGGAGAAACTTCATGTAGTTGGACATATCTTGAGAAATGAAAAGAAGAAGAAGAAGCAGATGAAGAAGAGCTGTAGTAGCTCTCTGTATGAGTTAAAAATTATCCTATCTATTATATCGTAAGCTATTTCTCGGTTAAAATATTCATCAGACAATGATTTACGTTTCATTCTAATATATTGTCTGCAAAAAGCGTCTTTGAAAATTCTTCTTCGTAATGTTTCCGAAAAGATCGTTCGAATATTTTCAATTCCTTGTCTAATCGTTGCCGCTATACACCCTCCAATTTCGAATTCTACTTCAACTGCTAAATTTATTATAGTCGAAGCTGATTAATCAGTATATAAATGCGATAACAAACGCAGTCATGTGCAGATACAATTTACGTAACCACTGTGCGTACTTTATCGATTCGACATTATCCTTTCGACCAATACCCTGACGTACCATCACGTGGCACAGTTGTGACTGCGGTGCACTAATTAATTGGTATACAAGTACAACAATATACACAGCGTACAAATATTTTTGCAGCGTTAAGAAGACGCATCTTAACGATCTACACTATTCCCTCGACCAATATCTTCGCGTGCTACGTATCACGTACTATAGTCGCGACAACGATCGACTAATCAATTAGTATACAAATACGATAATAGCTGCATCGGTGTACAAATATTTTTCTAGTTACCGTATGCGCCTTATCGATCTACAATGCTGTTGCTTCGATCAATATTTTCACGTACTATCGCGTAGCGTAGTCGTGACAGCGTTAGGCTAACGCGTGCAAACTGCGACTAAAAGCAAGGACTAGAACGGGATACAAAGGGCGTGCAGAGGTGACCGAGTTGAGGGGTTGGCAAGGGCATGAATTGGTTATCCGGATAGAAGCTCGAGTATCGACAGTTGGCGTTCTCCACTCGAGTCGCACGAGTACGTTCAAACAAATGCGCCGGTGTGCCTAGTGGCCATTAAAGTCGCCAGGGGTCGTCGAAAGTGTGCGTTAAGGAAGCTGTACGCGGCGTTCATGTTAGAATGGGGTGCGCACGGAGATTTCGATAAATTGTCCGTAGAAAGGCAAATCGAGGAGGTACGAGTGGCCAGAGATTAAGACTCGCGAGGGGGTGCCTGCTTGATGATTGAAAGAGAGAATTTTGTGTACGATGGTCGAGATGACTGTGGGGTAGCGATGGTGTATGTTTAACAGCGATTGAAAGCTGCCGGAGTCGTTGATTCGTTGGTAAAATGACAAAGCAATAGAGAATATATCGGGACATTTGAGAATTCGATGTGATGGAAGATGATATTTTATGAAAGGAAACGAGACACGAAGTATGAGAATTTCTAAGAACGTTGTCGACTTTGATATTTTCTGCATTATTTTCCATTTCGTTGCTATCGTTCATGGTTTTCACGGAAACATTTCACACACACGTTTTATAGAATAAGGTGCATCTTTGTATCTGGCTCTTAATACGCTACCGCTTGGACGATGTAGTTTGACACAGATAAAAATAGAACGAGAAGTTCTAAGAGCGCTAACGTCCAATTTCGCAAAGTAAGATCGCTTCGCGATTAGAATCGGGTGGAATAATATTCCGAAGCAATGTGCCGAAATATCAGATAATTTCAAAATCACGATCAAAACGGGCGAGAAGGCGATTGCCCCTCGTCTAATTTCGAATTAATCGTCAACGTTTTATTCTTAAATTCGCCGGCGACTAGGTATGCTATATAGGCTTAACGAGATCAATTTTCCACGGGACAGAGAACGAAGAACCGTGCAACGACTGACAAAGTAACGCGAAATCTGTCGCGGTTGGTGCTCGTTTTAATATCCCTGCATGCGGTCCGGTTAAAGCCGGCACCAAGTTGGATCCCGTACGACGCGATTCTATCGAATTATCGAACTCGAAACAGCGGGGATTCGAAACGATCCGTTGGCGATGGTTTCAAGCCTCTTGAACTTGGTATCGATCGACCACACGATCAGTTCGCCCCGTGAAAGCATGAAACGAGAATCCCTTCGAGTATCCTTCGGATAAACGATTTATTTCTCGTTCCTCTTACTCACCTCTCCTTTTCTACGAATAATAATTCCATCTTCGTACTTTCTCTTTTTTCCTTTTGGACTGAGACGTCGGCAGACGAAACGTTATTTAATAATTCTCGAGTGTGTAGGAAATTGCATAGGGTTTTTTTTTATTTACTTAATTTGTATCCTACAATCTGTCCCGTTGGACGTTTGGTAAATTTGTCTAATTTTATCGCTAAATAACACGTGGATGGCTACCCCCAATGGGATACCATTAGTTTGTCTATTTTATTTCTTTAATGAGATCAGTGGGGTGTTTTCTTTTTAGTCTTTCTTTCATGCGGGTGTTGTTCGTTTCAGCAGCCAGCTGGTTTACATGTGTTGCCATTCTTGTATTTTTTCGAGCATCTGCCGATTTCTTCCTTCACCGTTGGTATTTTTAGATCTTTGCGTATATCCTCGTAATTGCATAGGGTTGAAACACTGAGTGTTACTACTCGTAACGAGAGGAGCAATTCTACTTTTGCGAACGATCGATGAAATCGTTTAGAAGGAAGTAGCAGTTTGGATTGCTCGATAGACTCCTTGGTAATTTACCGATTTAGGTCCTGTTCTTTCTCTTATAGATATTTGTATTAATTAAAACTTTTTCTACATTGAATTTAGGATTTCAGGACACTATCACTACTTATAGCGGGACAAGCATTTTCACTTTTGCGAATAAGCGAAAGCTTTTAGATTCTTCGTTGGACGAACATAGCTCTTACATAAGTTGTCCTTTTCTTCTATCGAAATTTATAGACTCGTTTGAATATTTCCTCTTTCATCGAGGTTAGAGTTCGAATATCGAGTAGGCATTATTCTTACTTTTACCTTGTGCAAGAGGTATTTCCGTTTTCGGAGAAATCATTAGCGAAATCTGTTGCGAGCGATATTTTTCAACGCGTGAATAAATAACGCTCTTACAATTGGATTCTTTCTCCTTATGGAAATTTCATTCGACGAAACTTTTTCATTTACTCAGGCTGCAGTTGAAATGCCCAGTGTTACTACTTGTTATTCGAAAAATATCGCTGCTTATTATCCAAGAAATATGTCTTCACTTTCTTAAATAGTAGGAGAGATTTACCACGAACGCTGTCCAATTTTCTTTCTTCATTTCTTAATTGGGAAAGACATTTATTTTTCGAAACGATGTAAATGATCTTCTTTGTGCTTCTTTCGCAGTCAAGAACGAGCCAACCCGGTTTCTTGGGGAGGGTGTGTCGTTCAAGGCGAAGCTGATTGGCATATTGGAAGTATCGGAAGCACGCGGAGACCGGATGTGCCAAGCAGCTTTGGCGGATCTGAAGATGGCGATTCGAGCTGCCGGTGAACACAAACAACGAATCGCCGTTCAGGTCAGCATCGATGGATTACGCTTGCGGGACGAGAAGTCTGGGGTAATGACTCTCATAACAAATGACAACCGTAACAAATTTCAGAAAATAAATATCCCATAACAAAACGTTAAAACATAGTAAAACGTTAACTTTCCAAAGAGAAATATTCGTCAAGGATATAGTTATTCATCGAATATTACATTTTTTTTTTTTTTTGAGGCAACCAAATCTTTTATCAGCGTTTTTTTTTATTCAATTAGAATTAACAAAAAATATTTTGTTTAGTAGTTTTTTACATGATCGAAATTTCTTTGTTCCAGGACTGCCTGTATCACCATCCTGTACATAAGATATCGTTCATCGCGCAGGACATGAGCGACTCGAGGGCTTTTGGATATATTTTTGGGTCACCAGACACGGGTCATCGTTTCTTTGGCATCAAGACAGATAAAGCAGCAAGTCAAGTAAGTTTCTCGCAGTTTTCGTCGAGCGCATCTTACCTTCTGTCGCGTTAATCAGAAAAGTTATCAGATCCAACTATCGATCGTAAGAAGTTAATTTTACTATTCCTCGTTTGCTCGTTGGTAAGAACAACAGACTGTAATTTATGTATAATTCTTATCTTGTTGCAATGTTTCAAAGAAATAATAACTTTTATGAACGAAGCAATATAATAACAGAATGGCAAACAGGTGAATTAAGATTTAGAAAAAGTGACACGTTGCTGTACTGCTCTTAAATCGTACTATCTCTTAAATGGTTAACTTAACGTTGTAGTAGAAAGTGCACGGTGGAAATTTGGAAATTTACGAATAAATCAAATTTATGCATTTTTACACGTATGATTAACCAATATAAGTTTCTATCACGTTATAAACGTATTTTAAGTCTACGTTTCCTAGTAGATTTTATAATTAGCGATATTGTATTCATATCTCTCCTACACCCAGAATTATAATTTCATTCTATTTATATCCTAATACCTTTGAAATATTTGTACTAATTATCCGCTAATGTACCTTATCCATTACTTTACCAACAGTAACGTGAAATTAGTCGACTAAAAAAAAAACAGTCAACTTTATATACCCAATCAAAATGAAATTAATCAACAATTTTCCACGATCATTAAATTCGCTCTCCGAGAATCCCAACTACCGACTTCAGACTACTAAGAACAACGATGACTAAACACCTGTCTACGCTACGATATTTCGCGTTGAACCTGACGCAACGCACGTTCGTCGAGAGTCTAAAAAAAAAATTAACAATAATTAGCGAACCACGGTCGACGCAAAGAAAAACCGTTTAGTCCGTGATCGATAAAAAGCGAGAGGCGATGAACGCAAGAACAAGCGGGCATTATATCGTCACCGGCACGGATATTGCCTTTGAGAAACAACAAAAGAAGAAGGTTGGTGCGCGTTGATTCGATAGGAGAGCCGTTCGTGCGCGAGTACGATCCTTAAACGTGGGTCTGCAACCGTGTCATTTATCGTGAACGATTCGCTTTGCCGAGGCAAGGGGATCTAAAATGATATTTGTCCAATCCGGAGAAGCAATATCGACCTCGGTAGCTCCGGTAATTCCGCAGGGGTATGTAAATAATTGCATTATAGGATTCAGTCTGCCGCCCTAACGATACACCGCGGGAGATTGTTGTTCGATTATACGCGATTCCCTTCGTGCTCGTTCAAAGAGATTGCGATTTCTTCGTGGCCCTCGTCTCTCTCTCTCTCTCTCTCTCTCTCTATCTTTCATTTTCCCTCTTTTCTCTGTTCCATTTTGCAATAGGGCACTTTTCACGCAGCTAGGTGGGGATATGTTTATGAGAATTAATAGATATATCTTTAAAACAGACATAGAGGAAAATTTCAGAGGACAAAGCTGAATAGTACTGTATGAGCGATTCACAGGTCAACACCGCTCTCTGAAATAAGCAAGTCTGTAGAATTCCATTGTCTTCCCAATTTCTTCAATTTCGTAGAGGAGTTAGTTTTAATTAATTAATTTTTTATTGGGTTACTATCGGGAAAATAGCAAAAGCTCTCGTTGGAAATCGCTATACGTAGTATTATACGCAGCTTCGCCTTCATTTTACATGATTTTAGGCAGGAAAAGGTGAAAGTTTTCAGTAGTTGAATCATGCATATGTACGTATATTTTAGTGTTTAAAATATCGTGCTCGTAGTAATAATAGTAGAACATTGCAGCGTGACGTTTACACGAAACTTCACCGATTAGAACGTTTTGCGATTAAACGGGCTAAAGGTTATCGATAGGTGTAAGAGAGAGGATGTAGCTGACCACGTGTCTAGACTGTAAGAGAGAGGGACACGTAATAGAAGGAAGGGGAATAGGCCATAAGTGACTGCGGACCGTGTATAGTCAGGCGCGTTTAGTATATTGGTATAACACAGGACGTAACTCTCAGCTGTCCATTATTTCGAAGCGTGTTTGAATCGAAAGGTATTTCTAAGGTAATAAAAATTTGCGTTTGACGTTTTTATACCGTGTCTCTGTTTTAGCTTTAATTAACAATTAGGGGATGAAATAAAATTTGTTGTTTCTATTATAGCAAGCTTTTGTACCTCGTTATATTAATGAAATATTTCAAATTCCTGCATTGTAAAAGCATTTTTACTTAAAAATCTTATTCCAGGTGGTAATAGCGATGCGAGACTTGTTTCAAGTGGTGTTCGAGTTAAAAAAGAAGGAGATCGAGCTAACGAAGCAGCACTTAGAGCAGAACGCTATAAACGTTATTAAATTTCATACCACTGGCATCTTTGTCGAACCTACCCCTGACACTAAAGTAATTGTCATTTCCTTCTTAACTATATTTGTATTTTCACAGTCTTTTCAATAACAGTCGCTAGTTTTAAATGTTTAATATTTTATTATACGGCGATGTGCGAAAGTTTTGGGCCACTTCCTTGTTTATGTATATTTCGAGTATCTAAAGAGGCTATAACCAATATACCAATTGGTGTAAGATATAGCGAACGAACAGGATAACAAATTAACGTTGTTATGTTGTTATATAATATTAAAGTTGTATATAATATTAAAGTTATATATAATATATGATTACATTCTAATATGAAAGTTAAAATTCTTTAAAATGTCGCTTTTGAAATATAAAGTGAGAAACTGATCTGGCTGGAAATTTATGCACCTCACTTTGTAACATTTAAAATATACAATTTTATAAGAATTTCATTATTAAATATTTAATATCGTTAAATCGTTTTGCGACAGGGTGCAGCAGGATCAGAGTCTTCTCTTCAGCGGGTAAGGAATGCCAATTCGGAGGCGGATAAGTCAACTGATAAACGAAACGAGCCTCAAAGTGGCGTTATAAGGGATTTATTAGATATACAATTCGAATTGGACTCTCTGCAGCAAGATATCCACCACATGGACAAAATTACCCCTGAAAATCCACCATCTTCCGCTGACGATCTCTTTGAAACCGATCCATTCGGTGATTCTTTCGCGAATATGAAGGTATGTAAAAAATTAATCAACTTTAATATCTAGTAATATCTTCGTTGAAATAATATGTTTTGTTTAAAACATTCTTTGTATATTTTCCTAGCTCGAAGATACTGTACGAGCAATTCTACCACCACCACCATCATCCTCTAAAAGAGGCCACCTAGAGCGACAGCAAACGGTTCCAGGCCCCCAATCGTCGATCACGTCGAGTCCGGCGGCCACTCTGACTAGCAAGACCCCTCCACTTCAAAGCACAATTCAGTGGTTCGCCGAAGAAACCGAAAATCTCTGTAGTGACAGTGAGCTCACCAGCTCGGCTAAAAATACGCCGGTAAAAAAGGAAGTGGAAGAGGTAAATATTTATTATATATAGATTAACATTATAGTAGTCTTAGAGGGAATAAATTATTTTCAACATGTTAACTCGGACTGCGAATAATATAATTATTCCCCAAGTTCTCTGAGTTAAAACTGTTGGTTTTTTAAAAACATTGAGAAGACGAATTGCCCTATTACTATGATCGGCCGGCCATGGTTATCGATTTTAATTCATAAAGTCTTTCCAAACTCTCTATCAACTCGCTGTCATTTTATTTATGTTTTTAATTAAATACTTTGTATTTGATAATTGTTACAGACCCAAGCCAAAAGTCCACAAATAGACGTCTTCACGGAGTTGGACCCGCTGGGAACCGGTTTAATAAAACCTTACGTAGACAAGAAGGACTTCTTCCAGCACCTGAAGAATCCTCCCAAGAAGGTCCTAAAAGATTTAGTGTCTACTAATTCGGCAGACACATTTCCAACGAACTTTAACGTCCTCTCAGAACCCATAGAATCAGTGAAACCACGAAACGACATAGTTACCAAAGAAAATCAATTCGAGGACACAAACTTTGCGAATTTCGATCGATTCGACGAAAACGAGGCGATTCAATCAGTTTTCACGCGCAGTGATTCGTCCAAAAAATCAGATATGACGCCTAGAGCGACTCATCATCAACCTCTTTCTGTGTCTTTGCCTCCTGAAGACTCTTCTACCTCGAAATCCTCCGTAATCTCGACTATTCCCACTTCCGGAGGCGTTTCTCTGCTCGGTAAAATAGACAAAGACTCCACAGAATCCGCGCATGACTTGGTAAAGCTTCCCAGTCCCATAAAAACTACGCACCAGAAAGAATTTGACATTGATATCACCGGCACCATGATGCCATCTATGGACAAACCGTTCCCAGTAGATTTCTCGACAGTCAGCGATTCACCAGCATCTCCACTAAAGTCTTGTCCCTCCGACGCCAACTCCAGACTATCCAGTTCGTCCGCGGAACTGGAACTCGTACCTGAACCTCCTCCTCGAGGAATCGCTAACATTCTAATCAACCCTCCTCCTCTGCCACCGAAGAAGCAGGGCGTCAGGGGTGTTGTAAAGCCTCCTCCAAGGCCGCCGCACTCAGACACATACTTCCACTACGACTTCCCCGAAAGAGAGCCCGTGCCGACAAGCGACCAGAACATGAGTCCGTCAAGGGACGCGAAGAGTCAGTCAGATGACAATTTCAGTCCGCCAGTTCAATTGTCTAGCAAATCGGATTTGATAAGCGTGATGACCACGTCGGCGTTCGAGGACTCGTTTAGCTCTATGGTACCCACCACGAATTTGTCCTCGTTTTTCACTTCCACTTCCAGTACGATGACTGGACCCAAAAAGACGAAACCTTCGTTGGATATCACTCTAAGCCAATTAACGTCTGCCAATTTAGATGAATTGGCGAGCAGTTTAGGGATGACTGTAAAGGAGTTGACTAGTCTAACTCTTCAGCAGTTGACTGAGTGTTTGGCCACTCTCTCAGCCAAGGAAGCTGCTGCTGGCGATACCGAGGAACTAGTTTCTATAAAACAAGAGCAGGTCAGTGCTGTGCAAGCACAACCTGTATCCAGCATGGTGCAACCGAAGCCGTTCAACGAGCCACAGCTTTTTACTAAAATGAACATCGACCAGGAGACCAAGCAGGATGCTACTTACGATAAGTACGCTGTCTTTAGAGAATTGTTGGAGCTTGAACAGATGGAGAAGAACGAAGAGAACATCATGAAAGAATCCGCGGAAGAAGAGGAAGTGACGAAGGAGGAGTTTGAATTAGTTAGTCAACAACAAGAAACCAGCGAAGAGATCAGATCAGAAACTTTGGCTACTCTGGTGAATCTAACGGTGAAACTCCCGCCTAGTAACGAGGATCTGACCAAGGAAGAACAATTTGAGGTCAAGCCTGAAGACACGACTGAACCTTCTTCGAGTTTGACGTTTGAAAAAATTCAGTTAATTGAATTAGAAAGTAAAATAGAACCAGTGACAGAGCCTGAAGCACCGACAGATTTATTAACGAAACAGGAAGAAGAGGAATCTGACAAAACGAAAGCTATAATCGATATTGAGGAGAGAACAGAAGAACCCGAGCCTGTTGACAAACCTAGCGAATTCAACGAAGATTTTGATAAACCAGAAACCAAAGAAACAACTACGGAAGAGGGTAATGGGCCCTTGGTTGAAGTGAATAAAGTTGAGGTAAAGTCTTCTGTATCTATATCCAGCGATAAATACGCAGCTTTACGTGAGATTATAGGCGAACCAGAACCACCAGTTAAACAACTTGACGAAGACGCACCGAATTCCACTAGAATATCTCCTGTGATTCAATTATCGACCCAGCAAAAGACTTCAGCCGAGGTGGAGTTGCTAAATCTGTTTTCTGACACGCCTCCACCTTCCAGTCCTAAAAAGCAGTTTAAAAACGAGGAAGATTCAAGTTCTATGGGGATGGATATTTTTGAAGAGATTAAAATGTTAAGCAGCAGTGGACACGTACCAAAGACCAAGTCTCTAATTCCTGAAGACATCTTCTGCCCATTTACAGAATTCAAACCAGAAAGAGACGAAAGCAAAGATGATGGCAGTTGTACAAAGTTCGACACGAGTCTCTTTGTTTCAGATAGACCCCCTTCTGACTGTCCTCCTACGATTAGTAGAACTTCGCCGTGGTCTCCTGATGGAAAAGAATTCCACAGAGAAACGTCCTTCAAAGGAAGCATGTATCAACAATCAGGAGAGAGTGACAACGAGTGGAAAGACGAGGAAGAGAGCGAGGAGAGCAATGGAAGGGCACGAGATGGCAGATTTAGATGTAGCCACTATCCAAGATTCGATGCTCCTTTCGGCGATAGGAGCTTCTACGAGGAAACAGGTGGTCCGGGGAGCAAACGAGACAGAGGCTTCCGGGATAAGATGATGGAGAAGCCTCGCGATTCTACGTGGATCAAGAATTCCGGACACAGGCCTCGTGACTCTTCTCCGTGGCACGATGAGAGTCAATGGGAGAAAGAGCCCAAGCATTATCCTCATAGAAAGATGCAGTATAAAGACGAAGAAGAACACTATGAGGGTCACTGGAAATGCAGATCGAAGCCTCAACGTTGGAACTGGCCTCACGAGCATGGACCTTTTTATGACGAGGAAAGAAAAAGGAAAATGATGCTGTGGAAGGAAGATAGGTTTGGTAGCCAAGAAAGTATGGGATACGACGATGACGATAGGTGGTCTAGAAGGAAATATGAGAGAAGACGATGGGAGGAGGATGCCAGATTTTGGAATAGGAGATCAACGGGTCCACCAGACTCTGACTATCCTAGTAGAGAAAGCTACTATTACTATCGAGAAAGCAGGGAACGACCACACGATTATCCTTCAGCTTGGAACGAAGACTATGGCTCCGATAGACCAGGAGACGATTCCCCAAGATATAATCAATCAGGTAGAAAGCGACACTGGCCGAAGAGGCCGAATAGTGCAAACGAGGGACGTAATGCTGACATGGTCTACCCTGAATCCCGAGGCAAATTCGGCACCTCCAGGTCCGAGTGTAACGATAACGACTCCGATCCGTATCTGAGATCTTCGCAGCGTTCCAGGAGTCGTCAAAGTTATTGGGGTAGCGATCAGGAGTATGATAGCTGGGCGGACAGGCCTTATTGGTCCGAAGAACCTGATATCAAGAGTGAAAGTCTTCATCGAAAGAGAATACCCAGGCATAAACCTCGCCAGCCTCACACAAAGACCCAGAGTCCGTTTGAAGACGATTTTGCCCAAACTATAGAACACGTGGACCCTTCTACCGTGGAATCTCTGGCTACAGCGGAGCCGCGAATTCGTTCTGAAGGCAGTGAACGGAAACCATCACCACAGAGTCCTTCGTTTACGACGAGGTATCCGAAGGCTCCCAGGAGAGCGATGGGTATGGACGAGGTCTACAGCAAAAGGTCTAGTTACTTCGAAGATGATTTACCCTTCACGGCTACTGGTATGGCCGATTCGCCCGATAAGCAAAGGCTTCCTTCTGAACAAAAAGCTACGCCTGAAGAGCTTCCCTGTGATTCCAAGGATGCTCATCAGACGACTGACGATTTTGTATCAGGGGACGGCAGCCGTGATTCTTTCTTCAATGGGCACCTGAGATACGACGACGACGCGTTCGCTTTTAAGTCAGAAATGGAAGACAACGTTTCTGATCACAGAGCGACCACTTTACCTTTGAAGAATCATGCTCGACAAGGAAAGTACTCTGCTGGAAGTAATAATAATAATAATAACAATAAGTCGAGGAACGATCAGCATATTAGGAAGTCGGAATCGGTGAATATATTTGTCAGGGAGAACGATCCGTTTGGGGATGACGATTTCTTCGATTGATGGGTCGTTAGAGAGGTGTCTTACTTTAATAAGCACGGTGCTGGACATTTCGATGAGGTTTCACGCGTCAGTTCCGGATTTTCGGAGATGGTGCCGGGGTGATTCGACGAGGTGCGTTTACTTTATCTGTACAAGAACGTAACGGGCTTTGAGCTGTCATTGCTCTGTTTAGTCCTCGAATTAGAGGTGGACTGTTATCGCGTACCATCTATGTTTTTTTTTTTTTTTTTGGTTGGGCCAGGCTATTATGGAGGCAGTAAGCGTTGGTTATATTATTAAGCGATAATAGGGCTTGAATATGGCGTTCTGCTGCTTATTACAGAATTGGTGATAAAATAACGATTAGTAAATGATTTTTGCATTTACTTTTTTTAATTTTTTGGATATCTATATCTTAGAAAGGTTAATGGAAGATTATTTTAGATTTCAATTGAGAAATTTTTTGTAATGCTAATTGATCGTAAATGGTAATAGGGTTCACGTGTTGGTCAGTGACATTGAATAAATTCTACTCGCTATTTATTAATCCCGTACCAAAAAGAAGAGTCCGATCAAAAAATGGTCCAGGTAACAACTTAATATAAAACCTCTTTCTGCTTATCGCATCAACAGTACAGCGTTACAGTAAAAAATACATTCCAAATAAAAATATTTCTATCATGTCGTATCCATTCAGAAAGTTTCTAAATGCGTTTCTAAACAAAATTTATTTCTCAGAATTTCGGAATCGTATCCTTTGACTTAAAGTTCAAATTCGTTTAAAAATCAGTATTATCGATAGAGATGGTATTTTTAAAACGATTAATACTTATTGCCTCCATTATAGCTAACGATAAGTTATTTAGTTGAGATTTATTATTGTATAGTGCGAATGTGAACTAGAAATGATTGAAAGTGACATAAACGCGTTCTTTTATGGTTGATCTGCTATTAGGTCCATCGGTGAAGAGGATTCGTCTTGACGTATCGATAGCGAGATATCGATGAGGTACGAGCTACGTACCGACTGCTAGTCATTGTTTTAATAAATTTGTACATAATGTTATATCGGCGTTAGCGTGAAATTGATTCGTCGATCGGGGTCTGTATATGTGCGTACAGAGTTTGTATGGCCAATTGTTTACCGTAATCTTGACGCGTGCTTTCAATTCCTGATCATCGGTCCATAAAGCGTAATTACGCTTAGGTTCGAAGTAAAGTGGGATGCTCCGTAAAATTTATGTTAAACTCTAATTTACAATATTTTTATTTATTCCACGTGAAATTATGCATTTTGAGATATTTTTATAGAGTGTTTTATCTTAATTTGTATTCTGCATTTCAAGCGATAATGTCTATCGCATGATAAACTACATAATTTTTAAATGAAACAGCTTAAATATCATCTAACTCAGAGACTGTTGTGACTCAATGAGAATGTTTATGAGACTGACGTTTATGATTCAACGATAACATTAACAATTTGATCATAACGCGACTATTAATATCTTCATGAGACGAGAATCGAACATTTCTTGGACGAAGATTATTTCGTTTTGTTTGGCAGTGAAATTATATTAATTCTGCTAATCGAATTTGCGTCACGTTTAATGAAAGAATTAGGCAACCAAGCTTTTCTTCTTTTCGTGCGTTAATTCATTTTTTTATGGTGGTAAATGAAACATTCTGTTTTATTTACATTTTTATAAAATGTTCCAAAATTTTCTTATGAGCATTCCACTTTTTTACAACTAATTGTGATTGTCAATCACGTTCTTGTTTTGTTCGTTTCATACGATCACGATGCTAGTCATGTTCGAGTGAGTTAGGGTATTATATAGAGAATATAGGCTTGATCGTCGATAGTTATTGCAATTGAAATGGTTAGACATCTTTCAACTTGCACTTTGTTTTTTCGCATTCCTTCTTAAAATAAAATTTAACTAATTATTTTGGTTAACGAACTTTCATGTTCCATATTCGAAATTTCTTTCACTATAATAAATTGGTAATTACATCCTTTTCGATACAAGTAAAACAATTTTGTTTATCTTTATTCCAATGTTATTAATAATTTATTTGAATATTTTATTTATACTTTTATACATTTTACAAAGTGTCTATGGTCAAAGAAACTATATAATCTATAATTAATCGCTATAATTAAATTTATAATACAATTTAGTTTATAATTATATTTTCGCGAATTACATTCGTTTTTTGGTTACATCGTTTCAAAACTACACAAATGTTGAAAGACATTTTTAAGGAAATATTGAAATAATTTTTCCAAAGAATGCCTAACAATTACAGTTGCAATAGCTTCAACAATGAACGCCTGAGGGGATCTCGTTCGATAGTTAGATTGTTGGGTACGTTGGCGAATGAAAATGTGACTTTTATACGTTTTTTGACTGGAACGATCTTCGTTCGTAGGTCGAATCGATACCGTATTAAGAACAAAGTAGATTCAATGATCGATTGTCGATCGAAGACGAAAAAATGGGAAAAGAGGAGAAAAGGAGAAAAGACGAAATGAAGAAAATCTCCGTCAATCTAGATAGTCTACAATTGCAATTTATTTACAAGAAATAGAGTCAATCTTACATGATCCTTTATTTATTGTTTATTCGCAATAGAAAAGTTTTATATGTACTTTTATATTTCATATTTATTTCAGTTATTTATACGTAGATAGATGTTGATAATTTATGGTGAATGCATTTAACGCTTGAAACGACGAATTATTCTATTATTTATTTAATTTATTAATGGAATGTTGAATCTGTTCTAGGATATAAATTATAGTCAGAGTTTTACTGACAATAATATAGCCTGCATGCAATTGCACTCACCGAATATAAAACGACGAATTTCTGTTTGATCATGAATTTGTGTACCTCGTGAACAATTCAAACGTCAAAGGAAGAAAAATTAATTATAATTAACACAAATGTGTTTATTGATATAACGATGCTTATTGAGAAAAATGGAACAAATTGTGTGAATTTGTAATTAAAAGTGTGTAACATGCAAGCTAAAGATTTTTTTACGTAGCATTCGCAATGTTATTCGCTTTATTAAAGCAAACGGAGAACCGTCAATGGCAATAATTGTGTTAAAGCGTAGATTGTAATAACGAGATTTTGCATTTTGAATTATAACGCGGCTTAATTTAATGGAAAAACACAAAAAATTCATGTTCGACGCTATTAACTATTAACCCTTGTGTGAGCAACCGGGTAGTCATTTTTATATTTCTTTAAATAAATTTCCATGTTCTTATGAAAATATCACAAAAGATCGTTGTACATCTCTGAATCTCCATGTGTCGGACACTTTTTATATCGAGTCGTGTGTTTCGAAATAGACTTTGATAAAAAATATTGCAGATATTAAAGGTTCAACTTGCTTATATATTTCTTTGCTTAACACTTTTTTTTTGAGAACTGTAGAAATTTGTAAAATATTTATTTTATAGAATCGACGTAAAATTTATAAAAGATCTCTTAAATATCAAAGCTTCGAATCTATGTCTACACTTGTGCTAAAAATAAGCATTATTAACGAAGAATTAGGTTCACTTCGTAGAATTTCTTTGCCAAATTTTCATTCGTAAATCATCTTAGTTGCAATATATCCTATATGGACATTCGACTATTCCGAGTTATTGGACAAGCGTGTATTACAAGTAGACCACGAATGTTTATGCGAATTTATATTTCCATGAACGTAACTAAAGGAACGAAATCCAGGTGGGAATTTGTTTCACCCTTAGTATATCACAATAAATACTTCGAATATAACACGGTCTACTTATAAGTTTAAAGCTTGAGCTACTCTTTTGTAAATTTAATCGGTTCCTCTTAAAAACGAAAATCGAAGCAACGTCTAAGTAATAAAAATTTGGATTAATTCCTTGATACTTCTATAAGAACATACGGTATTCTCTTATAAAGAAAATGTGGGAATGAATGCCTGATAAATCACACGAGGATTAAAAGACGATGAGAGGAGAGAAACCACTGTAAAACACAAGGAATATATAGCTCCAATGTGTTGCATTGCACGCAACTTCACCACTCACATTGTTTCAACCACCACCAAATTTCTACATCCACGAGAATAAGAGTTCGTACTTCCTTCGATAATAATAGTAACATCTGTGCAATATATCACGACCACTGAAAACTCTATTCAGGGATTTTAGCTAACAAAGTACTTAAGCAAACATGTGAAACCTTTTTGCGCGGTGAAAAGGTACGAATGATTTGCTACGAGGAAAAAGACTACGATTTTACACGAACGTAGTTAATACATTATACAAGATAACATTTAAAACGAAAGACGAGGAAGAAGGGAAAAAATTTATGACGAAGATAAAACTATACCAAACGCTTGATTTTTACAATAAGAGAGGAATTATTTGAAACTTGTAATTGATTAGAGCAAGTGAGTATATACATATATATTTCTGTCTGGACGTTTAAGTGATTAGCGAAAACGGAAAGTTCCATAAGCGGGACGAAGAACACGAATAATAAGCGTAAATAGTGTAATAATTCTGAAACGAAAGAAAGGGGAATAAGAACCTGATGTGACGACGTTTAGAACACAGTACTCCGCATCGCTATAATAAAATACGATAATACATTGATGACTTTATGTATGCGCTATTAATCGTGGGATATTGTCATGTTTTTAATACGACCAGATATCGCGATGACGATTTATTCCGTGCATTATTGTCAGTCTCCCGGTGAACACGAGTCGCAGTACCAGACTAAAAAGAACGGTACCGTTCGAATAAATTTTCACTTTAAAAATGTTGGAACAGAATAAATTTCTTTTGGAAGAAATCTACTATGACTCTTTGATCGTTTGCATGCGGCACATTCGCACTCCATCTTCGTTTCTATGAAGACTAGTTCTAGTAAGTATAATTTGATGCTATTCTTTTATGATTTCGGCGATTAGTGAATTATTTCCTCGCGTTATTTCTATCAAGCGATGTACAATTTCTTGATAGCGTTGTATGTATAACTCTTCTTGCAGAAATATGATCGTTAACGATCAAATCATTTTGAGGCGATATACGTATACGAATAGGTAATCTTCGTATTTAGATGCACGGTGAATATGGAATTTCTCTAGCGATAACGATAACGCAATCTAAAATATCATTTTTGTTACTTTCGTATTGTATGAGAAATTATGTCTTGAAATTTACGAGGTATATTTTATCTCTTCTATTTATATACGAAATTATATTCAACTAATACAGAACATGTATTAAATCAACTTCGATTTTGACAAATCCAATATACGAAATTAATAAACAGCAGAACGATATCTTACCAATTCTTGTAGAATTACTCGACGATCGAGAAATATGAAAAGAGGTGAGAAGTCCCGATATTTTTTATGTTCGGTATCAACGTTCAATTTAAGCTAAAATAGAATTCTCGATCGAAATGAAATGTTTGATTCGGTGAAAGATCTGGAAGATACTCGACTGCTCGTAACATTTCTATGAAACTACCACCCGGTCGGTCGTGATTACAGCGTGAAAATAAATAAAATCCAAGCGCAAGACGACGAAACAAGAAAACACTGAAAAACAACGATTCGTTGGCGAGTTAAATCGATACCAGTGGACTCGTGCCAGCGTAAACACTGTAAAAACCTGCAGGTTCGCGAAGACCTCCACCCCGGGGTTTCTCTTTGCTGCGATCGGCAGCGGTGGTGGCTGCGGAGGCGCCTCCTCCGCCCCTATCGCGTCGAAACGGGTGGAGATCCCTCGGTTAGCGTGCTCCCCGTTCCTTGATTTGGCCGAGCACAATGCACAATAAAAGAGCATTAGATCGTCGGCTTTGTCGAGCGGTTGCACGACTTCTCGTAACAATGGCGTGGCCCCCACTCGGCCCGAGCACTCGAAACACCTGGCAAACAAGGAAACAATGCGCACGAGCCGCACTTCGACGGGATTTCGCGCATTTGGGGTGCGCGCATGCTAACAAATTATCACTCCCTCTGTCACTTTTCATTCTCTTTATCTCTCTCTCTCTCTCTTTCTCTCTCTCTTTCTCTCTTTTTCTCTCTCTTTCTCTCTGTCTGCCGCTTTTCTTTCTTCTTTTCTCTCCGCGTCTTTCACCCACCTCCACATGCTACCAACCGCTGCCACCTTCGTGCACACCGCCGCGAAATACTTTTCTCGCTGGCGATTACGCAGCGACCTCGTGTCAGTCACAGTTTTGACGACGACCGCCATCAAGGTGACGCGATGATACAGACAGATATACTTGTTGGGAAGAATATACAGTAGAACGTGGTTTATTCGAACAGGTTGGCAGACGAGGCAGTTGAGATGATAGAGGTTGAGCGTTAACTTGCGTCTATTGTTTCAATTTTCATTTCGTTAGTATTACATTCGGAAATTCGTCGGTATCGTTCTGGTATTTAGATCGTCAGTAGCTTGCTAATCTAGCTGTGGGATTTTGATTTTTGATTCGTTGATATACCAGACTCGGAGACGAACTGGATTTTTCAATTTCTGATTTGTTAATTCAACTTTCTGTTTGTCGGTATTGGTTCAATTTGTAGTTCAGCGATGGACAGCGGATTTTTATTGAAATTCGTATTTTTGTAACTGTAATTACAGAGATGGTGTTTTAGTAGAAATTTAGCTTCTCCGCTGAATATTAGAATAAGCGCAATACATTTTGCACGTTTGTATATTTTCGAGTAATACGTGCAATTTGTGCGTTTTCGCCACTTTGAATTTTCCACAAACGCATACAATTTCAATTCACTAATACCGCATCCATTTTCAATTCGACATAAACTCTTTAACCTTCATTTAATTTTCCATCTACCAACATTTCCTCAACTCTCAATTCGCAATTGTTACTTGCGCTTTCGTCTTCAATTACTATTTTTATCCGATTCTTCCTCTCGTGTTACCAGCTTTCATTTCAAACATTAATTCCTAATCTAAGAGGAACGTTTTCCATAGAAATGGAAAACAAAAAAAAAAAAAAAAGAAAAGAAGGGAAGAGTAAAGTGCATTCCCTTTGGCGTAATACTAGCCGTTGACCTATCGTTGTAAAACACCGAGCGGAAGGTGACGCAACGAGGGCGAGAAAAAAGGGAAGAAAGAAGAAAATCAACCCGCATGTGCTCGGACGCACTTGAAAACGAAAAGTACTTTTGGACCAAGAGCGATATGGAGGCGGTATACGTCGGAGAACGTGAAGAGTGTACCGAGGGTGCGTGAACTATGAAATGCACCGGCTATACACGTTCCCTCTTTCGACAAATGTAGCTCTGAAAAGCTACGAGAAATGTTTATAATTGGGATCGTTGGCCCGTTGCACTCTCTTTTCTTGATACCCAGCCGTGTACAATCGCGTGTACGTGAATAAAGTTGGCATATTTTATGCGATGCTATTCGAATGTGTATTTCTAGCGAATTTTAAGCATTGATGTGTTTAAAAGATTTTCTTCTCGTAAGTGTTGTGAACATTTTTTAAATTGGCAGATGAAAATGAAAAGATGCGAAGGATATTATTATCTTGAAATATCTGGATATTCTGGCCGACTTGCAACAAGAGCATATAATGTTATCGAAATTAACGAGACAGATTAAAAGAAGATAAACCCTGTCTTTAGACGCGTGTGTTATTGTCGTATCGATTTGCTACAGTCGTTACGGTCTTTCGGATTTTCTGTTTCATTTATTGAATCACTTATATTGTAACAATTGATTTGATGTAATATTTTGTCTGTCAAGATGTTTCTGCAATTGAGAAACGTGAAAATGTTGTAGTTCTAAAAATTCTCCACTAGATTGTGAGAAGGAATTGGAAATTCAGACTCCTTTTAGAAACGAGTTAATAACGAATTAATTACTAAAAAGCATTGATTATCTCGCGTGATCGATGAATCGTGAAATAAACCTTCTTTCTTGCAGCCGAGTCGTCTATTCCCGCGAAAAAAAAATCAGAATCTTCGTTTCTTCGAAAATACTGTCCGATCTGAAATATCTTCAAAAGCGGGAATTTTAAAAGAAGCGTCAGTTCGTCGAGGCGTAACGCGACACTACATTAATAACAATTTCATTTCGCGCGGAATTGAAAGCATGAGGGCTAGGCGAAGGTGCTCAAGGCTTCGGTCACGAGAGCGCAGAGCGGCTGAAATTTGAAATTCAATCGCATGCAAATTTCTCCGACGAGGGAAGACACTTACGGCTAACCGGCGAACAAGATCGAGGATTCGTCGCTTAGCGTGCTGTAAACACTCGTCCCTTTTTACCAGGCTTATGAAATATTGATAGGCCTCCATTTGGTGTGCACGAGCGCGCGCGCCAGTGAAACGAGCGTCGCCTCGATGACGTTAACGATGTCGCCGGCTCAAGAGTAAAAACGACACGGCGGAAACGCGTTGGAATTTCAAAACAGACCGCCTCGCTCCAGCTTCGAATTATCGCGAGTCTAGGGAAATTATACGATGGAAAAATGGTAATACAGAATTATCGATTTTGTACGTTTCTTCTTTTTTTAGAAATATGCAATAATTTAGCACATTTCTAATCGAAATTTGATATAAGATGATATTTTTTAGAATTTTTTAGCACATATATAGAGAGAGTTTTTCTATCGATTTTGAGAAATTTGAAATGCAAAAAATTAGACTATTAAATATTGTTATTGTTAGTGTAACTAAACCATTTGAGGAAGATGTACATTTTGTTGGTGGTAGGGCTAAAGTAATTTGCTATACATTTTTGAGTATCGTTAGATGTTCTTAAAGTATCTATCGTCATTTCATCGAATCATTCCATCGTTCTCCTACCAAACTTCAAGATATAAGAAGTCGAGTTTCTCGAGTTTGAAATATTTTTATGAAGAAATCACGTTTACGAATGCGTACAATTTTTCAGCCATTCGTAATTAGTTCGGATTATCGTCTGATATTAAAAAAGACCAACGGCATATAAAGTCAGGGATCAAAATACGAAAGGTATAGCGGATCTAAAAATTCTTCCTTAGCTTTTAGAAGCATCCTTTGTATTCTATAATTGCATCGCTTTATACAACGATTCTTTGAATTCGGCTGATATCTTCCCTTCGACTTAACCACTGTTCACAGTTGAAAGGCTCGCACGAGATTGATTTTGCTTGGCGGACGTTCAGCAAGGCCCAAAACAGAAGTCGCGAGAATACGCATGCTGATGTAGTGGGTTTCACCGAACGTAGGAAAATTGCCAATCGGTAGATTCGCTCGCTGAGCATCACTCATTGCATTTGTGTGGGCCCGAAGCGCAATGAAGAAGGTGAGGTTTCGTATATAATTTGATAAGGATAGGATCGGATCGTTGTAATCAGCTAATTTACATTTTGGAAACAATCGCGTTTATGACACGCTCGGCTATTGAGAACACAATGGACAATAAATTGCTGAAGGGAACCGTTCTAAGGGCTAAAGTCTCGACTAAAAGGCAGCCTTTTAACTGCGAAAATGCGTAATAAATGTGTCATAAAATTAACAGAGATCCACGTTTTTACAAATTCATTATTTGGTCCATAATATTAATACGTTTTAAGCACGTAACAGGGAAATATATGTATATTTTTGCGATCACTTTATATCCCTATATTGCTTTTCCCGAAATTCACATTTTGTTGTCGAACCTTATTATTGTATTATTATTACCGTTCTGTTTCCTCTGTCTCCTGTTTTCCATTATTATCTCCGCCTTCGCATTTAATTTATTTTCGTATTCAAAGTTAAACGTCAAACAAAATATAGCTATATTTTACCTTCAACTTTCAATTGCTTTTTCCCTTATGTGTGATAATAATATGTTGTCGTTTATCATTTTACGGGTCTCGGAAACATTCTTACACACACACACACACACACATATCGAAATATTTAAATATTATTTTCTGCGCATGTTTGATGATTATATCCTTTCAGTTGTTGTTAACATGCAACGTATGTTTTCGTTTACAGAAGAAAAATTACTAACGTTTGTCCAGCTAATATTGCAAAGGATTATAATAATTGAGAGTTATCAAACACATGCGTGAAAATAAGGTTTCAATTTCTTCTTTGCATAAGTTACATTTATGAAAAACAAATAAATAATATTTTAAGATTGCTGAGAAATTATACGTTTGTATCATTTGTTCAAATCACGAATTAACGCTAAAACTCGTCTTATTATGTTTTTCTAAATATATTATGTCTAGACCTTTGCGATGAAAGTGATACGATGAAAATAGATAAGCTAGTCGTAACGATAATCGTATTTTTACTTCAACAAAATAACAATATTTGCGCTAACAGAATTTGCATGTTTGGTAGTTCCAATATCAAACGCAAAGTAAACTCATACATAAGCAGGTATTTGTCAGTAGCCTGAGTCTATAATATAAAATTCAGAAATACGCTGATAAATTTCTAATGAACCGAACTGTCTCGAAGAAACAAAGTTGGTAATCCTCTTGAACAGAAGCACGAGTGCCGCCATTATAGCCCAAGACTGTTTACACGATCAAACGTTCGCTGAAATGGCGTGCTCCTCCTCCGCTCCGTTGGAGGAATCACTGATCGTTCCGCTCTTACCCCAGAAACGTTCCTCTGCAACGTTTCTCCTAACGAGCGTCCAAGGAAATTGTATACGAAACACGTGGTCGGTCTATCTGTGTAGAACCCGGCAGCAGAAGCAGAGAATATTCCGGGATTACGGTTGCCTTCTGCAGAGAGAAAATCCGTGGTTCTTTCGCCGAGAGGAAGCTTCAGTTTGCCGTCTCTGAATCGCGTAGGTAAATGGCTGTTCTCTTTAACCGCATACACGAGGCTCTTACGATCAAAGAGGGGGGAGAGACAAGACGAGGGAGGAGACAAAAAAGGAAAAAAGAAGAAGAAGGAGGAAGAAAAGAAAAGAAAAGAAAAGAAGAAAGGAAGACGCAAGAAGAAAGTAAGAAGTAAAAAGACAGAGTTGTAAGCGGGCACAGCGAAGGAGGAGGGAGAAGAGGAACGAAAGAGGAAAAGAGATAGAGGGAGGAAAGGAAGAACGAAGGAGGCTTGTCGCGAAACAGAGAGAGGATCAGAGGCTCGTAGGAGTGGTGTTCTCGAGGTGGTAAGCACGACGAGGTAAAAAGGAACGACGTTGGAGGAGAGGAGGTTGGGGTGGAAAAAAGGCAGAGAGTTACTGGCGGGAAAAACGGTGTCTTGGAAAAGGTGCAAAGCCGACAGTATTCTTTGTAGCGGGGGATATTCGCCTTCTGTGCCGAAGACCTCTCGCACTTCTTTACCTTTTCCAACCCCTGCTCCACTCTCCACTACCACTAGCATCAAATCCAAGACCCACCACCTTCTTTTCCTCCTTCTTCTTGTGCACCAACCAACTTGTCCCCCTCCCACCGTTCCTTCTTTCTTTCCTCTTCCTCCTTATTCGCTTCTTCCACTTCTTCTCTTCGTCTTTCTCTCGCCTTCGACTCGATTTCCCACTTTCTTGCCTTGATCGTCTCTCCTTCGTCTTCGGTGCACAACGATTACAGCGCAACTACCGTAGCGTCGAAGCCAACAGTCTTCCCTTCTCTGCTAGTAGTAGTAGCAGCTTACTTCTCCGCCCATGCTGGATCCCTTACTCGACAGCCTCTTGTGCCACGAGATATTTACCAACATCCAAGATGGCGGCATAATCTTGCCGGCTTTTCGTCGAAAGTCGACGAGTCATCCAACGCAGCCAGTCCCTTTTTTGCCCATAAACACTTTCATCGGTCTCGTTTCACTGACTCCGCCCTGGCTGCTCATCCCCTTTCACCGTTCCTTTTCCTTTCACTCCACGTTCGTTCGTTTCTTCCTTCTTGATCGGTCGTCTCTGACGGATCTTTCGGCCCTACCGAGATTCCTCCACTCGCGATTCTTCCGCTGGATCGATCGTATCACGCGGCGTCCTACACGTCGGTTATCTCTTCCGCGCGTCTACGTAATCTCGCGAGTTTTGAAAGACATGGGACGTTGATACTGACGCATACGGATATCCGGAGTTGTCGAGGTTTCAGAAGATGTGGATCGACGTCGGTTTGAAGTTGGTTGTGATAGGTTTCAGGGCGGTCCGATGGTTGCTTTGTCAAGTATAAATGTTTCGTATACTTTAGATACCTATACTCTGATTGGACGATGTAGTCATTATTTTCTTGGACTATGGACCGTCGTAAAAACTCCGCAGCTAGAGTCGCAAATAATTTCTATTACTTACCTCACATGAAATGCACGATTTTTCTATGTCATTGAAACGTAACTCCAAAACACCTTACGAAATTTGCAAAACATTATACCAAATGCGATGAAACTTTGAAGATCGAAAAGGGACAAAAGCGGCACACTATAAATCTATCGCCGAGAGGAATCTCGAAGATTGTATATACAAGGTTGGATGAAAAATCAGAGACTTGACTCGAAGAAAAATCTTCACGGACGATCTTGGCGTTCGAAGGGTTAACCAACGAAATCATTTAACCAGGCAGCCTTTTTTCTTCTCGTACTGAGCATAGTGTATGAGCAAGAAAAGAGGCAGGAGGCAAAGCGTGCAATAAGTCGAAGGGACACCCTCGACAGATTTACCAGAAGGAGATCGAGAGGGAAGAAATCAGGAGAGGTAAATACGCGTGGCGAGAGAGTCCATGGATAAGAAGCAATCGAATCGAATAGTGGAACTCGTGGAATCCGCAATCCGTCGCGAAGTGAATGGCGAAACGCCTAAGGGTTTCTATGGTCGGGTATGCCCGCCGTCTGTTCCTCTGTCCATCGACCTAACCTAACCTAGCCAGAACTTGAGATTAATGTGGTAATCGCTGAATCAGCGAAAGACACGGCAGGCGACAGTGAAAAGGAAGAGGGATCTTCCTCTTCCCTGTCACTTCGATACGTTTCTCCTTGAACGAACAGCCGAGAGAATGTTGCTTGACGATAAACAGACGAGGTACACGAGGATGTGTACAGTGGCTGGGAAAAGTATCGGCGCACCGTTTTACGTATTACGGCACGTGCTGATTAATAGACTACGGATTTTTATGCGTTTCTAGAAAATCTGTAGGTGCAAAATTGCACAAAGTACACACGATATGGAAAAATATATAAAATATTCAAAGTGTTATTAATATATGTTACCTGGTGGGTAAAACAATTTTCTACCGAGACTTTACCGTCTTGATTGTATTGTGAGAGATGCAGTCTACTGGTTAATTAGGTCTGAGTACAGGTATACCACACTGGTGCTAGGTGTTTACTGGAAAATTGTATATTCGAATATATCTTACGATATCCGATAAGCTTAAATTAACCTACTGGGCACGATATGCTACGGTTAACCACTTATTCCTTTATTGCTCGTTGACGACTCGTTATTTTCTGAAGTCAAACGTCACTATATTGGGTCAGTGTCCTAGTTATGAATCATTCTTTGAAATCATCAAGTTTCCTCATGCATAACTTCCTGTACTCAGTTTATATTTGAAAATGGTTTTAAAGGTGAAGAGACTGCGTTAGTTCTATAAGACGTGTCTGACAATGTACTACTCCTTTCTATTTATTACTCTGAACGAATAATATGTAAGAAAGCGTTAGAAAGTACTAGGCATTCCACTAACTCAGTTTCATTAAAGACCTTTTAATTTTATCAGAGGTTTTGTTAATTTCGTTTAACATTCGTAAATTACAGTATCATTCGCTATACGCCATGCTGCAAAATATAATTATAAAATACACAGTACTATACGACAAACAGCGCATTCTTATCCACCATACAACGATAAAACACGTAATATGAATAAATGGAAAGCCAAGATTACAAAATCAGGGATACGGTCGCCCAACAAACTCAACCTTACTATATTTCAGAAATTCCTCTCCCATAAAACACGAACTTCTTTACCACACTTACGGTTCCCTTCGAAATAATCCCAATTTCTGTTTCGTAAAGCGTAATTTGGATGTTCATGCAAACAGGAAACATTCAACTCGAGAAACCATCATAAAGCCCATTGTGGAAAAAGCGAGCGTAAGATATGCATGTTCCTTGATCGATGCGATTAAAAACGATCGTTGTAAATAATACGCGACTGGAGGAAGAAGCAGTAATAACAGGATAGGTTTCGATACGACGGATAAGTATATACGGGTGCGTGCATCGTGCAAATAAATACTCGGCCAAGGGATGCAGAAAGGAAAGAAGGGTTGAAGCTGTGCCAGTCACGGAAGAACCTCGCTGGTACGTGGAGTAAGTGCAATAATACCAGATTATTTGCATCGCAAAGCCGTGCGTATGGGTAAACACAATATTCGCTCTCTGCTCGGCTCTGTGAACCGATAGTGCGCTCAGGTAGATACGCATCTGTCTATACCGTTCTCCATGTCTCTCTGTCTCACCCCGTTTCCACTCCCTTCCACTCTCTTCGTTCCACCAGCGGATTTATCGTTCTCTCTTCTGTTCACCTTCTCTTGGATCCCTTCCTCTCTTTCTCACCTTTATCGTGTTTCGTGTCTATCATCGTGTTCCTCTGTCTCACTTACTCGATCCTCGTCTCTGTTTCTCGTGATCTGTTTCGTGTCCCGTCTTCGTTCCTCTCTCTATGTACCACCGCGGCGTAATACAGATTCTATTTGAGCTGCCTGAGGGAAGTTAACTCGTGATGCGTGCAGCTCGGCTCGCTCTGTTGGCGATACTACGGATCCCATCGTTCTCCATTTCGTGGCTGCAAATCCAAGAACCTAGCCGGAATCTCGCGACCTGCACGGCTACTCCTATTAGGCTCGCTATCGTTCGATTTCGTGGAAACGCCGCGTCTGAAGAATTTCTTTCCTTTATTTGCGACTTCTGATAGTTGGCGAGGTTTTGAGGTTTTATTGATCGGGGCAGAAATTTATAGGGCATCGTAATTTTTATGTTGTACGTGCTAGTATCGTAGTATTTATGAGGAGCTACGCGACTCGTTGATCGCGTTGTATTGCACAAAGAAATTTGCTTGGTAGTACTACGTTGTTATTTTAGGCACTGCTTCAGCCAAAGGTTCATAGTATTGGCAACAAAGAAGTTACTGGAATAATGTATAACACCGTCAATACTATAATTTCAGATACTTATTGGGTTCTCTTTTTCACAAAATTCCCGAAAAAGAATAATTTACATTTAGATCCTAATTAGAGTTACAAATCTCACTTTGTCTCATTTACGACTGTTGTCAATACTATTTCAAACGTTATTTCAAACTAATTAGCGCCATATTTCCATCCCTTTCTGAGTTCTACCATCGAAATGACCCAAATCTCTTTATAATATCGCACTAATCCTGTTTCAAATTTTACGTCGGCTATGTCTCTATATAATCCTCCCGCCCCCAAAACCAACTACCATTTGTCTCTTAATTCCATTAATAAAATATTCCAAAGCCCTACACTACCGTTCTATTACTTCAAACATTATTTCATACCAAGTCCCACGAAATCCTCTGAAAAGAAATAACTTTTACCCTTACTTGAATTCCACCGATAAAATATTCGAAATCTCTCCGTCCTTGTAACGCCACGCCGATGCTGCATATGTCAAAATACTTCCCATGGAACCTCTGCAGAATCCCCTAGAAACAGTTCCATCCGTTTCTCAATCCCGCTAACGAAATATTCTCAATTCCTTATTCGCATCCAAACTCTACCAACGAAATATTCCAAAGCTGTCGCTTCTACGCTGTCACATCAGTCGAACCTATCTCATGATCTACTTAAATCAAGCCTCTACAAAATTTCAAAAAGCATTTCACCCTTCCTCCAACTCACCGACGAAATATCCAAATCCTTTACCAGACATTCACCCCATAACCCTCGTGCATAAGAACCAAAGGCAACACGTCTACACTGCGGAAGTTGCAGGTGAGCGAGAACATTTGAAAATGGGTATCGATACCTCTAAAAAGAGAAAGAGAGAGAGGGAGGGAGGGAGGGAGAATCTGTACAGGCAGGTTCTATTAGTACGTAACGCCTGGTCCTTTTGCCGTGCCGCTCAAAGCAAAGCAGCCCCCGGAGTGTTACAATTTCGCCCTCTCTCTACCCCTCCAGGTCCGCCTCGAAAGTCCCTTTATCTATCCCGCTATTTTCCTAACTCCGACGTCCCCTCCGGGGGTTTCTCCTCGTTCGTGGTGACGACAACGATTCCTCTTCTCTCCTGAAGGAGGATGTGGAGGGAGCGCGCCGGATCCGCCGGAATACCGGCCGTTGGAGGGGTGGTAGAGCCGGAGCACTACCGCCACCCCTTCATCCCCTTTTTACGAGAGGTTGAAATGCCCGCCCATTGGTCCGCCCATGTAGGACCAAAGCAGTCACTTCGAATCAATTCGACCTACGATTTCGCCTCGTAGACGGTCCTACACGGCGCTGGCACACTCGCAACCGCGCATCATAAGCTTCGACCGCATTTCGTACACCTAACCTCGTCAAACGTGAACTATCGCGAAGAAACGCTCGCTCACGGACTCTCTCGATAATCGACACCTAGTGCGGCTACTGTGTGCTCCGGCAATTGACTATTGAAATCTATTCGAACACTTGGAAGAATCGTTGTTGTTTTCCACTTTCGTTGTGATTCAGTTTCATTTTCTTTTCTCCTTGTGCCGGATTCGCGGCGAGAGTGATCCTGTAACGACAGATTGGTTACATGGAACAAGGGACAAGTGACTTGTTGTTTGGAAACTGACAGATTAGGGAGATCGTAGTATTTTAGGGAAAGTTGAAGCGTGCTCGATAAGGGGCAATCGCGATGGTTAGCGAATATCGCAAGATCGTTAGCGATAAAGTGGAGTGCGTCACTGGCAGCCGTCATCCTTGAGATAGAGTGAGTGGGTGACACGGAGAAGAAGAGTAAAAGGAAAAATGCTCGTTATCGTTGTGGAAACAAACTATTAGCGTAAGATAGCAATTCGTACGGAGCTCGTGTGTGTGACAGTTGCCTCGCGAAAACATGTCGCAAGAGAAATGCTCGCGCGATTTCGTTCAGTGCTTTTGAACATCGACGGACAACCTACATTTATACCTCGTTCAAAGATTTAAGAAGAACGATCGAAAGAATATTTGAAAAGAGCGAAGCAAGTGTACGTTGACGCGTGCAAATATTCACGAAAGCAAACCATCGTAGGTGAAATAAAACAAGAACACCATGAGCACGAACAACAACGAGTATCTTCACCTATTTCCAAAGAACCAGAGAAACTAAAGTTTCCAAAAAAAAAGACAGAAAAAAATACGCTTAAATGTGCCCATGAAGCGATCACGATGGAACCGCGTGGGATGATGATGTCGAACCTGTCGTGCGACGGCTGCGCGGACAGCGACCGCGACTCTGACAGCAGCAGCATGATCGTGGACCCGGTGAGTCTGGACAAAAACGACCTGTCACCGTCCCAGTCATCGTCCAGCCCAATCATCCCGAGTTCTCCAGTCCCGCCGACCACCGCGTCCTCCAGAAACCGTGGTGGAAGTCGCAGCAAGAAGAACTACTCGATGATGTCGGCCAACAGTCAACAAAAGAACAACTCGTCCGGCCAAGCATCGTCCTATAGCAACGACAAGATGTCCTCGTCTTTGATCAAGCCACCTTATTCCTACATAGCTCTCATTACAATGGCGATCCTTCAGTCGCCACAAAAGAAACTGACATTGAGTGGAATCTGCGAGTTCATCATGTCACGGTTCCCTTATTACCACGACAAGTTCCCGGCCTGGCAAAACTCTATCAGACACAATCTGTCCCTGAACGATTGTTTCATCAAGATACCACGTGAGCCAGGAAATCCTGGAAAAGGGAATTACTGGACCCTGGACCCATTGGCCGAGGATATGTTCGACAATGGGAGCTTCTTGCGTCGCAGAAAGAGGTACAAGAGGCCTCCGCCGCATTATGTGCTGCGAGACAGGGCGATTATGGCGACCTTCGCCATTTGTGGCGATCGAGGACCTTGCCCTGGCGGCGGTGGCGGTCATCCCGGTGCTCTAACCTATCCAAGCGCCGCGTATCTGTCTCCGCCACCCGGTCTGCCCCTGCTCGACTTCTCCCCGTCGACCTTGGAAGCTCTGAAGCTCGGCGGCTTCCTGGAACCGCCTCCGCCACTGTACAAACCGGTACCAATCACGGCCCCGCCGATCAGACAAATCGACCCCGCGCCAACGAGGACCACCACGATACCGAGCAGCCATCCGCCGGCTGACAAGAAAAGGAACTTCAGTATCGACGCTCTGATCGGCAAACAGGCGGCAAACGATCAGAATTGTGGCGGGCTGTTGGATCTCAGCCCGTCGGAGCATAGAGAGATCAGGAGTCAGGCGTCGGCTTTCTCTCCTCTCGTTTAGAGGATTTGTTCGTTCGAGTTTTTCGAGATTCTTTCTGGCTGGGACTCTGCACTGGGCGGATCTCAGTTAAAATCTCAGTTTTTCTTGGAGATTCCGGTTTACGGAGAGGAGATGGCAGCTTTTTGAAGGGAACTCCAGTGGACAGGGAAGGAGAGATGGTTGAGAATGTTCTCGAGATTCGTGATGGATTTTGGGTGATGAAGAAACGGTTAGAGACTGTCGTAAGAGTGAACTGAATGGAAGGGAAGAGGAAAATTTATAGAAAAGAGCATAGGAGAAGCAAAGAATTTTTCACTTCCGCGTTATTATCAGAAATCAAAGGTATATGGAAGAACAGTGATACGTACTATGGAGAGTGATAAAATAGCTAGATACCAAAAGAGAAGCGACGGAACCAAAGATTTCAACTTCGACAAGTACTTGTGTAAAAAAAAAAACAAGAAACAAATAACGAGAGAGAGAGAGAGAGAGAGAGAGAGAATGAGAGAGAATGAGAGAGAGACAAGAACGAACGGACGAAAGAACGAGTCGAGATAATTGTAAAAAGGTGTAGTGCAATAGTGTAGTGGTTTAAGTACGAGAAAAGATCCCCTTTGGTCGTGTCGAAACGATTCTTAGCGACTGTACGCTGTCGTCACGAACGATCGATTCCTCGCGAATCGAACTTGATAATTTTCCATCCTCTCTGTTTCAACCCCGTTTATTTTCACATATCTTTTCTTTCCTCCGTGCTCTATTCTTAGTCGGAGGCTTCTTAAACGATAGATTAATATCTCGGCACTGTAAATATACACACGTACACACGTATACACACGTATGCACACGAACAGACACACGCACACGCACATCCTCGAACAAATCTTTGCTCAGCTTTCTATTGTTTGCACGAGTGTGAGAGAAAAAGAGAGAATGCGCGAGTGAAAGGGTAGGAGAGGGTGGCATAGAGCGATATAGAGGGGAGGTCAGTTCTCTTCATCGGATTTAATGTAAAGCTCGGGCCTGGTTTTCGGTCAAGTAGACGTTTTAGTGTACATAGCGTTGTACGAAAAAAATGAAAAGAAATACACACACACACACACACATACATATAGGGGATGTTCGCGTTCCGTACTACGAAACATATTCGTGTACCTTTGATTCTCGTGTTGGATCCTCGATACGGGAGGTTTTGATAGCGAAAATGTGTGCAACGATTCGCAAAGATCCAGCCTTATCGAGTTTTATTGTCTTACGAAACTGCACATCTTTAACCGGCGTGCGAGTAACGCGAGCTTTCAAACACAATCCTTTCGTTTCTCTGGTTTATTAAGAAACGATTTACGCGGAGAAACTTTGGGCTAATCGACTTGATACACTGTTCGAAACATTAGACTGGGAAATGAATGGCCGATTCGTGTCTGTAATGGCTATTTTTGTTTATCTGGCCGAGAAGAGTTCGTTGTCAGTTATATGCAGGTTTTTTCTCTTTTTTAGTCATTTACTGCCACGTTTATATTTTAGTTAGAAAACATCGTAGCGCTTTGAAAAATGTAGGTTTATCTCGGAGCAAAATTTTGCATCGAAGATTTTCGGAAAGCTCGAAAATGTAGGAGTACGTGGCGATGAATTCGAAGAATAGATAAAAAATAATAAAATGTTACTTTTTAATTCAATTGGATTCTCTGGAGTCATTTTTAATGAACAAGAATGGATACCATTGTTCATATTAAAATTATTTCAATATTATTCTTATTGTGAAAGATTTGCACCGATAATTTCTTATTTAAAGATACACGAACACAATGGCATGCTATTCTAGGAAGTGTAATCCTCGTCGCGATAGAGGAACAATAATCATTGCCATAGTTACGTAATGAACACAAACATATTTCAATCCATTTATTTGCCATTTATTGCACAGCAACCTAACAATTAGAAGATTGGCGATATTTTGAGAGCCGCTTCAACGTTTGACGAGGTTTTTAGTGGTTTCGCGAGATTAAACGTTGTGTTACGAAATCTTCGTTTTTCTCTGTTAATAATTGACTCTTTTTTCCGAGCAGTGTATGAAGCAGACGTTGATATAAGATCATAATGGTCTGAATTCTTTAAAATTTCTTTAGAAATTAAATGCTACTGTACAAATGTTTATTCCAAAGAATTAGTTATTTATATAAAATCAAAGATACAGACGAAGGAAGTCGAAAGAAAATCGAAGACTTCGGCGAAGTGAAATTTCCAATTTCCAATTTCTATATATTAACGCCAGAGAGTTGCTAGATACACTGAAACAAAATCGATTACGACTTAAGAAACATGTTTCCGAAGGTACCATTATGCAATTTATTGGGAAATTAATAAACAAATCAAATTGCCAATATCACAAGTGTGTAATTCGCACATCTTTCAACCGAAATTCTTTTCTAATCGCCGTACTAAGAAACAAGTTACATAAAGAATACTTCACGCTGTAGAAAATTATAATTGAGGGGTTGAAATGGTAAATGACGTAAACGTTAGAAGATTTCCAATAGAAAAAATATTCGCTGCTATTAATTTTACCATTTACACAATTTATCACACCTGCACGCTATAGACTTTTCACAGTTTATCAATTCAATAGATTTAGAGAAAGAATAAATTGCTCGTAAAGAATAGTTTTGCATTAGTTACATTTTATTTGTATTACACGCCATTCTTCTATCTTTTAAACACGATTGATTTACGATCATAGCTCCAGAGGCTACGATAAATTATTTTAATGCCGATAACTTTCCTTATTCTACGCGGAATTTATATTTTCTCTTAATAGAAAAATCGCTTTGGATCTTTTGTTGGTACTAACATCGTCTGCCCTTTCAATTCCTCAAATTGAGATTAATTTCGCAATGACACACGGTACAGAGAAATATTTCTTGGGAAATTTTTCTCGTTCGCTGTCCGATGAAAGATTTTCCATAAAAGATGCTCCATAAAAGGTTTTCAAAAGAAGCTAATTACGCGCAAATAACGGGAGAAAAAGAGAAATGCGAAACGACAGTTCGACGGAGATTCGTCGACGATTTTTAATACAGAAACAGCGTGTTTGAGTCTGTTTTCGAACGTTTTGAAACGTGCATAAGACGCATGTGCAGGGATCTACGGGAAAAGAGAATGGAATAATTTACAATTAATGCCAGCAAACATACGCATCCATGACGATTACGTATGTGTTAGTCTACGCGTGTACATACCAGGCGCTAGTGAATTTTTCTCGAACATGTACGATGACGATTGTCAGATAAGAGTTATTGCAGGAGAACGTAACAGCGTAAGGTTTGTGCAACGAATCCGGTCGCATTTATATTTCGTTGATTAAAAAGGAGGTTAAGTACGTTTACGAACTTCGTTAATTAAATACAAAGTGGATTTTTATCGAACGACGCTATGGTTTGGTTCTTACAATTGCTTACAAATATTCTTACGAATAGAAGTATCGAACGACATGTACAAACTGCTAGTCTGATTTTATTAACGCGTCCAGTGCCGTGGAGAATGGATAATTTGTAAGTAGAAAGTTTGAAAATTCCATAGTTTATTTAGTTAATTTTCAAGAGTAAATTGAAAAATTGGATATTTAATATAATATTGAAAATTATATAATTTGGGAATAATATTGAAAAGAATTTAATCATATTGGAAGATATTTCATGGCATCTAATAATGATATCGAAAATCGCTCAAAAAGATCTAAACATACTATTGAAGATTATTCTATCAAGGTTTTCAGGAATACGATAGCAAACGATATTTTGCAAGTATTGCAAGAGTATCCAAGAAGAATATTCGAAGTTATTCAAATCCAGTATCAAATAAAAAATACTATTTGAAAACGTTGAGAAATGAAGGATATCCAAGAATATACAGAAACATTTATAAAAGTTACATTGAATGATACTCTTCAATGATACGGAAAAACAGTGTTAGGAAGAACTGAAAACTTTTTAGTATAATATTTAAAAATTCTTCAAATCATTCAATTATAAATACACGATATCGAAAAGCACTGGAAGATATTGAAGAAGAATATTCAAAGTACTCGTCGAATAACAAAGATATTACTTTATCGGTATGCTTCGTATCTTCACCTCCTTTTGTGCGTTTCATTTCAAGATCAAACCCCGTAGAATACTCTTCTCCGGTGAATGAAAATGGAATACGTGTGACCCGCATGGCACGTGACGCGTTAAACCAGAAGCAACAACGAGACGCTCGTTCGTTTTCTATTCGCTTCAAGGCTCCTTATTTTCGTTATCGTTCTCGTTTATGTAGATCTGATTACACAGCCGATTCGTGCGTGTTTTCAAGTCGCGCGAACGATGCACGTCGCGATAACGAAAATCATTGTTCTAATAGCGAAGCTGGCGGCTCCTTCGGGAAAAATAAATCTCCGACACATCGACATTCAAAGAATGGACAAACAACGCAAGATAGAGAAAAGTCGATCTTCTGCAACAGATATTTCCGAAATGTGAAATAGTTTCTACCAGAATATATGTTGAAAATTGTCTGCGTAATTTGCGATAAATGACGCTTCATTATCTTATTCATAGGTTTTCTTTGTCGGGAGAAACGTTGCTTCTAAATTTGTTCGAGCGTTAGATTAACGTTCTTTTTAATCTGACACATCCGCAGCGTGAAATTGTTCAGATCGTTGCTGGAAAAATGTCTGACCGAGAACGTGTTCCATTGATAATGCATTAGCCCTCTATAACCGACGTGTTTGCTTACGAGATTGGCAAATTTCGATCAAAAAATTTGGTAGTAGTGTACAATCGATATAAATACTGTCCTTTTACCGGTACAATGCTATTGTAACGGAGTACGGTAGATAGCGACATGAAATGTTCGTTTTCATCAAATAAAACATCGTTATTCTCTATTGTATTCTTCATCTTCGAGACTGGTAATATTGGAAGAAATTTTGGAAAATTAACGACGCGAATTGATAATATAATTTAACTAACTAACCCCTGAATGGGGGAAGACGAGTGGATTCGTCAAAATTGCCAAATACTTCGACGTAGTAATTTCTTCGTTCAAACGTGCTTTATCTATCTACGTATCGTTTTAGAAGCAGATTATGTTATGTGTATATTAGCAAGGACTGTGACCGGCCAAATTTCAATTGATTTTCTATATTATTACAGGAGTAGTAATATATAGAAGACACGACAGCCATAATTATGGAAGTTTTTAATTAAGAGACGATTCGATTAACAGGTTAATATCGTGTAAATATTACTTTGGCCAGAGAATGGCTAAGTCCAAGTACACGTGGTAAAAGGAATTAAAATTCGTTTTATCATTGCAAATAGAATAGAGAGAATAGCTTCTCGAAGATCATTTCAAGCAAAAACCGTACGAACGAGAGACAACACATCGATCTGCATGGAATTGCATGTAGCTCGTGTTATAGGTGAAGGATGATAGATATAGCGTTTGAGAATCTAGGCGAAGAATCTGAAACATTCAAACGGATCTTTTACATGTTATAGCAGAATGATAAATAGAAGAAAAATTGGAAAACACAGGTGCACGAGTACGCAACATCCGAGTGTCTCGGCATTATAGAGGGTTAAGCGTTCTGGGAACAGAAGAGCAGACATTCCACGAGATTTCATAGATTCCGTTCGATCTGTGTCAGTTAAAAGAAGGAAAGATCGATAGAGCCGAGGAAAACACCGATTCTAAACCGTATTGTCGACGTTTGGGTACAAAACGATTTACTCGATAGTCTTTTATACTTGGACAAATTCACAGCCGGTCGATCTAGAGTTGTAGAGATTTCTAATGTTAAGTTAAACGTATCATATAAATGTTCGATCGCGAGTATTATTCACTTTTTTTTTCTCGTGTCAAAACAAGACGAAACAAGATGAAAGGAAAAGGAGACGAGAGAAGAATTTTTAAGAAAATGGAGGAAAGAAGTGACGGTTTCGAGAACGATTCAGAATTATTATTCGAACGGTGTATATTTTACTAATCTTGTCGACTCTGAGCTGTCGTGTGTTAAGGTATTGTGACGAAAGTAAAGCGGTACGTCTGTTTGTTCCTTTACTAAAATAAGTACCGATGCTATAATGTATGTTTAGTTATAGGTTACCGTTACCACTTGTCTCTGTAGATTTAGTAAGTATTATACGTGTCAAGATGATAGATTTATAATAACGTGTAATAATGTCAACAATAAAGTACTGTTAAGTATAAAAGAAATCGTATCCGCTTCATTCCTCATTCTTGTGGAATAATGTCTTTGAGAGGTGGAAGGCTACTGTATAAATCGATTTACGAACATTTATAATCTCTTTCATTTCGAAAAAGAGCTATCGGATTTAAAAAGTTTCATTGCGAGAACGTGTTAGAGTCGATTGTATCGTTAAAATTTTCATCGCAAGGTTAATGAATTTCAAGTAAACTACAGAATTTTCTTTTATTGCAATAATATTACGTCAGAGTGTTGCGATCTTGTTTATAAAATTTCGTAAGAAATTAGGAATATTTACGTAGATAATTCGATGTTTGATTTATGGTTTAGTAAAAGAATCAGTAAAAATGTTGTATTTTGTTAAATGATCTTGTTATAAATATGTATAGTAAATGTTTCACTGTATTGCGTTTAATATTAGCCAAGTTTCTTGAATTAGAGATTTCCTCATTTTCCTTTAACAACAAGGACATCAAATATTATTACGTTAATTTACCTTTTGAAGAACTAACAATTAGTCTAATAGAACGATATTGCTTAAATGAAACAAAATTAACCTTCTGTATTCTGCACTTCTGGCACTGTTACGGTAACGTTAACAACGTGAGAATTGTTTCTCGCATTCTTCTCGCTGATATAAAGTGGAAAATCAAAAGAGACCCACCATATAAATAAATTTTTCAACAATAAACATAACAACGTATAAAGAAATTTATAAACGTTTATTACATTTTTTCTTGCGAAACAAACTTTTTTAATTTAAAAAACTTCACTGGATTTGCTGGTCTATTATATCTACCGTTCAAATTTTCAAAGCAGAAGGTTAAAAAGATAATTATTTGAGCGAAAGGAAAGACGTGAACTAGTAACAAAAAGAACTGAGAAATGAAAATTGACAAAATATACAATGATACAGAATATACATGCTACTTTTTTGCTTAGTCGGTGCTTTAAAATAATTTTTTTTTTTTAATGGTTTGTATGGTGATATCGAAATAAGAAAGGACAATGACAAAACGAGAAAGATGCGAGGACATAGCGGAGTAAACAAATGAGATGAGAATTTAAAGGGCAGATGTTTAATGTTAAAAAAGATGGAAAGATACATAAAGATAAAATTTTACGTTGATTAGATTTTTATGTGCCTAGAAAGTGAAAAATATTTTTAACACGCTTTCACTGTTTGCATTGTATCCGAGAGAATTCTTTTTAATTTGAAAATTAAAACACACGTTGTCACACACTTCGAACGACTGCTACTATATTTTATCTTTCAAATTTTGCTGGTATTCATTATTGAAGAATTCCGTATGGAATGTCACATATTTGCAATATTTACTCATAAAAGTAAGCCGATATTTTACGCCTCCAATAAAGTAAAAAATCTATAAAATTCTGCTTCAGCGATTTATATACTCAAGTTTAAACACTAAGATTAATACCTTTGCTGAAAAATTATTCTCAGTTACATCAGTCTAAAAAGCAGACAAAAAATCAATCAATTGTAGAATAAAATCTATCATATAATGTTATCTTTTTCTTTATCAGGTTCATAAATTTAATTGAAACCTCTGCTATCCTTTACTTTCCGGTTAACACTGTAAAAAATCACTGGAAAAAATTCGACCAATCGTCTAAGCTAACTTACAATTACCTAACTCAACTAAATTTGCGCACCGAAAGCTCCGTTAAAAGATAATTTGAAGTTTCACAAATAATTTGCATAACAAAATCGATACAGAATCGATCAATTTTCCTGATTGAAATCACCGTTCGGGACCAAGCTTCCAAGTTCAATTACAGCTTCCGAATCAATCAATTCTACAACAAAACCTATCATATAATATCATTTCCTTTATCAGGTTCGCCAATTTGTAATAAAAACCTCTGCTTATCCCTTTCTCCGTGTCGATTTGAAGATAGACAAAAGGTCGAGTAATTTTCCAGTGAAATTCATCAGCCACCAATCCGACCAACGATAAAACCATCCTGTATATGTCAGATTCCCACGTGTGGCCGAAGAAATCTTGGAAAGAAAAGACTCATCCGGAACTCATCTGCCGTCGCAGCAGGTACCGTCGCTCGATCGATTCTCTATTAGTCAGTCTCGTGTCGTGTAACGAATCTCTTTCCCATCGGCCTAATTGTCGACTACTGGCACGTTATTTACTCGAACGAGCGTGGAATAATGAAAGGGAACGTATCGTCTCCTCCATTTCTGTGTGCGATGAGAGATCGACGATGATCCAAGCGACACACCTCCGAACGCCACGTATCCGTGGCGACAATGCAAACCGAAACAAACACTTGGCGGCACGTGACCGCCACGTGTCGGCCAGGATATATTACATTCCGAATACACACACACTTGACGAACGATTAAAGGGGTGTACACGGCCGAGGAACCACGATCGTGACAACGATGAACAGCCGCCGGCCCTTTTCTTCTTCCCACTTCGGCCGATGAGAGCCACCGATACTTCGGATACTCGAGTTTCAAACCTACGTAAACGGTAACATTCTCTGTGCTGAAGTTTGCATCGGTTTGGAGTTTGGAGTAGTCGATGAACGGCGGGGAATTGTGCGAAGTTTCGGACTTTGAAGTATTTTCTTCATTTTTTCGAGAATTTTTTTTCCCGTTCGTAGGCTTTTTCTTAGGTTTGACGATGTTTGAGTATTGTTTTATTTCTTGACGAGGTTTCCCTTTATTTTAAGATCTTTTCGTGGGTTTGACGACGTTTGAGTATTGTTTATGGTTATTTCACTTAGTCTTTGATGTATTTTATTCTCGTTTCTGGCACATGTGACGATGTTTAAATTGTATACTATTTATTTTGACTATTTACAAAAAGTTATGTAACGAACATGTTTCGCGAATGAGTAATAACACGTCAATTCTAAGCACTACTATTATCTAATTCTGCATTCAAAAAATGCTTGTGTATGCATTGGAAATAGTGTACTAACAAAGATTGGAATGATCCATCACTATCAGTTGCACTAAACAAACATTTTCAAGGCATAGATTGTCTGCATCATATTACTCTATCATTAAATGCGATAATAGTCTTGAATGGTAAACAGTATACATATATCTGCAAAATTGAAATAAAAACAAGCTATGCAAATTCTGCAACTATATGTAATATATTAGCCATGTTAAATGGTACCGAAAAAATATCGTTTATTAAATTACACCAAACGAATAACGCTAATCTAAAACTCTTAATAAAATATAATATCTCTTACCGTCACTACCTAACGAATTATAAATTGAAACACATTAACAGAACTAAATTAAATCGAAATAGAAACATCCTATAAATTCTATAAAAAATGATAAATTATTATTATTATGAATTATTGTTCAAGTAGTGCCACAAAAAATAACATTCACTAAATTATAACGACAACATGCCGTGTAGCATGGAAATTTTCCAAAATATAGTATCGTTCTACCTCGACCCTGAATTTAAAACGTCACCGTGCGATTTGCGATGCGTTATCGTTCACGGTTCGGTGTTTACCTATGTGCAACAAGGTAGAGATAGCGCAACAATAATTGTCTGCTCGATCGATATTACTGTCGGCGAGGCAACGCGTACGGTGAGTTGTATAAATTTTCACGTCGTATCGCGAGAAACGAATGCTCATGAACGAAGAAGGAGTCGGAGGAAAAGAAAGAAATAACTTTCCATCGAGCGAAAGGCGCTAGTTTGTGCTCCCCACGTATGACTCTATTTCTTCTGGATGTTTCTACGAATACACCGGAAAAATCTTTTCCTACGTACGATCACAGTCAACAATTTTATCTACTATTTCATAACTATCGTGCCTCCACTGTTTACCATTGAGGTTAACTATTTGCTGAATTTACAACGATATTTATCGCAGAAGGAATAATTGTTGTTTGAATACCGATGTTAGATTATTTAGTAGCGAAGTTTACAGCGAGAAGTAGGATAAATCGAAGATAATTTTTATGAAAAAAAGCGAAGAAAAGAATCGGACAGCAGGATAATTGTAAGAAAAAATGCAATATGATACGAAGTTAAGGGAATTGTTACGTATCGAAGTCTATGCTTAATATTGAGCAATAAAACTAAATTGTGTCATTTCAAATTAGAATTTTTCGACGTTTGATCCACTGTCAAATTATAAACGATTGCATAAAGTAAGGAAGAAAATTTACACGAAACGAAATCGCGGAACAAGAGAGAAAAAGAGTACGCGAAGAAAGTCTGTGTGAAGCGTAAAACTCACAAAAAGGGATGCCTGCGACAAAATTGTCGAAGAAAACGAGATAAGGAAACGAGAAAATGATTCGATAGATGAAGCAACGAAACAAGAAAAAAATATAGAAAGAAGAAAAAGGACTAGATGTTGAAAAGAGAAAGAACAGTGCTAAATGCATAGAAAACGCTGAAAATGAGATCGTACGATAAAATTGCCGAAGAATGGAAAGAGGAAAGGAAATCAGAAAATGATCGAAAGTGAAAACGAAGAGAAAATTATCGTGTGGAAAGAGGCTGTAGGTTAGAGCAGAGTGAGAAAGGAATTAAAAACGCGTGTATAGAAGCGGTGGGGTGGTGGGACAGGCTCGAAAAGCTGGCTCGGTCTGGCTGTTTTCGTCACGATCGAGGAATGTAATATCGTCACCCCAAGCGACAAGAGTTGCCTTCGAGAGTATCGTCGTTTAGAATAGCGTGACGGGGGATGTGGGGGCCTGGATTAAACTGCAATGAAAATCCACTCATTTTCTACTCCCTTCGCTTTCCTTCGCGTTCCACTCTGCGCAGACACGCCTGCATCTACCCGGGTAAACAAGATATTACCTTCATACCTGCCATCCTCCCTCGTTCTATCTCTGATCGTTGTGACTTTTAGCCGGGAACTCGTTACTAATGAACTCGTCGATATGTATTTCAAAGTAAAAGTATAATACTGCGTAGACTCGTTCGTATCAGTGCATGGATTTGCATCAATCGTATCAGATGCGAATGTTTTTTTACGTCAGGTTAGTGCTACGTACGAAATGTTTCCTTTTCTCTCAAGTGGAACGTCAACCACGTGTAATTTCTTCGTCGAATGATCAAAATATCATATATTAATATTTTTATGTTAATTGTATTACACAGGCTGTCTGGTGGCAAAATCGAGCGGCAGGCGATTCTACGCGAAACAATAAGTCGAAAATATAGAATAGATGTTTTTCATAAGATGCTTTGTCTTTGAGAAAAATAAATTTGAAAATGTGTCGTGCATGCGCGCTAGACCAATTCTTAATCGAACGTGTTCAAATTTTATTTTCTCGAAAGTGAGGCCTCAAATGGAAAAATTTTATTTTACATTTTCTATTTATTTTTTTGCACGTAGAATAACCTACTATTGATTGCTTACTCATATCTAGTCGGTATTTAGCCGAGTTTAAGTATACTCGACAAACTTTCAAACTTAATTTTCTCGGAAACGAAACGTTGCATGAAAAAATTTCATCCCGTATTTTCGACTTATTTTTGCACGAAGAATCGCTCCTTACCGGTTTGTACCACCACTTACAGGACACCCTGTATATTGTTAATGAAAGTATCGCAAATGAAACAAGTATATTGTGGGTGAAAATTTCCATTTGATGATTTAAAGCACTTTCTCAATGACTACTTGTTATAGAAACAATACGTTATGATAGAAAGAAACATTTATTTAACGTGTTATAACATTTGATATAAAATGTCGATATGTTAGTCAGAGAGTAATTAAGATATAGCTTAACTTAGATATAAAACTTCATTCACCCTTAAGAATAATTCTTAATTATTTCGGAAACGAACTTCATATGTACAATAATTTAAAAATACCACTAAAGAAATTGTTTAATCTTGCATCACCGAAATTGGAAACCTGCCATTTTGTTTGAATTGCATTTTAGATTTTAATTCTCGGAAAGAGAGTCCAAAATAACTAGTTAGAAATATAATATATATCGTACAAAGGAAAATCTACAGTAAATGTGGGTTCACATCCACGTATATTTCCAACATTTTGCTAAAGAAAGGAACATAAAATGCCTCCGCATTTGATATGACATTCCCTGCATTTTATGAGTTGCACTTCGTCCCTGGTCTTTGAAGCTAACCGTAACAATAGAAAATCATCGAATCGAGTGAAAGGAAGTTTGAATATAGTGCTGGTAGTTCCAACGTGTACGTTCTATACGACATTTCACGTATTCCATCGAATTAAGCCAATTACATATTGCACGTTTTGATTAATAAAAATCTACTAGATAAGAAAGAACTATAAAATAGCTATGAAACAAAGGTCAAGAAAAGAAATCAATTCCTATCCCAAATCAATTAAATTGCAATGCGTCAAACATACCCTACATCTTATCATCTTTCCAGCCTTCGAGTCTCAAACTCATCATTGTCTTCTAAGGAAATCCCTAAAATTTCTGGAAGCAAAAACCGAAAAGGAGGAGGAAGGAACAGAGAAAAGAAGACATTCTAACGCTCTACCTCGCAAGAGAATCAATCTCCATGTAACATGCCGAGTATCACATCTGAAACTAATCACACGCTCTGTCTGCTCAACATCCACAACCCCGAAAGCGCGAAACCTCGACCTCGCGATCATCCCTCAAGGAAACCATCAAAACCTGCCAAAAACGAGAAAAAGAAGGGAGAGAAAGGGCTTGAATAAAAAAGCTGAAAAATCTCAAGCTTTCTGTGACACGTGAACCAACCAAAGTCCTCGTCGTATTGCAAAACCAAGCGAATCCCAATCTACTTAGCACCCACCGTCCTCCGAAACCACACTACTCCGCCGTCTTGCAAAGAAACCTTCAAAATCTGCCAAAGCAAAAGAGCGAAGACAGAAAAGAAAAAATCACTCTGAAGTGGCCCAAAAGACTGAATCTTCCCGTGACTGGAGCAAGAAAAGAACGGCTACGCGAAGCGTTCCACCAACCACCGACCAAAGAGGAACAGACCAAGGGAGAGAGACATAGAGAGAGAGAGAGAGAGAGAGAGAGAGAGAGAGAGAGAGAGTGGGAGAGAAGGTATCCACACGCGACACGTCCTCCCGCGTGTGAAAGATTCCCGGCTGAAGCGGAGCTACTTCGCCTCATCCAGCGGAACAAGCAATGACCAATATTATGATAATTCCAGCCGCCCCCAGTCCGTCGCTGGTCGTTTTATCTCTCGCCACCTCGGCCACCCTCTCTCCTCCCCTCGCTCTGCCGTTTCAACTCCCTCGTTCCAACCCCTCGTTCGTCCTTTGGCAACATCAAGGTGCACGAGTCGCGAATATGGGCAGCCATATTTGAGGGTGCGGGCGTGGCTTTCCGGTTGCCCGGGGTAACCGGCGTCGGCGTTATCCCGATATCGACCTGGGAGCAACGAGAAGGGTGGCTAGGCTTCTGTCCGGGAGGGAAAATGTTATCACTGCTTTGTGGTGGCTAAGATAGCAACCCACTTTCCCTCTAACCCTTCTTCGTCCCTCCGCGGATCCTCATCACCTGCCATCCTCCGCCTCCGCCCTCCTCTGCCACCCTATTTTCTGCCTCTTGCCAACCGAGCTTCTCCTCCGGTTCGCGCTCTAGAACATCTTCCGCGACAAACGGGGAAAATACCGGGACAACGTGTTACCAGAGAACCCACCGCGATTTCCTTCGTTAGAGCTGCGTCAGAGAACCAGAGTAGACAGGCTTTGCGTTAAAGGCAGAATCGATGCGTATTCGAATCGCAGCTTCGTCGATAGAGACGCTTCTTTTTTAAACGGATATCCCGTGCTCGGTTGAAACGCGTTAAACGTCTATTTATTTAGAAACGCAAGACGACTGAAGGTTTCGTCGTCGAGTTTCGATTTCTCTGTATTTATGGGAAGTTTAACCCTTTCACTGCTGAAACCACGATAACAGCTGCCGTGAAACGCGTGTCCGACTTCCGCATAGCGTGCAATCAATTGATCGTAAAATTTATTCAGCACCCGGCGTCTTGTCTTGGAATGTATGCTCAGCAAGCGAGAAGAGTTAAAGGTACAGGAATGTACGGAATATACGTGACAAGTAGATGGCGGACTTTTATGCGATTTCGTATTTTTCTGGACGTAGCTTGAAAAATAGAATTTGTACGGAGATTCGTTTCACCTAGTAAATGTTACCGAATCCAGGATAATTTTTTTTTTCATTAGAGGTACAGCGAAGAATGGCGGAGGGTTTTTAGTAAAGCTGGAATTTAAAGGGACAAAGTGGTGGATGGATGGTGGTGTTTTCGAATTTATGGCGGATCTCGTGGTCGCGGTAATGAGCTGGGTTGTGTAAGTTGAATCGGAAGCGGTTTCGGAGGTTTTCTGGATTTCGAGTGAATCGATTAGTATGGGGATTAGTATAGTAGATTGGGGCGTGTTATCGTCTTCGACTTTTCGAAAGATGAAGAGACAGATCGAATGGATAGAGAAATAGACACGGTGTACGAAGAAATACGATATATTAAGAAACAGATTGAATAATTGTTTAATTCGATGATTCGTGGGAAGAACTTTTGAGATTAATTTACAAAAGCAAACAGGTACTTTTATTCCTCTTTAATATACATGCATAAGACTATCGGTATTCTTGCGAAGGTTTCCCCGCGGAATTTATGCGGACCATGACACATTTACACGGCAGATATGCATCAGAATTTTGCTTTTATGGATTTCAAAAGGAATTCGTTATTTTAACCGGCGAATACAGGAAACATTCATTTAACTTTGTCGCTTGGAAATATTATGAAATATTTTCTCTGATGGCGGAATCGCGGAAAAGTATTTTTCACGGTTCGGTATTTTTAAATTATCAAATGTTTCTTTCTCTAAACTATTTTTTAGGTCGCATGATATTTTATTCGCCACGTTGTGATATTCGAAACGAAAGAACTACCGTGAAATCTTGCAGGGGAAACAACAATTCAGATTTAATCTAAGATTCACAACTAGCAGCGTACACTGTACTCGTTGAAACATTTTGTGCACGAAATCGAAAAATGTTCAATTTGTTGAAGCAGAGAACTGGACTTGCCAATCAAAAAATTCAGCTTCTACGATTGATCAAAACAGCGGAATCGTTAAATTTTACATTCTTTACAGCCATAACGAAGTACGAATCTTATAAAAGTTCAGCTTCTTGAATATTATTTCCATAACACGATCGCCGGACTATGCAACTAATCAGACCACGTGCTACTTTCAACATCTCAACCAAACTTCGGTATAACACACGAATAACCGTCAAGAGAAGAAACGTCAATTTTTTCTACGCTTCAACTGCCTTCTTCTACCTTCGTGCTCTCAGTAAAATTTGCTTCGTGCGATCCAAATCTCGAAAGGCTTAATCCTCCGATAAAAAATGAGAAAGAAAATTAAACTCAAAAAAAATGATCACTTAATGAACTCGTTTCTCGGTGGTGATAAAAGATTACGAACAATGAAAGGAACAACTGAGAAAGCTTATCGGTCCGTTATTAACACACGCGATCCAGAATAGGTGTGTAGAAGAGGAAACGATCGTCGTGTCGTAGCGTGCGATGGGAATTTTGAGAATGTGTGCGAACCAAGGATGATATTAGATTCTTGGACAAAGTTTTCGCATGGTCGGGGTCTCGAGAGCTGTCCCGGAGGCTGCTCGTCCGTGAGGAAGAGAACGCGTGTTAGCTAGCCTTCGGCATTGATTTCTTCTTGCTGCTTTTGTCTCCTCGTTCCTGACGATGGAATACCGCGCTGCGAGCTTTTAAATTAAAACCCTCGTGTCTCTTGACACCGCGTATCTCTGCCAACCTTATCATCGATTCATTTTGCGCGCTTGTTTCGTCGTCCCTTTTCTTCTTCGTTCTATGCACATCTTTGACAAATTGCAAATGCTAGACTATTAGCACTTTTCAGATTAGAAGTACGCATCGGTGTATTTCTTTGTAGAAATTTTTGTAGAACACCGTGTTGATTAGGAGTTGGTGAATTTTCAGGGACTAGAGGAGGAAGAAATACTTTTAGCCGAAAATGTTCACTAATTTTTCTCTGCAATTCTTCCGTGTCATTCGCCTCAAGTTTGAAATTATCAAGCAGATGTCATAGCTTGAATTTCGTCCGATATTTAACTGTTATTAAAAAGTTAAACAAGAAGGATTTTGCTATAATACACGCGAGCTGAATGTTTAGAAGTTTTATAATAAAATTGTTAGAACTTTGTTGTTTGGCATGACGAACCGTTGCGTAACTTTTTTATGAGTTTAAACTTGGTAAACGCATCGTAAAAGCTACTAAAAGTGTGAATTTTATATAGAAAAATATTATCTACTCTCGTACTATATTACAAAAGTATTTCGTAATAAAAGAGTAACGAAAAAAGTGTCTCGTTTTATCAAAAAGAGAAGGAAAAAAGGAAAAGAGATGTTCTGATCCAAGAACCAACGTTTACAATAAGCGTGTTATCTTAACGAATGCCTCCTGTAAAAATATTGTTAAAATACCTAATAGATCGTCATCGTTTTTTGATTATCTATGTTCAAAAATTCATGAAAGAATCAACACACTTTTATCTAAATTATTTTTTAATTAACACGCTTTTATCGACACTTTACACTTTCGTGACGCGAGAAATTTTACAGAGACGCTCCTCTTTCGAACTGCCGATTAAGATGATTTAAATAATTATGAATGATATTGTAGGTAAAAATTTCATATGTAACAAAGTTATACGATCTTCGAATTTCACGTGCTATGCCATTAAAGTTAAAGAATTACACAAGAGTTCTGTCATTTTTATATTTAATATATTTTCACAAAATACGTAAATCACTGAAGATTTCAAAAATGATAGAGGACGACATCTAATGAGAAAATTTCTGTCTCTGAGATAGGTCAGAGGAATTCGTATATAATTAAGAAAAATATTTTAATAAAATAGTTTTGCTCGAACGTTGCTGTAAAATCAGAATTTCCTTTTGATTCATTTCCCCCTCTCAAAATTAAATTACGTTGCATGAATTTTAGAAAAATCAAGGTTTACAATTATTTGCAACATTTCTACGCGTATCATATTTCCAACACGTTCAATTTAAAAGTTGACATTTTCTATACGTTCTGTAAATTCTAAACAGATTTCGATGACAAAATAGTCCCGTGTATGCAACGTTTATTCGCGAAAATATAAATAAGTCGGCGAACTACGCGCGAACGAATACGAGAATATATTTTTTTTCCTCGGAGAAAGGTGGGAAACGGTAGGATGGATAAGAAAGTACGACATTTATTATGTATGGGTTTCTTGGGAAGGTTCAGGCATGTGCCTTAAAACTTCTGTCCGCTTTTGCGCCGCCACCCAGAGTGGTTTCGAAGGAAAGAAATAAGTGTATAAGAATATGTACGCACCCCTACATATGTTCGTACCGAGGATATAGGGAAAACGCGATGCATTAGGGAATGGCTTTCGATGCCACTTTTTTCCATCCGCTTGGAAATCGTCGACCGATAATCTTTCGCAAACGAACTTCACGTACGAAAGAATCTCGAGTACCGTTTGCGTTTCGTCAGTGTGGAATAAGAATTTATGCTTGATATTAATAAATAAATATCGATGCCACTTATTATCGATGTGCTTTTTCGAAAAACTTTATTTTCGTGATTCTGTTAGTCCCCTCATAATGTGGATAACAATTTCATACGTCAGAAATTTATAGGATCTTCGATTAAAGTGAAGAATTACGCAAGAGTTCTGTCATTTTTATTTCTTCAATTAATTGAATATATTTTCACAAAATACATAAATCACTGAAGATTTCAAAAATGATAGAGAACGACATCGAATGAGAAAATTTCTGACTCGGAGATAGGTCTGTCAGTCCTCTGATGGTTATGAAAAGTCTAGTTAGGATTGGAATAATTTAGTTTCACATTTTATTTCTTCCGAGAATACATATTACCGTACTGTGAATTTTTATGCAAATTCATATTCTTATGGAGACGATTCAAGGGATAGAATATAAGTAGGGGTTTGTTTCGTCCTCCAGATATCGCAACGAGAACTTCACTTGGCATATTTTGTATATTTCTGCAGTTTTCATGTTTCTCCCAGAACGTTGATCCTCCTCGTTCTTTTTGAAAATTTACGATTGAAAAATGATATCGAATTAGAAAAATTATATGTTATGGAACGCAGAACTTTGCAGGTGATGTATTTAAAATGTAGGAGAAGCTCGAAGATCAGTCTTCGTCGCTTTGGCAGCATCTGATGATTGGCATAGTAAAACTGAAATCTTAATTCGTGTCCAATTTTCTCTTTACATCTCCTGAGAGATGCGAGAGAGATACATCAGAGAATGATCCTCAATCTTGCATCTCAATGTATCATCTCCCTCGTATCAGGAGATAGGAGAACATTGAATACGAATTCAGATTTCAGTGTTAGCTTTCACTGTCAGAAAATGCTCTCTATCGAGAAAGCATCTACTTGCTACATCTACGATTACCCGCTGAAAAGATTTACCAAACTCCTTCATAGGGCAGATTACAAAATTCGTTGCAGTCAAACGAAAAGAAAACTATTAGAAAATAATACAACGCTCTATCATTTTGAAATACTTATCCAAACTTTAGACTAACTTGTACCCGCGTTGAAAAAAGTTTTATTAAAAATAGACGTCCAAAGATGTTTAAGCGGAACTCTGCATACTCTGATATTAAGCTCGAGGTATTAAAAAACTGAATTGTTGAAAACAATTTCCTGCTACCTTGAAACGTTCCTCGAAACGATCAAAATCCGAAATCCCAAATCGAGTCCCAGCTTTTCCCTTCGAACTTCAAATAACACTCTGATTGTCGACGATTGACGAAAAAGGCGAAGGAAACAATTTGCAAAAATATTGTACGAAAAGCACGTATGTTTGAGAAGCGGGCAGGGCAGCGCGTCGAAGCGCGGCAAAGTGGAAGAACACGTAAACAGAGGCACAAACGAGTCTAAATAAAAGGTTGGAGCGTAACTCGCGACAATCCCCGTGGGAATAGACACTTGGCTTTACGTTTAAGGACACGGGACCCCATGAATGGGCCGGGCGGTTGTACGCGTGCACCGTTTAATGCACTGTTTGCTGTTTGCACTTCGTACTAATGGCCGAGCTTAGCGAGATTTAAATTTGACGGTTCGTGGGCATGGCCCGCGGGGAGAAGCCAGCCAGTGCTCTGTCCCCAGGACGATTCAAACTTCGGCCTTCCGTAATAATTCGAGCAACTTGAACAGCCCGCGGCTACCTCTTTTAATTCCATCTTTCTCGTCCATCCTTCCGACCGCTCACTCTCCTCGTCCTTCTTTATCTTTTCATTTCTCTGTCCACGAAGACCGTCTTATAGTCCGCGGGTCTGTGGAATTTTAATAGGTACATTAACGCCAGCGGAAGCTGAAGAAGTCGACGATGACGTTTACCTCGTTCTGCCTGCTTGTGGCGGCAAGTAAATCGACGCGATTTACGTGCCCTCCTTCTCGCAGTGGTTTGGTTTTAACATCATGTCCGATAACATGGATAGGAGGATGAGCGTGGATAATGGGGATCGATAAGATTAGAGATTCGTGAACACAAATGGAGTTTGTTTGTCTATAAAATTCCTCCCCCTGTTGTGATTTATAGATTGTACAGGTATGTAGGCAAATTAATATTTTTAGAAACACTAGGAAGGAAATGGAACCCTAGCAGAAATTTGTTTAACCTACAGCAGATATTATAATGAGTATATCAGCTTGGATATTTGATATATCTTTGAATTTGATATGCATTCTAGTGGTTTATTAATTTGAATGATTTATGTCCAGCGATTTATTAAAATTAACATATTACTGGATGAAAGTTTGGAATAATCGTGTCTATAAATTTTCTACTAATTTTGATGTTAATTAAATGTCGAGGAAGATGCTTCGTTTCGAAGTAATTTTGATCATTTCGTAAGTTTTTGTATCTGCCAATGAGAAGCAAGCTTAACACATTAATTAACGCTATAAATCTTTCTACGAAACTGGAAATATAGTCCACTTATATATCATTCCCTAACGCTGTCATTCTAATTGCAAAACCGATATTACGCTGATGCGTATAATCAGCACATAATAAAATTTAATATATTGCAGATCCAAAAGGGAAATCCAACGTTCTACTATTTACGCAATGAATATTCAATAATTAATAAAAGTTTCTGATTTTTTTTTTTCAAAAAACTTGAAAACACGATCCGACTGTATCAATTCCGAAGCACCGTATTGCTTCAATCATAAAATCAATATTATATTTGTACGTATAATTGATTTTTTTAAAGTGCTTTTCAATGTGACTCGGTCCGTTCATTTTTCCATTATGGGAATGTTACTAAAATGGACGAATATTTAAAATACCGTGGTCAGGCTCGATGGGTTTCAGAATTATAGTTCGGCCAATAAAAACGCTTTTTTCAAGAGATATTGCAGTTTCATTCTTGTTTCGAAGCGAAATAATAGGGCTGTATATGACGCCATAAAAACGGGAAAAATTTTTTTACGCAGCTATTAAACTTGTAAAAACGGACAAACATATAATGATCTATCGTTTTTCGATTCCAATTTCCTATATTCTTTTCAGTATGAAAATAGTTTCACCAGTTTGATCAAGAAAGTAACAGTTTCAGATCTTTTAATATTACCTGCAATTTATTTCTTCGTTCCAAACTAACTGCCAGTGAACACAAAATATGTTTTAAATAAGAAGCGGACTATGAGCTTCTTTCTTTAGTTAAATCGACGTTTCTCGTTCCTTATTCAAACGACACAGCATTTTCGAATTCGAACTGCAGTTAATAGCAACAGGACTTTATTTCTCGTATCAAAAAATCATGTCGTATAAATAAGTTAAATGTTCTTTTATTCAAACAAACTTCCATCCCGTATTTTTATCTTGCGACTGAATTTATTAACAATACACTGGATATTCCAACGAACTCGAATGATTTCCTATCATATCGAACGCAGCGTACACTTCTAACAAAACTAAATATATAATTATACTCTATATAATTAAACATCCATCCCCTATTTTCACTTCCTATTTTTATCCCCTACTTTTGCTCCGACGATTTCTTCCTCCNGACGATTTCTTCCTCCTATAAAATTTCATTTACTAATAATAAATTTAAAATCTTTACAAACCGTTTCCCACCAACCACCTCGCACGTTGAAAACCTACCATCCTACCAACAAACTGTGCAAAAAGACGCGCAAAAGAGCGGAAGAAATTTTTGCATGGACCAACGTGTACGGGCACACGTACTCGCCGATGCAAATTACAAAAGTTGTACAGCCCCTAATTTAATCGAATCATCGTACGCAATCGTATATCTCGTTTCGTTGGAATATTTTACAAACTACCCTCCGCGCAACACCTCCATCATGAGAACGTATTACAAAATTTTCTATCGCAGTTAATCGATGATTGGGATCCCAGGCGTCGCTGTGCCGTTTTTGCACGAAAATTCTTCCACTTCGAAATTTCCACGGGAATAATTTTCCAGTTGAAAATGGACGAGAAAGGGTGGTTATCGGAGTGACACGGCGGCGTTCTGGATTTTCGAAACGCGCCCACGGCCCGTTGAACGTCCCGACCGCAGCGTAATACGGACGGGTGTGTAAAACATTACAATTATTATTGCACGATTGATAAAGTCTGCATATAAGCTTAACACGCGACCGCGGCGAATTACGCTTTTCGCGAGCCGCCGCCGCCGCCGCTGCAAACGCGGACAACCGTTTGCAGTATGCCAACGTTGACAAATTTGCGACTCAATCACGCGTCAAATATTTAGTATGATTAATAATCCTTCATGGACACCGATGGCCGGTGTCTTTCTCCGCGTGGAAGTTATTATATTTCATCTGCTGGTTGACGGTCGACAAATATCGGCACTTCGTGTTTGAAGTGACTAAAATACGCGCATCGTTGGATCGTTAGAACGGTCGCATGACTAGGGGAAGTAAATTTTTGTGAAAATTGCCTCGAAGTAGTAGATCGTTAATCAGCCAGTCTTTTCTATCTCGAAATTTAATAACTCACTTTTATAATTAATGGTTACAAATAATTCGAAATTGACGATTTTTTGTACGCGTTGTTCTCCAACTATACGGACGATATCGTTCGATTTAATAAAGTTTTGGTACCGAAGAATAATTTGATCGCGTTGTTTTAGGGTTCTGCTCATTCTAGGCTTCTTTCTCCTTCCGAATTTATAATTCTTTCTTATCCGTTATTGATAACAGAAACATATTCTCTCAAATATACGTGTCATTTTATTACGACACTTACTAAAATTTGAAACTACCCCTCAAATTGTCGCTCATCGTTTAACTCATAACCGTGGAAAAATACGCATTTAAAAACTTTAAAGTACGATACTACGTACGTGTACGAAACATGGAGAGTAGAAAGTTTAACGACATAACTGTCCCAAAAGACCGATCTTCCACGGCATTTCTTGCACGACGTGAAACCGTCGCAAAGCCCCTAATCTTCCTCTTTGAACCGCATAAAAAAGAAAGAAGGAAAAGAGACACCGGTAACCAACAGAATCGAAGCAGAGCCGCCCTTGCAAAATATTACTCGGTCAGATCCGGACGAATTAGCGCGTTCGAGGGTGAGAAGCAATAGAATAATCATGCGAGACGTTAACCTGTTAGAGCATTAGCGGCGCATGATAGGCGCTGCGGGTGGCGTCACAATGAAATGAGAGTAGCTGCGGGGATACGGATGAAATAGATTGAGAGAGAACAGGAGAGAGAGAGAGAGAGAGAGAGAGAGAGAGAGAGAGGATGGTTGGGAGTAAAACAATTAGGGCTGCGTCGACGTACACTCGACCGAGCACCCCTCGTCGTACTCGGCAACCCCCGCATTAGGGGCGTCCTTCGGCCTTTGCCGACGCGTTCCTACTTCTGCCGCGTTGCTACGCCCAATATCTGGCCGCTTGTGTTGCTTTCGTGAAAATTCACCGCGATCGTCCACCGTCACGACTCGTTTCACGAATATTTCGTGGCCACCGATTGATTTCGTCGGTGGAAGGTTTACCCACCACCGATTCAGATTCACGAAGATTCGCTTACGTATCGTTGGAGAAGAGGATTCTCGTGCGAGAAGGTTGTTAGCTTCGCATGAAATACGTTGGCTTGGTTTTTAGTGCATTGCCTAGTTTTATCGCGTTGCTTTGTATTTGCTGATTAGACTACGGATTCTCGTACGTATTCGTATTTTTACGCTGAGAGGTAAAGAAAAGGAACTACGTAGAGATGGTAATCTCTTCTCGTCTACTTAAATTCCGACGAGCACCGAGAAGATAAATTTGCCATAAACGTGTAAAAACATCTATCGATGGTTAATAAGTGAACTGCGGATGTTTGAGCTATTTTATACTTTTTTGAAGGTAAGCGAAGAAACGGAAACTTCATAAAGAGTTTCATCCATCCAGTGGTATAATATAATGGTATAATTATACGGTATTATGAGCATAATTAAAGAAATGAAAGATGAATACAGATTTTATTTTACCTAGTGAATGTTGTTACGCGTGGATAGTTTATTTTAGGTATATTTTTGCGTATTATGTGTATCATATATATTTCTGCATCTTTCAATTCACGATAAATGCACAAACATCCTCAGTTTGCTAGTAATTATTATAGGTGAAACTTGTTCTCGATAAACTTAACACGAATTAACAATAAATGGTGTAACGATTTTACTCTGCATTGGATAGGTTTCCATCCGTCGGATACAGATATCTCGCGTTCCACATAAATCTTTGTAGATCTACTTCTACAGAATATCTCTTTCTCTAGAAATGAACATGAAAAATATTAAGATATTTCAGGAAATATTTATTACTTTGGTTAGGTATTCAAGTTACTGTGCAACTATTTATTGAAATGGAAAGAATTATATATTGGCGCGTTGTTCGGAAGATCTTTTCACGCTGACTACGATAATTCATGATTCGTTTATGTCACTATTGTTTATTAAATCTTGAGAAATCACACGTTTGAAATACGCGAGATTTCTTGATACATTTGTAAAATACGTCATGCGAAATATTAAACGTTGCATTTTGTTATTTTTATTCAGATTCGTAACATAATATAATTCTCAAGAAAGGTATAAATAAAAATACCAACAACTTTTTTTGATCTCGTTAACGTTAAAGACTCGACAAATCCACTAGTAAAATAAATATCTACGAGGCTCTAGTGTCACTGGATAACAATAAAAACTACACATTTGAAGATGTACACTGAACTGCAGATACCACGATACCGTGTTAATTGCAACGGAAAGTTTCAAAGGTTGAAATTTGCGTCAAAAACAATTCATTAGTGAAAAATTCTCATGAAATACCCTTCAAGCGACAAATCCATGCTTGGAATTTCAAGATCCACTCATGCCTATCTAACAGCAAATAAGCAAATATTCCAAAAACCCAAATTTCCAGTAAAAGAAAATTCCATTAACCCGGAATTCTCATCAAATTTCCCTCTCACTACAAATTCGCCTCTGAAATCCCAAAATCTATACCAACAACACCAATATCACCAAAACCGAGGAATTCCCGTCAAATTTCTCTCGAACGACGCCGGCCCATATCCAACAGCAACCCTTTCTCGGCGTCGACCTATCGCTCTCTCGAAAAATGACTGCGAACAACTTGGTTCTCCAACAAGCCTGGAAATTCCTCGAGAAAGAGAAAGGGGCTAACGTTAATAAGAACCCGAAGGAAGATACACAAGGCCTCGTTCGAAGAATCACACTGTGTACAGAGCTGGTCTATATTTTCGCAGGCAAGTAATCGGAAACGGCGAGAACGCGTTTCGGTGAACGTGGAAACAAGTTGCGCGATACTCTCGCTCAGTGTCTCTGTTTTCCTCTGTTAAAAGGGAGCCGGCTAAGAGAAAATGGAGAAAAAGACGAACGAGAAGAGAAGCATGCAACGATGCATTTATCGATCCGTTTGGCTTCTTTTCGCTCCTCGCTTGTCGCATTTAATTCGCTAGAAAATACTTGATGTGCTTGGGGCACTCTTTTCAGTTTAAAACTGCATCGCGTTTAATTCGAACAACAGCGAGAAATGGCGCGGCAGCATGCAGCCTCTCGGAAAATCGAAGTGGAAAACTTCGCAATTAGTCCTCCCCCTCCTCCCCCTCCTGCCGCGTCTATCCTTCTGTCCTTCTCTTTCTCCATCCCCTTTTGCGTCCCAAACCCGCCCCCCTGACGTCTTTGTCGATGGTAGACGGAGTAATTAAACGTCGTCTAATTAAACTCCTCATAACATTTTTATAAAGTTCCGTTCACCTGAATAACCTACGATTAAAGGGACCAGTGTCTCTCTATCTTCTTTTCGTTGAACAAATTACTGATAACAACGTGTCTTTGCTCCGCTGTATCGTATTATATCCTATCCCTTTGTTCGTTCTTATCGACTGGCGTCCGTTTGAATTAATTGAATTACGCGTTGCGGCTGCATGTTATAATTATTGATATTCGATAGACTGGCTTTTGACGGTGGAATGGCTGGCTGTGTGGGCGTAGAAGCTTTGAAATGACGAAGGGTAATGGTATGTGAAACAGTGTGATGGAATTGGTAAATGGAGGATTTGTTCTGGATATTGTTGCGACGTTAGATGATATTAAAGGGACGTTCTTGATCGTATATAGCGTGGCGAATTGTGGAGATAGTGGAGTAAATTATGGTGACGGAGAATCGTTTGGAAATAGTAGGTGTCTGCTGCGTTTGTGACGTTCGACCAATTTTCAGAATGGATGATTTGTTAATTATTGCATTATGAAAGATAGATTTTTTCTGGAGTGTTATTGATATTATCTATATTAACATCCTTGGGTGATCCTTTTTAGGATACTTTTACTTATTGATTTTCATTTTTGACGCAGTATATAATTTGGTATTTTTATTCTTAATCCGTTCATTTATACATACTGAAAAGTGCAATAAAATTACAAGATTATAAGATGTAATGTATCTCCATCAGTTTTAGAGTGGCGAAGAAATGATTCAGGAAAAAAAAATTTGATTTAGGAAAAGCGTACGATATCCAGGAATATTATAATATCGCAGCAGTAATTACTTTAATGGTGGAAGGGCTTTAAAGACTTCAAAGTCATTTTCTTTCACTTTCTATGTGCTACGCCGCATACATTCCTATCTTATCTTTTAACTACCACGATTATCAACTCTATCATTTCTCCCCTTTTTTTTTTAATTGATCATTCATGTTGCAACAAGTAGGAGATTATTAACAATAATTCGTAAAAATCACTATATGTGGTACGTAAATTGTATTTAAGAAAATTCTAGGAAACATAAACAATATAACGAAAGTAATGAAGCATATCAAAAATAATAATATAAATTAAACGTATTATTTTTTGAAATTTAGTTTGGAAAATTATTTATACTATCTGCCTGTGATAAATAAATTCCTCAAAGTAGATGCGTTGTTCTTTTTAAATGAACACTAATTACGTATTTATAGATCCCACTATGTAAAAATGCAGTTGATCGATTCGATTTTTGAGGGGCTCAAATATTACAAACATTCCTCGATTAAACGATTCAGCATTAACATGATATTATCTACAAATTACCTGAATTATATATGTACAAAATTGTCAAACACGCCACTTTAATTAATTAATAATAATTCTTTACCTTTAAACATAATTAAAATGAAATCTATTTCTCGCACAATGTGCCTTCGAATTAGTTCGCATAATCAAGCCATTCGCGTTGCGTTGTTTTCCACGAAAATTTACAAAGGAACAGAAGAAATAAAGGACGACAACGGTCTCGACTAAAAAATAGGAAATTTCGTACAGGTACACGCCACATATTTTTACCATGCACGCTTTGCGAGTACAATGTACTTTGGACAGGAATAAAAGAGGAAATGTGTGTCTCCCTTTTTCTTTTTTTTTTCCTTTTTTTTAATTCCCTTTCCCAATTATACGCGCAAGCATACGAAATAGAAATCGGTTAATTAGCGTGAAAAATGCCCGGTAATACCGGCGCTGCTTTTAGCTTCGAGCTGGTGTACGAGAAATTTAGTAAACAAAAGAAGATTTAAGCATCTTCTGCGTCGCTCGAAACAATTTGGACCCCGCCGCATTTATGGAATAATTTCGGGGAATCGAGCCAAATTGTAGGATTAGCTCGAGTATCGTGTAATTTGGTATTTTCGTTGAATGCTGAACATATGAACAATAATGAATTTCTGTTTAATATTATTAGAGTTCCGATGGATCTCTGAAATTTATTTATTTTATTTTGTTACATAATGTAATTGATTCGTGTTTGGACAATTTATTTCTCTCGAATAATCTTTGGTCTTTTGTAGATTTAACCGATTCTATTGTAGCTAAAAGTATCACAGAGAGTAGAAGATTTATAGATTTGTAGCATTGAAATATCTAAATTACGTAAAATCGGGATTAGAATAAAAATCGGATTTTTAATCGAATTTGGAGTAAAACGTTAATTAAAAATGCTATTCGTAAATAGCGAAGATGATAAAAAAAAGAAAAAAAGCAATAAAAAAGAACGGTTCGAATAGGCACTCGCAAACATTGGTATTCAAAAAAGTTAAATTACTCGAATATTATGTATTCGAGTACATACTAAATTTTCAAATATATAATTTTTTGGATGTTGGAATATTCAGATATTCGAATATTTAAATGTCTAAATGAATCATTCGAACGTTTGAATGTGCATCGAAATTCCAAAATTATCTAATTATTTAAATGTTATAAAGTTCCTATAATCTTTAATTATTCTAATATTCAAATATTACATTTCTAAGCAATCGTTTCAAACCTCCCAACTAATATTTATGAAAGTTTGAGACATTTTTACGTACCAATTAATTCAGAAGACGGAAAAATCAATTCAAAAGCTGATGGTTTTCTTTTTCTGAATATCGTAGACCGAAATGATGAAGCTAACCAGAAGGGCCAAAGTAATGATACTATATTTTTAACTTAATAACCGTATGAGAGAAGTTGATCGGTTTTCAGACCTAACCCATAAATCCGATTACAAGAACAGATTTATTTTGACTGGAGCACGTGACCCAACAAAAACGTTCGCACCCTTAATCTGTCTTCTTTATTCGAATCGAAAATGCAACACCTGCTTGCGACAGAACAGATGCATTTACCGCAACAGATTATCATTCGTTCATAAAAGGACCTGTCACCCAGCCGGATATAGAGTCACTTTATTACTTTTCATAATGTATTCTGGGGCACGAGCTTTCCCCCCCTCGTTTTTACGTATATCCCTATTACTTAACTCTGAATCTCCTCGTTTGACTAATTGGTATTTATCTATGATTCGTTAATTCATTTTTTCCGTAAAGTATTAAAAATCGTTACCGAGTTATAATTTATTATTCATATTGTTATATATTATAGCAAATAATTTAGTTTTTACAGATAATAATATTCGGAGATAACAGATAGGCGAGATTTTCATCAAAATCACACTATACACAAGTGAATGTTAATAAATATCCTCTTTTCCGAAAGGAATAACATAAATCGTTAATTAAACAAACACCAAAGAATGCGCAAAAGTCCAAATCAATAGAAGGCCAAAATCGGATAAAGCATCGTATGCAGACTGTACAATTTTTGATCCGCATGTGACTTTTCCGGGGTATTTCGGATCGCTAAAGTCGAAGATCATTTTTCACGGTAATGGACGGTTTCGAAAACTCGGCCTTATGAACATTTAGCCTTAGATCTTATCGATAGAAATCCGCGTAAGATCGTGACCATACAGAGCGGCAAACGGAGGAACAGGAAGCCAATGCCAATGCTCAAAATGCCAATCTCGCCGCTCTCTGTATGATCACGGCCTGCTGATCGATCGCCTCGCAGCGGCCGAAAAATAAAAAATAATCCAAACTTACTTCCGATACACTCAGGATTCGAACGCATACAACAGAGTAAGCGATACTCAGTGAATTAAAAGTACCAAATTTTCAAAAAAGCTATCGTCAAAATCCACGAGGACGCCACACATCAACAGGCTAGCGGAAATTTTGTACGCTTTGTTTCCGTGAAAAACGGCCCACATTTTCGGCTCGAGCGGATTGAAAAACCCCTAAAAAGTGCCGTTCTAGCCAAATATTTTGCAACCCGTACATTAAACCAGAGTTCCAAAATTACATACCACAATACACAGAGGGAAAGTATTCGCGAAAATTTTATTTACATTCATTCAGCCGGCCACCCCACGATAAAGCTACGATATATCCCAAACGTTATCTTCCTGGCGGCAAGAATCAGAATTCTAATTGCGTGCAGAGCCGCTAAATCGTCCTGGTATTAACTAAATCCGGCTCGATATAGAGAATCGTGCGATATAAATCGTCTGTCCCACCCAATGGTTTCGCGTACTAATATCGCTCATAATTTATATCCGTGACCCTGCGTGTTTGTCGAATCGAAGGAGGGTCGTTAAGGCTGTCGTACGTTGGATAGAACCGCGAAAATCGAACGTTCGACGGTGACCTTCCCGCCAGAAGCCATAAGTCAGCCGTTAAGCCATCGCAAACGATGATGACGCGCCTACCAAACTTGGAATAATGCGACGAATGGAGAGAAAAATATAATATGTGCCGCGTACGTGGCGCGCCTACTCTGTTTGCTAAATATTTGGGGATAACTGGGCGCGAAAGCAATAATCGTTTCGAGAAAATATTATCCGGTTCCGTTGTCGCGTTCACGAGGTGGGAGAACGATAATCTTCGCGTGCCGTGGGTGGTGGCACGATTGTAATAATATGCGATTATTGGGGAGAATTTGAGAATTTCAACCCATCGAGGATCGGATCTCTTCAGAGCTTAAGAAAAATTTGTTTTACCAATTTACGGTAGAAAAATATGTTTTCTGATGTTTCTGCAAAGAAGACATAACGTTCTAAAAGTTTAAGCTAATTTTTCTGGAAGCAAATACGCTTTTTGCTTGCAATTGGTAAGTTAGATAGTAATTCGTAATGTGCTTCGTTGCGTAAATACGATATTAAGAATTAAGGGTTTAAAATAATTTGGTGAGCGTTTTGTAAGTAGATTTTTGAAGTATTAATTCCTGGTCCTTTGTAACGAACATATGCAGATTTAACAGAGAATAATTTTTGTATAACAATGTCACTTTAAATTTCTAATTTAGAAGTATTCACAACGAGATTTCTCTATTTGGTAGAGCAATTGTAATTTTTGCAAAGTTAATTATAGTTGAGTAAATTGGATAAAATTGATTACTTTGAATATCACAGATCCATATATTCGTGGCGAAAGCAATACGAAAGGTGAACAATTAAAAAAACTATTAACGAATATGTAAAACCTCTGGAATGGCCACTCAACGACCGTAAAGATTCTGAACGATAAATGAACACGAACAAGAGATTGAAAAGGATTGATGGGTAAACATTCTTTCGTCATAAGATACTATTATAACCATAGAACTATAGAAGAAGGTATCTATCGCGTATTACTGGAAATTATTCCATACTAGTTTTAAAGAATTCATCAAACAGAGTTCGAGGGTTTCATAACAAAACCAATGTTACTTTGGCCGATGTATTAAAAGAGAAAACAATAATTTCCATAAAGCTTAATCTTCGAAGGAACCAAATTTCTTCGCAATCGACCGCGCTACGTCGCTTTTATCTCCGCTTATGAAAAACAATGGTAAATCAAAATTCATGCCAGATTAAATAAAATCAAATTAGACCAAACAATCTTCAGAAAGAAATATTGATTCGATTCCGGAGAGACCGAAATCCCGTTCTCTTCCCGGGAACTTGTTCCTATAAAAAGTCACGACAATGGCGGAACACTCAGTTTTCTTGGACTTTCCCTTGCTTGGTTGCTCTTGGGGTAGCGGATAAATGGCTACCTCGTTTCTTCTACACCCTTGAAGTTGATTGTATCACGGACCAGGGTTGGAACGGGGGATGGGGGGCTGAGGGATGGAAGAACTGTTGAAAGAAGGGACAAAGGAGCACCGAGCAAAGGACGCGAAAAACACTGGGAGATGAAGAAGACAACGTTGACTCGCTTGAAATTATGATACAGCCCCGGCTGGTCGCGTGTACACACGCCCACCAAACTTTCTCGTTACATTACGTTAATTGCGTATTTAAGCTTCTCCGATATTAAACTTAATTACGTCGTATTATATTGCTCGCGTGGGGGGAGGGAAACGATTCACCTTGAACGGGGATCATCCTCCCGGTGAAGCAAAGTACCCTTATTGTAGCGTTGCTGCACTTGTTTTTACAATTACGCGATTGTTTCGCCAACTCGAGGGACGTTCGTCAATGTATCTGCCATAATATCGTATTATTTCAAGGGAAGTTTGGATAGAACGAGAGAGAAGATACGATTCGAGCGTGTTGCGTTTGAAGGTTCAAATTCAAATCCTTTTTATAGTGAATCTTCGATTTTTGATTCTTCGTTGTCAAAAATATAAGGATGCTTTCGGTGAAAATTTTTGGTATCCATTTTTTCTCCCCTTAACGAGCGCTGTCATTTCTAATATTAATATACTCGAAGTCGTAATTTCCTAATATTCTACATGCTCCGCTATCGTCTTTAAACAGTTATAGAATTTTAGCGTGCAACTATCGAAGCACCCTTAAAAATATATATTATAAATACAGTATTGGAGCGGTACGTCTTTTATACTTTGTTTCACTTGTACCGTAAAAATTAATTTAGATTTCCTTATTGAAACAATGGACACTTCCTTTGATCGTATTTGTTGCTTAGAAATTGTACGTGTCATTCGTTTAAATTATTTATGAAATAGTCCATCGACTAGTTACGTCAAATAATTATAATCAATTATATGTGTATCAGAAATAATCACAAAGCGTGATGTATAAAAAGAAAATACCTAATCATAAATATGTATACAAGAAAATATAAATAAATATATGTTCGTTGCCACGACTTACCGATCGAAAAATATTCCAGCTTCTACAACCACCATACTTCGATTTCCATCATCATCACGCCCTCGTTTCATCGAATAAAATCCAGACAGCCTGTAAACAGTTCCATCGCTATTATTCACATGGCTAGGGACAATACGGAACCGGGTAGCTGTAAAACAATATTTCTAACGCGTTCTGGAGCAAAATGGCGGGATATTTAACAGCAACGCGCGAAGAACGTGCAACAACCAAATTATCTTTCCTGTCGCAGAATAAGGCGATTTGCGAAACCGGGCAAAGTGAACACCGACGAACCATTCTACAGCGACATTGTCTGCGTCTGTCGTCGCTTGTGTACGTAGCTTAACGCCCACAATATCGGGTTGCCGAGCGACCCGCCGGCTCTACGGGGAAAATTTAATTTCAGCTGACAACATCCTGTTTCGCTACACACTGTGCTCAGCATTCTACAAAATCGCATGCGAGACGATACGGACAGGATGGTAAGCAAGCCTTCGACGATGATGACTCCAGATTGGTTGTAGGTTTCACGATCGATGACCATTCCACATCGTTTTTGTTTCCTTCTTGATATCGAGTTTATAGTCTTTGTTTTTAGGAATTCGTTCTTTGGGAATGTAACACTCGTGCACATTCAATAATTTTATTCCTATTCTCCTTTACGTTTGTATTATATCACTTCGGGTATTTTCTTCTTCTGGAATATTTTATTCGTAAGAAGCGTAGAATATAGGGAAGGTAGTAAAATTATGTCAGATACTAAAACAAAATATTTTAGACTCTCTATATTTTAAGAATATCTACTGAAATATAATGTCCATTTTAGGCCGTACAAGTCCAAGAAGAACAATAGATTTAAATTGAATTAACTAGATAATTGAAACGACCGGATACCACGAAAAAGTGAAAACGTTTGAGGAATTAGGAAGGTGTTTGATCGAATGATACCAAAATAATCTATCTGCATCCATATTTCTGCATTTCTGCTACCATTTGTACTACCGAACTTCAATAATCATAAAAATACGGCGAAAACGATACTCCATCAAAACCAGGAATACCATTTCTCCATCGTCACCGTTTAAACAATCTTATCATCTTTCTCTGGTGATTTAACAAGACCCGCTAGTTGCTTCCAGTAACGAGTGCTTTATGATACCAAACAGTTTATCCGCAACAATTTTTCGACATGCCGGTCGTGTGCGGATGGTGTATCGCCGTGAAACACGGGGGCGAGTTGGGCATTTTCCAGCGGCAACGCCACCACCACTAAGCATCACTGGCTGCCGCCACCACCGTCGATCCTTCGACGAAAGCCACGACACGGCCTGTGCATACAAACGGTTGCACGGTTCGCCGTGAGCAAGCCTGGGCCGGCGTTCGAATGCGTGCAACTCGCACGAGTGGAAAATACCTCAGAAGCTGAGGATGGCTACAACCACTATTTGTTCTAGTCTAGTCTCGCTCGGATCGCGTAGCCACCCAATTTCCCCTACTCTACCTCTGGCAACCGGTCCCTCGTCCTGTTCCAACACGCTTTGTCTCGCCTCTCCGTCTTTCCGTCTAACCCCCTTGAGTAACCCTCGCTCGGTGCACGACCCTTTCCTCATTTCCTCCTCTCCCTTTCTCGCCCTTTCTACCACCCTCCTCTCTTCCTCCACGAGCTGCCTCTCTCGCGTGTCCGTCATCCTCTGGTTACTCTTTTAGCCAGGTCTCTCTCTTTCTCTTTCTCACTCTTTCTCTCTCTCTCTCTCTCTCTCTCTCTCTCTCCTCCAACCCCGCGACCCACCCCAGTTTCACCAGTCGTCCCTCCTCCCCTTCCTCGTCTCATCCTCGCTGCTGTTCCGTTCGTTACTCGTTCCCCACTCGTCCCTACTAGTTTCGTGCGTCTATTTATCCACCTAGCGGTATGATATTACACCCCGGGGCACACTTTGGCATTCCCCCACGCAGCCACGTCGGCGGTGGCACCCCTGACGCACCCTCTGCTCGAGCCACGCCCAATCGTGGCCCACCGAACACCTCCCGTACAGGAGCCAGTCCATTGGCCCACGCTGACTTTGCGTCATCGCCACCCCGGCACTTGCACCGCGTGTTTCACGGATACGCCACCGCCACACAGCCGCCGCCGCCGCCGCCGCCGTTTGCTACCACCGCCGCCACCGCCGACGCCGTCGTCGCGCGCGCGACTCCACTTTGCCGGCTGATTGCGAGGGCATCGGCTCGCCGACAGAGACCGCCGAAAGGACCGAGGAAGAAAAGGAACAGGCTGGATATACCGGGAGAGTATCGAGAAAACGGGGCGAGGGCTAAAGGGAGCGGGGGAAAAAACGAGAGAGCGGACAAAGGGAAGTCGAAGGCGGAGGAAGAGAGCCGGAGAATGGCGCTGTGGAGCTCTGGTCGCTCTGGCGAAGAGGGTGTTGAAATTTAGGAGGCTTCATTTGGACCATTCTTTTACCGTCGCTGTATCGCGCGCCGTAGTTATTACGCTTATACTGAAATTTTTCCCTTTCTTTCTAGGTTTTTTGTCTTCCTTTCCTTCTCGCTTTATGTTTCTTTCTTTTGTTTCTTCCTCGTCTTCTTTTTTTGGGGTGGTCGCATTGTAACGAATAGTTGCAGGCGGATGTTTCCGAAGACGAGGAGGTTAAGGGACTCTCTTGAATTGAGCGCGTTGATCGTGTGTAACCGAGAGCTGCTGTCTTCTCGCCTTCCGACTCGGAATCTGGGTTAAGAGACTGACCTCGAGCCTCGATGGCTTTTGTCGAAGAAAGTGTTTTAACGCGCCACCGACCGCCCACGCTCTGTTCGCCTCTCACGAGTTTCGATTCGTTAAAGATGGAATAGCAACCCGGATGGAATCGAGGCTTTTCTTGAGCGGAGCCTCGGAATATTTGTTTGTTCGACGCGTCTCGCTCGACTGTGCTCTGTTTGTTATGAATCGCATCTTGCAAATTACATATCCATGGATTGATTTAATTTTTCTCTTAGCAAACAAGATTCTCATCGTCAATTCATCTCATCGTCATCAAGATCAATTTTTCACTGTTCCTATAATATAGTGAATGTTGCATAAAATTATAATGGAATTTAATTATAATTGATCTTATACATAGAACTTAGGGTCAAGCGGAGTAGCTCTACTTTAGAGGAGTACGTTGAAAGTTCATCAAGAAAGGATACTTCCATTAACATAGTTTAGAGATCGAAGCTGCAGAGATTTAGATATTTAATAAATATTAAAATATTCCTGTCATTTCCTACGGTTGGTGCAACTTTTAAATTACTTCTGATATTACATTTAGCGGGTTGCTCGGACTCATGATCATGTAATTTAACATACTTTAATATGTATATACGTAAGTACACATACATGCACTTTCCAAAAATCTTATTTCATCCATATTAGCTCTGTACTATTCTCTAGAAACTTTCCATAAACTTGTGTATTCACAGTCAAATAAAATTGTAATAATAGAGATTCAAATATATATTTCTCCTCGCTCTTTTATTAAAAAGAAGATAAACTATTTCCCCCTTGGACGATACTAAAAAACGGCAGCAGCTCCAGCAGAAAATTATACGACCGTTTAAAACGTTGAAGAACCGAGAGCAGGAGAACTCTGCGGCTACGAAAATCAAAAGCGTACTTGGGCCGTACATCCACGAACGTAACGAGCCACTCTTCGACTTATCTCACCGAAGACACACGGTTTTTCTAACGGATAACAACGGGGAGCCGTTGTTCCCTGTGCATCACGCAGGAAGCAGCAGCTTTGATCAGTATGGTAATGCATCGGCCCCATGAAAAAGCTCTGAAATTGCGACTCGTTGCGAGCGTTGGATGAGGAGGAGGCGAACCAGAGAAGAAGGACGAGATTTAGGGTGAACAGTTGAGCCTCGAAAGGCCTAATCGTCCCGGCAGCCTCTTTGTACGCAAAGTTAATAACGTGTATTTATGTATTTGCCACGTTTAATTGCCTGTGCGGCTATTACATTCGCTCTGAAATGCTCGCTCCCGCCTTGAATACACCGCAGAGGGTAGTATTAAGTACTTGCTCGAGTGCTCAGCGAGTCTGGCAATGACACGAGACCTTCGTGTACTGTACAGACCGGTTGCTGTTCTACCATTCCCCTTAAACTTGTTAAATATCGATACTTTAAAATCTCTATGCAATTTCCCATCTTTTGTGATCAGTAACTTCCTTTTTTTAACGAATGACCAATATCCTATTCGTAACCGTGGCTTTGGATTAGGTTTATCAACTAGCTTCTGCCCTAATATTGCCATTAAACTTGTCAAATACCATATGTGGCTGCAGTTACTGTTAGACTTGTTAAATGTCGATATATTGAAATTCTTATAATACGACGTTTTGGTAATTTGAATTTTTGAAAAAAGAAGAGAAGGAAAAATAGTATAGATTATGCTTGTAACAATAAATTCTGGTCTAAAATGCCCAGTTCTCGACTACTATTCCTATTGAAGTTGTTAAATATTGATAATTCTATCTGTTCTATTTTTTTTTAATTAAAAAGTTGATTTTTCAAAGCATTAACATTTTTTTGCTAGTAATGACCAGCTTTTCTATTGTAGGTAAACGAATTCAGTTTTTGGATTTACATATGTATGTGCATGTTATTCAGTATACGGTAAATATACTGTATAAATAGTATTACCATGAAATTGTTATTGGAAATTACAATGTAATATTCTGCTGTTGCCTCAATAAATATTCAAATCGCTAGCTCTCGGTAGAGTACAGTATTATATTGAAGAATTATTGTTTCAGTGGATGGATAAATTAATATCCACCAATATCTATTTGATTTGCTTAGAATGTGTAAATATAGATGTTATCGTTGAAGAATTACTGCTATAAATTAATTTACAAACACATTTTTTGCTCCTTTATAAATAATTTGATTTATAAATAATTACATCTATGCTGAAAGGCGGAAAATAAATAAATGAATATAAAATAGGAAAACAAGTAAAATCAATATACTATTATATATAATTCGTTGTTTACTATATGTAATCAACCTGCAACTAAATTGCAACATTATTATTAAAACTTAATCAAAATGTTTCCTTTTTTATGTATCTAGGTGCAATTCATTTCTAGAAAAATCAAATATAAGCGCCATTTTAAATTACGATTTCAAAACAAAAAGAAGTATTTGGCAAAATACAAATAAAATATAAGACAGCATCTCATTAAAGTATTTTCAATATTTCAAAACAATATATTTCCTTCGAGTTTTTAAGTTGTATATAAATTGAACCTATAAATTAATTTATAGATTGCGAACAAACTAGCTGAAAGACTTGGCGCGTAAATCACGGTAGCCATATTTGAAATCTTTTTACAAAATTAAATTCCTTTTATAGTCTATATTAAACACATTTTATTATGTTCATCTTCCATATTTCATTTCTATTTCATAATTTGTTACTAATAATGATAAAACACCAGTATCGTGGTATATGTTTGTCATTATATTGAATATAAGATTTAGATAACAACTTACTTTAAATTCTCTCTTCATTAAAAGAATTTTCATCAAAAGAATTCTAGTGCAAATGAATTCGAAACACAGCATACTATTCCAACTTTTGATTTAATACATCACTGTTACTTCAGCATCATTTTATATTTTATCAGATTTCATCCACTATTTTCACTTGATTTTTACCGTGTGTTCCATCACGAACAAGTTATAGAAAGGCTATCAAAATTAATAGCACACTAAGCGCTATCTAGTGAAAAATTCGAGAAACAGAATTGCTGCAAGCGCTTTAAAAATGGCGGTCCCCTTGGCACAGTATTATCATTGGTATCATGAATTCCTCTAACCTTATTGAATGTCGTTTATTAATTCATTAGGTAATAGTAGTAGACTAGTCATCATGGTCCTAAAAATAAAAAATAAATGAAAAGTATTCTTTTATTGCTTCATACAAATTGAAACATGACAATTATATCATAAAATATAACTCGAATAGTAGTATATTTTATGGAATTAAGTAACGAATAAAATAATATTTTACGAAAATGTCTATACTGCGAGCTGTGTTATTTAAACATTATACTAATTATTCAAAATGTTCAAGGTATCATTCATGTTTTATAATAAATTTTTCATACAATAAATTGTAATGATCTTAAATTTGCATTCAATCACTATAAATATTTTTCTTACAGGGATTCCTTGTTATTATTTCTATCGAAACAAAGGGACAAACCTTTTAATTTAGCAAAACGAAAATTTAACAGTGGCATCAAAGAACCTGTAAAAAATAACAATAGTGAATTAAAAAATTTCTCAACAGTTTTAAAATTTGGTTCAGGTGGTTTAGGTAGTATTGTACTAACATGTATGATAAAGTGTCATACTTCTGCTGTTGAAGGCAAAACGCTTAAAATTTCGGAAAATATTACAAGAGATAATAAGGAATTGACTTTGAAATGGAGAAAGTTTTTAGAATATTTGTATCCATATGTTTGGCAATTATTGATTGCTTTGTCAGTAAGTATTTATGTATATTACATATGCATATGTGGATTTTATATTTCTGTATATTTATGTAATTGTTAACTTTAACTTTTAGAGTGCAATGGTTGTTGCTGTATTAAATATTTGGATACCACAACATGTGGGAAATGTTATAAATGTATTAACGAAAATCTGTCAAACCAAAGGAGAAGACAACTTGAGAACTGTGCTATTACAATTGACAGAACCTGCATTTGCATTAGCACGTATGTATGTTGCACAAGTATGTAAATGCTTATCTGACAAAAAAGTATATTTTTCATACTGTTTATAAAATATGTTAAATTGAAAAATTATAGGAAATTTCTTACTTTTAGGCACTTTTTACCTTTGTATATATTTATATGCTTTCACACGTGGGAGAAAGAATAGCTATGAATTTAAAGAAAGATGTATTTAAATCAATTATAATGCAAGACATCACATTCTTTGATAAGAATCGTAGTGGTGAAATAGTCAGTCGATTAACCAGTGATATTCAAGACTTTAAAAGTACCTTTAAGATATGTATATCGCAAGGCTTAAGAAGTACCACGCAAATTATTGGGTGTATAGTTTCTGTAATAGGAATTTCCCCACAATTAACTGCAGCTACAGTGTTATTCTTGCCTACCATAATTGTTATTGGTACATTGCTTGGAAGAGGTTTAAGAAAATTATCTATGGAGGCGCAGAATCAACTTGCTAAATCTGCAGACGTTTGTGAGGAAGCCATACAAAATATTAGAACGGTAATACTGGTAATATGTATGATAATAATAAATTGTTTTAAATAATTTACAGCATATTATTTTTATAGGTGAAAGCATTTTCAGCCGAAGAAAAAGAGATAGAAATGTTCTGCAAAGAAACTACATTAGGAGCTGCATTATACGAAAAATTAGGTTTGGGAATTGCTTTGTTCCAAGGGGGGACAAATCTATTTCTCAATGGTATCTTACTTTGTACTTTATATTTCGGTGGACATTTAATATCTACTGGGCAATTATCTCCAGGAGATTTAATGGCGTTTTTAATGGCCACACAAACTATACAAAAATCTTTATCTCAATTATCATTGTTATTTGGATCATATGTTAGGGGTACTAGTGCTGGTGCTAGAGTTTTTGAGGTATATATACAATTTATATAATATTGTCTTATAACAACATAATGAAAAGTATTTTTTATTTTATTGTGATCTAATTCCTTATTGTAGTACCTAGAAATGCCACCATCACATCAGATGGTTAATGGAGAAGTTATTACAGACCAATCCCTAGCAGGAAATATCACGTTTAAAGACGTGGAATTTAGCTATCCTACTCGTCAAGATCACATTATTTTAAAGAATTTTAACTTGCACATTCCTGCTGGGAAAACAGTAGCTATTGTTGGTTCTAGCGGCAATGGAAAATCAACGATAGCTGCCTTGTTAGAAAGGTACTTTGATTATCTTAGATTCAAAAATTTTTTTCGTATAAGATTTGATCACCAATTAGTCTACCAAATAACATATAAATATTTCAGATTTTATGACGTTAATAATGGCTCAATTACAATTGATGGTAAAGACTTAAGATTGCTCAATGCTAGTTATCTCCGAAGTAATGTTTTAGGGTATATAAATCAAGAACCTATATTATTTTCCACTAATATTATGGAAAATATACGATACGGAAAGCCGGATGCTACAGATGAAGACGTAAATACTGTTAAAATTAGAGGTTTATTAAAGTTATACTTCTATAGAAAAATTATTATTAAATATTCTTAGGTCATTGAAGCTGCTAAAGAAGCAAATGCTCATGAATTTATTATGAATTTTCCAAATAAGTACGATACGCAAGTAGGAGAAAGGGGAGCGCATCTTTCTGGTGGACAAAAGCAACGTATTGCAATCGCAAGAGCTTTATTAAAAAGACCTTCTATTTTAATCTTAGACGAGGCTACAAGGTAAGAATCATAGACAACAGTTATTGTAATAAGTCTGTATATTTGAACTGATTTTTCTAATTTTATACAATAACTTTTAGTGCGTTAGATTATGAAAGTGAACGAATTGTACAGAAAGCGCTAGACAGTGTTACTCAAGGAAGAACAGTAGTAGTAATCGCTCACAGATTAAGCACGATTAAAAATGCTGACATTATTGTTGTATTGCACCGAGGAGTAATCACGGAAGTACGCATTCCAACACAAAATTCCAGACATAACATTGAATCAAATTAATATATTTATTTTCATATCTTATTTTCAGATGGGTACACATATAGAATTAATTAAAAAGAAAGGCTTATATTACAATTTAGTAAACGAACAAGACAAAGCTAATGCATAATATTAACAAAACTCTAAACCATAGTACAATTTCTGGAATATTTATTTTGGAATAATAGGAATAATATTTGAGGATGTTGTATGAACTACCTCTGATTCTAATATATACATACATGCTTAAATATATATAATTTATATTTTCAAATATTTAAAAATTTTTATCTTCATCTTTATACCTACCATATTATTTATATTTTATATTCATTATTTTATATTACTATATTTATATTTTTAATTTAATATATCAATGCAAATTTTTAAAATAAAAATTCACTAATATATTTTATCTCATCCTTAGTGATGTAACACATTTAAAATTTTTGTCAAACATTGCTTAATCTTATCAATGATATAGTATATCGCTGACGCCATGTGTATATCTTTCGGTGTAGTTGCTGATTTTTTTTGTGCAACATTATTACACGCGTCCTCCTTATCTATAATCTGAGAATGCTTGTGAGATGATTTCGAATGCTTTTTCATTGCTCTAGAAACAGGGTTTTCAGTTATTATATCTGAAAATGTTCCTCCAGTATTAATTTCAGGTGTGGCACTATCATTTTGTAATGCAGGTTCTTCATTTGTGCTGATCAAGCTTGTTGGATCAGTGGTTATCATTCCATTTAAATCGTACTTTAATGGTTCACTGGATCCATATACAATGGGTATTTGTTCATCACTTCCTTTATTATTATGTTCTGGATCTTCCTTTGTAGCTGTAATTATATCATTTGGGACAGGTGTAGCAGGTGGATCATGTAAAATGAATTCTTCTGACCTACTTGTTTCTAACAATGGTTCATTTGTCTCTGCTGCTGTATTTGTTTCCCCAGGTACTGTCATATTAGATATTAAAGAATCAGCTAACATAGATGAAGTAATACCAATAGTTTCAGAACCAACAGTTGGCTCTTCAGTAAATTCTTCTGTTACAGTACTTTCAGCTTCCAGAATAGGTTCGTCAGTACTTTCTCTTTCCGAGAATGATTCAGTCGGAATTACATTTGGTTTTGTAGTATCAGGGGCTATTGGATTGGCTAATATATTATTATATTCTTTCTCTAAACTAGGATTTTCAGTAGTAGAAGTTTCAACGGGTGATTCGTCTGAAATTACTTCTTTTGCTGGTCCTCCTTCCGGTTCTGTATTGGTAAGGCTAGTTGGATCTGACAGAATTGTTGGTTCAGTGTTAATATTTTCAGTTTCAGTAATCGGTAATTCAGAATTGTCAGTAGAAGGAATTTCAACCGGCGATTCGTTTGAAACTACTTCTTTTTCTGGTTCTTCTTCCGGCTCTGTATTGGTAAGGCTTGTTGGATCTGACAGAACTGTTGGTTCAGTGTTAATATTTTCAGTTTCAGTAATCGGTAATTCAGAATTGTCAGTAGAAGGAATTTCAACCGGTGATTCGTTAAAAACTACTTCTCTTTCTGGTTCCTCTTCCGACTCTGTATTGGTAAGGCTTGTTGGATCTGACAGAACTGTTGGTTCAGTGTTAATATTTTCAGTTTCAGTAATCGGTAATTCAGAATTGTCAGTAGAAGGAATTTCAACCGGTGATTCGTTAAAAACTACTTCTCTTTCTGGTTCCTCTTCCGACTCTGTATTGGTAAGGCTTGTTGGATCTGACAGAATTGTTGGTTCAGTGTTAATATTNTTCAGTTTCAGTAATCGGTAATTCAGAATTGTCAGTAGAAGGAATTTGAACCGGCGATTCGTTTGAAACTACTTCTTTTTCTGGTCCTTCTTCCGGCTCTGTATTAGTAAGGCTTGTTGGATCTGACAGAACTGTTGGTTCAGTGTTAATATTTTCAATTTCAGTAATCGGTAATTCAGAATTGTCAGTAGAAGGAATTTCAACCGGCGATTCGTTTGAAACTACTTCTTTTTCTGGTTCCTCTTCCGGCTCTGTATTGGTAAGGCTTGTTGGATCTGACAGAACTGTTGGTTCAGTGTTAATATTTTCAATTTCAGTAATCGGTAATTCAGAATTGTCAGTAGAAGGAATTCCAACTGGCGATTCATCTGAAATTACTTCTGTTACTGGTTGCGCTTCCGGATCTGTATTAATGGGAGTTGTTGGATCAGCTAGAGTTGTAGGTTCAGTGATAATACGTTCAATTTCAGTAATCGATTCTTCGATAATTTTTTCTGTGGTAGGTATTCCAACTGGTGATTCATCTGAAATTAATTCTGTTACTGATTGCGCTTCCGGATCTGTATTAATGGGAGTTGTTGGATCAGCTAGAATTGTAGGTTCAGTGATAATACGTTCAATTTCAGTAATCGATTCGTCGATAATTTTTTCTGTTCTGCTATATTCTTTCTCCAAACTAGAATTTTCAGTAGTAGGAATTATAACTGGTGATTCGTCTGAAATTACTTCTGTTACCGGTTCTTCTTCCGCTTCTGTATTAATAAGGGTTGTTGGATCACCTGCTATTGTTTGTTCATTGTCAATATTTTTAGTTTCAGTAGTTGATTCTTCGTTCAAATTTCCTGGCGCTTTATATTGATCTGCCAAATTAGGACCTTCGGAAATAGGAATTTCCACGGATGGTTCAATTGGAATTGTTGCTGTAGCCGGATCTTCTTTCGCTTCTGCACTATTAGGGATTGTAGGATTTTCTGAAATTGTTGGCGCAACGTTCATGCTTTCGTTTTCAGTAACTGGTTTTTCGCTAGATTCCTCTTGTATATTGTGCTGGTTTTCTAAGTTAGGTTCTCCAGTAGGTATTTCTACGGGCGATTCATTTGGAATTATTTCTGTAATCGGTTGCTCCTCTGCTTGTGCTCGACTAGGAGTTGTAGCATCCTCTATAATTGTTGGTAGAGTGTTTTCATCTCTAGGATCATCAATAGGAATTTCCAAGGGCGTTTTGTTTGAATCTGGGTTTGTAATCGGTTCGCTACTTCTGGAGCCTGTAGGATCGGCTGAATTTATTGGTTCATTGTCGATGTTTCCAGTTCCTAACGTTGGCTCTTCGTTAAATTCCTCCGTAGTATCATATGGTTTTCCCAAACTGGGATTCTCAGAACCAAGAATCTTTTCTGGTTCTATATTTTCTAACGTTGATGGATCATCTAAAGTTGTTCGTGCAGTTCTATCTTGATCATCAGTTGATTGCTCCTTAGGATCATCCGTTGTAATTCTCGTATGATCATTTTCAAATGGTCCTGCTACAGTCGTAGATCCTAATTCTTTATTCTCATTTACTTCGGTAGGCAAATTAAATTCAGTCGGATACGTGTTCTCTACTGCAATTGTTGAATACGTGGCAGTTATAGGTATCGCGAAATCTCCAGTGTTTGTAAAACGTGACTTTTCCAAAGCACGTTCCGTCGTCGTTACAATATCATTACTATCACCTGTTCGCGTGAGTTCAGATATGACTGGTTCGGTATAAGAAGTAGTTGTCAACATAATTCCATCATCATTATTCGATGTTGGATTAGTCATAGTGTCTTCTTCATTTGTAAATATCGTTTCACAAGGTTCCGATCTTCCCTTTACCGGGAATACAGCTTCCTTTAACGTCGTATTTTCTTTCTTTCCATCCCATGGATAATTTCTACACCAGGGTAATGTTTCTGGCTCACGACAAGTACTGGATGGTTTACACATTTCAGTTTCTGTGTCATAAGCCATATTTTTTGGACACGTGTAGAAACTTCGGTTCATTTTCTTACCATGCATCAAGCAAGTGTAAAACGAACCACAGTTATTTGGGACCGGAAATGAGCCGGTTTTTAGGCAATCGAGATGTTGAACAGAATCAAAAATATCGGAATTTTGTCCGTTGGTAGCGGAAGTATGCCTTTCACGAGGTACCAAGATACATTTTTGTAGATGGCTTTCGAAATGTCTGTTTTGGGGACATTGGGCCAAAATAGTTTTGTTCTGTTTGCAAATGTAGTAGTATCTTGGATTTGTGCAGTGTGGTTTTAATACATTCGATCCGCAAGATTTTCTGTTATTTACATAAAGCGCTTTTCCGCCACCGATTACACCCATACAGTCGCCCTTGTCTACGTCGAAATATTGGTTGATCCTGCATGGTGGATGCTTAGATTTTAAGGTCCTGGGGTATCTGTGTGCCTTATAATTTGTGATATCTGTGGCATCAACGTCCTGTAGATAATTAGGGGTTCATTTATGAGATTATATATCTAAAATATAATTAAACTGACGATCTGCGATTTTACAATGACGGAAGTAATCTTTACATAGTTTGATTAGAGAGAGATGAATTTTATAATTATGAAATTTGTTTTCTTTCAATCGTGACCCCATTGACGTTTTTTGAATAAAAAATTGTAAAAATTCTGGGAGAAAGCTGTTTAAATATCTAAGTTAAACGAAACAGTGTATATTTCTTAAATATTTAATTTGTTTAATAAAAAGTATAACTATATTTAATTAAAAGAATTATAATGTTAGATTTATTATTACAAAAGTATATAAAATTTATTTATAAATTTTGTCCTATCTATAATGTCAAAAAATACACGAAATTATAATAATAAAGTAATGGAAGACTTACATCTAATCTGCTCACTGGTTGACCAACTACTATTAGAGTCACAAGTTGGAATAGTAAAACTAGAATGAAACTCTTCATATTCGACAGTCACATTAATCGAAGTGAAGGTTTCTTTACGTATTTGATCAGTGAGAATATACTTTTTACACTCGATGCCGAAAGTTGTCTGTCCATCAAGGTAACGTGTTTCAGCACTTTTATATCAAAAACGTGCTGGATGATAATTAAGCGGCGATAATTGCAATTATCGAGAACGTCATTTTACACAATATACAAGTGCGTGATCAAGTTTACACGTTGTTCTTTACATAAGATTGCTTGATTAACTGTGACTAAATCACGTCGGTAGGCACGTTTTGTAAATTAGGTAAGCATTAATCCTTCTGATATTCAAGATGATAACAATAACGACGAATATAAAAGAATGCAATGATCGTAAACTTAGAAGTATTTAATAGGGAAAGAAAGGAACACTTACAAATAAAAACAAATATTTATTACACGACTATACTGGCAATAGGTAATAAGTCAGTAACAAATCTGTATATACAATGTTTCGTTGAAATACATATCTACAAGACGATTCTCTTCTGTTTGTTCATTAAAATAGCATACACAGTAATTTTCTCCCTGTATATTGATATAGGACTCGATTCTAGGATTGCATATCGTTGTTTGTGATTAAAGCAGGGGCTGTACAATTTTTAAACTGATCAATCGTTATTTTCTGTGTATGTAGAAATCATTCAACAATCGTATTGTGGCACTCTGTACGTAAAGTTATTACTTGTCACAATATGAATTCCTGCACCATAATATGGCATCACATAATGCGAACCATCCGCAGGTCCTACGATTTGTGTTGCAATAAGTATTACATCAGCAAATTGGCCAAGAAAGAGGAAACCCAAAGTACTCAGCTTAAGCAAGCCCAATGCTGGATACCCTAGATAAAATCTATCTGCCCCAAACATTCCAAGAAATATAGAGAGTAACAATGAAGTCTCGAAGGAATATCCGTTTCTGTAAATATAAATATAAAAAAGAATTTTATTTATTGTATGTATATGATTTTACATTTAATAATAAATAGAATCTTCAGTATTATTTTTATAAATACATTTTCAATATTACAAATATTAGTGCAATTCTATATGAAATATTAATATAATAAACAAACAATATTATATATACTTACGTCCATTTACAAGGAATATCCTTCTTGAATGTATTATTTTTTGTTTCTGTACAAATGAGGCCATCCGCAGCCAGACATATCACTGAGAACAAGACAATGAATGTGTAATTTGAAGTTCCATGTACGTAAAATTACAAAAGGTAATAAAATTATCTATCAACGAACAAGGAAAACGAAGAAAAATTTTAAATGATTAACAACTACAGAATACACGTTTTTAAACTTGGAGTACATTTGACATATAGGTTATGTTGAACTTCCCTTCCTTTCGAGGGCAATAAGAAGAAAAACGTAATAAAATTTATGTACCTTTGGCTTTATTTTCCTTCGTGCAACCTTTGGGTTGTTGCGTTTTCAGATCTATGAAATCATAATCGGGATGAGGACAGATGTATTGTCCCATTCGTAGGTTACTGCAGTCGATTTCATACGTGTAATCAACACCATTGCTCAGCGGTATCGAGAGAAGAAGCAAAAAGAGCCCGCTAAGGAATTGCATCAGGTGGAACATGCCGTTTCATTTTATAACAATTACTACGGATACCACACTCTGTCACTGGATCCACTGTCTCCCACAGTTTCGCGATATCCTGTGCATGTTTGTTGTATTTTGAACGTACTGCCATTAAAACGACTCCCCTCTGGCGCCAACTGCTTGGAATGTTCATGAACTATATTTTATGATATTTCTTCTGGCGCCAGTTTTCCCGTTAACATCAAACGCATCGCGTTAAGTGGAACGTTTTACAGATATGATAGACTAGAATTTTAACACTTAAGTCACGTTAATTAAGTAATTTAGTTGAACTATACAATTGTTTATAATAAATAGCGTAATACTTCTTGGAGAAGATGAAACTCTTCTTTTTATAAGTATTATTTGACGTGTTATTAAGATAAGGTGGATAGCCATATGAAGGGTTAGAATAGATATAATGCAATCGAATGCAAAATTCGTTGTAATAATATATTATTTTGGTATTTTGCTTTTTAGTTATGTTGCGCGAGATCGTATAAGGAGTTTATACAAGTCCGCCGTTAAGTCGCGTTGGTAGGAAGAAATAAACAGTGGAAGATCGCCGTGATAGTTGAGCGTTTTTTCTGTGTTAAAATGGCTTCTTCGTCGTTGAAAAGTACTCGGAAAACTTATAGCTTCGAGGAACGAGAAATTTTGATAACCTTGATAAATAAGTACGAAGATATCGAGGATAAGAGGTCCGATCCGATATCGATGTATAAACGAAAATCAGCATGGTCTCAACTGGCCAACGAATACAACTCGATGGTAGGTCCTCAAGCGATACGTTCGGCTGTACAGTTGAGACGCTGCTGGGAAAATATGAAAGCATGCAAACGGAATCGCGAAGAGAAGAAATTACGGTAAATACAATATTTTCGTGATGTGATTTACTTTTCATTCATGTCGGCCTATACATATATAAAAACGCGGGAATATACGAATATTGTATAATCGTACGATTAGGTTGCTTTATTTAACATTGTCGTTTTCGTCCTTCTCAGATTTTTTATTTTTCAATTTAGAGCTTTTATGTAATATAACTTTTTCAGTACATAAGTTAGTTTTCTACTAGTTTATAAAATTTTATTTATCTCGATTTCTTATCGAATATTACTGGAGATATAACTAGCGAAATTTCTATCAATTTATGGAATGACACACCTTTATATCGATTTTTTCAGCGGTATTTCGAGAAGTTTTTGTCACCTATCTAAGGATCACACGCGGTCGAAAAGTTGGGAAAATAGGAATTCCATGGCAGAAGTTCCTATTCCTACCGGAACCGTAGGTTTGCCGCCGAATGTCGTGTTTGAGCCAAAAGAGTCTGAACCGTTTACGTTGCAAACTGTCTGTACTCTGAAGCCTTCAAAACAATTCTCAAAAGAGGAGAATAATTATAAAGATTCAGGTTATTCCTGCTTCCTTTCCATTTTATCTCCTTTTATTTTTTGTTATCGATTTCTTTTCTTTAAAAATCACTGCCCTGATTTTTTCATTCTACAATTAATCCTTCCTTTATGAATAACGGATAGGAAAAACATTCAAAGGCTTCATTTGTTCTTTACTTTATAATTTCTATATTTGGATCTACATGGTTTATTGATTGATTTATTTATTAAAATATTTTACTTCTGTTTTATTTTCTCCAAAGTAGAGAGATTCGAAATTTTCTGCTTTGCTGTCTTTCGAACGAAGATTTCCAAAACTTAACGATTTCATATCCCAAAAACATGTCATTCAACAGTCCCTCTATTACCTCAGATTCTGTCAAGAGTAAAATCGATTCGAATTCGTTATCGCATGGTCCAGTAACCGATTGTTTCGACAAATCCAAAAATGATTTGGACTCACTCATGGTGGAGAAAATAGACAAAGACGAACTACCGGAGAAAAATCGAATAATTTTCAAATCGAACGCAACTCAAACGTTCGTCTCTCCTTCGATTGTTCACGAGCAGCCTCGAAGGACGAAAAGATCCCTTCACAAAGAGGAAGAACTGCACGTATTGGCTTTATCGGAGGCACAGATGAAAGTTGATATCGCTGCCATGTTGAAAGAGGAGGCCAGGATTAAATTAGAAGAGGCTCACTATCGTAAAGAAGAGGCTAGGCTAAGGATGCTTCTTTTTACGTATAAGCTCGATAGGATAAAGGAAGATTGACTCGAGAGAATAAAATGCACATGCTTTCGTACGCTTCGTGCGATGGCTTTGTTCGCTTCTTTTTTTACGGGGATCAAAAGAAAAGGGGGAGATACCATTAGATTAAATATAAACGAACGATACCCGATCTCTGTAATATCTGTTTATTATTAGTAATTTCTTTCTAACTACAATTGAAATCGTAATAAATAAATGCTCGTAATGTTAGTTACTTATGATTCGCTAATAATAGTTTTCAAACACGAACAAGGAGCCTTGTCAATCCTTGCTATCGATTGTTTTATAATTTGTTTCGTACAACTAATATAAATATTCCCATTTTATATCGTTCTAGCTTAAAACTGAATACATAGATTGGAAATAGCAGTAGAATAACGAGAACATCGTCCTTATTATTATTAAGATGGTTACAGTTCTATAAATTTTTATAATATAATAAAAGGAGATGTTAAATTTTAATCCTTCGATAAAAGAAGTTGGCGCCTTTATTTTATAACAGGTTGTAGAAATTCCATCTTAAACATTTTTTATGACTGCTAGCTTAATATATTTTTATTCCAAGATAAATTCTTTTACCTAGTTTTTAAAGAAAGTAGTACTACATAGTTACAAACAGATACCGCGTTCTTCAGAAAACTAACGAGTCGATACATATTCATAGCACGTGTCTCTATGGAAGAATAGTTTAAATAATATTCTTGATAAACTGTTCACACTCGTACTAAACCAGTGAAAGTATATATGTCAGTTTATCGACATGGCAGTCGCAGCTGGCAGTGGTCAGTGAATTTGACTAGCTGTGTTTGAAGTTACGAAAAAGAACAGAAAAGAGGAAGAAGAAGAAACGTTACACTAAAGAGAAATCTAGAAGGTGTTTCTAAGACAAAACCAACGAGGCCTACGAATCGTTTGGAAACCAAATTATCGAAACGTTGTATAGCATGTATTGTTCAATCGTAATATCATTGAGATCAAACTCTATTAATGAATCATGCAATTTTAATATAAATCATTTTAAAATGTTATATCAAAGATATATTCCTCTGGTCATCGTATATTAAAAATCTGTCCACGCGTTTCTGTTTTTCTGTTTTCGAGTCTTGAGTGTTGGACTAACGATAAGTACACGTGTTTCGAGGAGGAAGATCTAACGAAATCTGATCTTCACATGAGATGGAAGTTATCATCGAGAGTAGGTTTTGGCGACGAGCAACGAGCAACTTCGAATAGTGATGGATCGGTGTAGATCGGCTCGCTCGGGTCGAAGCTTCTGCTGGATGACCGTCCCACAGCACCCTCCAGAGCGGTCGATGACGAGCTCACGCGTTGACCGATCACGTTACTCATCGATCTGGAGATCGACCTGTACATCCAACAAATGGTACATCAAGTTCAGGTAATAAATCCGAGGATAAATCAAGCCTCATGTTAAAAGCGTTAAAAGCATTAAGCCATTCGTCAAACATGACGTCCGTATGTATTTTTGAATGATTCTAGATTATACAAGCTGCAGTGGAACGCATGGATGTAATTTTAGAGACGAATTTTTAGAATGATATATTGAACTGCTGTTTCAATTCTGTCTGACAGACGATGGTCTTTAAAGATTTCATTTTCGAAAATCGTTTATACTTGTATTACACTGCATACCATTAATCAATATTCTATAGGTCAACTGTTATGTTTATTCATTTATGCATATTTTTTTTTATTCCACGTTTGTATGTAATATTTTCTTATCTGCATTATTCTCGAATTTATTAACGCTTCCGAGATTATCGCGAGGATTTAATACAATCTATCTATATCTAACGATAAAATAACGAAACAGAAAATATTGCACGAGCTGGAAAATCTAGACAAATTTTTAATTTTCTAGTTATTATAGCCTTAAATTTTGTTCTACTTGAAGCAAGATATTTTCAAGAATTGGAAGAGATTGAAACTAATTAGCAAATAAACGCCAGGCAAATTACGTACGTAGACTGAAAGGGTTTCTGAAAACCTGTTCTCAAGAAAGAGAAGTTATTTGCACGACTGCTATAAGCGTCGTCCGAATGACTGCTTCGATTACACGCTTTGTCGACTCTACGGTTCTTCGTAATCACTGCGTAAGCGTATTTCCTGAAACAGTTTACGTGAATCGATTTGCTTTTGTAAACACGCTAATTAAACATGTATCTGAATCAATACAAAGTTGATAATGTACCTGTAAATTAACATGGATAACAAAACCACGGATGCCAGGAGTACCACGAGCACCGCAACTGCTGTCACAAGTCCATAATACTCGTTAGGAGTTATGCAAACGTTCTCCATAATGATAGTTTGTTTCTCGACCATAGTCTCCTCGTCGATATCCATCCTTGAGTCCAAAACCTGCAACTCGGTCAGACGTAATATTTTAGCTTGCCTTGAAGACACTTTTGTTTACTAAATGCGATAATCTGTTTCCCAATGTAAAAAGAAAAGAGAAAGCGTACGTATTTCTGAAGCTTTCAATGATTTTTATCAATATTTAATGTGGTATCAAGTCGTACGTATCGAAGTTTATAAAATGATTAATGTTTAATTCATGAATAATGAAATGTTTAATTCATGCGACAATCAAGTCACGATTTGAATGAAATTTAATTAAGCGGCAAGATTAGAGAAGAAGGTTTGGTTCGATTAATTTGTTAGTAAATTCAAGAATAATTTTGGTTCGCTTGTTTCTTGATTGTCTCAATCAAAAATTTAAATAGTATTTATAATTTATTTTACGCGAAGATCAGATCGTGATTATGATCGATTTCGAAGTATCTAGGTATACACATAGAAGCTTAGAAAAATACAATTTAGTTCACTTAGTTATGGATAGAAATTTAAACAAAATCACGAAGTTAAAGAATAATGATAGGACAGTAATACGAAAATTGTAGATCCTGTACTAATAAATTTCATCCTTTTCAGGTCTACCTCGATCATTTCTCTCACGTGTTCCTCTTCTTCCTCTTCTTCTGCGTCGTTGCTGTCTTCAACCACTGTCGAATTCAACAAGGAGGATGTATCATTTACATTATTTTCTGTTATCGTGCTTATTTCATTTTCTTCTGCGATCGTGTCGTTCTCCGGCACGTCTCTCCTGCGCCTTCCAAAGGATGGCTCGCTCCTTCCGGTACCACCGGAGCAGTAAGCTGGCTGACAACCGTCTCGACATGTTCGTACGGTTGCTTCAAACACCAAAAAATTAGACTCGGGGATTTTGAAAGCGTTGAAACGTGCTTCGAGGCTGTCACCATCCCTCAAACGATCCAAGCCAGGGAATACGTAATTGTCCACTGGACAACTGTTTTCAACAGATTACATCGGTATTATGCAAAAATTTATTTTCTAGACATTTTTTCTTTCTATATTATTTGCGATATTTGTCGAAATGATAATGACAAGGCAATAAGTAAATTAATTAAGTTCCTCAGGTGGATTAACTCTGACATACGTATAACAGTGGTCAGCTACTTAACCCATTCGTTACTACGATTCTCATTTGGCGATCGTGAAAACATTCTTATTTTTCTACTGGCGTTTACAGTCCATAAAACCATACTTTTGAAAAATTTCATTTCGAAAAACATCGTGGAAAAATTTGAGTGTATGTGGGTTAAATAGATCAGATAAATAGGTCGGACGATCAGATAATTTTGGCTTATACATCAGGACTAATGGATTATGTAAATTAGGCAGATCAAATGGCATAAGTGAATTACGTGAACCAGGTAGATTAAATCGTTTAAACGAATCGGATATTTGATGTACATGTTCCATATAGATTAGGAAAGCTGAAGAATTTAATTTAATAAATTAGATGATAAGCTAGAGAAATATCAAAACGAATGTTAAAAATCGACAAAGGACAAATATAGATTGTAATGCATAAATCTATGCAATCTAAAAAGAAATAAAAATATTGTGCATCTCAAATTTCATAAATCATGATTTTATCTTGAGTGCTTTATATGTATAGTACTTTTGTCGTTTGTCCATTAAAAGCGGAAGCACCTTGTATAAGTGAATAACAAAGATCCATTACGTTGATTGTTCTTGTTGTTACTAGGCCAATCATGTTCTTTTAATTATTTTAGTAACGAAGATTCAATTTTATCTTAATTACTACCGTTTTATTGAAACACTTATTAAAAACTATTTGATTATTTCAAAAAGTATGGAAAGAATAAAGCTATGTTGAATTTACAGATCACAGCTTACTCATTAACAAATGAAAATTGTGTTAATGAATGCAACGTTTACCCGTATCTGTCTATGAGCTGAACGCTTCTTCCAGAGTAAGGATCTCTTGCTATGACGTTGGTAGCAAAGATATCAGTTACATAATTGTATCTGTAAAAAACATTAACAAAATATTACAGCATAAATGGCAGTTCTTTTTAAATGATTACTGTTCGTGTCACGTACCCATCCTGAGCTTCCAGCCTAAAAGTGAGTGGATCGCCAACAGCGATGGTCGTTGTAGGTCTGCCTTGATACAGGATCAGTAAACGTACTCGAGAACTTAGGGTATTTTCTGCTGGAAGGTACTCGATCGGAATCGGAGACCCTGATCTACACAACGTAAGTTGGAATTTTATTAGCATAATCGAAATAAAAGTATATATCGATTTTTTGAAATATAAGAAACATAAAAAAAAGTAGACACTTTAATATCTCGTTTCACACGAAGACAATAAAAATTGTCTTTCTTCCTTATTCAAAATTAACTGTCAGCTCACTGACATTAATAATCTTTCTTTAAATTATCAGTTTCATCCATTGCAAGTGAAACAGATGAACAAGCGTCTCTTTGCAACTTTCTACGAGGTATATTCAAGATTTAGAATCACAGAATCAAGAGATTTTCGACGATGGAACTCGAACGATATTAAAATAAATTTATCGAGCGTGCTTGCACCAGGATCCATGTTTAAGCGAATGCAACATATTCTGCATTCTGTGTTCGATGACGAATCGGACTGTTTAATTAAGTGTACCAGGTGCAAGGCACGGTCTCTCAATCGATATGACCTGGCATACCCGGCACCGATGTAGCCGGATGTGACGACAGCTTCGCCAGGGCCTCGAAATAGACAGGTGAGATTGAAGCGTTTGTCCCTTCCTGTTTGCACGTAGTCCGAGAACTGTACCACGACGATGTTTGTCATCGTGTCACCGTACTGTAATCGTTTGTTGAATGTAATCACTAATTGTGAATCAGCTTTTTATGAAACATTCATTAAAAATACCATTGTTAGTGCTAAATTATTGTAATTAAAAAAATTCTATACAGAAGACTATCGTACGATAAATTTTGATGATGAATTTACTATGAATATCCTTCAATTTTAGTCTCAGGTCCTTAATAAAAGATTTACCAATTTTAGCCTTAAATCTTATCTTAAAATTTTAAGTTTAGATCTTTAACGAAGGATCTTGAAATTCAGTTACAAATTTCAATGAAAAAGAAAAATTTTGAAAAATCGTTTAGCTTTCTTATGGATTAATGTTTAACGTGCTTTCAGAAATCCTGTGGTATTCTCGAGCAGCGACAAAGTAATTTTCTTACTCTTTGAGTGCCACATTCGGGGTAACCCTGGGGACCACTGATTCGAAGAACATTTACGGTTCCCCCGTTTCCGCGGAAGAAGCAGCGATCGTAATAGCCGTAAGTGTAAATCCGACCAATGAATCCTTCCGGTGTCCTTAAAGTAAATTCCATTCCGTCTTCGCTACACACTTGACTCACTAGAACGACCAGAAACACAATTTACTTGCTCTCTATTAACTTTCAATTAACAAATCGTAAATACCCAAAGCAAACAGAAGAGTAAATGGTAGACTGAAAATCAGAACGATGTGAGTCAAGATTTTTAGAATTTAAATTTAGTCAAATGTTTCGATTCTTACAAGTATCATCCCTTCGACTAAATTATAACTTAACTCTCTGCCATAGATACGTTCTCATAATTTCTAGATATATCATGAATTTCTTACGATGATAAACGTAAAATATCGTTTTATGAAAAATAACAGCGAACTGACCTGCACCACTATGATTTTCAGCCAGTCAAATAGCAAACAAAATCCAACACCCTTCCACATCATTACAAATCAGAGGAATAATCGACATCATCGGATGTGACCAAACAAAAAGTAAAAAAAAAAGATTTCGGAAAATCAGACGGTTTATTTTACTAAACTCAGTCCAGATGACAATGTCTAATACAATAATTGAAATTTGCATCAGTAACGGTTGTAATATGGACCGGCAGCGTAAACGTTTCTCCATGTGACCCACGTAGATGACGTCCAAGGTCTCCTACGACGCTTACCGTCGAGACACTCTGCATCAGCTCCCTGTCTGCCGTTATTCCTTTCATAAAAGTCGTAATCGGAGCCAGTGTCATAGTACACGGGATTGCCCATGTCCATGTCCCTGGAGTCACGATCGCTCAACTCGCAATTGTCCCGTTCTGCTCCATAGGGTGCGGCATAGGGACGATAATTGAAGGATCTGCACACGAAGTCTCTAGCGTCGGCACATTCTCTTTCACATTGAGCCAACGAGGAAGCTGTCGTATATCGTCTGACGAATGGCTTACGGACCCTAGTATGAGGTCCTACTTGTCGGAAGTTGTCCTGTTCGTCGCATCTGGACACCAGAGGCGGTCGACCGATAATTGGGCCACCGCTGGTACCGAAAGGTCGCGAATTGTACACTCCACCTTCGCCTATGTAACCGCCACCGATTATTGCGCCGTCGTTGTTATAACCACCGTAGCCTAAGGGACGTGTGGGTCCTCCTACGCCGTAGTGGTTCCGGTCTGGATGAGCCTGAGGACCGTAGACGTCGTCTACGGGGTATGCTGGAGAGTATCCTCCGTGCGACGATGGTGGGTACCTGAGAATGGAGGAAAAATATGATTATTTGGAAAAATTTAAAAATTTGGAAATTATATGGAAAAATATGATTATTTGAATGTAGGTTTCTGAGAGTGGTTGAATATTATAAATAAGTATAAGGTAAGGAGGAATATATAATATTACTAATCATACTATATGAATACTAAATCATTTGTAATGTTTGTTGAAATGAAATTTGATATGCAATATCTTTAATCAAGTCAATGATGTACTAGTTAAGTCAATGAGTCGATCAATTTCCATTTGGTTATCAGCTTACAGTTGCTACAGAAGGTATTTGTACATACCCTTATTTTTCAATGCTATGTTTTTTTCGTCGGGTTCAATGTTTAATTACTTGGACCTAATTGATTAGTATGTCAGTGTTATGATAAATACCATGTTGCGTATATACTTTTCTTAGCCACTACATAGTACCATTTGGAGAAGGAAATACAAATTTTCATTCTATTGGAAATGTCACACCGAGAAAGGCTGTTGTTGCCTACATACCTTTTAATGAAATTTTGTATCGATTGCCGAATCTTTGAAGGAAGAATCGTACAAATATCGATCGTGTCTTTAGAAACTCATCGATATCTTACTCTTCAACTTACCGATTAGGATAAAGATCCTTCTCGGGATACCTCTCGCTGATAGGATACCGATCGACGTGAGGTCTGCCACCAGCCAAACCGGATGGATACCGATCCAGAGGATCCTCGGGAATAGGATAACGGTCTATACTATTAGGATAACGATCGCTATCGCTAGGATAACGACCTGGAGATATTGGGTATCGATTACCAACTCCAGTAGGGTATCTGCTACCACTTGTTGGATATCTGTCTATTCCAGGGTCTGGAATAGGGTATCGATCTGGATGAGTAGGACGACGATCACCACCTCTGCTTGGAAATCGATCAGAGATTGGATACCTATCCGAAGATGGATATCGATCTACCATTGGATAACGATCACTAACAGGGTAACGATCGCTAACAGGGTAACGATCGCTTGTTGGAAATCGATCACTGATTGGATATCGATCTATAGGATCGGGAAACGTATCCCCTGCTGCCCCAATTGGATACTGTCCATTCAAAGGATATCTTTCGGGATATTTATCAGCTGGATAACGATCAGGATAACGATCTGGATATTTGTCGGGGTATTTATCGGGGTAACGGTCCGGGTATTTATCGGGGTAGCGATCAGGGTATTTATCGGGGTAACGGTCCGGGTATTTATCGGGGTAGCGATCAGGGTACTTATCGGGGAAACGATCTGGATATTTATCAGGATACTTTTCGGGATATCGATCTGGGTATCGGTCAGGGTAACGGTCTGGATATCGATCTGGATATCGATCTGGATATCGATCTGTGTGGCGGTCTGGGTAACGATCTGGATACCGATCTGGTTTCACGCTGCTGCTGTACCCTTTGTCGTAGTCCTCTGGATAACCTGTGTGAAAATTTGAAATTTACTTGTTTCAAGAAGCATATTTGTTCTATGCTTGGTGGTAACTTTTAGTTGTTAGAGTTATGTATCGTTTATTGTATTTGATAAATTTGGGGGATACCAGAGTGAGCTAACTTTAGACTTTGATATTTGTAATATGTAAGAAATACGAAAAAAGGGGATTGAGTTTGCAGTAATAGATTATCGAAGTTGTTGTTAGTTTACCAGGTCTTCCCAGGGAAGGCCGGCCGAAATTGGTGTCTTGTCCTAGGGGGTCTGGTCTGTAGCCTGGACTATCTCGGTCCCCATCCAAATATTGGTCTGTTTATATAATAGTTGACATTTATAATTTTAATTTATAATAGTTGACAATCTAATAAGTTTCTCGGACTTTTATGCACTGTGCGTATACAGCAAATTTAAGAATTTCTAGAATTATTCAAAAGAGATTGAAATAATAATTCACATTAAGATTTGTAGCATTATAAAAGGACTACAACCGGCTTAATTTTCTACTTCAAATCTTGGAAAGTTGACGAACGTTTGAAAGCACGAAAACGAGGAAGAAGTTTGATGCTGAGAGCCAACCCAACATCAGCTGTTTCAAGCTTAGTAATTTCTTAAAACAATGTCGTTTCCGATTTCATCGATTCGATTATAAGCAATATGTCTGTACACCTTTAAGATATTCGTCACTCACGCATAAGATTCTCGTAATAATCGTAGTCTGCATCGTAGATGATCCTGTGCCCGTCACGTTGATTGAATCGACTCAATCGACAGGTATGATAATGTTCAGAATACACGGCGCTTCTGCATTGGAAACTGGTCTGTCGAAGACACTCGTCAAGGCATTCGCTCAGGCTACGACCTGTTATCTCAGAGTGAAATTCGCCGCTCAAACGAGAGTTCCGATAACGCTGGAACGCTGTATCTGGTCGTCGTCCATCGGAGAAAAGGTGCGACGTGGAGCTGCTGTCCGGGTATTCGGAACCGCGTGCTATGGACGGATCTACGCTTCGTAAGTGGGTATTGATAAAGTATTGTAAAGTACTAATTGATCGTTTCACTGTTATCTGACCCTTACGATTTGGAAGAAGTCAGATACCTTCATCTTTTGCGAAAGTTCTTCGTTTCAATCATGAGTAATGATTAATATTTCATTTTTTATCAACGTATACTTTTTAGTGACGTAATGAATTATTAATCAATGCTTTCAACACTTTGGATATTTGGATAATATCACAATCAGAAATCAAAGTTTAAGGAAGAATATTCTCAACAATAATTATACCTAGAATCACGTACAGTGGACGATTTCTTAAATTTCTAACGATAGTGTAGCTATCTTCTGCTGTGAAGATAATTAAGAAATTGATATTTTTGTGAAAAATTAGCGGTGCGTAGATAAAGTTATTGACAATAGGTATAACATACTTACGATTGTCTAAACAAACCAAATCGTAAAAGTGATGGCTGGGGCTGCTACTTATTCCGATATCGTCCTTCTGAGAGACAGAATCTTCTTCTGAAATAATGCATTGCCGCGTTTGCTCGTCGAATTCGACGCTTCGACAGAAATATTTCTCAGCCCTCAAACAAAGGGCTTGACACTCGTCTAGGGTAAGATTCGTGTAAATGTCGACTTCGAACGGCCCTCGAAGACGCTTGTTCTCTTCTTTGACGAACACAGCTAATCCATCGCAACGACGTTCTGCTGTTGAATCAATAAATTTCAATTCGTTCAGTCAGTAAATGATAAACTATAAAAACTCAGTTTCTAACAATTCTAAAATTCAGTTCTAACACGCGTAATTCAATATTTGGGTAATTTAAATATTTTTCTATGGGATTATCAATTTGAGAAATCGATATTAAAAATATAATTCGTTACTATTCGTTAAATTTTAAGAGAAAATTGGTAATAAGTACCATTGAGACAAGTGTTTTCCAGGTAATCGGAATTTGGATCGTCTTCCAATAATTCAGGATGCGTTCTTCTGGTGAAACGACTCAGAGCACAGCTTCTTAGAGCAGTGTCATACGTGGCGGATCGACAAATGAAACTGAACTCGTTCAAACATCTTCAAAATATGACGGAAAAGTTTTATCCATGAGATATTTGCAATTAGAAATCTACTCTAATCTGCATTTTTTTGAAGTTCTATAATACCTATCCTCGCAGTCTGTTCTGTTCGCCGCGCTAACTTCCTTGATATCTGTCAGTGGTAATTTTAGTTTCTTCCTGGGATGTCTCTCGAACACGTAACGCCGATTTGGACATTCTCTTTCGATCCTATCGGCTTCGCAGGAGAATATAACCATTAAAACTCTTAATTAACAGATAAAGAGTACACAAAAGTAATGTTCCAAAATACAGAAACTAAAAACAAACAGTGAGTTTGTTCTTGAAATACAGAATATTATTCTTAAAATAATTAGAATATATTTATACTAATTCTTTTTCTAGGGATTATTTTCATAAATTATTTGAGAAATTATCGCAGAACGGTTAATACCTTATGAATTATGGGATACGTATGACACATAGGAGAAAAGAAAGCATTGAAATTTAAAGAATTTTTCTGGAATGTTTGAGCGTTATTGGGAAAATACTGAAATACACTCACAGCCAAGACAAACTTCCGTGAAATGAACGCTGTTTGGCACCAGCATTAGATTTCCAATTCCTTCTGGCTGCGCCTGTTCCCTCGTTAAATAGCAAGTGCTTTCTTCATATTCTGCAGCCCCGCTGAAAGAAGCTATTCTGCTGCCAGGTTGGAAATCGAAGCTCGTGCAAGCTCGAACTAAATTGTTCGTCGCCGTTCTATCTCGTAGACACAATTCCTGACATTTTTCCAAGACTCTAAAAGGTGGTGCAGAGTCTCGTACCTATGATATAAATTAGCTAGATTAAAATTAGAATATTATTAAAATATTAATTTCATTAATGTACAAATTTCTTTAACATTCATGTTACTGCTTTTATAAAGATACAACTTTGAAACAATCTTTTTCAGGAAAAGATTAGTTTAGAAATGTTAGCTCAGATTTATTTCCTCCCTCAGGCGAATATGAAATCTTAAATCTTCCTTCTCAGGGAAATATCTTTTCTAATTGCTTCGTTTGGAGCTCTCTCAAACGAGTTTCATATTCAGTAGCAAGAAATTTTGTCTATATCTGATAATTAAATAATATATCAATTATTAAAAAATTATAATAAAAGATCTGCTTCGATTGATTTCTTGATAAAACCATTTCAAGCACGGATTATTAATACTTTCCACTGTTATAGTAAAGCAGCCCCCTAATCTCAAGTCTTCCCATTCTCATCAGATTTAACATTCTATTATCAGAGAATCAGGTTTAAGATTTCAGAGCGGTCTCCTGCAGCTTGACTGAATATTTGAAAACCGACCACGCGAGCCAGAGAGATAGGTAAATATTTCGCGAAACGTTTTATACCACATCGTCGTCGAAACCCTGAAGCTGTTGGTCCGGAAGTCTCTCGTAAACGACTCGACCCAAGCCGCCATTACACGTTGTTTGGCCTGAAAACACAGCACACCGGTTCTTTCGTTATCATTCGCTCAGGAATGCATTCAATGGCTGGTATTTTTTATACTCTTTCCTTTTATTCGTCGCTATTTTCTCGCAAATAGATATTATTATTTCCTGTTCGTCTGGTAAAAATCAGGTTACTTCCTTTGCGAGCGAACAACGACCGTCACAACGATATGATTTTATCGTTCACGTGTATCTTTTTTTTCGCGTCATAAGTGGTACGTATGGCGGTACAATGGGACGAAACGCAATTTCGCAACCGAGCAAGTGACATCATTCTTTTACGCCGCGTCCCGTCATTAATTTTAGAGTATGAGCCAGAGATGTGCAAACGACATGTTTTTCAAGGCACACCGGTTGAGCTCATTAAATTTTTCGTCTTTTGACATTTTTCCTTCTCTCGTGCCTTTTCTATCTGAAACTCTTCTATTAGTTTAATAGAAGAATTTATAAACGAATTTGAACGAGTAATTATTGTGGTACTTTTGAATTCTTTCCTTTTAATCTTTGTAAGACGATTGCTTTAAAAGATAATTGAATAACTGAGCTAGAGGGTGGCAACTTACCGTTAACGACCACTCTCAGGGTAGCTAGAACAGAGATGGATTGCAGTAGATTGGATATGTTGGTTTTCTTCATTTTTAGGTAGCAGGGTTTGGTATCAAGTAGTCATCCCAGTGACGAAATTCTGAAATCATGCCAGTTAAAAATATTCTGGAATATAAGTTAGAAGATTTTCGTTTCTAAAGCCTGTAGACAGATCTTCAAAATTTCATGTAACGAAACGGTCGATTTTTATGTAGATTTATATCCTTGTGAATATGAGTTCAAAAAATAACATTTTGTACATTTGTGTTTCTTTAAACTTTTTACAAGTGCATGTAACTAATATAGTTCTATTTTTTTCAGAAATAATTCATGGGTGAGAATAATGGAAAAGATACTGAGCAACTAATAATGTAATGCTTGAAAGTTGGAAGCACGGTTCGTTGGGTTTACGGGCGTGTGCTGGTCCTTCGCCGCGTGTACGTGCACGCGAATCGTCAGAGAAAAGGTTAACGAAGGTGCGAGTATGTGGATGTGTTCAGGGTGAGTGCAGCTGAGGAATTCCATAAAAACCTTGCACTGTCTCTACGCACTTTGAATAAAATTCGTCCACTAGGCTGAAACGCGTCTTCTTTGTCACGCCCCGTGTTACGAAGTTACTTTCTCGCGAGACCAGGATCTTTTACATTAACATGTTTCATGAGAAATTCAGCGACTCGCTTTTGTCGTATCGTACTGATGTTTAAAAATGAAAGAATGGTTTTGTATATGATAAGAAACTTAGAGTGGCACGTGTCGCGGGGATTAAACTTATGCAAACCGTAAGAGAGACGCCGTATTAGGAAATAATGTTCGGTCGCTGGGGAGTTTGAATATTGTAGGGTTTCTTGAATGGGAAATGGTATTTGGATGTTTTCAGTAGCCTCTGCAATTTATTTAGCTTTCAAGTGGTTCATTATATTAGTAGAAATATGAATTATTACTATATTTTTGAATATATACATATATATGTATTTACATAAATACATCATTAATATTTATTTATATTATTGAAAGTTAATTGGGATATTTTATATTTATTTCACTTCAATATTATTCATATTAAGGATTTTAAAGAAATTTTGTTTGTCTATATAGTAAGCAAAAAAGTAACGGGGGCTTCAAAGAGTTGAGTCTAACTTTAAGGGATGATGTCTTGAGAATTATTCATTAAACAGCCTACATCTATCCTCTTCAAAACAATGGAACAAAGAATAATCTATTATTTGATGTATCCTCAATAACGTGCAATATTGCTGCGATCGATTGATACTGTTTAATCAAAGTTATGTTATTGCAATTCCTATCTTTTATAAAGGGCTTGATTTGCAAATTGTCAATTGTGATACACGTGCTTGTCCATTAGATGCAAACTTTGCGCGCCTTCTGCTTATTAATTATGTTACGGTTTATCGCCTCAATAATTATAGTACTCTGTCCAAAGAGGATGGATGCTTGTCTGGTAATTAACGTTACGGTCGATGAGAGAAAATTATAGATACGGGTCATTCGTATCATCAATTATATTGTTTGATTATAATAATAATATTATAATACTACGTTGAATTAATATGTCGTGATTATTACCATCATTGAATTTCGTCCAGTCGCGTTTCTGTTTTAACAAACGTACGTGGGTTTGTCACTAGACATGATACAAGTTTCAAATGGAATGTATTAAAAGTTTGATAAATTAGTAAGACATTAAAATATCATATAAAGAAGACACTAATTCAGTTCCAAATTCTACGCGAATGTATACGTTTCTTAAAATAAAAGACTATTGCGTCCTGGAATTACACATTTTTAAAGGAACGTTGCTATGAACTGCAAAATCAAGATTTTATCGCGGTCTCTTGGATAATAGATGATACGTGGATAGCATTGTTGCGCGCTTCAAACAATTTTCATATTCTTCAATTATGTGATATTAGTGTACGTAAGATGCAGGATATTATCCGAATTTATCATTGTTAGTCTTGCTATATGTATTATTCAGTTAGTCTTTGTGTGGCAATTGTTTTAATTTAACTGTTTGATGTAAGCAGAAATTTTGTGGAAATCTTTTGTTTGAACCTCAGTAACGATCTTTCGTATACGTTAATTAATCGGGATTATTTCAAAGTTGCAATATATGTACAATACTCTTTCCTTTTTAATACGAGAAAAATTAATTTTTTTATATGACAAAGTTCAACCTTTCAGATAAAATTGTTTCGTTTCTCTTCTCTAAAAATTGGGGGCGGAAGTTCCATAGGAATAGAATTTTTACATTTAAAAGTCCAATAAACGTCACTGAATCTCTCTTTTTGACTAAAATTTTAGCTCCAACTTTTTAACTAGAACATTCTCGTTTCCATGTCCAAAAATGTTGTAAAAAAGCTAATTACGAATACGACGTTTACGTAGCAAACATGATCAAATCTCCTTTTTTAACAAAAATTTTAGCTCCAACTTTCCAACTAAAATTCCCTTCAGTTCTAAAATGCTATGAAACTACGTACAAACTTCGGACCTCGATAAATCCGATAGACCTAACTAAATTTCTCTCTTCTTCGAACCGAAGTAATTCGCGACTGTTGATTAAATCGGACCAACTATACTTACCTAAAATAACAACAAATTGTTCACGTGTCTGTCCACTTCGAGAGCAAACTGAGTCGCGCGAGGTTTCCTCTTCTTCTCCAGAGAGTCCACACCGTCTCTAATTTAGCAACTTCAAAACGCGGTAAGATGCACTAGAACCGTCCATCCAACGCGAATGGCACCTGTAATCAAACTGACGGTCAAAATCGGTGCAAACCGTGGAAATAATGGATAACACCTGACCGATCGCGGGGTCGGGAGGGGAAGTGACGGTGCTGGAAGAATTGTTTCGATGAATGATTCTCGGATAGACGAGCCATAGGGGGCAGAACGCGGAGGAGAGATAACATATACCGGTGGTACACAGGCGCGGTGGGATCCCCACGTCCGATTTCTGGCCTTGTGCTCACCGGAAGCAACTCCATTGTGTCCGGTTTCCGTGGGGCCATCCGGGAAAACGTTCGACGTGCGTGTAAACTCCACGACCGTGGGTTCTCAAGCTTCAACGCGTCCTCATCGTACGAAATAACACCTCTGGTTCTACGTTCGTCTCCAGTTAAGAACTTTCTCTGTGAATTATAAGATAAATTTTAGGGGATGAACAATTATTTTGTCTTTTATTGGAAGAGAAAGTTTATGCTTCTCTTTTAGGCGTCGAGTTTCAGATTGACGTGTTTACGGAGGCGTTTAAATTTTCTGGACGACCCCCTAGGGACTGGTGGTTTTCGTCGTTTGAGAATCGATGCAGTAGAGCGACGCAATGCCGCGCCGGGTTGATTGTGCCGATGGACGATCGCCCGGTCGCTCGTAGCGGAATCATGGATTAGAGATTTCCACCTGAGGTCAACGAGAATGGTCAACGAGAATGGACAACGAGCTGGCACAGGTGGTCTTCGTGATCTGTCGACGTGGATTCGTTTGTTCTTTATTGCTTGGCTATTTTTAGGCAGATTTCATTTTTATTCAAATTTCTGGAGCACAAAGAAAGTAATTTGTTTTCCTTTTCAAGATCGGTTTGGGGTGATCGTGGTAATTTTAATTGATTTGGTTGGTCGCTAGTGAATGGAAAAAGATCCTTTTGAGATACTGCTGGTTGTATTATTTACAGCGTTTTGTATAGATTAATTATCTGGCATAGAATTAAGGCTAATTAAATTAAACCTTGACGGCTAAGATGGCTTGAACTAAATCTTTCTTATAGATTTTAATTAAGTCGCAGTTAAAGCGTGATTTTATGTGAAGAATTCAGAATAGATAATCTGTAACGATATCGTTATGTGTGAATATAATTTATCGTGGTTTTTCCAAAACGTAATTGAAGTTCTTTAATACTTAAACATACAAATGATTCTATCATTTCTGATGCACAAAATAAGAGGAAAGACATTGTTTTTTTACTATTAAAATTTTTCTCAAGGTTGTGCATATTAATTCTTTGCGTTTTCATTCAGTTTTTAACGTTTTACTTCCCTCAAATACTTTGTTCAATAATATTTCTATCTTATCGATGCAATTTGCTATTCGACTCTTAAATTTTGTTTATTCAATAGAAATTTAATATTTTTATATTTCTATTATTAATATTATATCATCATATGGTACAAATTTAAAGAAACAATTATTTTATTAGCTAAATATCACATGAGTAAAATATCTCACTGAAACATTCATCAGTAAATATTTAAATTTCCCGCACTTCGCGCACAGTAATGTTTGATCGCATTCTATTGGTGGAGTCAATCTATATTCTCTTTCCCCATGCAAGAACTGTCAAGCATTCGATAGTTTGGTATAGTCAGCTGATAGCAAAATGCAATTAAACCTTTCCTGTGATATTTCAAGAAATCGATTATAATTTTCGTGCGTGACCGTGAAATTTCTTGAGAATCATCGACTCGCGATCTGTTTGCCTTCTATTTCAATTTTTCGAAGAAATTTAGGTAAGAGAAGTTGTAGTTTTATTAATATTTGAAGCAGTTATGTGACCATGTATTGATTTACGATAAATTCATGGTACAGCTAAAGTTAACGATAGTTAATATAATGTTGTAGAACTTCTTAATGATATTTTAATGATAAAATTGTATAAAAAGGTTATAAATTTTACTTATTGCTCTTTAATTACTGCCTGTTATAGAGGTTAAGATACATTTTAACAATTTCATTTCGCTAAATTAAAAACATACTATATACAAAATGTAAAGTATAATTATAGCAATATACGCATGTATTTATAACATATGCTTTTTGCAGGGGAATTCACAAGACTTTTTATACACATTTAGCTGAAGCAAATCTACCAAAAACAAAATGCCTCTGAGTGCAGGTCAGTATAAATTTAACGCATTAAAATTAGTGAATCATTTTTATGTTTTAATAGAAAAGTGTTATAAATTTATATATTAGTTTCAAGAACAATATCTATTAGGTTACATAAGTTTTTATAATATTAATTGGTATTTTTTGCTCTAACTTTTTTAGACATATCTACAGCTCTTCATTTATTGGAGCATGTTCAAGAAAGGGTGGAGGATTGCAATGACCCCAAACTACAAATGCATACGACTCAAGATATAAAATCATTAATTTCTCTTCTGGAAGATCCGGTATTCCGCAGCATAGTGACAATTCAAGACTCACTAATCGAATTAAATACACAACTAGGGCAGCATCCATCTATTATTCCTGGCGATTTTGATATTAACATTAGTGGACAACTGGAACTTTCTGTTCCTAGTACGCCAGTGCAACCGCTTGGATCAAATGTATATCAAGATCTATATCAGGATAGCAGTGAACTAGAAGATCAAAGGGTTCCAGTTGCTCCGTTGGTGCACAGCAGCAGCGAAGATACTAGTGCGCAGGTAAAATCTTTTTCAAAATATTTTTAAAATGTATTTCTAAATTCTTTTTGTACTTAGTATTAAATTTTCGCTTTATTATAGGTTACAAGCCCAAGTCTTGCGTCAGAAGTTATGGGAATGCCTCCAATAACAACAACAACATATGCTAAGGAGTTCAAGAAAGTTATTGAAGCTGCAGCAAGAGGTCGTCAAGTATTTACTGTGCAGGTTTGTAAAATATATAATATTATTATATTTTTATTTACCGTTTACTAAACATTCAGAGGTATTAAACGCAATAATTTTTTCTTCTAGTTATATAAACCAGAGGGTACCAGTCTGGGATTCAGTGTGGTTGGTCTTCGCAGTAAGGATAAAGGAGAGCTGGGTATTTTCTTGCAGGAGATACAACCCAACGGCATAGCTGGCTGGTAAGTCAATTTTTGATTCTTAAACTTAGTTATTAAATAATATTAGAAATCACAAGATCCAATAAATAGTTGGATAGAAAGTTTTAGAAGTATTTCTACTTTCACGATGTGTAGAATGTAATACGTACTTTCTGATAATTTTGAATCACGTTTATGCATTTTATAAAATTCTGAAAATTTTTCCGTGCTTATATAATTAATATATCACGTTGCTTCTAAATTGATGATATCATAGCATGTAGATTATATAAGCAACAATGGAATCTCGCGCGGATTGTTTCGTAATGCAATTCTACAATCGATCTTAGAGACGTTTTGCTATAAAAATTGATAAATACTCCAGAGTATCATTTAAAGCATCTAGTGGGCAAAATAATTTGGTATTCTTCTTAAAAAAACATTCGAGTGTTATGAAAATCAGTTGAAAGATTATTAGATGCAAGCATGTTTCTGTTTGAACTCTTCTAAATTCTCAATTTGTACTTAGCTTCGTTAATTAACTAAAGTAAGACAAAAATTTTCATTCCAACACCCATTCAACCAATTTATCAATTTCAGTAGGTATCATATCATTAGCTAACAATTTAGGATTATTATTTTAATTTCCAAAACTCACAATATTCAATTTCTCTTCTTGAATGTATCAATTTTTAAGTTTTTAATCTAAATATTGTGAAATTTTGAATAAGAATAAATTTCTTCAAAGTTAAGTCACTCTAGTATTCAAATTCCAATTTTATACTATTATGGAATAATTCTAAACTTTCGGATGATGGTATATATGAATCAATAGACACAGTTAATCTTTCCATGCTAGGAAATAGGGAGAGACAGCTCCGTGAGAAACAGCATTCGAATATTCAATGCTCTCGTTAAAACACGCAAATGTCGTTACATTATTCGATATTCGTGCCGAATAGCGAATATTGTTCTGGCTGCAGTCGATAAATTAATAAGCGAATCAAGGTACATGAATATTCGTTTGTTTTGTGCCACGTAAGCTCGACAGATATAGAAAATATGAATATCGACGTCGAAGGACGGACGTGTGAAGATAACGTTTGCAGCATAATCGTGCACGGATATTCGTGAAAAATGTCGAATATTCTTGAAATATGTCGAATATTCAACATGTTTTGTTTTATATGGAGCATCGATAATCCATAGCAGCCGGTAAAAGTTAAAACCTTCTCTTAAATCAATAAACATATTCAAATATGATATTTTATGTAGTAAGATAAATATAATGAACATTTGAAAATTTCCAAAAATTCATTCCAATCGCTACTACTCCAATTAGACAATTCAGTGTAATTTTTCGTTTTGATTTATAGATAAAAATTTTTTCCCAATATGTCTATTTCTATAGAAACGTTACTACTTTCTGATCTAATTAATTATGATAATGGAGATAACCTTTGTGTTCCTTTTAAAGCTTTATCAAAATTTATCATATTGTTTTTTTTCACTCACTAATAAATATCCATCAGGTTGGTGCATTAATTTGTCCATTATTGTTAGGAAAAAAAGTTTGTTCACTAGGATTTATCATTTGTGAATTGAATCAGAAGTGTTATTCGATACATGAAATCTATCACATATGGTACAGCAATTTAACAAAATATAATATAAATAGAAGTACGAGGTATCTTTTTTTATTTATTTTTATTTATCTATCTATTTTTTTATTTATTTTTCGAACATAATATACATTAAAAAAATTTGGAAATGGAACATTTTTGTAATTTGAAAAGCTTCTTACTGGAAGTTGTAGATCAGATAGTGATGTTCCGTCCAATTTGATAAATAGATCATAGATCACACCGTGATATTTACAATCAGTGGATACATAATATATTGAGTATTTAGTTTACTTTTCTATTGGTGTATAACTTTTCAATTAAATAGTTTAAATAATCTATTGATTCCATAGAAGGACGTTGATCATTCTCTTCAATTATTAGTTTATCATTGCCATTCATGGTTGGAAAAGCGAAGCATAGTTTTCAGTTAACTAGTATTGGATATAGCTATCACCTAAGCTATATCGTTATGCGGTCAATAAACACATTGCGGATCACTATCTTTTTTAGCACTGGTTAGATTTGTTTCTCTTACATTATCAGAATTCTATTGTTTGAATGTGTAGTGTTATCGTAACATCTTGTATAATTGTGCTTTATACATATTTGATGCAATGCTATCCAACTATAGAGAAGCTCAGTGTTTGTTACATAGTCGATTTGTAGCAAAGAGATATAAATTTTTACTTTGCTATGTTCATTATATCTTATATCAAGAATAGTGAATATATTGTTCCCGATTTTAGCATAGCGTTATGTTTTATTGTCTTTACATCGAACATACAGGCACAAAATGCTCACAATTATTAAAGGAAATAATTAGACAAAGAAACTAGTTTTACTCCTTTTTTTTCACAATTACTATCTTGTTCATATTTGGATATAATATAGTTGCGTCAAAGTATAAGATTGGTATCAAAGAAATTAGGATGACAGGTAAAGGGGGAGGACAAGCTTTTATCCATATATTTTACACAAAATCATTTAAATCATAAAAAATACACCGCAGTACATTTATTCTAGAATTTCTATGAAAATTTATGAATTGGTCATTTTGATCACTCTAGTCTAGTTTCAGTGTTAAATAGTCGTCGTTAGCCCCAGAAAATATACGTATAAGTTTATAAAATCGACTTCGTACAGAAACCCTTTGCTTTCACATGTGTAAGAGAAACGAATATATCAGATTTCCATATCTCAGTCATAAAATTCAGCGGAGAAAAGAGATACGTAGAGTTTCATACAAATATACTACCCGCTATAAGTGACCGGATAAAGTACTTATCCATGATCGATCATCGAAATCTATCCTCCACGATTAAAGTATTCGATCTTGCATTTTTTCATTTATAAAGATGTAAAATATCTAAAATTTCCATGTTTGAATACTTTGACTCGAATAAAGAAGCACAAAGACGACATTGAAAAATATTAAGACTTTAGTTCTCTCGGATGTTTTGGAATGATAGATAGAGAATTTCCACCTTGCAAAATATTCTTTCTATCATTTTTGAGTCCGTTATATTTTTATAACGTTACGAAATATCTTCGCACAGTTTTATTGATATATATATGATTTCTCGCAAATGCGATATAATATTTTATAGAAGTTAAATATTAGGGTGTAGTATGTTTCAATCTATTGCGGCAGCCAGGACGAAATATATAAAACTCGCGTGGCAGTTAACGTGTTAATCCTGCTGTTCTCCTCGGATCTGTATGATCCGAAATGGATGTTGTGTTTCGATAGATGTTACTACATAGAATTAATTGGATAGCATTATTATATCGTAATAGATATTATTATCGTTATTGTTATAGTTAATAGCCAATTAATACTATATAATAATATTTATTGAAACATAGCATTCATTTCGGGTCATATAGATTCGAAGAGGACAGCGGGCTTAACAAGCTTTTAATAGATATTATTAAAATATAGATAGATAATATAAAATAAAACGTTATAAAGTATTTAGTTCTTAGATATTCTTATAAATTACAGATATTATCATCATCATCATCATTATTATTATTACGATACAGACAATGTTTAAATATTCGCTTTTGCTATTCGATATCATTCTCACTATCGTGCTTGCTTATGTCCACTTTTTTAACGAATAAAGTATTTCAACAAGGAAGATATCTACAGAGATGGAGACGTGAAAACGAAGCCCGGAGAACGGCAGGATGGACTAACTTGAGCGTTATCAAAGTCTAATGATTCACTTATGAAACACCCTGTACAGTACCGTACACGTTCCACGTTCATCGGTGCGCTCTATCAGGCGTGCTTCTTGGCACACCCTGTGTGTACGGTGCGTTGATCGGGTGGCTCGTGGCACGCATGCCCGGTTACCTCTGTCCGGAAGCCTCGCCACCGTGGAGAAAACGATGCTTTCGAAAAAGAGGCCTCCCACTTTCGGCCGAGCAGTCTTCGACTGATCCTCGAGCGAGAAAGGTCGTAGGTGTTCGGCGCGCGCGCGATACCATCCAACACGTTTCTATTATAGTGCGTGCGTGTATGTTGAGTATAATCACTCGTCCTCTCTTCAGTTCTCTTCTTCCTTTATTCCATCGCTTTCTACGTATTCTTACGAAGCTTCCGTATATTCACCGCGATAGGTATCGATAGCCAGAATTTTTTCGCGGCTAAGATATTCAGAGGTCGAAGTCGAAGAAAGTCTCTTGACCCTTTTTTTTTTCTTTTCTTTTTTTTTCACTGTTGGTTCTCGAGCGCGTCGCGAGTTCGATGTTCTTTCGGTTCAACGATTCCTTCGCGCTGGTGGAACAACCTCGAGATACTATGCGGTCCCATCGGCTCGTCCTTATTCCGTTCTGTCGTTTGTTTTCGTTTCGCGCCACATAGAGGCTACCCCCGTGGTTTTCTCTGGCGATATGGCCCTTTGATGTTTGGTGATTTGTGGAGGGGTGAGTGAATAGAGAACCGCGAACGTACTATGTTGCTGTGAAACTCGGGAACCGCGGATTCGCTCCACGAAATCTTCAGGTGGTACGTGTTGTGTTTTTCTTTACTTTTGCCTCTAACGCTCTGTAGAATCGCGGACGATTATAGCGCGAAGCTTGCACCGAAATAATCGAAAAAAACCGAGAAATTTATGAATGGATACTTAACGTAAGGGACGAACAAACATCTCTTCGCGCATTCCTTAAGAATTATTCAAATTTTCAGAAATGAGAAAATCTTGTAAATTTATAAAATTTTAACTTTTAAAGCTTATAACCACTAGTTCTAATGTCAGCTTCTGATATAAGGTTCATATTCGTTGTTCTTCTCGTTTTCGAAGGCAGATTTCTCTTAGCGCAGATATTTCCTGAGTTAAAACTTTGATGTTTTGAACACATTGTCTAGCGCAGTTGTATCGTATTTCTAAGTTTTGGATATTCTTGCGAATTTTCAGTAGGAATGCTATTTCAGGCGTTTAAAAATTAACCTCTCCCGCGTTTTGTGCATGTTGATGGAATTTTAGTAAATGTTACTCGATGCTCTAATACTTCTTTCGAGTGTAGCATTTATTGGCGTAGTATTTATGCAAAAATAACACGTCTCTTCCGTGTAGCATGTCGTTTCCTTTTCCTCGCGTCCATGGAAATTTAGAATAATCGTGTCATACATGATGATTGTATAGTTTTCTGGCGAACAGATATTACATGCACTGAAAATGGTATGAATGGAGAATGGAGTATCAATGCACTATAGTATTCCAGGGTTAGTAAGTGCCAACTTCATTTCGTAATTACAGTGTCCATTTATTCCTAGTCTGAATGTAGCAATTGTAAACGTTAGACGACTTACGATGCTAGAGTATATGTATTATAACACATTAAAATACAAAAATTGAAAAAATAATTGACGAAATAAAGAATCCTATTTTCTGTCAAATTTGAAATGGAAACGGAGTGACTTATACGAAATAGAATACAATGGGAGGATTGTTTATGTTTATCGCTGGTCAATTATTTAGTATTTTAAAAGTATTCGCGATTTTTTATCTGTATTGTACATTTAAGTACTAAATGCGTATCGTAAATAAAACTACCGAGTTGAACATACGCGAGAAATGTTTGGACCTCGCAGTTTTGATTTTTTATCTTCTTATCGACACAGATTCATGTAAAATAAAATAATTGGGTCTAATTCTTGAATCATTTTTATAATGATTAACCCATCATGGACCCAGCAGTAAAATACGAATAAAAGTTTGTATAAACGTAATGTGATTTAAAAGTAAATCGGAAAATTGATTAATGTTATCAAGGTACAGGTATTGGTACAATAGATTGTTTACAGAATAGAATTGCAATTAAAATTTCAAGTTAACGCAACGTTGATTTAATGGTCCATTCAATGGTCACCTCTCTCTTCATTTTTGAAATATAAAATTTCACTTGGACGTGGCTTACATTTAGGTTCGATTAGTTATTTAAATTCTGGTTATGCCATTGTTTGTAGCAGGTATTAATACGTTGAATTCACGAATGAACGATAGATTAATTATCAGTTTCGGCGAAACGAATGGAAATTTCTTACTTTAAGTAGGAAATCTGCAAACATGCAGCGTATTCCTTTTTTTTAATTACAAATCTAAAATAGCTTGGATTGCACGTATAGCGCGAACGTCGATGTTCATATTCGCTGTTCCTATAGGAGACGATGAAAAAAAAAAAAAAAAAATGAAATGGATTAAGGAAAAACGACAGGCAAGAAACATTCCGATAAAAGCGAATTCGTATACCGTAACTCTTTTTTCAATTTTGTAGAACTTTTTAATAAGTTGAAGTTTCAAATAGGGACTTCTATCCAAGATTGACTATTACGAAATTATTTGGTACTTCATAATTACAATTAGTATATTTGCTATTTATCACGATATTCCTACTAATGTATTAACTTCTTATAGCAACTTGCGTTTTCTTGGTTCGTATTTAAAAATTATTCCATCAAATAATCCTCTAACTTTTAGTGTATTATACATAATTTAAATATATGCGATATTATTTATATAATTTAATATTCTAGTAGGTACGTCACGTTCAATCTCTATATTAACCTTTAGTATGTCGTACAAAATTATCACGCTATATATATAGTATATTATATTTGTTATATTATTCCCAAGTTGCAATGATGCGGAATTTGACTCTATCCTTCTATAGAATTTTTGACAAAATTCAAAAATTCCATTCTTCGAAACTGCAACATTTGTCAGATTTTCTGAAATACCCCATTGTTTCGCGCATGTAAATAGCCGGAGCGAATAAGAGTTGCAGGATGTGAAAGGTTACTCGGACGAGAAACTGTTCTGCGTTACGCGTTTGAAAGACAGAAAGTGTCAGATCGATCAGAATTTACGCAAATAGAATTCTAGTGCATGTATTCGTTCATCGAAGAGCTGAAACGCCGTTAAGATATTCGTTTTCACAGAAGTCAAGTATGTTTCGCGTACGGCTAAAGTGCCCTATGAAAATTAGCTGTTAGATCTGCTTTGCATTTTATAACGTTGCGGTTTAGGGAGAGTCGAAAGCGAGATTTTCATTCCGTGGTCTGGTTCAGGTAGATATTCATATTTTCGATGCTTTTAGAGCTTCAAAATTTGTAGATTTTCATCTGTAGATTTTTATAAAAAGCAGCGAGGTCTGATAGGAAGAAGTAATTATAAAGAGTAGACGTTTATGTGAAATGTTATTCAGATAGCGGATAATGCGAAATGCGAGACTTTTGTTCCTCCCTTAGTTTAGTTTCGTTGTTATATTCTTAGAATTAGACAATTTTATATTTTTAGGTAAATAGTAAGAAAAAACGAGAAACTGCACGAAGCCGTAGTTGCCTAAAAAGCAGAGTTTTCTGCGAAATATAATTCAGATCGTAGATTATTCATATGGGGAAAAGTGTTGCTGCTTATTATTAAGATTGGGATCAAGAATATAGTCAAGTTAGGAATATAAGTAGGTAATGAAATTAACAATTTTTACTTGTAATTCGTTAGTAATCGGTACCTACATAATAATAATTTCTTGGTGTATAAATTTTAGGATTCTAAATATACTTGCGGTGATTATTCGGGTTGGCTAAGTTGTAGCTAATTGTAGCTAATTGTAGCTATCGGGAGAAAATAGCGTGCAACTTCTTCCTTTTTCTCATACAATGGTACAAAATTTAAAGTTTCATTTAAAGAGCTTGAGCTTTCTCTTGTGAGTCGAGATAAAAAGTAGACATTCGTGCAAGCGGCTAGGAAATGAAAATCAAAGCTTGTCGGATAAGTTCAGGCTTGATTATAGCGTGAAAAAATAATGATCTCGCGTCAACTATGAATCTCATATCGTTTGAAATTTTTTATTGTAAAATATCGGAATGTTTCATCATCATTTAAGAATTATGTTTCTCAATCGTCTTATCGTAGAATTTATACGAAATTTTATTCGATTAAAATTTGAAATTCCTTGTCGACGGAAACGAAATAATCTTCAAGCTTTATTCAAAATTGCAGCTCTTAATCAACGAAGTATGTCAAGTAGGGATAATAAAAAAGACCGAATTGATTTGTTAATTATGCACTCCCTGTAGGTATGACCATTTTCAGGCTCCATTTCGTTTTATGTATTTAATTCCCATGATAACGGCCGTGATTTACGTTTTTTGTTTTTAAACATGTTGCACCAATTCGATAAATTGACCGGAAACAGAGATAAAAGAGGGAGAGTCGAAATTTTGATTTAAACGCTTTTTTCGAAGAGTCACGCCATCCTGTTCGCAAATAATGACAAACGAAAAAAAAGAGAAAGAAAAAAAAGATACAATTTAATAAATCGTAAACGAGAAAAACGTTATTTGTTTATGAATCTTTCGAGCCAGCTTTCGATATTTGTTTTATCAAATCGATGTAGCATGCTTTAATTTGATAAAAAATTCTAACCACGTTTGGCCATAAAAATAATAAAATGTATCAGTATATTTCACGCTACAGCGACCACAGGAAATTTTTCTTCGAAATTCTTGTTCAGTTTAAAGACCCAGTTTTCCTAATTATCATAGCTCTCGGTATAGAACTTAATATCTCACGTAAATAGCAGAAATAAGAATTCGTTTCTAAAATAGAATTTCTTTATCGATTTTTACTTACTTTCCAATATCGAATTTACTTTTCGCAAATTATCATTTTCTTCCACGAAATAATCCAGCATGCCTAAAAATTGAGAACTGATTTTATAAAATTTCCATGACGATATAAGTAATGTAGAACTGACGACTATCTTGATAGAAAAAGACTCGAAGTTACATACATCGAACATACATCGGATATTCGCATTCGAGACAGCGAAACATACGGATAAGTGGAGAAAGGTGTAAAATCGTGTGTTTTTATCGACCTGGCTCCGTTCTGCGGGAAAACTGGCGGTGTGTACACGCCTCGAAGGTGAAACTGGGTTAGATCGTCCGTCGGTGTAGGCGTCATCGATCTCAGATTCGAATTCAACGCGAAATTATTCCGCTTTCTGGATTATTCATGCCTCGACAGCATGGCCGGTCGCTGATTCAATCCGAACAATGTTGCTCGATCGATGTCCAGACATTAAATAGACAAATCTCTTTCTACCTCGTTTTTCTTCTTCTTTTTTTCTATTTCTTCGTTTTACTTCTTTTTTGCCCTTCCTGTTTTTTAGTCGTTGACGAACGAAGCGATAAACTGAAGCGTTAAACGATATCGGTGCAATTATTTTCTGTTAGATTTCGTTGTAGCATTTGCGTCTTTTCGTGCACGACGTTTTTATTGTTGGGTTCTTCATGGGTTCGAGCGTTCTATGATCTCGTTTTAATAAATCTGTTCGTCCTGTAAAGGACCATTGTTATTCTCTTCCTGTCATCCATTTAATTAGATTTATTTGTTTATTTATTTATGTAACTATGTAATAATGTATTTATTTATTTGTTTGTTTATTTAACGAGTATTGGTCCTTCGGTATCGGACACACGAATACGCGAACTGAAATGAACAAAAACAAGCACTAATCTTAACTAACGATTTTTACAATTTCAACTGCGATACTATAGATGTCTTAGAAGAAATTGCGGTTCCGTGGAAAAAGTCTACAGTTTCGCTAATGTCGTTCGCAATTGAGCAAAGTCTATCGAAACAATCGGAGTTTTTTGAGTTCGCTATGAAGCGATGTGAAGAGTTTTTCTTCTTCTAATAGGTATCGTAGGAGCGTACAATTTATTGCGACAGGTTATTTATGTAATTACTTGAAAATGTTAAGTAAAGTAGTTTCTGCAAGTAACTAATCTTTGTATTATTTGGCGATTTGAAAGAAATTGCAAGGAACATTTTCAAGTTTAATGAGAAACTATTGAAAGTTGAACGCCTTCAGTGATACCAGCCAGGTGTCTGACCAGCAACGGCATGTTTCTACTTACCGCTTCGTCTCATTTACGTTTCCCTTGCTCGTTTTGTAGCGGGGCAAATTAATCGTTTCGTCTTCGCCTTGTCACAATCTTCGTAACGTGTATTGTAAAACGTAACCTGTATTGTTTAAATCACGCAAGGGTCCAAATATTTAAATCGTATTTTATCATTTTTTAATTGATTCAAGGAAAGGCTCAAAATTTCATCGTAACCGTGGTATTACAAAACGAGCGTTTAAACGACACAGGAATTCGAAATATTTTATCTATTTCAGCGTTATTTAGTCTGTTTAGAAAAGATTAAGCATGTCTTTTCCATCTAAGGCCAGAATATAATTCTTGGCGAAGCAAATGTCAAGGAGAGAAGTAATTAGTACGAAGAAAATTCATTTGTGAAATATTCGAACGATGAAGTTAGTAGAGTTTTATGCGTGCGAGGGGATACATTGGTCTTTTATTTCAGTGACTCGGTGAGAGTGAAGGATTTATCGTTTTAATTCGGCTATCAAACTCTACAGGGAGAAGTTGTTCCATAATACGGTTTGGAATTGCAAATGCATCGAAATACGCGTGAAATGGCAAATATTTAGAATAAAAATCCTACCTGCCGTATCAATCGAATATTCAACAAAGCTCTGCGATATTAAAAATTTTAAAACAAAAAATGATTTATTATACGGTAAGTTTCTTTTCTTTCCTTTCCCTTTTTTTTTTTTTTTGAAGTAATAGAAGTTTCAAGCAACAAGGGACGCCACATATATTCATGCAACATATTTAAATTATCGATACGGTCGACTGCGTTCCAGTATCGACACAAACGTTGACTAAACCGAATTAAAACGATAATTTTCAAGTTCACTGATTTGGATGGGCGAACGTACTCGTTATCAAAACGATTTCTGCTGTATCAATTTAATCGATGCTATTCAACAAATGCACAGTTATTATTTCAGTTGATATCATTTTTTCTTTGTTTCTTTCGTTCGCAACGTACGTAATGGATATAACGTAATATCATTAACTTTAACAATTTCAGCGAGTGTATTACGGTCAGAATAAAACAATTATTTTATATTTTTCGATTGAGAATAATATCGCATCCTCGTTAAAAAAGCAATATAATTGGGAAAACACGTCGGAAATGGCTTCTATAGCGTTATAAATTGAAAATGATAAGAGACGAAAATATGTAATACAATGACAGCTACCAAAAATTAGGCTTACGTAAAAAATTGGCCATCCGTTACATTTGACGATTCTCTTAACAAAATACGCAGGGGTTCAATTGCCGTTGAGTAATTTTCTTTTAATAAGCGCTAGGTTGGCAGTACATATCCCTTAAGAAGTTAATCCCTTCGTAACACTATGTGATGGAACTGTCTTGTTATTTGAAAAGCTCTTTATTCTCAGGTTACTTAATTTCGAAGGAAATTGTGATGGAACTATCTTGTTATTTGAAAAGCTGTTTATTCTCAGGTTACTTGATTTCGAGGCCGTAAACGAAACTGCTTCTAAGCTGTCCTTAAAGCAGCAATTCTCAGTTTACTTTAATCGAGCAACTCTTTTCACCTTGATATTGATCTCGAACGAAGCTACTCGGCTTTCTCACGAGCAGACAGTTTAATTGCGCGCAGCTAACTTCGAAAATGGAATATTAACGATCCTTTAAATCGTACGGATTTTCCAGACGTATTTTAAGTTATCGATTGGAGATATCGAAAATTAATCTCGTAGAGGCAGCAAAAATTTTATTGACACGATTACGAATTTCCCTGAGATACGAATTGGCAAACCATGTCCTGAACTGGAGTGGAACAACGTCTATTCTCATAAAACACATCAATTCGAATAACTCGATCAGTTACCTAGTTATCATCTAATAGATGTTCGTTGATTTCCCCAAGTAGCTATAATTTTTCCTTCAAATAATAGGAGTTAGCGTTCGGACGACTAAATTCGAACGCACATTTGCTTATCCTCTTAATTACTTACGCGAGGGGACTTGTAAGGGATTAATTTATATAATTGGAATGGATTGCATTCTCTACTGTCATAGACAGATAACTAGGTACAGTTAATTCAGATAGTGATAGCTTATCTTGATGGTGACGTTGATGTATATATATATATATATATATATATATATATATATAGGGTGGGCTCGTAAGTTTCATCGTCATAACCTAGATGAGTTCGAATTGCAATAACGTTGTAATTTTGCAACAATGCCAATTTTCTTTATTTGTAATTAAATCGAACGCATTACATTCTTTAAATTGTTTCTCGAAAAAGGTCAGTTTAGAAAAAATGGTCATCTTTTTGATAGAATATCAGACTATGTAAATAAGACTATAAAAATCGCGAAATAAAATTGCTTGCTATTGTCTTTTTGAAAGGATCGCTGGTATAGCTGAGTAATTATCTTTACCATTTTTAGAGATATAAGAAAAATGTATTTAGAATTTTAGAATTTTTGAGAGTTCTTATGGAATAGAATTTAGAATGTCAAAGAATTTTCTGTGGAACCTTATTTTTTACATTTTATTTTCTGCAGCATCGATGCTGTTATAACGTATCAATAACCTTATCGCGAATGAAGAGTTTCCAGAGATTTGCAGATTAATTTAATCCTAACTGACATTCTGTAATATTTTTATTCAATAGCAAAATAGCAAATATTTATAAACTTTTCCGACGATCTATAACAGAAGGTCGTTCGACATCAAATAAAGAAATACATAAAACGAACCTTACGGTATTGGAAGTGGAAGAATTGGTGTCCATTTGTATCGATCGTAGGATTGCTGAAACCTATACGCTTATTTACTTTCTACCATTCCATTCCTTTTTGGAAAAATATTTTTATTTTCGTGTCATTATTTTGGGGGAAAGTTAGGTATGTTTGATGAAGATAGATTGACTTAGCCATTATAAGTAAGCCGAGTCTCTGCGAACTTGACCTAAGAAGTAAAAGCGGTGGCGAGTAATATGCTTCGACCTAGCTGGACAATTTGATTTATTTCTCGAATTTTCTGTGAGTCAGAGTTGACGGAAAGTTGATCGTCCAGTACTACCAGAATAGTATAATATTGATTATCGCGATCGACGAATCCGTTGGAAATTCGTAATAGGAAAATTTTAGAAAATTAGAAATTACACAATTTTTTAGGGAAACAGATAATTTTTGATAATCGATATGATTTCTTGTTTGGTAAAATCGAAGGAGAATTACTGATTGCAGACTTTCGTGCTCAAATTAAAGGTACTGGTAATAAGTTTAAACCGATCAACTCGAATTTAGAAAAGTTCATCGGAATATTAGATCAACCACGGATGATTAACTTCTCAAACAAGATGAAGGAAAAAACTTGGGCTAGTCGATGGAAAAAGAGATGTCGTTTTTCAACAAAATAACGTTAGGTGCTCTGTATCGGTGAAGAGCGGGTAAAAATGTTGGAATTTCTGGAATGTACAGTCCCATCGGTTTCATTAGTCAAACGCACAGTGGTCTGGAGAACGGTATTTCGTGGCCAAAGTTAAAAACAACTCTACATCGATGTTCTTCAACAGAAATTTATTTCATATAACGTAACGTGAATATTTCATTAATAACAGTAACAAACTTTATAGCAAGAAATTTTTAAAAAGGTATAAACTTTATTTTTTTTCAGAATGGTATTGCTATTTTACCAAAAAATTTTATGCAGGTCAGTTAACGTTGTTATGTGCCGCAAACGGTTAAAAATGTTGCAAATTTTTTACGATATTCGGCCTATAACTGCAATAAATCTACATTTTTCGATGCCTGTCGCTTGTCTCTGCATCGATCAATTTCGATGAAATTTTCAACATGTATTTTCAACATATATATACAACTGTCGTACATCTTCAAAATATGTTGTTTAGATATTCATTACAGACCCAGATAGGACAGTCGTAAAAAATCACCTTTACTTTTTTCTTCGTGATTTCAACCAATTGCAATTTTTTCCAAAAATTTGTACGCATCGTCCAGTAAACTAGTGCTTCTCACTTTTCAAAAAAATGCAAGGTGTTCCAATTTCTAAAAGATTATTATGTTTCCAAGAGTATCCGAAGATACATATGTTAATGATAGTTACTGTATCTTACTTTCATTTTTTTTTTTTTCAAGAGAAAATTCCATTGCATAAATTTTTATAACTGTTTAAATAATAATATGACTGTTATTAAACTGATCAATTTAAAAGCAATGAAACATTCGTTTTCCACAGCGTGTCCATTTAAACGTTGATGATCATATGGATACTCGACCTGCTCTCAGTAGTTAAATTTTCTGCGACTAGTTGGCGTATCGAAATTCTCAGTTTCCCAATACGAGTGGCTGTCAAGTGGCTGCGAACGAACGCGCCCGGAACGTTGCAATACTTCAGGCGACCATTTTTTAAAATCGGTGTAAAAAGTTAAAACTGCCAGGAGGTGGCAGCTCAAATTTATATATTCTTTTTAGGAAGGTCCTAAAAACGTTTCCTATGGAAAAAATCCTATGTCTGTCACTTTTAAACATTTTCTTTAAAAAGCTTATCGAAACTCAAACTGTTATAAACTTTGCGCTATTTATATATGTATTTTGGTAAAATTACTTACCAGAATCCTTACTGGTTTTGCTTACTTATAAAGATACGTCAACACGATTAAATAATGGAAATACGCCTACTGACACGCATTATTAAATTGTAATTCAAATTTGTTATTTGATATTCTATAAAAACTACGTAGAGCAAGCAGTTGTACTTTGAAACTCAGAATGTTGTCTTAAGAACATTGCCCTCGATCGCATGATTATCTAAAATGAATAATATTATAGATTTTGAGATTTCGAAGGTTTGTCGCTTTATAGCAACAAAAATTGTTTGAGGAAACCGAGCTTGAAAAATTGAACTTTGGCCACAAAGAGCGAATTTTCACAGACCACTGTGAAACGCAGGACATCGTCCGACCATCATTTATTCTGGTTTTTACAAGAGTTTTTTAATGGAGGGATACTGAATGCGCTAGAAGCTTGTAAGAACTGCTTCAAAGGACTCGTCGCTGAAAAAGACGCAAAGTTTTTCGGCGAAGCGATCATAAAACTACCAAATACACGACAAGAATTCATCGAGATGACAGATTTAAAACCCAGAATCAATTACAATTTTCTCATTATATTCTGAACACAGAATTCGAGTTCGATCTTATTTTTATTAAGCGCATCCTGTACTTTCTTACTCGTCACGATGCTTATTTTCAAGTTAAGATAAAATACAAAACGTGCGCTTCTTACGTGTTACGGTATCTTTAATTTGCAAGTGTATGAAGTTGTAAATACGAAATTTCAAAAATAAGATCAATTGGATTCGTAGATGGTGAACTAAGTTAACGAAAGAACTCGATGGTCGAATAGCTACGCAGAGCGGTTCTTTTGCTTTACAATTCGATGGTTAAGGGTGAAGCAAGGGTGTTTCGTGAGGAGGCTAATGTCGACGAGCAAGTACAGAAGCGTGGGTTAAGCACGTACAATAGAGATCGGTATCCGTGATGGGTCGCTCTCTGCATGAAGTCAGCACGCTTCTACTCCATTCGTTCGAATACGCCAACGACAAATTTCGCCTTGCTTTCAAACTCGATTCAGATGCTTGCGCTCGAGAAATCCTGGCTGACTTGGTAAATTATGTATTTCTACGCGAATTTCCAGCAGTTAAATTTTAATACTTCTAGCGCTTGTAGTATCTGCAGCTGGAAAAGCGAGAATTAATTTGCCGCGACGTTTAAATCGTTTATGCAAGTTCGGTTATAGAATAGGAAATTGTGACGATTATGGAAAGATACAGTTATTATATAGCGTGAAAAGTTAGCTTTCAATTAGGAAGTTGCACAGTTGTAAAAGTGAAGGCGTTCACGCGTAACTCATGTTCTTTTCGAAGAACTCTTTCAACGTGCGAATGTTCGCACATTCAAGTTTAAAGTTACACGTGGAACCAAAAAACTTTAAAACTTCGATAACACGCTAGTAATCGCACGTTCGACAAAGAGACAAGCAATGAAACGTTCCTAACGCATCGACCAAACATCATCGCATGTATCACGAAGCTGGACTAAACATTGCCCACGGCCATCGAAATTGACGGAAGGTTTTTCCTCTTTTTGGAAACCGCCGTCGTTTCAACGTTCATATGCGTGAATATTCGAGTTAAAGAAATTCACTATCACGCTTTGCGAAAAAGAGACGTGCAGTCAGATCTCGCCTCTTGTACATCATCAGAAAGAACATCATCGCATCTATCATAAAGCTCGACTAAAAATTGCACAGGGTGATCGAAATTGACGATAGTTCTTTTACACTTTCAGAACCAGCGATACGGTCGCGAAAGGTCGAACGAAATAGAAAAAGGCAAAACCCGACTCACCCCAGAGAGGCAAATCACACAGCTGTGTTTCGTTTCTATCCACTTAGTAGGCCGGGCCACGTGTACCAAGAGAATTATTGCAACGGATAACGCCGTGTTTCTGACACGGTCGACACGCCACGTTACTACGTCGTAACACGAAATTGATTAACCCTTAACTGCTTGCGTATCTCCGTCGGGTTAAAGGCTGATCAATACGAGCCACGTTTCATTCGTTCGATCCGAGTGTCTTCTTTTTAACTGACTGGGACAATTGCTATCTCCGAGGAGTTTCCTTTTAGAAAGCTTTGGAAAGCCACGTCTCGAGTAATACTTGTGATTCCCCGTCCAGTCTTTCGTGGATTGTCAGTTTGGAACACTTTAACGTCTTGTTACCTCTTTTTCTCTGCCACGAGCGATCGGATCGCTTCTCGATGAAATATCGGCTGCAATGTAGAGGACGGGACGATTTTCTCTTTGCTTTTTCATGTATATGCAGAATTACTTAACCCTGAAGTAGATATTACATTTGTATATTAAGTGTCGTTCGAAAAATTGTTGTATAATGCGGTTCTGATATACCGTGCTTTACCGGTGGAGAAGTTTTAAATGGAATATTGTATCGATAGAACTTAGAAGTTTCAGTGTAATACCCTGTTAGCTTCAATAGTTAATTCTATAGCTGTGTAATCGAGTAATAAGCCATATAATACACGTTGTTACACAATAGTTGGCGAGATACTCACCGTCGTTTGAAGAATATCTACTGCATGTAATGTGAACTCTTCCTCACTTCGCTAGACCTTAACGTCTCGTTGTTTGGAAAATTGTTGTACACGAGAACTGTTACGCGTGGTTCCGACGAACATCCATACTCTTTATATGTATATTCAAACGCGAGAAAGCGTAGACGTAACGGAATACCTGAGCAACAATGTATTAACTTGACTAATTGATTCTGTAGTTAGATAATTCAGTAGTAAACTATGTAATAGACAACGCAGCTAACAAGATATCTTGCGGTGTCGTTTCTTGGGAATTTTCTCTATGTAACACGGTGTATTTCGAATACTTGAACAAATTCAAACGAACTTCATAGGAAGTCTTTCGTTTTGCAATTAATGTTACGTATTATCATTGTTATCTATTATCCTAGATGTTAATCGTAAGAAGAAAAAATTACAGAAAAAGCGACAAAAAGAGCATGCAAAGGAGGAAAATGTGTTTAGCGATGTTTTATAGCGATGTTGTATAGCGATAGCGATATTTCAGCGTGAAATGTGTCAAATTACTGAATTCTTCCTATCGCACGTATCTGATGCTTAGTCATCGTGTATATATCATAATCAGGATATCGGTGTAATTAATTTGTGCCACTTGCACGCGAAAATAGATCAATCGAATTGATTAGACGCAACATGTTTACGAATTCAAGACACCTTTGACAAATGATCTTAAAATGATTAATTGTGTGTAAAAATAGTTCTACCTGAAATATTCGTCCATATAATTGTTAACCAGGCTGCATTTCAAAGATAAAATCAAACAGGGAGCGTAGGAAAGAAATATTTTTTTTTATAAGTAGCAATTAATCAGAACCCTCGGAAGAACTTGGAGTAATTAAAGGGGAAACTTCAGTAAACTAGACCATAAATGTTAACGGAACATACGTAATATATTTGCTTTGTCAGACGCCCCTATAGCGTTTCAGAAACACTGTACACACTATACTTCGTCCTACCAATCTCAAAATTATTATTCTAATCCGAACAAAATCGAAGTTCTCAATGGTCTTTCGCGCAGCTTGAAAAAATATATTCCTTCACCTAACTTGATTAGATTAAATCTAAACTTTAATTGTCTTGTGTAAAAGAACAAGTAAATAAAGACATATTTATTCCAATATTCGATGTCTTTCGTTCAAAGACAAGAACGATTTCCCGAGCCCAAATCGAAATTTGAATGAAATCAACGTTCACGATAATTTTTCCTCCACCTGAATCGATTAAATTACTTCAAGATTGATCTTGTCCTATAAAATAATGAATAACCAATGGTACAGCTATTCGAACACTCGATACATTAAACAACTCAAAAAAAAAAAAAAAAAAAAACGGATTTCTCTATGTAAATCAATTACACATTACACGTATCGAGCCTCATTATGATATTACGTTGATCTTTGTCGGCGAAAAATTAAATAGATACGCGAGTACACAGTAACTGGACTACTCAATCGGAATACTTCAATAGAGGAACAAGAACGATTTTATAAAGGACGATTTTATAATCGTTTTCGCCGGTTTTCGAACGTTGCGCGGGAGGAGAGCGAGAAGAGGGTGGAACTCAAACGCGCGGACGAGTGCTGGAACTTGAAGCAGCGGATTTTCACGATCCGGATGATCCGTGGAAACGTGACGGACGCGAAGCTTGCAGTGCTCCAGATCGGACTAACGGATCCTCTCTTCACTCTGGTCATCGCATCGTCTTCTTTTTTTAGCCGATGCGCGTATTACTTTCGCTTGTATTAGGTCGTCTGAAATGTTTCTTTCGTTTTGTAAGGAAATAATGGACGCACAACATTTGTCGTTTTATATTATTTTATCGAATTACGTATGATCCATTTTCTTCTATCAAGATAAAGATCACAACGTTCGACAGATTAGGTGTCATGTTTGTATAAAGATGCGTTGCTGTAAAAGACGTGTCTGTAAAAGAAAGACACCTTTCGGGCAACCTAATAGCTAGCTCGGAAGAGGGCTGAATTTTTGCAGACAACGAGAGAATTGGTCTATCGAACGCGTGCCAACCGAGCATTCAATGCAGTTTTCTTCTCGAGCCTTCTTTTGTGTCTGCGTTATGTAGTTACAGAAAGAGGGAAAGAAAAAGGGAGAGAGGATCGAACACGGTTAGGCTACGATGTCCGTAATTTGATGAAAATGTACAGTGGTTGCCAAAAATGCTTTAGAGCGTATTGTAGTTTTGTTCGGATTTAAATTTGATATTTAAGAAAATCCTCTTACTTTTTTTAATAAAAAATTTAGTAATATTGCATGGCGTGTGTTCGTGTGTCGCGTATACAGCGTGGTAATATGGCATTCTATGGACCGCTCGGAATCCGAATTAATCAAATTCATATTTTGTATATTCAGTTTCATTATCTGGATGTGCGTTCAGTATCGAAATTCCCCCAAAAGCGAACTTCCACTTGCACAAGTTTATCTATTCCATGATTATGATATAATCAGTTGTAAATTTTCAAGGGAATTTCCCAAAGATCGTAACACTCGGCACGTTTTTACTCGCTTCCTGCAAAGATTCATGTATAAATTTCTAATAGAAATTCAAGTTGTGGCACACATTTTTATCACGTTCTCAATTTAGATGCTTGCACGTACACGGACAGAAGGATACAAATCTAGATGTTCGAAACCAAACATTCAAGTTTCGATATTACCACTGATACATTCACATTCGAAAGCTCAGATCCAAGGATTCAGGATTGAAAGATTCATACATAGAGATCTAATATAAATTCAAGCTGGGATATATTCATTTCTATCGCGTTCTTAGACATATTATTCGAGCCATTCCACAAACTTAGCAAAAAAATTCTGACGGTACTCGATTCTCTCGTAATCTATTCCCATAAAAATTCCCCTCGGATTATATACTTGGCGATTCGCCATCCGCTCTCTCAGATGATCTATCTTCGAACCGGATTCCCCTTCGAAACCCAATTCGTCTTTCGTCTCGCGGTAATACCGGGACGAACTAGCAGCCGTAAAAATGTCTCGATAGTCGATTGAAAATCTCGTCACGTTATCAGCCGATGTTTCGAATGCCATGAAAGGGGAGCACGAATATATACGGTCACCCCGGCGATCGAACGTGTCGCATTAGAAGCGGAAAATCGCCGTGCAATTACGCGTAAACGTCATGAGAACGAACGTGTTGCGTCCATTTCTCAGCCAATCAACGACCCATCGAACCAAGGATGAATCAAAGCATGATCGTAAGCGCTTCTTTCGATCCTCTGCTGCACTTCTGTCTTCTCGATAAATTTTCACGTTACCTGTGATTGCTCGAGAAAATTTCCATATGTTTGAAATGTTTCACGTTTGTTTAAATATGGAAATTGATTTCTTTGATGCGTGAATTTTTCAACGACTCGTGATTACGATTCTTCGTGAAGATTTCTAGAATTTTCGTCTAATCTAAGTCTGAACTTTGAAAGTAACTTCTTTGACGCGTGAAATTTTAAAATAAATTACGATGTTGCGTGGAATTATTCGCTATAAATTTTTACGTCAATTCCGATATAAAATGATTCGAGCTAATGCAGTTACGTGCTCTTGCGTAATTAGTATTCGATTGGACGAAAGGTAATTTGACGCGGATGATCGGAAACGCTTAAGAACGATTTCTGGCTCTTTCGATCCTTTGCCGCGTCAGTTTTTTAAATAAATACATTGTAACGTCACGCACGACTGATACATTTTTCATAATTTTTCACTTTTTTACGTTTGTCGAATCTAATTCCTTTTCCACACGATGTTTCGAATAATCTGCGAAGTTGCTTCTAATTTCCCACCGTAATTTCTCTTTGACGTTGCGAACTAATCTTGGAACAAAAAATGTTGAGTTCAACGTAATTGCAAAGTCTCGCAGATTTTTGATGTATAGTTTATTAGTTAGTGCAGAAGATGATTATTATGGAGAATAACTTATTCATGCTTGAAATGCTATTCTACACTTTGAGTGGCATTATTTTCTTCTTTTGTATAATTGTATTTCAACTCGAAAGCTAGAATGTCACGTGTTTTTTATCCCAATGAAAATAACCATAGCAATTACTGTCCCAAAGTCTACAAAAGTCCGTTTCGCCATTTAAATTTCCATTTTAATTTCGTAATTACCGCTCACTCTTTCGGTTCTTCTTTAACCCTTTAGCCGTGTAATGAACCTGCATTCTTTCTACCGAAAATTATGAAAGAAATTAAGTTCAAGCGGTTCAAACGAGAAACGAAGACATCGCCGTTAACTTCGTTTCACATCGATACATAAAACGACGATACTGAAATAGAAATCTTTCGTTTCTGCCCAATCGAACTGACCTGTTATCTCTTTTTTGAATAACTTTTCCAAATATTATTTTTAATTTGTAGCGTTATAAGATTTCCATCCTTTCCGCCCTCAAAGATCTTCACGATACACATCGACGTTGAAAATGATATTTCAACTATATTTTCGCGAATCAAATTCAACCAACCAGCCTTTGTTGCTCTACGATAATTTCTTCAAATGTTATCTTTAATTTAACGCATAAATGTGCAAATACATAAAATCTCCGGCATTCGACGAATCTCTGAGCTGATGAAATTTCTCTGTTTATATGCAATTATAGGATCTCTGTGCTTGTCTAGGCTGAGAGGTATCTATGTCAGGTTATTTTCTTAATGAGTCAAAGGCCCTGTTCCTTGGCCCGGTTCATCGAGGGGTTGAACGACGTCGCGTAATGCACTTTACCGAAGCCATCTCTTTCCTGTCTGTTCCACGTGGCAAAATATTTGACCGAGCCGCGAAGTTGTTGCGATAGTATGCGAACTATTTGTTCCTGTTCACCTGCTCGACGATAAGTTGCCAACCAGATATACCGGCGTAATCCGTCTTCCTTGACTTTGTTAGATTGCGTGTCTATATTCTCGATTGGGCTAGCTCCTTAAGTTACGAAAATGACGCGCTTGACAGATAATCCGTGATGTTGGTTCAACCGTGCCTTCGTTTGCATGAGTTATCGTTCGAGTTGAATATTCAATCGAGTTGGAGCTAGGACCGAGAACTTGTATTTTTCAAAGGTTCGCGTTGGAATTTACTTGAGTGTTATTTTGATATAATCATAGGTTACGGTTTGATACGTTTCTTTTGATACTTTTCTTCTATTTTGTCATCTTTACTTAATTTAGTATTTAGTTTGCAGATGATCCGTTTACGTTTTGTATTACGTAGGAATAATCGCGGGAATTTTCTTATTTTTCAACGTAACTAGAGTACAGTTTCCGACGTTTTCGTATGCCATATTCTATTTTTAAAGACGGAATGGCCAAATGAATTTATTTTCCTTGACTGAGAATTTTTGGTCTTGAGAAATTCCTATTGGCAGTTTGCTTTTCGGTATAGCTGCAATACAGTTTGCGATCTGTTTCCATATCTTATTTTTAAAAATGACACGGGAATTTATTTTCTTTTAGCAAGGAATCGTTGTTTTCGAGAAGCTTGCGGCCTTCAGATTTACTTAGAACGTGCTTATCTTTCAGCGAAATTTCTTATTTTCTATGGGGATAAGTTTCTTTGTCCCTTGTCGACTTCTCAGTTAAAAATAGCATCTTCGTTTGTTACTATTGTTTCCATTGAATCTTCATTCGATATTTCGAAGTTTTGTTCTTGGAAATTTCACGTTGTGAAAATTCCCCTCGGTGTTGGTTTGAAATCATCGCAAACCGTTTTGCGGTGATGTAGTATTTTATTTTTTAAATCCCGTTTTTACATATGCACGCTATCAAATCCTCGTTCGACGTTTCAATCAATAAATTTCTATAGAAAGCTTCTTTTTCAATATAACTACAACGAAGTTTCCAAAATGCCCATATTTTATCTTTAGATATGGAACAGTCAGAAAGATCTATGTTTTTTGGCAGAAAATTAAAAAGAAATTCTATTGGAAAAAACTACCTTGGTGTTATTCTACTATAATTGCAATACAGTCTGCTTCGAAGTCTTTCTTACGATGGAACAGGTTTTTCATCGAATTTTGCACTTTCAAGTTTCCTCTAAATGCACAGAAATCCGCAGTTTAAATTAATCATGCGCACATGGTGTCTCCGTTTCTATATTATTTCTTGTACAACGCTTTTCTACAAAAATTCTGTGAAACTGTCTCGTAGCAAAGATCAGTGACCCCGTAGAAACGGCGTTGCAAAAGGTCACGCAACGCCAAGTAACATCAAAAACAGAGAAAGGGTTGCAATTTCATCCACGCGTTATTACATATTACGATCTTTAGTGAAGCTTGCAATTAGATTACCCTTTAGTTGGCTCGCAAAGCTGCAGCTTTAGCCTCTGACAACTGCAACGAGCGTGTCTCATCTTCGTGTAGCACATTCCCGATGCAGTCGAACGTGTATTCTGTATCGAACAATGCTATTCTAGCGTTCTTTCATACAAAATATATACCGGTGCAAACGTGTAGATAGGAAACAACAGGAAGTTTAATAATTTCATTGCTCGTGTAACTCAATATTCTTCCCTTCACCTTTAATTAATTCAACGACGAAGTGAAACGGCTGGCTATGGGGTTGTAACCGACGTGTACACGCGTGTTTCTGTCATAGTTAGGGCATTGTATAATCAAACTGTGCAAGGTAAAGTCAATTTCTGCTGAGTTGTTGTCTTCCTTTGAAACTTCTTACATAGGGTAGGTGGAAGATTCTGGCATATTTAATTGATAGCGAAGGGGTGACTTTTTCAGGGTTAACAATTAGGTGATAACGATACGTTCGATTTTTTTTATTTTTATCGAATCGCATTTTTCATTTAAAACGATATCGTGTAGAAAGAGTCAACGGCGAAGGATTAAATGTTTTGCGAATCGTATTATTAACGATTCAGGATTTTTTTATCTTCATTCTTGCATCCAAGGTTCTTCGATAGATTTAAAAAAGAGTTCAGATTTCAAGAGAGAGTGTTTGCAGTAAAATATATATGGTTTTAGAAGCATGAATTTCAATTCTTGGAATTTTGATCTCCTTTCATATTTATTCATATTTGGTTGGAGAAACGAATCAAAGGATACCTCACTTCGTTTGCTGAAAATTTAGTTTGAGTTACATTTGGGTTAAGTTACTTACTTTGCTTACTGGAAATTTTACCTGGCGGTATGCAGCGTTTTAATTTGTCATATATAATCAAATAATTTTCGTTAATATATTATTGAAATGATTTTGAATAAATTTCCATAGTATAAATAATTCCGAAGTAATTAAAATAATTATCAGAAAATTTCCATATCATAAATTATGTCCAATGTTTTAAATATTTTTTAATAAATTCCTGTAAATTGAATAAATCGTCACTGATTTAAAGACTTTCGTTCAATAATGCTTCTTTATTATATAATTATCAAGATCATTGCGTACCTATCGATATCGAGATTTTTATCTAAATAATTATTTCAATAGATTTTCATCATTTGTTATTTGGACAAATCTACATTTATTATTTAAAATAATGAAATTATTTGGTATCTATAAATGTACATTTATTTTTTATTTATTACTTACCGGTCGTTGAACAAATTTATTGCTACACAAATATAATATTTCAATCAAAGAGATTACCGCAAAATTACTATCTCCAATTTTTAGTAATGTTCGTTAGCTATGACGAATACGTCAAAATTAAATAAACTTTTCGGCAACTTATTCTAGTAGTCGTAGAAGTAAGTGTGAATTGCGATGTGTCTATTAAAAAATAACCATATTAATTTCACGATTTTTTCATTATATAAAATGAAACAGATAGGACGAAAGCAAAAGTTATTTAAATTTATACATTATTATCTGTTTTTCAATAAAATCGAAGTAAATCGAAAGAGAAAATAAAATTGAATGTATAAATGAAAAATAATAATAAAATTACTTTCGCATCGTTTAAAAGTTTAAAAGATCTTTGTTTAAGTAGAAAACGTGATTCCCATTCTCAATTAAAATATTATTTTAATCTGTCGCTTATCATTTAATAGGTAAACAAAATTTTTCTCAACGCTCATACCTATAACATAGGTGTAGGATATCTCTGGTCTAGATCTTAGAATTGTCCATCTGTTAGGGTCACAAAGTATAAACGGTGTGCACCATATTGTACGTTTACGATACATCGGTCGTTATTGGGGACGAAGTAGCAGAAAATGTTGCCACTTTGTGCGACCGATAGATTTTTCTCGTAATGAAAAATGTTACGACAGTTTCGTTGCTCGTCTCGTCGTATCCTCTGATTGATTCAGAAAGATTTCTTGCAAAACCTACAGATCCAGTGTCATCGTGGAAACATTGTCGCGATTCGACGGCTTGTTGAAACGTTTCTTCAGCGTATTTTCAGTCGTCCTTCGACCCTTTCCACTGTCTAGCTAATGCAATTTTAACGAGGCACAAACTCGGTCATATCGTGTTACTCGATGCTTGACGGCTTGTATCGTTACACAACAGCGGTCCCTTTAAACGCGACTGACGCTCGATAGTCTACCCCGAGTTGCTTCAACGGCGATCGATTCTTGTCACTTCCGGTCGAGGAAATCGACACCTTCCATTATACCGCGCGGAGGGATCAATGTGGTTTTGTTACGCGGGGCTACTTTCTACCTTTGAATCGAAGTTATGCGCAGGATTAAGACGAAGGTGAAACGTTAAGCTTTAGTAACTTTGTTGTTACGAGCTCAGAGTAAAATCACTGGACTGCGGATTTTTTTTGTATTTATAGACGATCTTGACGCAGAAAATTGCGCAAATTTCATAAAATATGAGAAAGTGTATGAAATATCGTACGTATAGTTTTCACAATATTTGCTAGCTGAAACAATTTTGGTCATTTTTGTAATCCTTTAATCCCAGACGAGGTACAGGAACGGACGTGACGTTCAATCGCTTTTTCGAGTCCCACGTTTTGGAGGTCATCTGATACGATTTTCGTGTTGCATGCGACGTTATCGATTCAGTATAGTATTGCTTTGAATTAAAACTAAAGTCTCGTGTGAGATTATAAATAAAATATAGAACAGGATATCGTATAATCGCAACTAAGTATAGAATTTTATCCTTCTACGATACTTTAGTACGATACCTTAGAAAGTATTGCGCGCTATCAAAATAATAAAATACTGTATACACGACACGTACATCACACGCCATCAGAATAGTAGATTATTATACAGCGATATTTAAATGATTCGTTTAATTAGTTTCAAATAGGATTAAAATAAAATTGCAATTCCATCCGAAACGTAGAAATGTGGATTTTTTATTATTTTTATTATTTTCACCTTTCTATTCTCAAATCAATCGTTAATTATATATTACCAAGTATAGGTACTCCGACTCAGGATCAGGAACTCGCAACACAATTTATCGATAACCCAAACAGACAAATTATGCTCAGTGGAGAAAACAAAAGACCAAAAGATCGCCAAAATTTTACTTCTGTGGATAAATACATATGTCAATCAAGTAATCGATCTTCGGAAATATACTAAAACTAAGGCTTAAAATGAACGAAGCGAGTTACAATCTGAAACTTAAAATTGAGGTTTAAAACTTAGACTTAAAATTGGGGCTTAAAACTTAGACTTAAAATTAAGGCTTAAAACCAAGGTTTAAACGAAACAGCAAGACTTAAAACAAGCAATAAGTCCCTTGCTGTCTTTCGCTGTCCCTTATCATCCAATAATGAGGCTTAAAATTAACTTAATCTGTTATCTATATATTAAAACCCACTCGCAAACTAAAGTACATTATCCCTTCATATTAACGACTTGAACTTGCAGAGAAGTTTAAGAGACGAAGCTAAAAACCAAACACTTTGTTAAATCGATTGCTCTATTTAATAATTTAGTATTTAAAGGTACTAGATAAGAGAGCTTTTTACTTTGCGATATAAGTTACACAGTGTATCTCCGTAGAAAAAGTGCGCGCAATGGGCCTGGCGTAGATGTATCTAACTTAAAATAAACTAAGACGCGCGCATCCCATGTCTGGGCTATCTAAACTGAGAATAAAAACTAATACCGAAACTTAAAACTTGAAAGTAAGCATACACTACGTACCATATATATCCCACAGAACGATTCTATGGATCCTTTACAAACTTAAAACTGAGCATGCAGCACGCGATATGCGAAACTTACACGAGCTGTGATCGAAGCCACCGGTTGAAACTTACACGAGTTGAGGTCGAAGCCACCGATCGATGATGCCACCACGGTGGTCCAGCTATGGATCCAGCACATCGGCTTGTAACCTGATACGGTGCGATTGAACAAGTGGACTCCCTGGGAGGGTCCACTGAACAGAATTACAAGGATAAGGCCCAACTGAACAAATGGGGCCCAGTGTCGGCGGAAGGAACCACTGAACAGGATTACGGAGGACATCAAATTGCAGATTCCTGTCCGAGTACCGAAGAACCGATAAACCGCGAGGACAGTTTGTTGCGATAAGCGAGAGGGGCAAGAGAGAAGAGATTTTTAGTTTTCGTATCGACTGAGACAAGTATCGTTGTAGAGAATATGCTCAAAGTGGACTTAACATACTCATCTCACATAAAATCACAATGTTCAGAAAAAAAAAGTTTTCTTTAGAATTTATGGAGAAATCTTATTCTAAATCTAGAATCTTCCTTCCTAAGAAAGTATGCTATATCTATATATTCGAACAGAATTGTAACATAGAGAGAAAAAATGTAGCTTTGACAAGAAAGAAATATAAATTCTGTCTTGGAATTTATGGAAAATTTCTATTTAAAATCCAGTATTTGTTATTCTAATTGTGCGCTCCGCGTTTCTATTTGAATTAAAATGCACAGATATTGAAAATAGCGTAACAGTGGAAAACTCGATCGATTCTACTTGGTATTCGAATCAAGATACCATCGTGGGACAATTTTTCCGCTATTCGTTGGAACCGTACCATATGCAACATCTCTTTTCGCTTTCTCTTCACGTTTCATTAACCCGCTCGAAAGGGCACCCACGGCACTTCATAACTCCGGCTACGTTGAAAACTGAGTTGCTGAATATCGTATGAAATTATGCAAGTTGCACGCGGACGTATTTACCGGAGGTAGAAAGGAACCGGGATGGATTTGTTTGACCTTCTGTTTGAAAGGAAAGCTATGCTTCAGCTTAGGAGATTTAATATTCGTACGACTTCCTCTATGAAATTTCACGTATTGAAATGCGGAAATTGCTTGAAGAATGTCAAATCGTTCGAAATTCTATTCAGTATCACACGGTTCACAGGGAGATTTACATTGACCTTGTGTGGAATAACTTGAATTCGAAAAGTTTGCAACTTTTTACTTCTTAATAACGATTGAAGCTTCTCTAATTTGTTTAGATGCTGGAATTCATTCGTAGACGATTCTTGGACGTGTGATTCGTGCTCGAAGAATATTAAAACGTTCGAATATCTATTGAGGACCTTGTTCTGTGGTCCAAGAAGATTTCGATCGACTTTCTATGGAAAACGTAAAATTTGAAAAGTTTGGAACTTTTTATTCTTCGATGATAATTGTAGCTTTATCGTGACTTTAGCGATCTATCTTGATCTTGTGATTTATTAATCTGCTTCAACGCTGAAGCTTGTGCGAAAATCCTTCTTGGATGCGCGATTGGTTTGGTTTTTTGGCTAAAGCATTGGTGGATTTGATTTCAATTCTGTTCGATTGACTTGATGTGTATTTGTGTGTGGGAAATTTGCATATTATGTAATGTAGAAATAGTATTACGTATATTGACAATACTGTTATTGAGTAACTCTACTTTAGTGTTTCTTTTAAGACGCATCTAGTTGATAATCTTACAGTTCTTCAGCATCTTAATAAAGAAAGTTAATTTCATTAAACGGATTTATACTTCTAACCTATGCAACTTGACCTCTTTATTTTTCGAACTTCAAGTTGCAGAAAGTTCCAGACTTTACGAACTTTAATTAGTATTAACAATATCTTAAGTGGAACATCCATATTTTAAAAACTTTAAATTATATTCCTGAGTCTATTTCATCCCTCGACGTTTTATAATTAAACGTCGTCTTCGCTTCAACAAATGATACGTCTTCTGCTTCAAGAACATCTTTCCGAACGATTCTTTTATATTTTCTTCAAACTTAAGAAATGTCATTAACGATAAGAAAATATTATTACGTTGAAAATATGCAGATACATAAATGGTGCAGCAGAATGAATCGATAATAATCGAATGTTATATGTAGATATAAAAATAATTTAGTAGTAGTTCAGAGCAGATCACTGCAAAATTACGCATGAATACTTACCAAAAAAAGGCATCATTCTTCTGCAGGCTTTGTAATCAAGCTTTGAAAACCAAAAGAGCAAATAAAGAATACCAAAGAACAAAATATAAAATAAACTCTCTCTCAACCTTAACAGGATCGCGTAACAGAAAATTCTTAAAGGTTAAAATTCCAACGTCAAACTGTATCAAGAAATATAACCCTCGACCTAAGGAGTCGATACGACGATAAATACATAGGAGAATAAAAAGGAAATAGTTGTGAAAATAAATATGAAAAGATCGCCAACAATGCCAAACAATGTACTAGAACTATAAAAATTCTAGGAAATCAATCGGTGTATCAGTTTGCTTTCAGAGAGTACGCGAAATAAACTATTCTGAATAACTCAATTCATCCTCTATTCATTTTTCTCTCTCTCTTTTTTTTTTATTGAACATGAGAGACAGCATCCTCTACAAGTGGCGTAATCTAAAATTGACCATCAAGTGCTTAGCAATTTTTCCACGTTCGGCTTTGTCCTGTTGGAAACGCTGCTGTCTCTTTCAGGAAAATTAACCGGTTGCCTTTCAATTGGGTTAACGTTCCCGTAAACGAATTGTCCGCACGAAATTCTATATCTTCCGAGTCGAAAAATACAGACCAGTCTCTCTGAAAATTGGAACTTTTTCGATATTATTTTTTTAATACATATTTATTTTTACGCTTACATATATCATTCTTTATATCTTTCCAGTATTCTGATTTGTATTTTATGCGACGTAACGTTATTACGAATACTTCAGATTATTATGGATATTTCAGATTACAATTTTAATATGTAAATTACGCTGCAAGAGTTTAATTGACTTCTAGTTGTAACATTCTGATCGAAAGTGAGCGACGTTCGTAAGAAATATTTTGCGACACTCGTGCATCTCTGATCTCACGTCACAATGCAATTTTGTACTTTTTCTCTTTCCAAGAAATTACAACAAGGTCTATATAATGGACAGGATATCGACATAAAAGTTTTCCATAATACATTCAATGTATATATATATAATCTCCTCTCAAATATCCTTTTTTCTGAAAATATTATATTAACCCTGCTGCGATCCTCGGATTTTTACATTTCACACTTGTTCTCATTGTAAGAAACAAAAAGGATTTGTAACGCTTTCAAAAGATAGGAACTGAAACGGCAACATATGCATAACGATAAGAACTCTCTTATCTCTTATCAAAGCACGAGATATTTTTCGCTGTTAAGCCGATATAATTGGGTCGAAAACGACCAAAGGAAGAACGCAGTAGGATTAACTATACGTAGGAGCGTCTCCGTTAAGTACATCACTAGCCTTCTTTTCTTTTTGTTCAGCCACCCCTTTCTCTTCCTTCCTTTCACTTTCTCCCTTTCACTGTAAAGCCACTCTTTTATTCTTATAAAAATACCTTTCATACACGCGTTTGCGAGATTTTCGAAATAAAACCATCGCTACATCCTTAGTCGCGTAATCATCGATTATCCCCGAGGGTGTTACGAAGACGAATAAAAAACGCCACTCATGAATATCGTTCCATTGATGACGTGGTTGCATAATCGAACACGATTGTCGACCATACGATGGACGTTGCGCAACCGATTCGTCTCGTTTCCATCGATCGAAACATTTTACCACGTTCGATCAAGCTGCTCTCTTTATACAGATGCGGAGAGTATCCGGTCAAAGTGGCTAGCAATGAAATACACTCTTTCCCCATACTTCGTTTCGCTATGGTCGTGATTGCGGATTCGAACGAAACCTTCACCGATATTGCGAGGGTGCGATAAGGCGTTATTGCCGAATTGCTGCGATATTGCGATCCACTCTTTTCATTATTCCTTTACTAGGGTTGAAACGTGCGGAAAAATGTGAGGCATAGTTGGACCAGCTCAATATAGGCGGACCCTTTCAAATCTGTTCTTTGTTTGGAGTGTTTCGATTGTACGTACATATGTAAAGAAAGTACGTATGTAGTTGGACGATGTCACGTAGTTTTGGAAATTTCTGTCGTTCAGAGTTTTTGTGGTTTATCTATTTCGCGCTCTATCGAATTTTGGATGTTTTAATTTGCCTTTTTTTTGTGTGTGAAACGATATGCAGTATTGGTCTGATTCAAATTTATTCTCTGTTAGGGGTGTTTCTATTGTACATATGTACATATGCGAAGAAGATATCTACATATGTATGTTGGAGAATGTCATATTGCCATGGTTTGGAAATTTCTGCCGTTCCAAGTTTTTGTGGTTTATTTCCTCTTCATTTCATGGAATTTTTTATTTTATTAATTCGCTAATTTTTTTCTACGAAGTCCTACGAAGTAATATAAAATTCTCCAGCTTTTAACAAATTTTACAAAGGCTTGTTATACAATATATCATATATAAAGTATGAAATGTTATTTAAATATTTATAATTTCACGCGGTATTTCCATCCGTTTACCAATCATGAAATTTCTTCTTTCATTTCTCTTCATTTATAACTTCGTACAATTTGTTGGTTAGTCAATGTAATGCGATATACAATATGGTATCGTAATACAACATATTTTCGTTCGTTCGAGTAGCATAAAATGTATTTTCATTTTTAGTACGCGACCTTTGTACTTTGTACGGTTTAACTTATCACTTCCATATTTTTATCTACTTTTCGTGTCACTTGTCAGTAAATGTTAACGAGACATAACACCACGATATATCATGGTAACATCGTAACATAATAATGTAATATTAACGTAGATCAGCTATATCATAGTTGCTTTTTTATACCGACTAGATACCACACGGTTAAACGTAAGGTTACGCGGAAAATGAAAGCTGTTTAGCACGGAAGTGTGTTTCCCTGTAGTCTGGCGAACGTGAGATCGATATATCGCAACGACCCTCCAGGCTAATTACACAGGCAACATTTCTTCGTTTGCTCGCTTCCACGGCCATACAGTGTGTACGATTTCGCTATGTGTGATTACTTTCTTTGTGCCATAAAGGACACGAAAAAGTCGTCTTTGCGAAAACCTGGATGAACAGAAAAGGAAACGCTCGACGATATCGGTTGCTTTAAATGGCACGTGTCGCATTATTTCCATTCCATTACACAATTTGAACCGAATATCAATTAGGAGCAGAAATGCTTGGTCTGAATCTTAAATGGTCATTCGAACGAGATAACTTCGATTGTATTAGCAAGAAATATTGAATTCAACTTCTATCCCTTGGATTCTTTCAGAATTTTACTTTGCAAAGTTAATTATTTTTAAGATCCGGTCGATTGGAATTTTCTCAAAAATCCTTTACGCGTCATCTAATAAACTAGTCCTTCTAACTTCTTAAAACACTCAAATCCGAGAAGCGTTATTCTGTTTTAAATGGATATTAATGCCGGCCATTGTATTCTATTCTTATGTTTTCTAGGAGAAAATTCCATTGCGCAAATTCCTGTAACTGCTTAAATAATTACGTGACTCTTGTTACATTGATCAATTTAAAAGCATGAAAACAAACTTGAAAACATTCGTTTTTCACATCGTGCCCATTAAAACACCGGTGATCGCATATATACTTGACCTACTCTCGGTAGCTTTTAATTTTCTGAAACCAGCTGGCATACTGAAATATTCTCAGTTTGTAATATAAACGCATAATTTAATATTACATTAACGTTAAACATATAACTAGCGCAGAACATGGTGCCATTTTAAATATTAAAGCTTATTAATAGACTCCTTAAATAATGTTGCGATCTGTGTCAAGTGCATGTATATAACAACTTGTATGTACATTTTCGTATTTATTTCAGCATGTACATTTCCGTAGTTGTTCCAGTATGTACATTTTCGTAGCTGTTTCGATATGTACATTTTCATATTTGCTTCAAAATGTACTAATATGATCCTGCCCGCCGTGTATCTTTACAATGCTACCGAAATTTCAAAATGTTTAGCGTACAACACGCTTCCGTGTAGTTTGTTCGAAGAAACTTTCCACGAGTTCAAATAGTTTCGCGAGCCATCGTATTAAAGATGAAAGATGATTATCAGGAATTATTGTAAAGTTTAAGGACGCGAGAAGATCCAGCTCGGCGAGGAGGCGTAAAGGCCTAACGGCGTGGAAATTCCATCGTATGGGCGAGAAATAGAGTCATTTAACCGACTTAACTTTATCCCTTTCGAATAAACTGCGAAGAATTTAGTATATCTGGCGGGTTCGTTAAAAAAGTATCCATTTTATCCGCGGCGAATGTGAATCCGGCCGTGTACATTTATTCCTTTTTTTCTTTTTTTTTTTTTTTTTCGAAGAAAGTATGTAAAGCTTTTGTCGGTCGTTCGAGCCTTACTTTTCCAAGTTTCACTTTGTGACGTTGGCGAACTTCCATCCGGTCTCTCGTGCTCATTGTAAGTACGGTTATGGGCTTGCTGAAGGAACGCGGTCGACGAGACGTTAACCGTAAAATTTAAGCAAAGAACGTTCTTGCATCGTGTTTTATTAAGAGAAATGCGTGTTTCGAGCGAAAGGTACGAACGAACCCTTTTTCTTCTCTCTGCATTTCTTTTTTCTCTCTACTTTATTTCTTCCCTTCCTTTTTTTTTTTGCCGTGGAAAGTAACATGTTGACTAGAAAGCCGGGGAAATGGGAGGGATATCGGAGACGTGGAGATTTATGTGTATTTTTTGTTGCACTCAGGTTTTTTAAATGGGAATAACAATGGTTGTAATGTTACGCAGAAATATGCTAACGATCTTGGATTTTATTACGTAACAATTTACCTACTAGTAATATTGGTTAATTTGCTAGTTTTGGAATTAAACAGTCGTTGTTTTATTGTTTGCTGTAATTTCTTATTGAAAAAGAATCGATTAAACTGTTTTCGTTGTTTTCATAGTTAAAGCTATGTACGAGAATTTATCGGATGACACGGTAATATATTGGATTTTTGCAGACGAAATGACCGATTTTACAAACATGTGTAATATTTCAAAATTTAATGCCTACAGGTGCCGTTAAATAGCATTTATTGCGCATTAATTTAAAGCTTAATGCTTGCTACGTAGAACGATAATTATACAAATGAACTTAATTAGAATGATTGACTGTGTATTACAGCGAATTATCGATCAATATCAAATTCCAATGGCTTTTTAACATAAATTTAACGTTGGTGTAGACAATCTGACTTCTTTAGAATTTATTTACTATTATTAAAATAAATATCATTAAATTATCGTTAACAAGTCTACTTCTATATCGTATAACGAGTGACAATGACAAACGTCAGGTTATTAAGTATAATACACGAAGATTATCAAACCTCAACTTGTATAATCGAGTAATATAATATATCGGATTAGGTTATTCGCCAGGTTAGGTTACTTAACGCCAGATTATTTAAATTTAATTCGCATTTCACATTTTGTGCCATAAATGCCATTCACGGTAGAAAAAAAGCATTTTATTACTTAAAGTGAAGGATATGAAGTAAAGTAAGATATTTCAAAATTGAATAACCTAATTTAATCCGTGTATCATAACACGTATAAATTAAGGGTTAAACTTTATTCTAGCGTTTTATAGCAAAAAGCTTATTATTTATAGCGTTATCGTTCGAATAAACGTAAAGTAGAATTTAGTATCTGTAATATACTTGAGGCACGTTAATCTTTTTGTACTCTTTTCCCTTTTATCCTGTTTAAAACTTCTCCCTAACGTTTTTTCCCGCTGAGGATGCTCCAAAAAGCTTTTTTCCGCGAAATTTCACGGACCGTTTTGATTGCTTGCTTCAGCGCGTGTTTCTCATCGTCCCGTACAATTAAATTTCTCCAGGATCACGAATATCCGCAAAAATTTCACGTAACTCGCATTTTTCTTCCTGACGCAATTAATTCGTATGCCCGTGGGAAACATACGATTCAGCTTGAAATATTTTTGGCCTGTTTTCTAGGCGGAAGGTACGTTTCAAACCGTTGAAGAGAACAATTGTACCTTTTATTTCATTTAACAATCGTTATTATATTTTTCTTCACATATTATTTAACTGTACGATATTAGATTTTTCAATCGTACTTTTCACGTAAGTTGAGAATATAAAGAGCAAGATATATAGCGTCACTTAAAACGAAAGATGAATTTAGCTTTTACAAGAAAAGATATTTTCAGCAAAAGCCTTTTTTCTCTATTTTTGTGCACAAAAAAGTTTTTGAATAAATATTTTATTTATTTATATAATTATATTTATGTTTTTTGCATGCTTATAGGATTCTATCTCACCTACTAAATAATTAATAATAATAATATTAGTAAATAATAATATATATATATATATAAAATATATAAAATAATACAATATATTATACTGCATTGATTATATCGTAGTTTGAAATTTACGTACCTTGATCTTTTTAACGAACAATAATTAATTCTCAAAAAATATGACAAATATAAGTATGTCGTATACTTACATATATAATTACAGAATATATATTTCGTATTACTTTGATATTACGTTACTTTGTCTTTTTTTAGATAAGGAGTAATTCATTTTCAAAGGTTTACCTTTGATTCAGAATCAAACCGTATATTTCACAGTTTTGATACTATCGTAAACTTTGTGCAGTTAATTAAGCCCCGAGCTAGTTTGCAACAGTTAACTTGAACTCGTAGGATTACTGACAGCGTTACAATTTCCCTTGTACGTTTCGGATAATTAGATTCTGTCGCGAGAGGTATGAATCAAAACAGCGGCGAAAATAAATTTTCTCTCTTTGTCCTCGATTTCTTTCGGATCAGACTGTATCTCGGTTATTATACGTGAACGATTACAAGCTACGCCGGAACAATTTCTAAGTTCCACGTCACGTTACAATAATTCTATATCATACCAATTTGTCGTGTAAAAATTCCATATTCTACGAAGAACTATGTTCGAGCAAATAATGTTGGATAAACGTATCTCGTTCGAAGCTTGATTAAATAATATACAGAGCGTCGCATCGAGCAACTGCTTCGGAGGCTGAATTTACGCGTGAAACCAACAAAGAAAATTCATACAAACGTACATACGTCCTATTTCAACTTGCTTTCGAAACGTAGCAAATTTTACGTTCAAACGATTTGTCCATCGTCGGTGTCGAAATATTTCGCGAAAAATTTGAACAAGTCTTCCAGACGATACGAATAACACCTGGAGAAACGAAGAGGATAAGTCAATGGTGAAACGTCTTCGAGTTTATTTTAGTACAAGTACAGCGTGTTAAAGAAGAAGTTCGTTACAACTAAAGAACAAAGTAGAACAGGGATTACATTCACGTGAAATTTTTTAACTGTTTCCACGTGTATATTTAACCATCAAAGCTATTCTTCGATGCGAGGGGACAACCTGTACGAGCACGTATAAAGAAAACATATAATGCGTAATAAATGTTGTGTGCACAATGCAAACTACCTTACAGTGGAAGAGATCGTGTCAAGCTGTTCAGACTGCTAATTGGAAACACGAGATTAACGAACAAAAGAGAATGCCAGAGAACGACCAATTTTTGCGTAGCTGTGGCACCGGAGATATTTATAGGACGTGGTTCTGTAGATTTCGAGAGATTATAAAAGCAAAATTTATTAGCGGCGATGTGACGGGAAAATTGTAAAACACGCAGTTGAAGTATAAAGCGAGGAGAGCGAGAAATTGTTATCGTTAACTGGTAAACGTTAACTTGAAATGATCTGAACTTCGTAACGAATGGATGAAATTCGGAAATTCGACCGCTGTATTGTAGACAAAAGTTGACGCTTCTATTGTACGTCAAAAATAATTGAGGAAAATATTTTTTAACATTCCTGGAAAGCGACAAATTATGATAGCAGGTAACGGTGCGTTTATTCGAAGAAATATGTTCGTAATTGTACCACGACCTACCCCGTACAGCAGAAAATGTAACGTATTGAAGGCAAAGAGGAGATGTTACGCGATGTTCTTGTCTTTATTCGATGGTTTAGTACCAAATCAACGCTCAAGAGCGCGATACGAGATCTAGACGTGCTATCTATTATATATATTACCGGCTTGGTTTTATATATTAACAGCTTAAGCGTGTGAAATCCTCCTTTCCGTTACAAAGAGAAGCTGTTCCGTGGTACGAACCCCGAGATCCACCACTCGCGGTACAGAAAGTAATTCTCCAATGCACAAAGTGAGACGAACCACGCAACAGATCCAAAATCCCCAAGCAATTCGAGGAAATATTTGGTTCCGTAGAAAGTAGAGGAAACCTGCTGAAATTTTTCGAATCAACGGACATACGAGACCAGATCTAGACACAAGCAAGACCATCTAATGACTGACCGCTAATGGTATTGTCGATGCGACGTTAAAGAATGGGAGCAGAAGAAGAAGAAGAATATAACTTCCAGAGCACGCCGTTTCGTCCAATCGAACTCAAAGCTCAAATAATTCATCCATCATATTTTCAGCGAATAGACACAAAACGTCAACTTTCCTCAAGCATTTTTACAATATTCTTATTAAAAGATAATCGACTCGCTTGGAAACTTGTACGAACGCGAATCGAGAAGTTCTCCAATGAATTGCAAAAGAGGAGCGTAGGAAGGACGAAGACCCGCTGTCTGCGGAACGTTGTACTTTCGTCTTGAAAGTGCTGGAAACTGCGCGCTGAACGAAGCGGCAGCGTTTTAACGAAACGGACGTTGGTAAGGAGAGAGATAGGGAGAGAAAGAAAGAGAGAGAGAGGAAAAATATGGAGTGGGATTTCGTGCACGATAAAATTGAATTTCCAGCGGAGGGTTACATCCTCGGTTGGGCATGCAACCGGGCCGATACAAATTTATACGGCGGATTCTTGACCCAGAATTGCGGTGTCGTTGCTGTGCATGCTGCTAAATCACGGGAAAGTTGCCGGAGGAGCGTAATTTGAAAGTTGTGTGCGTCCGTTTAAAAGGAATTTACGTGTTTAAAATCCTGTTGAAAGTTGGCGAGAGACGGCAAACTCGACGTCAAGTCGCCGATTGCGTGGCAAGTTTCTTCGCAATGCGCTTATTCCGCACGTGTGGTTAACTTCTTCTAACGAACGTCGTTCGTGTTTTATGAGTAATATCGGCTAAATGCGGGGAAACGTGGAAAATACGACCGATCTGATGACAATGAAAGTTCTTCGAAATCCGACGATTGAACTAAATAAGAAAACGTAATTGAATCGGCTGATTTTTGATCGAATACTACTGTAAGCAAAGTACTAGACGCGGACCGATTAATGCGCAGACCAATTGAGTAAAATAGCCCGTATTACAAATACAAGGTTCCAGCATAATTACGAGTAGAAATAGAAGCTCGAAAGTGGAAAGTAAATTTAGACGAAGTTCGAGCGTTTTCGAGGAAGACTTCGAATTAACCATCGCGTATAGTCTCGTGACAAAAATTCGGTTCACCGGAGCATCTCAGCAGGCAGCTTTTCATGCCTAATTGCTTTCTGCAGATGTATTTTTAACAAGGCCAATTGAAGCTGAATAATATATCAACGCCACGTTGAAACGTTTAATCTGGCAACTTTTCGTATCTCACCCTTGGGACTCCACTTGTGGAATTACATTATTTAATCAAACTTGTGCAGAGTTGGCGATATTCTTGCGCTATCTTCAACACAGCCTACGCTATTCTGCACGTTTCCTCTCGGACTGTCCTGCACAATTAGCGTACTCGCGGGAAATCAGCGTGCTAATGCTCCGCCTTTAACGAGTTTATCTCTCGTTAAGCTGCCTTTTTCTCCTCTCGTTAAGCGTGGTCTTTCGATTAATAATCCCTTAGCCAGTTTCGCTTCGAACGTTTTTCACCGTTTCAAGTTTCAAGCTTGGATTCCAACAGGAATATTTTTAATCTCTTTAATCTCTTATAGCGGAGTCTATGAATTTTGAAACGGTACAAATCCGCCGATATTTTTGGACAAGCGATTTTTTGTTATTTACTTTCTCTATTTTTTTTTAGGAATCTTTTCCTTTCTTTTTGCGAGTATTGTTTATACATAGACACACGGTCAGGTGTTTTTGGTATAGTAAATTTTTCAGGTTTCTTTTTTCGAGAAAAGGTGAAGCCAGATTAAATTTATAGCAAAGTTTAGTTGAAATTTTAACCTTTCAATTCTGCAGACTAAAGGTGCATTTCTCTATTTTATAAATTTCTCTATTTCTTCGTCGCAAAACTACCGGTCAGAAACTAATCTTATTTGTCACACACATTTTCCACTAAATCCTGATTGATTTTATGCATTTCTATTCCTTTAAAACTAAACTTTAAAACTAAAGAAGTGGAATTTAAATAGAAATTTCTTTCATCCACCAGATATTATAATGAATACTCCATTCTGAACATTTCCTACATTTTTCTATGTTATACGTATTTTGTGAAAGTTTGCATTTGAAAATTCGCAGTCTAACAATCAGCATCTACGATCTAAGTCTAAGGGATCGGGTGCACAGTAGGCGATCCTCGCCTGTATTCTTCTGAAAACGATTCCTGTCGCACGATTCACGAAACTCGTCGTGAATTCGTTGACGTGAAACAAACCGTGAAATTATGAGAGTGGTTCGTCGAAGGCGCGACTCGACGTTTGTCAGGCTGCTGCGATCGAAGATCGCGAGAAACGAGTTGAAATATCTCGACGAGTGACTCGATTTACGACGCGACGCTGCAACCAACTATATGGAAACGATAATTTGATGGCAGATCAATCTTACAGAAACGATTTACGGATCGATAGGCAGATGCAGATGAGATATAACGTTTCCTATCGTTCATCGCCCATTAATAATCATCACAACGTTTCCAAGTCGCGTTACAATCCATTTCGCCTTTTTCTTCCTTTTTCTTCGATCAGAAAATGATATTCTTCGGGAAAATCGATTCTTTTGAATCTTCGAAGAATAATGATAATAATAATTTGCCAACATTTTTAAGCATGGGAGACGCTAGGTAATCTACAGACTCGATTGTATTTAAAAACGAAGTAGACGTGAAATATTATTGGTTTACTTAATCGTGCTTACGAAATTACGAGAAAATTCTAACGAACTTTAAACCAGACTTTCTGAATGAAAAGGAGAAATAAATTTCTTGGAGTGTTCAAAGAATGATAATTGCAAGAACTTCTACTACGTTTCCAAACTTCAAGGAGACCAGCCGATTCAGACATCGTTCTATTTAGAAGCAAATGGACATAAAATATTAATTGCTTCGCAGAAGCATCGTGAATTTTAAACCTGATTTTCTGAATGAAAATAGAAATACAAATTTCTTGGAATATTTAAAGAATAACAGGTGCACTAACTTCGTTACGTTTCCAAACATCAAAGTAACAAGTTAATACAAGCTCGGCTCTATTTACAAAACACGTGAGCATAAAATATTGGTTTACTTGGTCATACTCGCGATGGTCTGTGTTTTAAGGTTTAAAGAGAGAAATAGACGTGATGTATCACTGGTTTATTCGACCACCCTCACGATAACTTCCGGCGGGACCTTTTGGCAACAGATACAGACCCAAAGTATTACTACTAGTTTATTCGATCGTCCATAAAATAGTAAACGCGTGTACGGTAGCAGAGAAAAATAACGAAATGAAACGCTAGATAATGTAAAGCTGTGAAGTATTATAGGATCTTGTGCATGATTCTCAAATTCAGCTACAAATGGATGCGTTTCGTCGATTTGTAAAGCTCGTCAGTGTCTTTAAATATAAAGCACAAATCTGTGATTGAATACCAGGTTTTTTTTTCAAGTTACTTTGTTTTAGCAAAAATGGGTCTTCATTCGATTTTTTCCGCTTTACAGCTTTTTAATAATCCTCGTATTCCGATATTTTTATAAGAATTCCTGAAGCCCTTATATTACTATTTCAAAAGTGTCACAATTTAGAATAATTCGATCTTGTGCCTGAAAAATATGAAAACCATTCACGAGGGTTTTCAAAGATCAAACATACGAAAATAATATTTGCGAGTCTTTTAATGTTTGAAATAATGGCAAGCTATCTTCTAGTGACTGTTTTTAAAATACAAAAAAATGTACTCTTTTAGCAATGTTAAGTTGTTTTTATCGTTAAACACATCCTTGATTTAGCGCAATCCCACTGAAAAAGATTTAAACGGCTTAAATACCTTAGACGTAGTATTCCGTCGTAATCGTTGCACGTTCAGGATGAAAAATCGTAGCACGGGGTTTCGAGATGGGGAACGAACGAAAATTCTCACGGGGTGTAGGGCTGGCTTCAGGGCATTAAAGAGTTATACGAACCGCGAGCGAGAAAAGTCGATGGTGCAGCCACTGTTGCTTCTTCGCGATGCTGATAAATTTACAGCGCCCTGAGCCACTGTTTGATACAGGCAATTTTACGAAGGCAGAAATAGGGCCGGGAAGAGAAATACTTTAAGCCTCGTTCCATTTTGAACGCTTAGAAATTGTGTGCAACGACGTCGACCGTCACGCATTAACATTAACCCTTTGCGATCCTACATCGAATTGGATTTCATGATCTATTTCGTTTGATTTTCTTTTTAGTTTTAACACAAACGCATTCTTTGTAACGCTTTAGTATTGAAACATATTCTTTTGCCTTTGCGATATCGCCTTCTCGCATCCAACTCTTCTGAGATCATTTCTCTTGCAATTAGCCAGAGACTAATACGTTAGTTTGGTATTTTTATAGATAAACATTTACTTGTATTTTAGGGTATTACAGCAGAGTACGTGAAATGTGTAAATCCTTTCGTTTTGTTATCTACGTTATTATTTCATACTTCTCGGTCTTTCTCCTATCATTTTTCACTTATACTTCATCTTCCATAAATATCCGTGCCATAACTTCGCTTTATTTCTTCATTTATCGCGCCATGTGGCGAACGAAAATTCTTCTTTCTGTGGGAAAAAAAGGATTGCTCGGTTAATACTTCATAAGTGTCTAGTGTATACCCATAGACGTCACTGTGAATGGAACAAAGCAAATCGCGAAACCTCTTCTTGCAGGAGAAGTTTAAAACCTCTTCTGACTACGACAGCATTCATTTTTCTACCTGCGTTGAATGTGCATTTTTTCCCTCGTTTTTAAAATACCTAGTGTGTATAGGCTACTCTATGTTCTCTTACTCTTGAAGCCTTCGTTTTTCGACACTCTGTAGATGGCTGACGAAGCGAGAATTTAAGAGACGCGAGTGTCTGAACATTTTCTGTCGCTGCCAGTGAAGTTAGTTACAAAATAAATAGAATTTTCAGAAACGAAGATAATACATGGCAATTCTTCCTTTTAGTGTTTTGTGTCATAACGTAAAGATTGTTCATCGCGATTTATAGGCATTTCTATAAATAAATTTTCGCGAACGTTGTTTTGATGATAATATCGTGGAGATAGTTATGGATTGTTATAATATGAGAATAATTATATATTGTTGTTAGTTATTAATAGCTATTTATATAGATAGTTATTAATTTACTACAGGCGTTAGTTATAAACGGTTGTTAATATATAATATATTATAGAATATTAACAACTACGTCTGTGACTATTGTTATACTAATGCTAATGCTAATATTATAGGAATACTTCTGTGTTATTGTACATATAGAAATAAAAATAATTATATGTTATTAGTTACTAATTTATTTGCATATTTGAACGTTGATTATTAGACTCAATTAAATTTGGCTTGCGTGGATGTAGTGATCTAGCACATGTTAAAGCGTTGACGTAGTTTCGAAGTTATGACGATCGAAGAGTAAAAACAGAATGGCTTGAAAGTACGAAGAATCACGACAGTTCAGCAAATTTGTATCTGATTTAATAATTTACTTTTTAATTAATATTCATTTTATTGAAACAGAACGGTTTATTTTCTCTATAATCAATATTGACGACGAGAGATTAAAGAGGAAATGGATGAAGCATTTACAATTAGTAAATTGAAGTTATGAGTTCTTTGCTTTTTTATGGCGATCAGTATGAATCTGTAATTTAGAAGCTCACGGTCTTGCTTCGTGTAAGTCTAATCTCTTCGATACTAAATTTAATTGCATTGATTACTCGTCAGACCTACTGACCTAGTCAACAGCGAGATCGAAAAGAGTAGGACTGTCATTTACGACACGCAATAACATAGATTGGAGACAATCCAGATGAATCATCGAACGAATTTACGTAAAATTATGAAAATATAATAAGTCGTAAATCACGAACAAATGGAAGCAAATCAGTCTTTTTCAGAAATTATAAAATTCGGTCTGATTTCAATTTTTAATGGCTGATGTTTCAGTAAACAATCAGTTAGAGAAAAAAAAAACGAGCAACAATATTTATCATTTATATATATACAGGGTGCAAAAGAAAATATGTGACCCACTTTGGGAGTTGATCGTACACCTAAACACCATAAAAGAGGTTCCTGTAAGCGTACATTCTATCTTCGTTTATGAGACGCAACGAATTTTCTATTTTCATTTTGTGTTATCTAGTTACTTTGAAGAAGATGTTCAAGATGACCGCCTTATATTTCAAGGCAAACCTGTAAACGTCTTGTCACGAATCCGGTTACGTTGCGAATGGTTCTAGGTATTTCTCGAACTTGTTGAAAAGCCTGTTCTATTCTGAACCTTAGTATTCATTTCCAACAGACGTGTTGCAGTGTTCAACAAAATTCTCACAAACGAAGACAGTCAGAGCATACGTTTCTATGAACTTTTCATTCTTTTTTAGATGTACAGTCAGCTCTCGAAGTGGGTCTCACGCGTTCTATTACACCCTATATATTCTCATTACAAAGGCGTCAAACACTGAAAGTACCTAGCATTCAAATGATAAATGACGCGAGCATCGAACGAAGCATAAATTCATTTTTTATTCCTACTGAAACACTTCATTTCCGACACTTACATCGTTTATCATTTTACCTGATCAGTTACCGAGCCTGTTCTCTTCAGCATCGTAAGAATTCACCCCCGTTGAGTCACTCTTGATGACTCTTATTCGTCCACGATCGAATTCCTATACCCTATGCAACCGTCTTTCCTTCCCCTTTCTTTCTTTCCTCATTTGAACCAGCTGAACTCGCGGTCACGGAGAAAACGAGGTAAGAACGGGCTCGTATGAACGTGTATATATAACGGGCAGGAAAAAGAAGAAACTAGCATAGAGGGGCTGTATAGAAGGCAGGAGGTGGAGAGAGAGAGAGAGAGATTCGTTATTGATTCGAACTCCACACGGCTTGGGGTACAGTTGTGGCAGACTGTGTATCGACGATGCACAGGATCGGGCACAAACATTGCGAGGAACGTGCCCTCGGTACGAATGATGAATGACCGCGGCTTGTATAGGCGAATAATCTCGGGGGAATCCCGTTATAGCGGCCGGAAGCAACAGTATCTGCTGGAACAGCGAAAGGATGCGCCAGGCGCGAGCTCCTGTTCGCCGGTAGTTTTATAATTATTAAATATAGCGTTTTGTCAGATAATGAGAATTTATTCGATTCGTTTCTTTCGAGAAATTCTGGATTTTATTTCTGGGTCACGGAATAGAAGGGGAGCGTCTGAGGGTTAAATTTGTTGCGTTTTTGATTTGTCAGATAATGAAAATTAATGTGACGAGATCTGCCGAAGAAAGTACGAATTCTATTTCTGCATCGTGAAATAGCGGCGGAGGTTCTGAGAGTTAATTTCGTTGTGTCGTGTTCTTTGGTTTGTCAGATAATGAAAATTAATTTGACGACTTCTTTTGGAGAACGTACGAATTCTATTTCTAGATCGTGTTATAGAGGAGATATTTTAAAGGTTAATTAGTTAATTCTACACGAGTGTGGAATAGATTTTATGATAGTTTCGTAGGTATCTGGTAATTAAACATTTTAGTTCGGTGGATTTGTTTCTGGAGACTTTCAGTTTCATTTATAAATTTATCGTTTATCGTTTATAACATTTCTCGAATTATGAAGAGATTGTATGATTGCAGGATTAAATTAACTTCTCTTCTCTTTCCTTATGAATGATAAGGAAATTGTAAGGAGTTTAATTATTGAATAAACGCACTCAATTAAATCTTATGACGATTAAAATTTTCAGCGTACTTGAACATCTTCGTGGCCTGTTATAATCTTTAGAAACCCTATGACGAGGTTTTTCTATCGTCGTACAATAACAGCTTCTTGCTATCGCGAATTATTAATGAGATAAAGAAAGGAAAGATGTCTACATCCAACATTAAACGAGCCTGAGTTTTCCCTTCGATCCGGTAATTAAACATTAACAAAGAAACTGCGTTATATTCTTCAAAAAGATTAAGATCGTCCCTCGTCACTGAGAAACCTCTCGTAAAAGAAACATTATGCTTTCTTATGAAGTTTCGTTACGGTTGTAACATTCAAATTTGTTTTACAAAAAATTTACAAAACATAAAAAAATAAGCGAATACGATAAACATTTTAAAAATATTTTACAAAGTTTGTATAATTTAAGTAAATTTCTTTGCTAGTTTTGGCGTAAAAAATATTATTTCTTAATATTTTATCAATTTCTGTTATAGTTCTAGCATTTAAAACTCTTTACTTCCCCCAAAATTTAGATTTTTTAATTATTTGTTACACATTCCAAACAAATTTAAGTTTCGAAAGTAATAGAATAAAATCCGAAGAATATAATTAATATCCAGACTCAACAATATTCGCTATATTTAGGTAGTTCTTTCGTGGTTTTCGATGGATATTATTCTTACACGCTTCCATCCAAAGCTTAATGGGGATTACAAAGTGCACGTTGGACACTTCTTGGAATGCACAGGAATGAAGATTAATGGCTTCTATTTACGTAAGGCTGTTTACAAGTTCTATCTTGGACGGTACCACGAAGTCGAATTGGGAACGATATCGGTCCGAATCATTGTTCGAAGTCGCGTTATGCTCGAAAGTAGGCGGCTTTTGAATTTAAAAAGTCAATGCGACCTGTAAGCGCGAGGAAATTTGCAAATTGAGTCGAATTTTTCGAATAGCCATTGTAAGAAAAGAAATTCAAAGACTTCGGTATTTCTCTTCACGTCGTACCGTTCGCTATTACCAGAATTTCACCTAAACATCTCGTAAAGTGTATAAAAGAAACGTTCAACAAAATTCTATACTCTTCCTTTATATTTTCCTCATATTGCCAATAATACACGAGCTTATGTTATATTCAGAAAACGAGGGAGCCACCCCGCGATTCAAACCGCGAAAGATTTCAAAATTCCATCCGACCTCTTGCAACAGAATATTCCACATTCATCCACTCATTCAATGTCGTAATATAAACTCTGCAATCCGCTGTTTCCACTGTTGCAGGCAAATTTTCGGCTCTCCATTCATCCGAATAATTTCACTGGTGGCTCATTATTCCGCCCTTAGCATACACAAGGTGTACCGCACTTGGCGTCGCGCAATAAATCTCCTTTCTCTTGCCCTTTATTCATTCACGTACGCTCCCTTTCACCCGTCCACGCTCACCCTGTTAAATATTCCCCTCTTTTCTTCCCTTCTATCCGTCTTTGCTCGCACGTCGCAACTCCTTTTTCCTTACATCAGCCTGCACAATGTTTCTGTAAAGCGAGCCGAGCGTTCTGCGCCTGGGTGGCACGGTCGCTGCACGATAAAATCTCGACGACTTTTCACGGAGGAAACTGCACCCGCGTTACAGAGGATTTTCATTCAGCCGGAAACAGTATGAACGGAACACGTTCGCGAGACGTTAGAACGATTCTCTTCCGAGGGTATTTTCAGCTAGTATGATATTCTAGTAACGTCTGATGGTTTAGGTTGAAATTTACTGATACGTATATTTTACCGATCGTTGGGTGCAAGCAGAACTTTCATTCAAATTCGCATTTTTGCGAGATTAGCTCAGCCTGTTAAAAAATTACAATGAGTATTCTGTTGTGGATGTTTTGTATGTTTTTGTATGCTATATATTCTGTTCGCTTTTGCATAAAATGCCGCAGGACGTTAGAACAAGATAGAATAGGAGATTATTCTAAATTCATTCAGAACGCCGTTGAATGTTTAAACATTTTCATTTGCGCAGTATATTTCTTGGTTGCTTGCAGAAAGCAGCAATTTTCTTATCGTCACAGAAGCCGCGAATCTTTAAATAGCCGACCTTTCACTTCACTTTTCTACTTCTACTCTACTTTTCCAACTGTGTAATAAAACTAACATGAAAATCAAGAAACCAACAGAAATGGAATTATGAGATTCTTCCGTGTACTCTTGAAATAATGAAATCAACCATCTTTGTTTGGAATACTAAAATTTAAATTAAAGGCAGGACAATCAACAAATTTTTCTTAGAAAAAAAGCAAACTAGAAATAAATACCGAAGAATATATCGTATGCATATTTTACGAAAAGTCATAGATTGGGAAGCGATCTGATAACGCTTAAATATGGTAAAATTTATGTAGAAATTTGAAAGCGGTCAATTTCTTCGCTATGGTATGTTTAATGTTAAGATATTATACAATTCAGTGGATAAAAATTGCCCGAATGAAATTTGTACAAAAGTGGATATTCTCTATAGCTATAGATTCTAAGTACGATCATTAAGGAGTACGATTCATCGATCTCGATTAACGAGTGGCTATAGCGACAAAATCAATTCGGTTTGATAGCTGCACGCACACGCGTAACCGCACACGAGGAATGCGGTAGATCGTACTGCGGCAGGATTAATTATTTCCGTGATCAGTTTCGTACTAATCATTTCCAAACCGGCAACGTAAACCAATTGAGCACGCCTCTAAACGATATCGACCGTGTGCAACTTTACGTCTAATCCAGTGCAAATTGCTCCAGCCTGATAACCGTCGTGCGCTGTTCATTAGTTTAGAAACGAAGTATTTATTCGATATTACTTTGCGTTAATATTTGCAAATCGATATAACTAGTTTTCCACGAGTGATCTTTTTTTATCGATCTTTAGCGAAAGTTCTTGGTGCAAATGGTGAATATATACTATATACTCTTCATTGTTGTACCAAAAGTGACGAATATAAATGACCAAGTGCTTCATCGCTTGTATCGAAATGATGAATTTCATTTATCACACGTTTTTTCTGCTAAAGTGTATAACTTGCGTAATATAAGCCATAACGAGTCACGCTAGTACGGAATATTTAAGGAATAAAGCGTCTTAGCTGAGAAGAATGTACGAAAAGAAGTTAGTATAATGCTGCGACACATTTATCGATAGTTTAAGTCGTATTTGTATAAAAGTACGTATGTGATAAGTATTATCGTGTGCTGTAAAGGGAGTTAAAAACTAAATAATAGACAAGAATTGAGATTTTTATTCAGTTCGTTTAATAATGGTAGCTCGAATACGTTCAAAATAAATGTTCTTAACTCGTTCTGCGAACGTGCAACGGAGAATTAAATCGGCGCGAAGTTCGAAGTAGAAATAAAGAAGTAGAGAAACATAAAAGTGTAATTTAATTTGAAAGGTTTGTTAAAATGGTAACTGGCAATTTTTATTCAGTCTGTCGAACCGTACAATCTCGCGTTTCCTCCGGATAACTTTCGTTTTTGATATCCTCTGTTCTCTTAACGTAAATAGCGAATTAAATTGGCGCGCAGTTTGAAAAGAAAATAAAAGAAACACAAGGTGAATAAAGTGGAAACCATAAAAAGGCTAGTCTGCTTCGAAAGGTTCGTTTAAATGGTATTTTAGATCTTTTTACTTAGTCAGTCTCTATGTATCTATTATCTTTGAAGTAACTTCTTTTACTATTCTTCGCTTTCGTAGATAAACATTGCGTTAAATTGGCGCGTAATTTAAAATCCCTCGTTAGAGCGAAATGGAATAATATAAAAGGAACGAAACAGAAGTAAGAAACGTAGAAGGTTTCGTTTGAAATGTTTCTTTAAGCTACGACTGAGATATTTTATTGAGTCTGTCGATCAATAGAAACTTGTATACCTTTGAAGTAATTTTTCTTAAATACATATCTAGTTCATTGTATACGGAAAGAAAATAACGGGATAAAATGACGGAAGTAGAAAATAACTTATTGTATGTAAAACATAGATCTAAACATCGATTAAGAACAGAATAGTCGTGACATTCAATGCATTTTCGCTCGGGGGTCATCTGACTCCATTACCATTTTTCTGTCACATGCGATGTTATCGATTGAATATAGTGGTTTGAGTTCGAACTAGAGTTTTGTATGAAATTACAAATAGAATAGAGAACAAGATATTCTGTAATCGGAAGCGAAGTGTAAAACTTTATGTGTAAGTACTTTCACGTACTTGTGCTTCAGAAACTTGCAACATAATTTATGGATAGCTCGAACAGATAAATTACGTACAATGGAAAGAGCAAAAGGCCAACGAAAAGAGCAAAAGCACCACCAAAAACTTGCTTTTGTGGATAAATACATCGATCAAGTACATCGATCTTCACAAAAGTTTCTTTCGTTTCATAAGAAAATAATATATGCACAACGCTTTCTGTTTTATATTATTTTACTGAATTATCTATGATCCATTTTGTTCTATTTCTATTATCATGATCATACATCATTCAATAAAATAATATGAAATATGTCGTGCATCTATTATTTCCTTAAAAAACAGAAAGAAACTTTTGGGACAATCTAATATATCGAAACTCAAGCTTAAAACTAATGACGCAACTTAAGGCTAAGACCTAAAATCAAGACTTAAGACCATGGTTTAAAACTAAGAGTTGAAACAAAGGATAAGTTCCTCGTTGTCCCTCGACGCCCAACAATGGGGCCTAAAATGAACTTAATATATGTCTTAGGATTAAAACTAACTTAAAAGTATAAAGGCAAGCTAAAGATAAATACTAGATAGATACTAACCTAAGGTACATTAAATCGTAGCCTTACTGATTACGTTTTCACGACTTCCCATCCTAAATCTACATATTTCGATGTCTGTAGCTTGTTTCCGCATCAACCAGCGTCAATAAAATTTTCAGCATCTGTATAGCTGATATAAATGTTCAAAATGTGTTCTTTAAATCTTCGTTACAAGCCCAGATAAAAGAAAAAAGTTGAAAAATGTGACTTTTACTTTTCTCGAGATTTCGACCAGGTGCAATTTTTTAAGTAAAGTAATCTGTCTAACTTCTCAAGAAGGAAAACAAGACCCAAGACAATTTGGTACAATTTTAGAAAAGTTATTCGGCTTCAAAGGGTGTTGCAACAATTCTGGAAGTCACTGTATTTGTCTTGAGATTAATTAAACTAAACACACGCATCCTACGACGTTCGTTATCTCTCGGCATGTTATCCCAGGACGTTACTGACAATTTACTAAGTATATTATAATAATAGTAATAATTTACTAAGATAATTAAACACGCGATGTTGGCTGTCTAAACCGAGGGTTAGAACTAATACTTAAATCTAAAACTTGAAAGTAAGCGTTCCCCGCGCGCCATCAATCTCCCAGAACGGTTACATGGATCTTTACAAAATTAAAAGCAAGTGTACACCACGCAACATATATCACCATTTATCACTCGCACAAAGGTTAAATGGATCATCGCAAATTTAAAAGTAAGCATATACTATGCAACATCCATCCCCCACAGAACGACTACATAGATCTTTACAAAATTAAGAGTAAGTGTATTTATCTATTTTATAATTAATCAAAACTAAGATGCACGCATCCTACGATAACGTTATTGCGATAACGAGTTGTCAGTCCAGTCTAGATCAGCAAAAGACTGCGAAAAGAATTTTGCAATTTTGGAGTCTAGATCGAGACTCTGTTAGAGTAGTTCTCAGCTCGGCATCGTTTCTCAGAGATTTTAATTAGCTAACAGTGTAAATGTTACACGACACAAAGATCAATCTATGGAAAACTGGATGCCAATTACCAGATTTCACCACGAGAGGTGGTTTATCCCTAACCGGTGTAGCGCGGTGGTAGAGCTTAGCAACTTAGACACTTTAATCTGTACTCGTGGGACAAGAAACGAAACCTGGCATCAACGAATTCTCACCTATGTATAGCCAATCCTCACTCGTGCATCCATGCCAGTGAAGTGTTTATGCTTGGCTGAATTGTGCACACGACTCCTATCTTGTTTCCTCTGTTCTGACGCTTTGTTTTAAAAGAAACAGTCTGTAAGTTCAGTTTGTCATGCACAGAAAATAGCTTATAGAGGTTTATTGTTAAGATGCGATTGTATATTAGACGCAATAAATCTTTGCGCACAGATATCTATTTGAGGATGTTAGAGAGCATTGTTCATCGTTCGGAATATTTGAAACGCCACACCGAGGCTGTGTGATTTTATTTACAGTTGGTTCGATGAATGATTGTGGAGGATCTATTAGAAATAACCAATCGCAGCAGAATTCCTTCCAAGTGTTCTTTGTTCAACGATGAATAGTATATTAAAGTATATCAAATTTTATATCATTCAACATGACAGTGAAAGTTGTACATTTTATTCAAGATTCGAAACTTCCGTATTCCAAGATTCGGGTGTTTAAAGGACTGGAACTCTAACTTCAAATTTATTTAAAATGTCCGAGCTTGCCCGTTGTAAGATTTAAAATTCCACATCCCTCGTATGTTAAAACGTTATATTTCGAAATCTTGAGATTCTTAAATCCGAGATTCGATGCTTTGAAAATCTAAGATTTAGAATTTTGAAGCTCTCGAATTCTAAGATTCAGAGTTTCGTAGCTCTGGAATTGTTAAGGCTATCGTAGCTACGAAAGATATATTTCACACCATTGTATTTATTGTAACATTTGTATATCGATTAATTAGATTCAAGCAGGTATACTACATTTCGTATCATTTACCGATACTTTTATGTGACTACAAAAATTTGATGCCATAGAAACGAAACGTTGAACACGATAAACGCTTCATTGGAAGATAAAGGTTTTTAATATGCTATATTTCATCAATGGCAAAATACCTATTTATGCGCGTATCATGCCCGTATTGTATTTTTGTGCAAACTTGTTGTTCAGAGACTTCGATCGGGAAGGGTGACTGGATGTGAAACAAGGTTCACGAGGCTGATTTATCGGAAAAACGATATTCGTCGAAGGAACAGCGTCGCTTCTGGAAGGATTAAGGGCAGACGATTCATGGTTTGATATCACTATAAGCGGCACATTATGTTGCCATATTGAATTATGGACGTTGATGGATCATCCTGTCAGAGTATTGAGCCACGTTGTCTCTGGAAAGTATAATTCGTGTTTTGCTACTTATGCTGGTAAGAGAAATGGCATTTCATTCTCTCGCAACTCCAGGCATTAAGAATGGAACTTTACGATTCGAAAAATATTGCTGTCAAGAGAATTTATGGAGTTTGCATAGTGTGATTTATTACGGGCGTCACGAATACATTCTGCAATTTCTGTGTAATAATTTGTTTTGTTTTTATGTCATTTACTTGTGACTGTGTTATTTTCTTTCTGATGATGCAGTGCGTAATTTTGCTGGAGTACGTAATTTTTTGTCTTTTTTTTTTTATTGTAATGGGTTTTCAGATAATTTTTGAACGAAAGCATTTTAAATTGGAAAAGTTCTCTAATATCAGGTGTGCTCTGGCAAATCGATATCGCAAACGTTTGCACAAACCTTCTACATCGGGTTTCATTTGAAGGAATTTTCAATTAAAGTGGATTACATTGACGATGGAAGGTTTGGAATGGAAATCAACATTCGCTCACGTGATTAGATATTATAGAAATTTATAGACATTCTTCCCCTAATTTTTCTACATCTTGGTACATTAATGGTTGTATACAAAATATATTATTGTACAAGAATTAATCTCAATATAGTAATTGTTAAACTATATTAATTCATTCTAATAACTTCAAGACACCTTGATATCTTTCTGCAGAAATTATGTATCAAAATTATTATTAAGTATTGAAAGATTATTAAAAGACGGTTCAAAATACAAGATTCTGTATTGAAAAGGAGTTTCCAGTAAATATAAAATGTTGTTCTTCCATACTATCCTAGCTTTTACTCGTGAATGACTTTTATCCTCTGTGACTACAGTTATTAAAATGTTCAGTTTCTCTAAAATTGTCCTTGACGATAACCTGAGGCATTTTTGGAAGTTCAAGGTTGATACAAGCAGTATTGACAGTGTCCATCATGAATCAGTGGAGCAAATAATTTATCGCTTGAGTGGCCTCCAGCGCTTTCCCGTGATGGGAATGAGATATAGAAAAATGTGTGCATTCGGGAAGCAATCCTATCTTGAGAGCAGATTTCAGAGGGAATTCTAGTATCAAGAGAAACCTAACGTCTTCTAAGGAACAAGAAGTTAAAGTAATAAAAAGCAACGATCTTTGGCTACTAGGGAAGGAATTCTAGTAATGAAAAAAAAGCAGCACAATGGCACTGTACTAAGGAATTCTGTCAATAGAGAGAATGACGAGGAAAATAAAAGGGGAAAACAAAAGGGGCAATATAAAGAGGCGTAATGGTATCAGGAAAAGAATTTTAGCAGTAAAAAAGAAAAAAGAACAGCGCAAGCTGTATCAGAAGAAAATGCAAAAGGAGGAATTCTGTCAATAAAAACAGTAGCAGAGAAATTAAAAAGTCAACTTACAGTACCAGTAGAATACCAAACATAGATAGATTAGAATGCTATACCATTAGAATAAAAAGAGAAAGCATGAGAAAATAGGAGGAGGAGAGAAAAAAGCATTGCAGTGGTATGAAGAGAAGAATTCTAGCAAAAAAAGAGAAAAAGAAAGAAACAAATGAGTTGTTCCTTAAGAGGAATTCTGAGCTACGTGGGAATTCACAACAGCATGGAAAAACAAAGCAATGAATGCCATAAGAATGTTACCAATAAAACAGTAGCACTAGAAAAGAATGAGAAATAATATGTGAGAAGTTTAAGTAGCTAAAAAGGTAATGAATAACGCGAGAAAAGGATTCATTAATCAGGATCAGGATTCTATATTATTTTGAGCAAGAATGAAGTTTTTTTTTCTCGAAATATATGAATTTTTTGTTATTAAATTAATTAACATTCCCAATTGTACGTCATTGTGAGAATTTTTCAATATTCAATAATTATTGTATTGCATGACATATGGTAAAAAAATAGGAATTGCATAATGCAATTTAGATGTATAATCTTTATCACTGAATGGCTGGCTCAAGATTTATTGGAGTGAAAACTACTACTTAATAGCTAATTTCTATTTACTATTACTTAATTCTAGATCTAAACTATATTTAACAAACAAGATACATGGTGGGAATCTAATTAGTCATTAGTTAAATCCTTCCACCTTTATATATACGTATAAATTATGCTATTGGTAATTTTAATTGTAATATTGTTTCGTATATAAAAGTGAGAAAAGTAAACAGGTACTTTATTAAATATTATTTACTAAATATATACATAAGTGTCTCAAAACTATGTTTTCAACTTAGAAATTTCGTTACTTATACCTTTTACTCTTTCTCTGGAACATTTGGCCATAGATCACTTAAGTATAATTCTCAGGATTTTTTATGATAAGCATAATCGAAACGCATACCGTATCGGCGTGTCAAATTCATAGTCAATAACCGATGCTTATATTTGGATTAGGTCAGAGCATTGACTAGTTAACATATGAATGATTACACATGTCTCGTGCCGTCTGTTGGCGATGATATCTCGTTTGAAGCACGACGAATGCATAATTGAATTGCCATAGAAGTGTTGGCTAGTTCGGGGTACAAGTTCTGCTTATATAGGGTGGCCCATTTAACTTGACCGTTCTAAATGTTTCCATTGTCGTTCGTGACGGGACGAAATTTCTCAGTGGCCAACTGTTTCAAGGTAAACGGTCTCGTGATCGGTGAAATTTTAACTTGTAGATCGTAGTATTCTAGATTTCAAGGCTATTCGAAGCACTTCTTCTCAGGCAAAATTCATTTCTTTTTTTAAACAAAAGTCATATTATTATTGGACTGCGAATTTTTATGCAGAAAAATATATAAAATATTTAAAGTATAATGTTCTGTACAATACTTAACAAGTAAGACAATTTTTCTATACAATTATTCTATATTTATATCACATGCAGAGAATATAGTTATTTTATTTTAGTTTAATTTAATTGAATTGAATTTATAATAACTTACAATTATATTTTACAATACAGAATACAGAATATTTATTTAGTTATAGTATCCTTTATCTTTTCCTATATTTTTTATACAAAGAATATCTAACTTTTTATATTAACAATTAGACAGAGATAGAAACATGAAACCGGGTGTATCGATTTAGATAGTTAGATCGGTAGAAAAAGTCGATGAAACTTTCGTTTAAACTGTTCGACGGGGATGGCTTCCGTCTTGATCATCAATTTTGCTGGGAGCAGAAGAAAGACGAGGTTTAATCATCGAACGCATTGTTACCTCTCGAAAAACATTGGGATTGGTTTAAATCAATCACGTCGTTGGAGCTCGTTGAATTCTCATCGATGTCAGCAACGTAATTGGGTTTCCACAGTTATATTCCACAGCAAAATGTACAATTATTGATTTATTCTTTGAAACTTGAACGAGTTATATCTACGCTGCCATAAAATTGGCCTGCAATTGCAGTTATGGAAATTGCTAATAGAAAAAACGAAATTGCCATATCGAACAGCGGTACATGGTATAATTCCGTTCGATTTATTGTAATTTTCAATCGATTTAAATAGTTAATTTATTCATTGGATAAATGTAGTGTTCGTTTCTCTGAAATTTTTATATTTCAAGCATCGTGGGAAAAATGTATAAATCTAGTAGAATTCTAAGAAATAATTTAGAAGCTTGGAAATCTCTTCGAAATGTTCGGAAAAATTCTGCCATATTCGTTTCATTATTTCTTTATTTATTTTTTATCTACTTCGACGTCTCTGTTATATCACGCATTATTCCTTTGCATTATTCAAACGTTTGAGCGGTCTCAATAAAAATACAAATTCTTTGTATAAATTATTTAAAAAAAATAATTAAGGATGAACATTCGCTTACAGTATACCAACGCTGTTCAACATTTCCGATTGCTCCATCGTACAACACATCAAGAACCAACGTGCACGTCGAAAATCTTCAGATATAACAGATGTTTCGATCGTTTCGTAAACTTGCTGACACGTGCTGTGGTCTTGACAGGTTATGTTTGGCGGCGATCTTAAAATTCTAACGTGATCCTCCTGCTACCATCGGCGCAACCACGTTGTGTTCTGTCAGCGGGCTCACTCGTCGTTTCTGTATGCCATACCGTTGAAAGCACCCTCCGTGGCCGAGGAAACCTGTCTCGCAATATTCTTGCCATTTATAATTTACGAGTCGCGGCCGAAGAAGCTTAGGGTCGCGTATCACTTTTTCCTCTTCTGCTTCCTATACGCTGCATCGCGAGCACTATTCTTAGGCCACAGGGAAGGTTCTCACAGTAACAAATGTCGGATCTCTCTCGGCACTTGCGATACGAAACTGAAATATCGTGGTACCGATCCTTTTCATTCTCGTCCACACTGATTACGACTGACTACGACGTGATAATCTTGGTAGTTGGAAATGCTACTGAGAGCTGGGTCTCTGGTGAGATATTTCGTGGCGCGGTTCGATCTTACGGGAGATTCTCGGGACGAAAGTAATATTTGTTGCGATAAAAATAAGGGATACAGATTCTTTCGGCTGAGTATCCATTTAGCAAAGTCACTTATCTAGAATCGGGGAAATATTGATTAGACAAGAATGGTTAATCACTGCTGTACGATAATTTCGGTATTTGGAAGCTTTTTCTGGTGTATTTTACGCGCGATTTTGACGACTGTTCGACGTAATATTGTGAAACGTCTTTTGAATTAAAATTCAAAAAGATACCTCCAACAATGCTTCTCATCGCTACGAGAATTCTCCCAATAATATCTTTCAAACCCTATAGGAATTTTATCAAGAATCTACACAATATTAAAACATAAATTTCCCCGTAATATTTTCCAAACTGGAGATATTTTATTTTCAATGCACTTACGATATCAAGATAAATTCCTTGGCAATTTTTGTCAAAGGCAAAAGAGATTCCCTTGGGTGAAACGAACCTTCAGGAACAGGTGCTTCGTTAAAGCAACAGGGTACGGTTGGAGAACACAATGGCAAGGTTAAACATAATTTTCCTTGGCAATCTGAAATTGACAAGAGAGATTCAACGATATAACAGGTGTACACGGGAAACATCCCAAAGCGAGTGTGGCAAGCATGAAATCTGAAACACAGCGCGAATCGTGTCACGGATCGGCGCTCCTTTGATCCATGAAAATTCAGGCCATGGGTTAGCGTGATCGTGGCACACGGTGTCGTTAGCAGAGCCAGTGAAATTCGCTTTGCCGGAAATTAGGTAACGCAACCGCTATCCGACCCACTAAATACCCTTTACCGGGGCAAAGCTTCCACCCCTTGCCAGAGAATGCTCTCGACCCGTTTATCGATGGATCGATGAACGTGGATAATGACGTTTCGTTGGATTTTCCTGAAATGGGATCATTATTCTTGTTTAATGAGCTCGTTTCCATCCTACGGTATCAGTGTGAGCTTATGAGAACGAACCGTAGGTTCTGAAGAAACCCGGATTGGAAGAAAGGATTCGAAGAATGGGAAAATTTGCAGAAGCTTCGTAACATGTCGTTCTTGAACGTGAATATACATCTTAGAATCTTTTTTTTTTCGAAACTATTTCGATCGTTGAGGCGTGTGCAATTTTTATAAATTCGATACGCGTCAAACCATCATTACGACGATTCTGAGCTTCCGTGTATCGTCGAGTAGATAGCATCGATGAGCATCTGAAAACACGAAACGTCGATCAACGTCTATCATCTTACTATTTGTGTAACTATAATAGCGTCTCAAAATGTAGGTTAAAAAATTCATTGCGACATTATTACAAGGTTTAGGACTCGCTATCTAGTTCGTTCGGAACCACAGATGATAAAAGATTCGTATATTGAATATCGTAATAAAAGTCTTATCAATCGTACGCCATAAGAATAAATATTTTTCCACTCTTGTTCGTGTCCATCGCGTTTAATTTCTTGATATAATTCCAGCGTTCTATTATATTTGCTATTATATTTAGTAAGAAAGTTACACGTCTGTCGTTATTTATTCATTGCAAAAAAAAAATAGGATAAAATCGTGGGAATCGGAGCGGGGAATTAGTTGGAACGAGAATCCGTTGAAAATATTTCCGAAGTAGAGGAAATCGTTAACAGAGGCACACCTGCGTGAACAGAGCGCCATACTAGCTGGACAAGTTCCAAAAAACTTACGGCTCGTACACTGTCGGGATTCACCTGACGGTCTGTCTTGTCACGTTGATTTTCGCTTTTGAACTTCAGATTTCGTGACAGATTGCGACCGACCGCGTGACAGGCGAGGCACAGTGGAATCACTGTTATCGGAATCCTTCACTGTTCAAACATTCTGTTATCTAAACGTTTTTCCCCCTTCCTTTTCTTTACAACGTCGTTCCTCGTTTTATTCATCTGTTTGAAGCGGAAAATGTGAGGCGATCTATGCAGGAATGGTGTTATCTTCCGTTTTGTAACACTAATTAATTTTAGACCTAGAAAGGATAGGGACGAAAAATTAATTAATAATTAAAATTATGGAGAATGAAACGGAATGACGAAGTTGAATTCGATCGAAGTTTGAATGGGAGATTTGATTTATTCTTCGCAGTTTAGAATTGTAATTTCGATTTGAAAGATCGATCGCGTAGACGCTTGTACGTATTTATAAAATACGTAATTAGGATTTAGGCCACATAATTTTTAGTCTTGATATGATTCTATGCCTTAGAACGTTATGTGTGTGATGTAGAAAATTATATTCTACGTTAAATTCCATATAAGATTGTAATTGCATTGAACTTTGAGGAATTACATCGAAATTATCTGGCTTTAATTATACTCGTGTAAAATAATAATTATTTCTCATTTTTTATCTGTTATAATCGTTAATGAGGATTCTGCACGCTTTGAATAATATTTCCTCGTAGAGTGTACAATTCTTCACGTTCTAATTGGCTTTTAATCGGAACGCGTTTTAACGAACGACGATCACAATCAATTTGCGTCGCAGCTGCAGAGAAATGGTATGTAAATGCGGCAGGTTTAACCGTGACCATCTCAATTAGTCCGGTTAATAGAATCTAATGGCTCTGGGAATGTATTAGCGAATCGGTTCGATGAAATTCCGTTTAATAGAAAACCGGACGCTGAGCGCGATATTAAGCGCTTCTGATACGACATATGGTTCCTTTGCATTCCTCCAAAGCATCGCAATAACTTCGTTTGATAAAATCTTCGATATTCCGATAAACCGTTATGCGTTTTATTGGATTCTATCTTATCATCCTGTGGAATTTATTCCCTTCATTATTATTTATCAAATTATAGTCAGGTTGCAACGTGTACGAATCGTACGAATATATTATTTTATAATTAAGCTATTATAAATTATATATTTCTTTTGTAACCGTATTGCTTGTGATCGAATGTTCATTACTTTTGAAAGTTAATAACATTATCAGTCACGAAGTTATAAAATTATAAAGATCTGTGTTTAAGAAGAAAGACTATCGTTCTTCCTATCATATTTTTCATATCGTTTAACTTTCATATTAGCTTCATTTATTTCCTCGTGTTATGACTATTATAGTAACTACAAGCATCGAACTGTCGCAACATCTGATTTTCTTCAGATAATGATATAAGTTTTTCGACCGAAGAAGACCACTTCATTCGTCACTTTGACTCTCAAATTCTTCCAGACATAGCAATTTCTTTCTTTCTTTACAGAATCCCTTATTTTTGTACATGGTTTTTTACGAATATTGAGAATGATTTAATAATTGACCAAAAGGCGAAGCTTGTGCTTTTAATACAAAAGCATAATATAGGAGCATTTCTTTGACAGTCAGAAATTGATCGAGCAATTCTGACGATTTCTCTCATTAAACCTCGAACTGCTCTGTTTCAGTGATGGCCGACTGGTAGAGGGAGATCAGATATTGGCGATAGATGGACAACCACTAGACTCGAACATCTCTCATGAACAGGCAATCTCGATTCTTCAGAAGGCACGTGGTCTGGTTGAGTTGGTCGTAGCAAGAAGCGCCCAAGGTAATTTCAGTTCGATTTTTTATTCCTTACGGTGCGTCAGTCTCATCCCTGAATCCAATTTTTTCATCGTTAAATCTACGGTATTTTTCCCCGGAAGAGCGGAAGTTTTATCCGAGGAAAAATTGCTATCGAGTTTTATCAACTAATTTCCATTCTTCAAAGAAAGATTTTTTAAGCTTTATTTTTTTTTAGGTATATAATAAGATCTTATCATGCAGATTTATAATTTTCATAAGAAGTTTTTGTGCGAGGCATTGCGATTAAACGTAGGTAAAATTTGATCGTATGATTTTGCAATTTTCACGAACAAATCATTTTTCCACGATCAGTAAACATCGAAATGCAGAAATGAAATTTTGTCATGCAAATTTCTTCTTTTTCTTCTAATTAGAAGATGATAATTTTCCGTCTCTAGATATGTTGAAAAACAATATTTAATTTTTCAGAAAATCAGACAATTTGAATTTACATAGAAGTTTTCAGTTAAATGTTAAAGAAACTATTCACGGTAATGCGTTTTAACATCTAGCGTCTTTTATCTCAGATATTAATTTCCTGCTAATTGAGAGATTTCACCCACTAATTATACACACATCTGAAAACATTCATACAACAATCGTCAGAAATGTTTCGTAGCGTGAAACCGAGAAGCATCTGTTCTTCGTTTCGTTGTTTTATTGACCAACTGTGAAATTGTTGGGCAAATGACGCAAACAACGGCCTGGTAATTGAATTAGCCACTTAATTTCGAATATGATACTCGGTGACCAAAGTATCAAGCCAGTATGAACTACGGAGTTTGTAGAAGTTTCGAATAACTCCGCGATGCAGAAATGTCATGTGCACCGGGCACTAAACTAGATTAACTGTGATGCGCAGGCAGCCAGATTGCAAAATTCGAGTAAACAAGAAAATGGAACAGAACGGACAAAAAGTGGGCCAAATTCCATCAGAGGATTTGCAATTAAAGTTTCCATTTTTCATATAATTAAATGTATTCTATCTTTTGAACAGTTTTCTCTCTTCTAACGATTTTACCGGGAAATATGTAACTTTAAGACCGAGCCATGCGAACGTTGTACACATTTTTAACTCGCTAATTTCACTTTTGGCAGCAAGAAGGATTTTCACTGTTTTAAGAAAAGCTTTAGCACGAATATGAATTATGCGAAAAATTAAGTTTGTTGGCAACGATTCTCTCTTATTTTCTTCGAACATGAAAAATTTGCTGATAACAGGGAAACGCGAGGGAGTTGAAAATGACAGAAAAAATACAGCAAGGTTAAAAAACCCATCCTCCGAAATTTCGTATATATGAGCTAAACCAAAGGTTTATCGATAGTAATCGCTAAACTGTGAATTTTTATGCATGTACGATAAATTTGAAGGTAAAAATGCAAACAATGTATATAGTATATAAAAATGTATAAAATATCTAAAATGGAATATCGATATACTCTATAGAACAGAATGCAATATACAAAGATGTATAAAATATCCGGAACGGAGTATCGGTAATTTTATATACTTTTGTATTTTTCCCTCTACCGAGTTATTTTGTCCAACTACCCGAGATATTTTTTCCAGGTGCCAAAATATTTATTTATAATCTTTATGGAGATATTAATTATGAACATATTAAATAACCAAAGAAGGACTTAAAACGAAATTGAAAATTAATGTCAATAAACTTTGCACGTATATTTAGTGGTAATCAAATAAATTGCTGCAGAGATACGCAAAATCAGAGGGGAAATAAACCGACGAAACTGATCGATTAATTTAGTAGAATGTCTGAAAGCAAAGAGAACCTCGTAATTTCTAGTTGCAGAGGTTGTCTGTGTGCGTTTAATTAATTAGGCTGTTTTATGCCATTTGTTTGCCTTGCTTTCCAGTTTTAGTTTATCCGCCGCTGTTTGAAATTTTCATTCGTTCGAGCATACAGAATTTTACGAAGAAGCATGGCCAACTTCCCGGCAACTTTGTCCTTTGTTCTTGTAGCTTTTAAAAGTTCTTGCAGCATTCTAGTTTCGCGTCTCACAATCGGACTGGGGGAATAAATGAAAGTTGGAGAAAAAGCCAATTCCCGTTATTGTTAACTGATTCTCGATAAAAATAAAGGCCGAGTCGAAGTTTAAAAAGAGTATCAGAAAGAAACGAACGTTCGTTTGTTTCCTGATCGTGCTTCGATTTGGCCCAACTCGTTTCTGGTTAAGATTCTTTAATCTTATTTCTTTGGATATCTTTCTTCTGATCTTCTTTCGTTCAAGCTCCCTTCATCTTGTTTATTTTAATAGAAACTCTAAATTAAGATCTTTCCTAGTTTTGGTATAATTTATTAATATGAAGATATAATTAATCTGTATTATTATTTTTTATTTAGAAAAAAAGGTTACGATTAATCTGTGAACAATTTTTTAATCACAATTTTCTAGAATCGTAGAATTAAGATTCAATAAAGGTTTATTTTAATAAAATTTAGATTCAATAAAATTTATTTTCATAAATAAAGTTGAAAGGACACGTAAAGAGATGGAACATTTCTTATAGGGAATTAGAATTAGAATTCATAAGTTAACACGTGTTTTCCAGTTAATAGGTTAAAATAAATTCTTCTTTGGTATTCTGTTTCTAATTTATTTTGTAATTAATTATTCCACAATGAAATTGACAATTAAAGTTCCCTTTGCATATAGATAGATTAATTTAGGAACCAAGAAACAAAAGCGAACAAAAATTTTGTTTTCTAACAGAAGTTGAAGAAGTTTTATAGAATATTTCTACTGTGCGAGAGATAGTTTCGATGGCGATTCTATTTCAATTTCTATTATTTTTTTGACGTACGTCACGATTTTTCTCTTAATTAGTTATTTAAAGTTTTCAGGTTGACAAGTTGTGAAATCATAGCAAAGAAAATTTCCTCGTTCGTTTATTTTCTTTTCTTCGTGGAAAAGCTTCAGACCGAAGTTATATCTTCTTTCTTATCACTTATAACAATCTCTCGGGTAATTTTTCGCTGGGAAAGTTAGCTTGCGGGAAAAAATTACAAAACTCTACAAACTTTTTCACTTTTTCTCGCATCATCCAACGTAACACCTATTACCTGTTGCCTAAGGATTCTCCCAACCTTTATATTACAAAGTCTTATGCTACGAATACATCTTCTTATCGTCTTGTCGACAGAAACTTCACATTTTTTTACTGCGAAATATCTTAGCTTACCCAAAAAAGGAAATTAAATTCAGCAAATTCCTTCAAATTGCATTGCACTGCATTTTCATTCTACACAATAATAATTTCTTACGTATACTCTATTCTTCATTTCCCAAGATTTATACTGCCTCTTTTAACAACTACATTAATTACTTTATAGAAATATAAAAAAGAGTGAAGAAAGAGTAAAAAAGTGAGAAACAAATAATATCTGATATACCATAACAATGTAATCATTCTTGAAAAATTACTATACTCCATCCCCAACCTTCCAAAATTTTAATTTTTCTATCGTATTAAAAAAAAAGAAATTCTTAAAATTAAATCTGCTTCCGAGAAACAAACTTCGAAGGAATGAATGATTTCTCTTGGTTGCATGAAAAGACGTTGGGAGCTCTTTGCCGACGGATGAGTTGTCCGGAGCCTCGAGTTCGACAGCGGCCGCGGGAGCAGGTGTGTCCATCATCAGCGGCGTTGTCAGCGGGACAACGAACCAGGTCAGCTCCGACAAGGATCAATCGGTGTCCACGTCGTCCGTCGTTACACCAGCGCCGACCCCGAAGTCCAGCCAGCCGGCGAGCACCGCCTCGGCGGCAACGCCGACACCGACACCGCCGACCTCAACCCCGGTACCTGGAGGCCTCGTTGTCGAAAGGAGCCCCTCCGCCGTCAGCGACGCCTCCAAGAGTGGCTCTGACATGGTGGTAAGTCTCTTCCTTTCGTTCTTTTCTCGCTTTAATTTCATTTGTCTCCTTTACACTTTATAGTAGTCTGTAGCATATACAGGGTGTTTCATAACTTGTGGGACCTATTTCAGAAGTGGACATAGCAGCGTATAAAATGTTTGAAAATACCGTTATTTTATGTTTTTTATGGACTATATTTTTTATGGATTAATGTACGTATATTATTGCAGGCAGAGGCGCGATACCGAAAGTGTTGAATTCTTTTCTTTTCTTTTTTTTCTTTTTCTAGCAGCCAAGCTATATTCGAAAGTTAATGCATGGGAATTTTTATGAGAGGAAACGTTTTATTTGAATGCGTGTAATACAGTTGTTATAAGCGAAAGTTTTATGAACGAACTCCGGATACATATTACGGACGAAACTTTTTAACGCAATAACCGAGATATCTATAACCGTTTTATAGGAAAATTGGTAAATGGTGAGCAATCAGGTTGCAGACTAGTTTGTTTTCATGTTGGCAGACCGTTAGTAGTTTCAACTAACTACGAGTGGTATACAGAGTTTAACTTTGTTTGTAATTCCACTATAGACGTTATGCGAATATGCTAAAATTTATGGCAGAGATGATGGACAGAGAGTACTATAATTTATGGCAACCTGGAATAAGCAATTCTCAAAAATTACTTCCTTTTTAATCCTCTGTTCTTCTTCATGAATGAACACAAACGTTGAAATCAACCTTCTTTTAATCACGACAGATTGGTAATGAAATTAGTCACCTGCGAAAGTCTTCGTGCACTTTAAAAGAAGACAATTTGTATTAAAATAAAAGTTTGGGCATCTTACATCAAGATAGCTAAAAATTATCTTATTATCATTTTAAGATGCTCATTTCAACATACTAAGAAATAAGTATGTTATTATACCAGATTATAGCGTACATGCTTTACCCAAATATAAATAGCCGTTTCCCTTTTCTACTCTTAAAGATACGACCCAGAAATAATTTTCTGTCCACCATGAAATCTTACCTTTGAAACAATTAATATCTTGCTTGAAACTTTCCTTCAAACAGTAATTACTTTCACACATAATTCCATCGAAAGATTGCAATGGATCACCCTGTGAATACAAAGTTACCACAGATTTCAAGATATACATAGAATTCATGAGATTGGAAATGCAATGGAGGAGGAATGGCCTTGACCGGCCAATACGTTTGATCTGCACTTTGGTCCTCGTTTCTACTTCTATTATCACCATATTCGCGTTATCGATATTTCCAATACCGTTGCACTCGCTACTACCACCGCTGTTCTTGCTTCTACTTCGATCGTTCTGCTGTTACTATCACTCTAACCCCAACCGTGTATCAACGAAAGGGTTTATCGCGGTCACGGTATCAGTTAATCCTCGCACTATCACGCCGGAAGATTTAGTCGATCATTAAAGCTCGCGAGCAACTCGCAACCGGTAAGATGGAACGAGCTGTAATGAAGAAAACCACATATCTTCCACATAGACCTTCCACATAGAAGGAATTATTAATATCTCGCGCGCGCTTCTAAATTTCTTGAATTCACGTACACGCCAAGGATAACCGGTTGTCTGCTATTAAAGTCGTCCGTTTTAAATACTTGCGCTTTGCGTTGTTTAAACTCCTCTTCCGTGTAACTGTTTTATCGATAGACAACTGTGGAAATTTCATTGGTTACGTATCTGGTATGATGGAACGACAGGCTTTTAAAATAGAAGACTATCAAATCTAAAATTATAGGTTTTAACGTTCTTCTTCGTTGAACGATTACTACGTTGGATTTTTAGCAAGAGAGGGTAGATTTTTATGCTAATTGATATTTTTATGGACGAAATCGATGGGATGGGACTTGAATAGAGACTTGTTTTATCTGTTAGAAACTGTAACGACGACTCCACTATGGTTTTGTTGTTTTTCTTCTGTATTATGTGCATTATATGTACTTTTATTTTGCCCGAGATAGTAGTACGTTGATCGAATTAACCGACACCGCGAAGATAATTAATCACGGGACTAATGTTGCGTAGTCAATAAAAAAGATCATTCAGAAAGAACAGTCTCGATGTTAGGGATAATGGTACATTGATCATACTAAAATGACAGTCTATATAAAGTGTCTTACTAAAAGGCGACCTTTATGAAGCGGAATGAAATTGAAAATTGAGAAATGAAGTCTCGTAGTCAGTGTGAAACAGAGATGAGACACTGGCAAATTTTTATATTTTTTAAAAATATTTACAGAAAATTTTCACGTTAGCTGGTGCAGATGCGTATCCAGAATTTTCTTTTCCTTCGAAATTGCCATTTAGTGGTTTCGAATAGAAACACTTTCGTTTAAAAATTAAAATCGAATAAGTGGCCAATATCGGAGAAATAGTTAGTGCTAGCGCGGGAATCGAATTATGCCGAGCGGGATTACGAGGGATAAAGAAAGTTGGTTGCAGTTAAAGCATTGGAATAATAAATGAGATGCATGCGTTAGAAACGAAGATTTTCCACGTAAATAAAAATTGTAGATTGATCTTGGTTTTTAGGATTTACATCTTTTAAAAAACTAAATAAATTTTTCCCTTCCTGCATCGTTCAGCATTTAATCTCCGGAATTGGCAAAGTTAAATAAAAACTAAAGTTAATCATTCTAATTTACGGAGTTTATTGCCTATATTTAATATGAAATTTACATCCTCCAAAAAGTGAAATAATTTTACTTTTGAACTCGCGCTGCTTACGATTTAAAAACTCTACAATTAACTAAAAAAAAATGAAAGTAAAAATAGGATATTTATTCCACTGTACAGGGTTTATCATCGTGTTCTACATAAGCTTTATATCCTTGAAAAATTTAATAATTCTCTATTTCTTACTTATCTTCTGAAATACACTACCACTGAAGAAAAATACCATTTACCATTAAAATTCTATGATCAAAGTTCACGGTGGCTCATTATACAGGAAATTAGCAGAACTTTGTACCTAAGAGCATAGAAGAGTACTTTCTAATTAAGTACTTATTTTACGTATTCGTCCATCGTCTATTTCATCCCTGTACCAACAGAGAATGATTAAAAGTTCTTAAGGGACTTAAGAATACGAGTAATTTTAACGCTGGAAAAGTGGCGCGAAGGCCTAATGACGTGGAAATCCCTGCCTTATGGACGGCAACAACCGTTATTACAACCAAATTACGATGGATCGATATTTCTTTCTACGCGCGACAGGATTCATTTGTTACGATATCGATGAATCAATGTAAATTACATCGAGATTGCGGGCGGGTCGTTACATCGATTCTCGTTTACCGGAAGCGGTACACCGGTGCACCTAAGCGGGGTGTTCCAGTTAATTGCGTCATTCGAGTTGTTTTTAGAAAAAAAAAAAGCAAAATTACCTCTTCCCCTTATGTTGATAATTTTATGGGATCGATATTTTTGTTTGCGGAAAAGATACACTATAATAGCATCTCTTAATTGAGATATATTTTGCATCGGTTAAGACTTCCATCGATATACGTTTTCTCAGAGAATGATGATTTAGATGCACGAAAATAAATATACTAAGAAGATAGGAATCTTTTGGAAGCATGAAGCGTACTACATGGTTAATTTTAAATTGAAATACAATTGTGTATAGCTACGTATATGAACTTAGAAGAAAATGAAAAACTCTAGCAAGTTCCTGTAAATTTCTTCCAGCTCTTCTTCCAACTCGGCAAAGATAAGTGTTTTCCATAAATTTATTTATCGCAAGAATATCGCACAAATAATCGTACGTCGCAAGGAAATTCTTGAAAGATAATATCCGTGAAATTATCGTTTCCTCTTTACATTTCAATTTATGGAGTTCGTTAATACGGTTCTTGAGTAGGTCATACGTACGTGTATAAAACAGACTTAGGTCTGCATAATCTGTAATAAAATATACGATTTTGAATATACACCTGCAATCACTAAAAAGTGTAGCAAAAAAAGTACGATGTATGCCATTCTGCGAGAAGATATCCGTTTGGAAGAAATCCGAAAGAAATAACCGTGGGAAAATATTTTTCTTCTGCGATATTTTTCCTCGGAAACCATTCAAGTGGTTCGTGAAACATTCTTCAGTATTTTTACCAAACATTCGGTAATTTAATTTTCCTTCGCGTTATTAGATATAATATACGTACAAAACCCTCTAATCTGCTAATTTTGAAAATGCATAAAGGATAAAGGGAATTATGTGTACACACATTATCCTTTACAATGATATCTTTGTATTCTCAGGACGCTAGTGGCGTGCATAGCGACTGAAACAGACGTGCTTTGATTAGCACTGGCAGATATCTGATAATCTCTTAATAGCATTACGATTAGACTGCTTTCGAGTATGTTTATCATGTATCGATATAATCACGTTGTTCTCGCGTACCTGGTAATCGAACGACAAACATTTCCATGAAGCACAGTTGCCTCCCTATGGACAAAAGCCTTCATTGTTCCTGAGGAAACACAGCTGTAATCGATTTCCGGTTTCTTCTTATTTTGATCCAGGAAATTATCTAACGAAATCGATAATTTTAATGTACGCTCCTTTGTATCTGTCTGTTGTTTAAAATTCCATTGTAAGAAAAAATCGTAAACAGTCGTCATGTTCATCGATCGTGTTAGAACTTCCATAATTTTCCGCGATTTTTTTCCTCCCAAGGAAACCAAATTGAGAAGGATGATCACACTTAACATAAAGTATGCCATAAATCGTATTAGCATGAAGAACAATGTCGACCGTTAAAGTAAGTTTCTTAATAACGCGAAACTACGAATATTTCTTCTAATAACGATAAATCGAATGTAAACGTAGATAGAAAAAGAAAAGGAAGAAAAAAATTAACGAATCATCGTAATTTGGAACAAGCGAGACATACTATTGCAAGTAGACGCGAGAAATACGATAATGTATATTCCGAAATGATGGAAGACATTCGTCCAGACCGGCTGCACGTTATTTTGTTACGCTTTTTACCCTCGTATCTCCCTCGAACAGATCTATCTTCCTGGGGAGTCAGTTTCGCAAGAGCTTTCTATTTTCTCCTCTTTCTACCAGCGCTGTTTTTTATTTTTTTTTTTTTTTTTTACCTCGCAAACGACATCCCGACCTTCTACCAGTTACGGCGTGAATCAATTAAAACGAGTAGAATCACTTCAGCATGACAGATAGAATATTCAATAATTTAACATTTAATTCATAGACAAAGATAAATGTCAAAGATAATGCGTAGATATGAGTAAAGACTTCTTTGAATTATGACGGTAGGATTTATTAGTTTATTGTCTTGCATAGTAGTTTACCAACTAATAAGATATTTAAATCGATAAGTTATACGAACTGTAGATTATATAGATTTCCTTTTTACAATTTTATAAATTTTCACCAAATCGGATAATCAGATATAGCGTGTAATTTGTAAAATTTAATTCGTTTTATTATCAAGAGAATTTCTTATTACTATCATTCGTATTGTCTTGTATAATAACTCGTGATCTGTAGCGTTTTAGGAATAATATTAGAGAGATAGTGACGAAGAATTAACAAAGATACAACCACATTACGCAATCTGGTAAATTTTATTCAGTATACGATTGATTAACTTTTCCATCGATTTTATGTCTGAAATTTGTTTCTAATGGAACTGATTGCGTTGTACGTTGAGAAAGTTGGTAGATAATTTTAAGTGACGAGAAAGTATCGATGTATCATCGATAGTACAAGGTAACAGAGGCTGAATAGAATCGAGTTATTTTTCTTCCAATTTCCTTGATTAGTCGTGTCATTTGTTCCGCGGAGGAAGTTTTATTTATTCACTGGCTGGTTGTTGCGGTTTCATACTTGCTAATGAGGGAAATTTGTCGTTGTAATTGTTCTCGGTTTAATAAAACAGCGAAAGTTCTTGCTGTTGCGTAAGTAAACAGCAGATATAAACTGCTTGTAATTTTTCCTTCCTTTCCTCCTCTTCTTATGTTTCGCTGCATCTATTTTTACGTTTCATTCGTGTTCGTTTATTACATAATGTTTAGCATACCTTGAAGTTAAAATATGTACAAGTAAGTTTACTATTATCGCAGTATTCTTACAGCATTAGCAGTATCTTATTTTTATTCGTATCTTTCTTATTCCATGAAAAACAGTCTCTTCGTTACTATTATTTTATTATCGTTCATGCAATTGTTATGTAGGATCTAATTTTCACTCGCAACCTCGTCATGCTCTCGAAAACACAGAAACGATCTACATTATGGCTGTTACTTATTATCTCTCGACACGAAACGTACTTCTCGGATTTCATCGGCTTCCTCCAAAATACAAAAGAATGCATCTCTTCTGTTATCCCCTACACAACATAGTTCCTACTTCAGTTTCCCTGCCATTCACTAATGCTCGAGAGATACCCAATGATAGCAATCAAAAGTAACGATCAACGAACCAGAAAGCTCGAGTCCGATCCAATAAAAAATTTTTCCAAATGAAACCACCAAATCCAAACTTGCAAAATTTCACAAAACAGCCCATTCAAATGAGAAAATCAACGAGGAAGTGCTCGTCGTGTTTGAAGAGTCTTGTAACTCCGAGACTAATGATATTTGGACCCATTTTTATTCAGATCTTCTTTGCGCGTTTCGATGTGTACTACACCGACTGGCAAAAATATTTCAACGCTTACCGCAGAAACTTTTGACGCTCGTATCGCGTGTGTTATACGAAACACATTGAAATTTCACGAGCACTGTAACGAAACACGACTGTCATGATTATATTGGTCAAATTAAAAACCAAACTGGATACGTATACAGAAGCTACAGGATGTGTACTGCAAGTATATATTTAGTCAAAAATTAGTATACCTACTGTATGAATAGCCATCTGAAGCATATGACAAGTATTAAATATGATATATTCTCCGTGGTACCAGCTTATCATCGGTATTTATTTTATTGCCAAGCTCTCTTTTGGTGACCGCATTCGAGTTATTGCAGCTAAGGGACTCAAAGCTCTTGGGCTCGTATTTAGAATATCAAATGTTTCCCGCAACATCGATACTTTGCGTACGCTGTGGTGTTCCTCAGCTCGAACTCGTCTGGAATTTCGCTCATGTCAGTAATTTGGGCCCCGTATTATTCAGTCCATATCGTCATGCTCGATAGAGCATAGCATCGTTTCCTTCGATTGGCGATTTCTCGTCTGAACTCTCCCATGCAAACTACGTCTCGCAACTATGAGATCGAACAATTAACTTAATAACACTGGAAAAAAGACGACTTATGTCTGATACTGTGCTAGTTTATAAATTTCCCAGAGGCGCTGTATCTCGCAAAACTTTACACGCGCTCCGACTAGAACTATCACATATCACTCATTTTTTGGAAATTGCACAACGAGTACTGTCGCTTTATCGACTTTTTCGCCAACTCGGTGCATTCTTTTAAGAGATCGCTTATCAACGATCCGAACCATTAAAGTTATTTAAATAATATAATAATTAAATGGTCCCAACAAATGTCTCGAGGTTTATCAGTGCGATATAATGCATAAATGACTTTCGTTGTACGGAATACCAGCGTAAACGTCGACCCTTTTATAACTCTGGTAATATCGAAGAAAGAAGAACGACACCGGAATACCTTGCTTAGGACTGTAGTATTTATTTAATTCTCCATCCGCAGCACAGTTATTCTCCCCTACGTACTCTTCAACTTCGTCACCTCCAACTTTCGAAACTCCCTGTACAGGTTTTCCAGTTATCGAGCTTTCTCGCTGTACTTATTGACAGCAGATCTGACGTGAAAGACTGCAGCCTTTTTCACCCCGCAGGGGTTAACGATATCCTCGTCATCGGTAGTATCATCCACGCGAACACCGGTTTGGCAAACACCGGCTGCGTGTAATGCCTCTGTCTGGCTCGAGTTTCGTCGTCGAAAGCTCAGCTCTCGACTTCGAGATGTTCGGCCTTCTTCTTCCTTCTGCTCCTTTGTGTCTCTCCCTCGAACGATAAAGGCCACGAGAAAGATCTGTCGCGTCGCGATAAAAACCCTTTCGATCGATCGCCCGTGTAATTGCCCTCGTTTGGATATATCTTTCGCACTTCTGATTTTCTTCCGTAAGCTAGCTTTTTTCTTTTTCTTTTTTTTTCTCCGCTCGTTTCTTCTCGCTCGAGTCGTTTCACGGCGAGACCGATAAGACGATTGGAATGGAAATGAAGTTATCGTCGAGGTGTTCCAGCCATTTCGATGGAAATGGTCTCGTGATGACCGCCCTCCAGAGAATTCGTCGAACTTTCTCAGGTATTCGCGCTGATTGATGAAGTTTGATGAAGCTGAACTCTAAAGAACCGCGTCATTTTTCTTGGCCAGATGAAGGGGCTTCTGAGGAAGTTCTGGCTGGATTTTCTGCACACATTTTTCCATTACGAGCATTCGATTGTTACAGGATCTGGTTTCTTCAGGCTTCTTATCTGTTGTTCGAAATTAGTCTTCTTCGCGCGATCAAGGTGTATCTGTTGAACTATAGTCGCGTTTCTAGGAATTTCGGCATTTCGAATTCGCGAGTTTCTACTTAGTTTAGAGTTTTCCTATGAGAGATATTATGAGACAATTTATCAATGTCGTACTGGTTTCCTCTGCTAAGTGAGATAATTATTTTGTACCAATAGAAGAAGCATTTCAATCTTTTTTAAATATTCAAAGTTCAATTACTTATAAAGACTATGAATAGTTTGTATATTTAGGGAAAGAGGTTGTTTCAGCACGTTAAATATTTCTATCTTTAATTTCATCAAATTAAAAATTAAAAAGTTAATGACGAAATTGTTTAATAAAAAGAAAAATTAAACGAATATCGATATTAAATTACAGAAAGAATTGTTCCATAAAATATACATTTTATCCTTCTTCGATCAATTTATCTTTCCAATTTCTTTGGTGAATTGACACATGATTAATAACTCGAGGTTATAAACTATTATGGTGCAAACGATCTTTACAATTCTACAATTTTACATCGAATGAAACAATCATCTGGCTGGTAATTCTTAAAATCGTAAGACTGCGATAAACTTATGGAACTCCCCTTAATTATTGGTAATTAAATTTTATGTTGCTAGTTTTGCTTGATTTGCAAAAATGTTCAGTGTTATTTATTTATTTAAGCGAAGGATCACTGGTCCGAACGTAATCTGTAATTTTTTAATTTCTAAATTTTACTAACATTAATCCAATCATACACGAGAGGATCTTGATATTTTATTTTATAGTATTATTTTATTTCAACGAAGGATCATCGATAAATAATAATCCGAAAATAAAATTTTTTTTGAATTTTATTGATAATGTTAATCCAATTATACACAATGGGACCCTGGTATTTTATTTTATAATACTGCTTGACGAACGTGGAATGTATGTCAAAGAAAATTGTACAAATTCTCCAATAACTGGGATAAGAGTAATTTGCCGGAGACGTGAGTGGTGCTTAAACCGGAAGTAATTGGTCGAGGATCGATAAAGCCAGTTCTTCAGACTATTCTTCCAGCTGGCGACGGTTCGTTTTTCTCATGAGATTAAACCGAAAACTAGAATTCGGTTTAATAGAGTGCAAATAGGAAGGCTGTCGGAGTAACACGTGATTTTCTGCTCTGGTAACGCGCATGACTCGCGTTTTTGCTCTATGAACACGAGCAAGATGGTCACTAATTACGTCAGATCGTCTCATTACACGTCTTATTACGCGGTAGCTTTGTTTGCAGTGTAATTGGGCCTCCACTGGAATTTTAAATATTAAATTCGAGCAAGAATTCGTTCTCAACGAACCGAATGGTTCAGTTAATTGAAGAAATTAATTGAAACAATTAGCGAAAGAAGCGCATAGTTCAATGTGAAACGTAGATAATAAATGAAATTTAAATATAAGTCGCTTCTTTTGTACGTGTAATTCTTCCAAATCTTAGAAATAATACATTTACAGATATTTACGTGTTTTTCTATTTATTAGAGAATAGTGAAAATATCTCGTTGTATTTATTATCGTATTGTACCATAAGTTGCGAGCGTCACTGAATTTGCGAGTTACAAGTTGCGACTCGGACAATTCTGTGTACAAATAATTGTTACAATTTTATAAATCACGATTTACGTGCCACCAACCCGTAGAAAAATAATTCAAAAAATTCATCGTCTTTTCTGTGTCCTTTTTCTTACACGTAATTAGAAAAAGAAAGAGGAAAGAGATTTTTGACTTGGAAGAAGAGTTCGGATTTGTCTAAACTACAACAGTTAAAAAATCATACAATTTGAAGATTTTTCAAGTTTTTCACAAGACAATTCCGTACGGTTCGACGATTACCAATTATTAAAATTTTCAAAATGAAATCATACCGTGTTTTAAAAAATGAATTTTTCCATACAAACTAATGTCTTACTAAGCATATGCCGATCACGAAGAACTAAAATCCTTATACAGATGCTTTCATCCATAATTTCATTAAATCGCAGCCTATCTGAAGCAAATAAGTGATAACGTTAGTGTACGAGTATTGTCCAACAGCAACTCTACGTATTTAAAGAGTAAATCGAACGAAGAAAGTATTAAGTTATCGGGAAAGTTTCTTTCGTTTTATAAGGAAACGATAGACGCACATTTTTCGTTTTCTATTATTTTACCGAATTACGTATGATCCATTTTCTTCCGTTTCCATTATTACGATCATACGCAATTCGATAAAATAATACGAAACAAAAAATGTCGTGCATCCGCTGTTTGCTTACAAAATGAGAGAAACTTTCCGGACAACCTAATATTCACCCTAATATATATCCATCTCGTTTATTTTCTCAAATATTAAAACGGTCAAGACGCAACAAGGTGTCGAAGTTCAGTTCTGCTTTACACTTTCGATCGCATTTTCGACGGTTCAGTTGTTCCAAATCCTACAGACGAAACGCTTCTTTCCTTCGTGCTAAGACGTCTTGAGCAGAACTTGCGACACAAAAGAGTATAAAGTTCCTTTCGTCGAAGCCGTATTAGCAATTCTCGTTGCAGAATCACCTTCAATTATGATTCGTGATACACAAAGGACACAGCGAGAAAAGAGGTATCGAAGGGTGGGGGTTTGCTTGGGAAAAGGGAAAGAGGAAGATGGAAATGAAACGGACCTCTGTACTTTGGTTGATAAGAAGGTACCTTTAGGCGATAGAAAATCGAGCAAACTCGACGGAAAGTTGCTTTTCCAACCGATAGCTTCGGATTCAATTACCCCTGCCAGGCAAAATCGCGACGAATTTCCAAGCTGCTTACCCGTCGCCGATTCGTAATTGAAAAAAAACGAGCGCGATCAAACTTGCTTTAATCCTTGGCGCTCGCTTTATCGATAACACGGTCGTACGGTTTCGTTTACGTTTGGAAAAGTGTACGGGATGATTCGTCTAATCCGATTGCCTCAAAGGAATGTGCATCTGGAAAAAGTTGCGAAGTGCATCTCACTTTTATCCTATAGCGAATCGCGAGTATAAATCTCTTTGAGTTATTCCCGATGTTCTTGTATTTTTTAATTCGATAAGTTTAGCAAAATCCACGTTGCAGGTTAAAGAAGAGAGGACGCTTCTCTGTCTTGTTGATTCTCAAGATTTAAATCTTTTTGTAGCATTTGGTATAATTTCGTATTTTTCAATTTGATTGCGTTAAAAATGTTCACAGTTGAAAGCTAAAGGAAGAACGTAAATCTTTTTGTATCATTTGGTATAATTTTCTATCGTTTCTTGCTTCATAGAGCTTAAGAGAATTTATGGTGGAAAAATTAATACTCATCAATCGTTGATATAATTTGTTCGATTCTCTAACAATCACGCCAAAAGAATCTACAATTAAAAAGATTACAAAAATATTAATCTCGATAATCGTGCCAATTTCTTGAAAACGAAACGCAATTACTTCATTTTTATTCATTGTAAAAACATGAACTTTGGTAAATAGTTGGATAATTTCATTAGCCTGTCAGCGCTAAAAATGTTTTTATGCTATACCCAACTAACATTTCCCTCGATCCATTTGTAGACTTTTCCTGGTTCCACTTAAATTCATTAAAGTCGCTTTCAAATTTTCGATCGCGAAATAACAGCGCAGCGACGAGAAAAGTTTGTTTCAAACTATTCGACGGAATTAAGTTGTTGAAACTAGTCGGAATTCGTTTGGATTCGATGTATTTTTATGTAAAAATTTTCAGTATAACTCCTGCGTGGAAGAATATTGGTTTTGTAAATATTCTGATTGCGGAAGCCGAGCGAAAACATTTTCCCCTCGATAGTTCGATAAAATAAATCGATTAACAAATGAAGCACTTCCTCTTCTCGGGAAATGTCTCTCTTCTAAAGTCACACTTCTCGTCGATCGTATTTTATCGTATTTTCTTATTAAACATGTCCTATTTTTTAATCCAGAATATGAAATTTTCTTGCAATGTGAAAAAACAAATTCGATCAAATTATTTATAGATTGTTCTCAGAAATTGACAAATATATTAAACAAAGGAATTTAGAAAATAGTCCTCCTTCAGGATCGCGTATACATAAATTATTCATCAGCTTCTGCACACTTTTGTATTCATAATTTAATATTTGAATTTTTAACTGATCACTCGGTGTTTGAATTTTTTAAACTGAACCACTAACATTCCAGCGGGGAATAATTAAACAACGTTAGCGGTGTTTTTTTGTGATCTTAGGTCGCGAAAGAACGTGTACAGGGAAATCGAACGATTCCAGAAAGTAGGACGCTCTATGATTGTTTTTTGAATAAAGATAGGAACGTGAAAGAAAGGAAATTCTGACTTCGCGCACTGTTTTTCCCCCCTTTGCCCCCAAAACTAGGTCGACATATACAGAAAATAGTACTACCACTCCTTTGTTCTGTAGCTAAAGTATTTTTTTTTTTTTTCATGTAAGAAATTATTTATCAAACAATATAAATCACGAACAAGTTGAAGTAGAGCGAAAAAGTTACAGGTATAAGTTCACGTATTTAACAATTGTATAATAATGCTTGATTAGATGGCGGATGATTATGCATTTATGGAGAATTTAAATGCGCAACAATGTACGGAATATACGTGGCACGGAAAAACGTAGAAAACGTGCAAGCTAAGGGACGTTATAATATAAAGTTTCCTAATTTGTCGCAAGTTTTATATATTTCTTAATTCATTAACACGTTTACCGCAACCACGGTGAAATAGTAGCCGATGGCGGTGCAGAAGCCACCGGTGACCAACGTCGCGTCGCCAGAATTAACTATTAAGTTACCGCGTATGAAATGTTTCCTCTGAAATGAAATATTAAATACACGTGTAATTTCCCCGTGACGTTCGTATAATTCAACTTTCCTTCGCTCTCGCAACTAATAACTTCAGATTACTTAACTCTGTAATTACTGCACGTTGCTTCGGATCTATAAAAATGGAAAATTTGACGATTCACTTTCTTCTCAGTTGCGGAAATAGTCATTTTTATCAATCAATCGCGCGTACTCTATCTAAACAGCGCTCAAATCCGACGTACGATACTTTTGCGGACTTTTGCTTTTTTTTTATTTATCCGATTTCATCGAAACACGACGGTCATTGACGATCTTGTTAAGCAACAATCTAGCTAAGAAAACAGAAAAATCGAATTTTTCCAGCAAGGAACACGGTAAATCGTCCATCGAAATCGTAATTCTTCGAACTTCGTCGCGCAGATCGAATCCTCGGCGGAGGCAACAAAAAATCGATTTCGCGTGAATTCCTTGGTTTTACCTAAGGTATAAAGGGAAAAGCAATAATCCAGTGGCTCGTAAAACGTTTTTTCCCTCGATAATGAGAACTGGGACTGGTGGTGGCAGCTATATAAGAAAGCGAATCGTCGATATGAAAGAGCAATTTCTCCGCCTGAGGGGATGATTCGTATTTATTTCCAAGTAGTCAAATTGGGAATGATACATAACTGTGGTATTTGCCACCTGCTTCAATGAATATTAAATAATTCAGTAAATATTACTGACAGAATATATCGCAGTACGGTAGAGCTTCCCTTATTCGAATACCCTAATATCCGGACGTTGTGTTATCCGAACGTAATATTCCCCAGTAACGTATGCGTTTTTCCATCCAAGACTTTTCCATATACGATGTATTCTTTTCTTTATTCATATATGTCATATATGTCACAATATTACGGCAAATATAATTAAAATATAATATGTTATTCCATAACTATCGAAATAAAATACGAAGTACAATAATTAAAAAAGTCGAAAGCGGTGTAAGTGCAAGCGTCGGAAAAGGCACACCCACAGACATGAAAAAACAAAAAGAATAACATTGAAAATTATGTCAAACGATTTCACTGCGATAAAGACGATAATAATGTCGGATTTACACAAATGGAAACATCAAATTCTGATGCGACCGATGCAGTGCGAAAGTGAAAATCCGTACATTCTGTTTTATAAACATATGTAATATAAATCTATTCGCAGCAAATGTTGTAAATATCAATGTAGTACAATTACGAAATACTTGTCAATTCATCGTAATACATAGTTTCCTATCTCTTTCGGTATAATCTGTTTCACTATAATTTAAAAGGATGTAATAAGTTCCAAAACGAATAAATAACTTAAGAAATACCGCATGGGCACAGGGCTCTCGCTATTGCTCGGATCTATGGATCCCCGAATTTCAGTACTCGGATACCCACTCAATTGAGATCCGAGTGTCCGGATAAGCATTTTCCTTCCAGGAATTGACTTAACACTAAACCTACCGACACATTTTGTATACTTATTGACCGCTCGCGATAGTCAAGACAGACTACAAATTTTTCTGAGAGAAAGAAAGCAAACTAGAAATAGATACCGAAGGGTATATTGTATGCATATTTTATGAAAAGTCATAGATTAGCAAGCGATATGATAACTTTGAAATATATTTTTTTTTTATTTTGAGAAAATTGCAATCAATTCTACAAAAGAATTTTTAGTAAGTTTTTCTGGCGTGTTACAATGTCATGAGTATTAAGAGTTTATTGCATGTTTGATTCTAATTGAATCTAGTGCTTAAATCTAAGGAATAGTGTTTTTTTAGCCTGCGGATCTGATCCGTCGTGTCAAGTAATTGAGTGACTAGAGGGTTTAGGTGGTTGTTAACGCTTGTGCTATATCTATTACTGAATTTGGATATTTCTTCTTTGACTGTGGGTATCTTGAGGTCGCGATGTATTGTTTCGTTGGTAACGTACCAGGATGCGTCTAATTAGGTTCTTAGTGTTTTCGATTGTAGTCGTTGGAGTATTTCTATGTTGGAATTACTTGCTGTTCCCCGTAGCTGGATTCCATAGGTCCGGACAAGTTTTAATATGGCCTTGTATATCATTATTTTACTCTGCGTGCTTAAGTTGGAACGTCGGCCAATGAGCCAGTGGAATTTTTTTAAACTTTGAAATATGGCAAAATTTGTGTAGAAATTTGAAAGCGGTCAATTTGACCGCCGTGGTAGGTTTAGCGTTAACGATCTTCCGCTATATTAATAAACTTAACGTATAAGAAAAGCCTCTCGCGCGACGTTCATACGTCTTTGAGTAATCGCGAGGGAAAAATCGAATGCGAATAGTCGAGTACTGAGACTGAAATTCGAATACTCGGCTACTATCCGGTTCTTGAACGGGAGTTCGTGTAATAATGAGTGGGCCGAGTAGTCGGATATCCGGTCTGAATTGGTTGTAGCGTTTCGCCTGCATCTAGAAGTGCTTCCTTTGTCAAAGTGTCGCCTCTTGATGTTCCCCGCCCTTCGCCAGTCACTCGTAAAACGTTTTTTTCCCCTCGATAATGAGAACTGGTACTCTGGCGGTGGTAGCCGCATAGGAAACGGAATCGTCGATGTGAAAGAGCAATTCCATCCCCGGCTAAGGGACGATTCGTGTTCGTTTCGAAGTAGTCCGCTCGATCGACGAAATATCACGACCATCATTATGATTTCACCAACGATTCGAACGACGCGACGTTTTGAATATTAACGCAACGAACGTTCTCTCGCCGACGAGACATTGCCAATTTCACGTATGTACGTTCAATCGTGCGTACGCACGTTTGAAAATCGTTTGCTTGTCGGTCAGGATACCATCGCGTATTTCTATTTTCTGCTGCCGTTTTCGAGCCGTGAGTCACGCGTTGCTCTATTACGGCAGCTGAATACGTAGCATTAATGGAACTGGCTTGTATCGTTTCAATGATACAATGGTTTTTGGCTAAACGCCGACAGATTTTACCGTCTGCGCGACCGTAAGGGGTTGATAAATTACGAGGCTGGAGTTCGCAGGTTAATTGACGTGGAAATTTACGATATGTTTGAACTTTCGTAGATTTATGAACAACTTTGATCGAGTTATCGGACCATTTCTTTCTTCTTGCTATTTTTTCCTCTTTCAGCGTGACGATATCCCTTGAAGATTAACGCCGGCTCCCGTACTTATCTACCATATCACGTAGAAACTGTTGGCTTCTTCGTTCTCTGTAAAGTGGTATCAATCGTTAGAATAATTGTTCATTAAATGTTTATTACTTTTATAACATTAAAAATGATTTTTATAGTTATTATATAGTTTGAGAATTAGAGCGGATATAAAAATTACCGATTCTTTTATATCGCGCAAGATTATACAACGAAATCGTGAGTATAGTTGGTTCTTTAAATAAGACAAGGATCTTTTACTTTTACTTTTCTATCGTATTCTTCGTCAGGTTTAATGGATAACTTTATTTCTTAAATTTCATATTAAGACAAATATTTTGTTGAAATATTTGTACGAATACTATTCGAGTATTTTTGTACGATTACGAGAGATATCGATGGATCAATCATAATTATTATCAGCTTCACAGTTCTTTACGATTATTGTTTATTTAGAATGAGCAATAATCACTCGTTACAATGCAAAAGTTATATTGCCCGTTATCATCGCGATAGTAATTGCCTGAATGTTTTGATCGTTAACAATTAAACTGACATAGCAAATTAATTATATTCATAATTAAATTCATTTAACATTTTCTGTCTATACATTTTGCCCATAATGTAGAAAATTGTTATTGATCAATTTAACAAAGTAATTAATTGCTGTACCGTTCAACGATTATATATAATTTTCAGCGATTTTCGGACGCAATACAGTTAGCAAATATTGCAGATATATAGAAAGATATTTGTTGAGAGCGATTAACAGCGTGACAACTTTATGAAATTAATGAAATTATCGGCTTAAAGTGAACCTCGCTTGGCTCGCCAGAAGTTATTGGTTTCTTTCGAGCAACTTCGTTATCGGTGTCACGAGTAATTAACGCCTGAATTCGGTATTAATCGTTCGTTATTGGTTCCTCGTACATTGACATAATTTCTTGTATAGTGTTAAAAAGAAGAAGACAGAAAGGATTTGTTATCGAGTATGTGAAAAGCGTAAGACTTGAAATTTGAGATTACCGAAATATCAACGTTAAAAGTCTGAAAGTTGAAGGTTGAGGCTTCAAATTTGAAATTTGAAAAGTGCAACTTGAAGTTTAAACCCTAAAACTGTGAAGTACAAAAATTTAAGCTTTCAGACTTTAAAATGAGAAACTTCAAATCTGAGAATTGAAAGTGATAAGTCGAAATTTGAAAGTCTGCAGAGTTGCAGGTTCCATATGGAAATTTGAAACTTGAAGCGCGAAGCTTGAAAGTCGATAGACGTATGTTAAAAGGTTGAAATTTGATACTCGTGAAAGTTGAAAGTTGCACATTGCAATTTGAAACATGCAACGTGAATTTTGGAAGTTGAGAAGTGAATGCTAAGGGGTTGAAATTTGAAGCTTGCGAGACCGTAAATCAAAAATCTGGAAGTTGATATTTGCGTGTTCAAGTTTCAAACTTGAGATTTCGATTAAAAAATGTTGCATTCTAAAGCAGATAATCTAAAATATCATCACGATTAAATTTCAGAACATTAAATTTCTCACAAAATCTTCGCTCTCGCGAACATTTCAAATAATCTCCCTATAAATTCCAATGATCTTTGTCTATACTTTGCTATTGATTTCTTCACTTGAAAGTTTCGCGATAAAGGAAAATACATCGTTCCGAAAGAAATTTTATTATCAGTACAGTTCGCTACTTGGCCTGCAGCTATATTACTTGGTGTTTAACTCACTTTGATAAAGTCGATCGCCAGAGGATACATCCATAAAGAAAAAGAAGACAAAGAAAAAAAGAAAAGGAAAGACGCTTCTTCGAGGGGAAGTAATCTATCGAAACTTTAAAGGCGTACTCGTAACAAGATTTCAAGTTGTAATTGTTGTCTTGACAAGAGATTTATACTTTTCCTATTTAAATTCTCCCAAATTGGTGAAATATTATTTCTTCATTAGAATAAAAGAAGCAACAATAATAGAAGAAATAATAGAATTTTTTAGTATTTTTATCATTCTGTTGCTATATATACATACTATTTAAATCATTCAATATTACGATAAAATATAATTTGTTCATTGGGATAAGAAACCAATAATGAAAACTTTACTTTTGCTATTTAAATCTCGCTAAATGTAAAAATTGGTGAAATTATTTGTTCATTAGGATATATGTAATAGGGGATCTATCTAATATTATTTCTTTATTAGAATATTATATCATTTGTATAAGATCATTTGTTTATTAGGACAAGAATAATAAAAGGTCTATGGTTTTACCATGACAATCAATTTAATTATTATTCCAATCATCCTACATTATAGTGAAATATACAGTGATTTGTTCAGTAGAATAAAGGAACCAATAATAAGATGTCTACTTTTGCTATTTATATCTTGCTAAATTGGTGAAATATAATTTGTCCATTGTGATAAGGGAACGAAGAATAACAAGAGGTCTACTTTTGCTATTTAAATCATCCTAAATTGATGAAATGCCATTTGTTCATTAGGATAAGGGAACCAATAATAAGACGTCTACTTTTGCTATTTATATCTTGCTAAATTGGTGATATATAATTTGTCCATTGTGATAAGGGAACGAAGAATAATAAGAGGTCAACTTTTGCTATTTAAATCATCCTAAATTGATGAAATGCCATTTGTTCATTAGGATAAGGGAACCAATAATAAGACGTCTACTTTTGCTATTTATATCTTGCTAAATTGGTGAAATATAATTTGTCCATTGTGATAAGGGAACGAAGAATAACAAGAGGTCAACTTTTGCTATTTAAATCATCCTAAATTGATGAAATGCCATTTGTTCATTAGGATAAGGGAACCAGGAGTAATAAGATAATAAAATAGAAGCAGATAACGAAATATAAGATTCTTGGTAATTGCTTTACCTCGGCGAAATACGGCTGATAAAATTGGATAAAATACTCTGCCTTCTTTGAATTGATTAATAGGGGTTGCTACATACCTTCCTGGAAGCTAAACGAAAATAAGATGCCTGTACTTCCAGTAATATCTCAGTCGTAGGTTTTCTTGCTTAATGAAAATACAGGAACGAGGAAAAATTTCTTGTAATCTGACAATTTATTATGTTAATGCACTAGTTGAAAAATTGAGATTGTTCCTTAAATTCATCTTTATAAATAACCTAAGAGAAAGTTCCATTATTTATTATTTTCTCAAACTTGTTTTCATTTAAACGCGAAACAGAGAAATATCATGCATAATCGAGCGAATCTATTTAAATTTTTCTCAAAGTTAAATATTGTTTTTTAACGATGTACAACGAGATAAACAGTGATCAAATCAGGAACTAGCTACGCCACGTGGCGTAAGAATTTGTCATTTGCTTCAATTAATATCAAATATTTGAGTAATGTTGTATCGACTAATTTACTTATATTTAACTATTTCTTCTTTGCCACTTAGTAAAATTTCTTACCTAAACGGAACAACAACGCTGAAAAAGAAACTATGCGAATTTTCAGACTTCGCTCTTCCATTCTCTTGTGCTTCCTTTCCGTATATTTTTTCGTTCTAACGAGAACTATTGACCCATATCTCACGTTCTTGTGATCTTCTTCTTCCTTACCTCGTTGCTAGCCGGAGCGATAATTGGAAAACCTCATCGCGTTAATTGTGATATTTACATGATTTCAAAACTTACAATGGGAAATTTAAAAGCCGGGAGTCTCGTAGGTTAGAAGCTAAAATACCAAGTTGATATATGAAAGTACAAATCTTTTCAATTTTCAACATTCGACTCCTTGAACTTCTGAGCATCTGAAATTTCTATCCGTGAACCTGAAATTCCAAATTCTAAGTTTAAAATATCGTCAAACTTCGAACTTGGAAACTTTTAATACCGAATTTCAACTTTAAGATTTCGATGAATTGGAGTTGCGACAAATAAGCAATGGGCTGACTTACACATCGCTTTGATACTCAGCCGTAGCCAGAATCCAGATATGTGTCAGCATCCCTAAGGAGGCTAAGCGGAGCTTACAGTACGGAAATAAATAAACATAGAAGCAAAGGAAGAAAAATCCGAGATAAAACACAGAATCTATCCGCATAGAAAGTTTTTGTTTGTTGGAAACATTTTTCGCAATTTCGAAAATTTATCTCCTTTCCTTATCTTCGTCCTTAAAATGTTAAACTTATTGACTAGAGAATATTAACAAGAAATCTATAAATTTAGAATGTAACGGGAAAAGAAAATTTCGGAAAATAAAGAACGCTTTTTATTAGCTTTTTGTACGGAAATTAAAATTTGTATTTTGCTCGAAAAATTCGTGATAACATTTTACGATACTACAACAATGGGCTGCTCTCCTTTTCGCTAAAGCATTTCGTGTACGTGTAATAAATGACTATAGGTGTCGTGGATCAATGAATGGTTTCAGGATGGCCTGCAGCGACGAATTTCCTCGGCACTGCATCAAGTTTCTTTTTGCATTCTTCTTTGCAACTTTAACGTATCTTGTTATCTGTCGAGAGAGGACACACCTCAGGCAATAAAATTGAAAGAGCGAAAAGGTAAACTAGCGTTTCTTTGTAACATCTCACGAGTCTAATTTCAGTTCTTGTAACATCTGTAATAGTTTCTTAATCGAAATAGAACTTTTTAAGCGGAAAAATTAGAGTTTTATCCTCTTTCGAGTACAATATTTGTAACAAAATTTGGAGTAACTGCAATACAATTTTCAGTATAAATTGAAACTCAAAATACAAGATTTTGGAGGATCAAGCAATTCGTTCGTTCTTTTTAGTCATTCGTTAATATTCATACAATGAAACTATTCAATCCTATTTATTGGTATTACCTTTGTAATGATTTTCTCCTCCGGGATAAAAGAATAATAATTTCTTTAAAAGTGCAATGGTTTGTAAATAGACCGAATTCTTAATATTATTTTTTTAACGATTCTACTCCCCTTAGAACAACTTCACACAATTTCAAGTAGAATGTCCATAAAAAAAATGCAGAGTACAACTAAAAATTCCAATTTCAAATACAAGTTCAAATAAACTATTATTTATTCGTCGTGAAGTACATGATCGAGCTCCTCGAATGTTCTTTGATTCTATTTTAATAGCATTATTTTGATCATTCTTACAACGTGTCTGATATTAAAATTTGTCTTTGTCGTCGCAACACTCAAACGTATCGGACGTCGTCCGGATCGTTTCAAAATCGGTTCCGCAATGGAAAATCTAGAGAGAGGATACGTTCTGCGCAAAGAGTTGGTCTATATCTGATTTTGGGGAATGAACAGCTGCGCCCAGATCAGGGCATGGTCTTTGTAAAATTATACGGCCTTTAGAAGCGGTGCCTTTAGCTCGGTTCGTTTCAAAACCACGAATAAACGCGACGAGATGGTCGCTGGAACGATGCAAACGATTTTGATACGATAACGTATTAAATGTTCGTTTATGAAAGAGCATTACTGCGTTTTATCCCATAGCGGTGACAAGGCAGAAGGAGGGAACTCGAGCACTGGAATCGCAATGCTGACAGCATTGGTTGTTATTTCAAATATAATGAAAGAGGGTCGAGATTAAACGAGATGAAAATTCAGAGTAGAAAACGAAAACTGGCAATTGTGCAATTTTTAATTTCGACGTTTCAATTTCTGGATTCTTAGTTCGCAGTTTAAATTTCGCATTCGCTAAATTGTAGATTGCAAATTCCAGGTTTTTTAGTCCTAAGTTTCGAGTTTTTCCTTAGACCCTGGTCCCTGAATCTTTGTGGAAATTTCGAACTTTCCAGTGTCCGAACTCTTTAATCTACTCGCGAGGTATTCTAAATTTAAAAATTCTATTCTAAATTTCGAGTTTCTCATTCTCTTAGTGCTGCAGCGTGTCCAGCGGATCGAGACAGTAAACGTAAACACAACGTGATTGCTGCAGCTGCGGTTATTGGCTGTCGACTAGCGACAGGCTGTCACAGAGTGACAGAATGTCAGCAGTCAATAGTTGCAGCAGCCGTAATCACGTTTTGTTTACGTTTATTGGCTCGTCTCGTCGGACAGACAACAAATTAGAAATTTCACGCCTTAAGTTGCAAATTGCAAATTTCCAATTTCCAGTCTTTAATTTGAAGTTGCAAATTCGCAGCCCCTGATCTGTAGCTTCCTGCATCCCATTCCGCGCGTCATGTTCCAAATTTCAAGGACCTCGCCTTCTATCGTTGGTTCCTGACCTGTAATATCAATGTAAATTCTACTGTTTCAATTCTCAACTGAAAATTCCCATTTCCACCGTGAAATCTTCAAACTAAGTAGGTTATTTCGGTGCTCTCACTTTTCCATATTTTACGTGAACATATCGTTTTCATCTTTATCCTTGTTAATACAGGATCAGAGAAGCCTATGACGAATGGCGGATCAGAATCGAACAGCAGCGTCAAATGGAATTTATGTGTTTGTTCTGTTGCAGCTGAACACGGAATGGGCACAAGTTGAAGTTATAAATCTGATCAATGATGGCAGCGGTCTTGGATTCGGAATCGTCGGTGGACGAAGCACCGGTGTTGTCGTTAAAACCATCCTTCCTGGAGGTGTGGCCGATCGGGTGAGTTTATTGCAAACGTTTTCTTTTATTCGAGCAATTATTGCAAATTTCACAGTCCTTCAAAATCGTGCAATTTTATGCAAAAAATCTTGACAGATATTGTATAGGTACTTAGATTTTATAAAATACTTCTCACCCATGATTTTATTTTACCTTATTGTATTTCGTTTTCTGTAACAATCGACGCGATCCTTTCGTGATAATTAAATCCTGTCGAAAACACGAAGACGTTCTAAATTTTTGAAGTCTTCTGAACTTCCTCATTTACGAGTAATTTTATTTAATGGATAGTTAATGGATAAAAACGGAGGAAAAACGGTACCGAAGATAGATTTTAATTAATCGTTTGTTTCAAGGATAAACTACGAGTAAACTTATTCGATTTACAATTTATTTATCTTAAGAGATAAATAAAAGAGATTTTTCTCTTAACTTTTCTTTTTAGCTGTGTTTATATAACTCCAGATTGCACGAAAAGAAAGTATAATTTTTCATTCGTTAAATGATTTGAAGTTTTTCCATTCGACGGTACATCCATAAATAGCGATTCATAGACTCCATAACATTCGATTGCCCTATATTCTTCCTGTAGCAGCGTCAACCACATTTTACCATCAATAAAATTGCAAATCGAATCAGGCTGTGGTTACCGCGGGTGCGTATTCCAACGAATTAACGTCCTGATGAATTTAATACATCCAGGTAATCAAATATGTATATAGATTTTTATCAATGTATGCGCTGCGATCTATAGGCGTGTGAGAACGTCAGTTCGTCGAAATACCCCGCTGGTTGACATTGACAGTGGCACAACTCGAAAAATTTCAAATTTCATTTTATCGAATAGAAAGCTTATATTATGTTTTTATTTTTATCGCGTAAAACGGTACATTTATAGTATTTCCATCAGTTTTGCGTCAGAGAGCAAAATTTTTACTTGCCGCCGCTGTCAAACTGGACTTTCACAGCAACGCCGGCTCATCTTCAGTCGTTCTGTCACGCTGTAAGCGAAGGATTTTACCGCTTTCGCGATATCGACTCAAAGGAGTGAAAATCCGTTTGATAAAAATCGCGTCTCCAGCGTTTTCTCCTTTCTGAGGAACGTGTCTTTATTTAGCGAAATCTAGCTCGTAAATCTGTCTCTGCTCACGGACAGACTCCTCGTCGCTAATAAACGCAAAATGAGAAGTAGCGTTGCGATAACTCACGAAGGTTTTTTCTTTGTCAATTTTAAAACGTTTTTGCCTCTAACACTGAGGAGCGTATGCTCTGACAAGAGTACACAGCCTGAATTGCCGCGTATTTTTGCAGCGATTGAAGAGATTCAAACGGTCGCTCGGACAGTTCCTTCCGATTTACGTTTATTGAATTATATAGGTGCCATCTTGTTCCACAACGTTTCTCCATCTTTCACGCAACTTGAATATTCCATCCTTCCAGAACCTCTCAGGCTTTTCGGCAGTTAACGAGCATTTAACAAGTGTAATATTCCATTAAAAATCAACGAGCATATTTACAGATACTTGTAGCAACGTTTTTTAATGTGGTATGCTTGGAAACAATTTCCCCGGTGGAGAGATTTGAGTTAAATTTATTATTTCAATAAATTCCTTAAAAATCGGAACGAACTTTCCGAGCAGCATTTAACGAGAGTAATTCTACTCAATTTTCCATTAAAAATCAACGAGCATATTTACAGATACTTGTAGCAACGTTTTTTAGTGTGGTATGCTTGAAAATAATTTTCCCCGTGGAGAGATACTAAGTAAGATTTATTATTTTAATAAATTCCTTAAAAATCGGAACGAACTTTCCGAGCAGCATTTATCGAGAGTAATTCTACTCAATTTTCCATTAAAAATCAACGAGCATATTTACAGATACTTCTAGCAACGTTTTTTAGTGTGGTATGCTTGAAAACAGTTTCCCCGGTGGAGAGATTTGAGTTAAATTTATTATTTTAATAAATTCCTTAAAAATCGGAACGAACTTTCCGAGCAGCATTTAACGAGAGTAATTCTACTCAATTTTCCATTAAAAATCAACGAGCATATTTACAGATACTTGTAGCAACGTTTTTTAGTGTGCTATGCTTGAAAACAATTTCCCCGATGGAGAGATACTGAGTTAAATTTATTATTTCAATAAATTCCTTAAAAATCGGAACGAACTTTCGGAGCAGCATTTAACAAGTGTAATATTCCATTAAAAATCAACGAGCATATTTGCAGATATTTCTAGCAACGTTTTTTAATGTGGTATGCTTGAAAACAATTTTCCCCATGGAGAGATACTAAGCAAGATTTATTATTTTAATAAATTCCTTAGAAATCGGAACGAACTTTCTGAGCAATCAATTATTATATCCAATATATCGATAGTGGCTTCGTATTACTTTCGTATAACGTGTCGTTCATAGCATCCATTGCTTTTTTTTTTACTGTTTTAATTAGCAGAAGCTAACATTTTTATAAAATGCTGCACGAAGTACGTAAGACGCGAATTCGTGTCTGCAGTCCGCAAAGTGTTAAAATTCACGCTTTTTGAGTTGTGCAATTATCGGTGACAAGCAACGACGTATCCACTGTAATCACGGCCATAGTCAGAACTCCTATAGGAAAACCAGAAGTCCCGCGACATAAAGATAGCCGGTCAAAAATCTGAAAAAAAGAGAGGAAACAATAGAAAATAAACGAGGCAGGAATATTTAACTATGATCGATTCTCGAATTAAGCACGGCCTGTTCGCGGTACGATTTGCAGGATAATCGGCTGCAGAGCGGGGACCATATATTGCAAATCGGCGATGTCAATCTGCGGGGAATGGGAAGTGAACAGGTTGCGGCAGTTCTGCGACAATCCGGCACACACGTGCGCCTCGTTGTCGCGAGACCTGTCGAACCAACGTCACCGGACTACCAGGTATTGTATCCAAATTTTCCATTTTTTCTGCTTTTTTTTCTTTTTCCTTTTTGGATGAGCATATCCCGAAGGTTTGAAAATTCGAACGTTTGACAAGTTGCGCGTTCGGAGGTTGAAGGATCGGAATGTTTGAGAAATCGTAGATTCGAAGCTTCGACAATTTGAATATTTGACAAATGCAGATGGTCTTGAATATTTGATAATTAGAAAAGTAGAAAAGTCGGCAATTTGAAAATTTGGATTTTTCAAGGTTTGGGAATTCGAAAATGTAGGCATTGCAAAGTTAAGCATTTGGAAATCTCACGATTTAAAAATTTTAAGGCTGGCAGACTCGAAAGTTTGAATACCGCGAAACTTGAAAATGTAAAAATTATAGAATCCTATGGAACTTTAAGATTATCAATTTTGAAGTTCGAAGATTTGAAAATTTGATAAAAATTAGGTTTCCGATTAAAATCAATACCGCGTCTATTTTTCCTCGTTATCTTATTACAAGTGGAAATATTTACATTATTTTCTACCTATTTTTCTTATTAATTCACTCAGCTCTTGGATTTCGTAGCATTAGCTTTGAAAGTCTAATGAAATGGCTTGATTGAGATTTTCCTTAATTAAATGGCAGCAGGGCGTTTTCATTAAATCATCTGATCGGGCTGTTTGCACAGTAAATACTGTCATAATTGATCGTCTTGTAGTACTGGAAGGAATTATTAAATAAAAAGCACTTCGCTCGTTCGACTTCTTTCGCTTTCGCAGCAGTTACATCGTGTATTTGCTTTTTTACAATAGAACGTACTTACGATATTACTAAAGTAAATTTTCTTCGCGACAAAAATTCGATTATTCAGGCTTTAGTTTAACATGTAATTAAAGATTCATTTATTATTTTAATATGTTAATCCAAGAAACTTAAATTATTTTAACAAAAAATTGATGTAATGTATGAATATAAATGAAAACACGTTCGATTTTTATAAAAATAAAATTTTGAAAAATGAATTTTTTAATAATCTCTTCTATAGATATTGGAAATTTGAATAAGATATTTATACTCTAACCAATTCGTACTTTTAATTCTTATATTCTCATACGAGACTCTGAGAAGCCACACTGATCAATTCCACTTTTTTATACAATCATCAATTTCACGTTATTCAGACACAGATAATATTGGAAAAAAAAAATAATTAATTTACTTACCATGAAGCACGAATAATTGCAAATTCTAAGGCAAATTAAAAAAATTAGTACTTGTAACTGTTATCAAAATAGTAATTGTTATTTTTCTGTGCATCCCAATTTATGGAGTTAATCTGAGCGTCTCAGAGTATCAGCGCGTCTTCAGACCCCTGTTGCAGCTGGTTGCAATGCTGGCGAAACGCCGGGAAACAATTCCGGAAACAATTCTAGAACACGTCTTCGACCCGAAGCAAATGTCTGATAAATACTTGAAATTTTATTGAATATAATCATTAAGACAAGCAATATTTTAACGTTCTCAACGTAGTAACGCTAGAACGAGGAATATTTTGAAAACTAAGAATGAAGACACGTGTGTTCAGCTACAAAACTAACTACAAAGATAATTTTGCTAATACGAGGCTGACCTATGCAATATACAGAATCCTAAAACCCGTAAAGAGCGTAGTTTTGCTTGTAAAAAGATGAAAAAGAAAAGAGAAGGGAAGGTATGAAATGTGACTTATCGCGTGCTTCCCCCGTAGTCTTTAAATATCATGTCACGTGCAATATAGCAAAAATAAACACTAAATAAAATAAAGGAATTGTATATCATCGTTGGTCGGAAATTCGAGCCAGAAATTCCAATGGAACGGCACGTTTCAGGCACTCGGCAGCCACGCTCCGATCGTACCAACGAAGATTCTGGGTGACCCCGACGAGTTGGACCGCCACCTGGTGCACAGCGTGCCGGAGACGTACAACATACGCCTCGTGCAGCCCGACAACGCGTACGACAACGGCTACATATTCTCTCAGGAATCCGACGTCGAGATGCACGTGAGTCGGCTAAGCCTTACGACATTTCATCCTTTTATTTCGTCAACACGTTCGAAGGAACCAGAAGTGCTAAATGCACCATTTTCTGCATCAAAACTTCCGTCTTGAATATGTTGGGAAGAGTATTTAGACGAAACGAGCGGATGATCCTCTTTGTCTCTCTTTAAATTAAAGCGTAAACAAGCATCCTTTGGCTGAATCGGGAATCGAATATCCAAATGTCCTAAAAATGCATTCGTAATTGTAACTTTTTCGCCAGACATCCTTGTACTTATCATTTATTTATCAGATATCAGTATAATCTCTTCAAAAGATGAGGAATGTTATAGTGTTGTTATAGTGTTTGGTACGTGCAGGTGGAAGGTTTCATAACGAGAAAGTTTCATGGGAACATTGTGACGCTGAATAACGCAATATCGTTCGTGCGTCACTGTGGATGAAGTACCTGGCAATTTGTAACACTTCTCGTTTATTACATCGTTAGACACAATGTTCTTTAAGTTCACTTTTAAGTTTACTTCGGGATTTAAAAAATAGTTTTGCAATATCTACCTGATGCACGTTTCCAGAATAGTCACAGCCTTTCTTAAACTGAAAATAATCGAAATTGACTGGATTATAGGGTATTTAACGCTGTCTCTTGAAAGGATATGTCCTACTGACTTGTTTCTTGAAAACCATGAATATCAATCGTGTACTTACCAAAACTGAGAAATTAATACACAGCGAAGTCGATCGCTTTGGTCTTCTGAGAGACTCATAATGGAAATTTGAATGGAAAATTCTTCAGATCCGAATGTTAATCCTGTGCTTGAGTAGCGAAATTCGAAAATTACTAAAAGGTAGAATCAACTTGCCTCTTCGCAGACTCACATATGAACGTGAAATTTCTCATAAAATTTCTTGCTTCGCCTAAATCACTGTAACGCTTAAAAATCCCTTGCCATTGTATTTTCTACGATATTCGATATCTTCTTATTCGTTGAACCTTCCAAGAATACGCAACAATTGCATATCATTCGACGTTATTGTGTCGGTGCTATTATCTGGAAAAGGATGATTGTTCGATAGGCAAGACCAGGTCTCATCATGGACGTAGTACGCAACCCATTGCCAATTGGAGCGATGCCAGTGATACCACCGGTTCCGGTACAGATCCCGGAGCTTCCGGTCCTCACCATGGACACCATCGATGTTAACTCACTGCCAGAAATGGAACGGTTCACCGTCGAGCTTAAGAAGGACATTTACGGCCTCGGGATCACCATTGCTGGATACGTTTGCGAGAAAGGTAATCCCTGGCGCGCCAGCAAGAGTTACGGCCCTTGGTTGTTTCGTGTGAATTATTTGTAACGCGTGGAGAATTTGAAGTTTGCAGGGAGATGTGCTTCGAAGATCCTTGGAATTTTAGCGACTGGCTGGAAAATTGGATACGCGTCGAGTCACGTTTGTAGCTTGTACTTGTATACCATTTCGCGTCTTTGAATTTTAAACGTTTGAAAACTTGCAAATTTCGCAGCTTCGAAGTTTGAAGGATCGAAAGTTGCAGAGGTGTACGAGTTCGAAAGTTTCGAAATTTCGGCCATCGCAAAGTCTCTCGAAGCTTAGAAATTTGACGAGGTTTCCAAATTCGGGAATTTCGAGTTTCGAAGGTCTCTTTGCTGTTCGGAAATGCGAAAGTTTGGAAATTTAAGAATTGCGTAACAACGTGAGCTTGGAACATTTGGAAAATTCAAAGTTTAGAAGTTGGAGAATTTCGAGGTTCACGCATCTGATCAAAGGTCGAGGAAGCCGAGGTCTCGAAGTACGAAGTTTTGTGGGTTTAAAGTTTTAGAAGCTTTGAACATTCGCAGGTTGCCACGTTTGTGTATTTGAAAATTCGGAAATTCGCAGTTTGCGCGCGAATCTTGCAACCGCGAAGATATAGAAAAATTCAAAATTTAATACGCCATTCAGCACCACAGTTAGAATATAATATTTCTTTTGCTAGATGGTAACCACTTTACCTCGTTTCGATTACAGAGGAGCTGTCTGGCATCTTCGTGAAGAGCATCAGCGAGGGCAGTGCGGCAGACCTGAGCAACAAGATCCAAATAAACGATAGAATAGTGGAGGTGGACGGTCATTCTTTACAGGGTTATTCAAATCATGAGGCCGTCGAGGTGCTACGGCGCACTGGACAAACGGTAGTTCTATGCCTGGAGAGATATCTACGTGGACCAAAGTACGACCAGCTTCAACAGGCAATCGCGGCCAGTGAACTGAGACTACCTCAACCGAGCTCTCCATCAATCACCAGTTTGCCAAGCTTCCCGATTAGCGCGGTAAATTCTTTTCCTTCGCGTGTTTTATTCAAATTCATATCTGGTAAACGGACTTCTGAAAAATATGAAATATTATCACTGCAACTATTAAATAATTAAATTATCATTGCTCCGATTGTATTATTCTAGTGTTTCGATCACGGGTCATAGGAGATATTTGCTACCTTTCATTTAAATTAACACGTTCGAGATCGGTGACTTCGAACAAAACTCTTGCGAATGTTTTGAAAACTCTTTTGCGTATACTAAAAAGTAAGCGAGGTCAGTCAATGTAGAAATAAAACAGAATACGTTTTAGGCAATTTTTATTTGAAAATGCCTTATGTACGTGAAATAGCGTTTTAGTTGGAATTTCAAAAAGATAAACGCGCAATGATATTTATTTCAGGAATGAGAAAAATATGTATTTAGTATTTAAAATGTATATGTATGTATTTAATATGTAATTAATATGTATATGTATTTAAAAATATGTATATAGTAGCGTTATTTATTCGTGTAATTGTGTGAGACACATTGTGTGTTGTCGGTCTGGAATGTGTTAAATGTAATATATGAATACAGGTGTTGTTCGATTCTAACAAATTGAAGGAATTATTAACGCAGTTATTTATGACCAATATAATACTATGTAAAATCAGTACTCACGTATAATCTGATTATTATTCATATAACGTTGTACCTTGAATTATAAAATAACGCAATCTGTGTTTAAGTCAAGCGATGATTATATTTCAAGAAGTTGAAAATTAATTTGTAAATGTCCAGAAATCACTTGGTATCTAGAAATGAATTTCTAATATAAGTAACCTAGATGAAGTAGAAGATATCTATTAGTAGCTGCAGCAGCAGTAAAATAAGAAGTAGAAACAGACAGTTCAACGATATTAACAATGAGAAAGAAAAAGGTTTTAATGTTTAATATTTATACAGCTTTAACAAGGTAGACCTTATTTCTTTCACAGAAAGCTAACTTTACAAGATTGTATGTTAATATATGAAACACATTTTGTTTGCAGGATGGAGAAACTACTACTGAGATAGAACCGGAAGGAGAGTCGCACACGACTGTTGACAGCGCAGTTCTCCAAGAGGGTGAACACGAGAGAGCCTCGGAGGAATTAGATGACGCGGCAAATGTGGAAGCTCTGTTGAGCGACCCATCCAGCGAGCTTACACCTCAAATTCGAGCCGCCATTAAGGCGAAATGGCAGAAGATCGTAGGCCCAGACACGGAAATTGTGGTGTGTACCCTGCTATACTATTATCTCCTTACTCCGAATAACGTAATATATCCTTCATGTTTTAGGATTGTTGGGAATTTAATTATCAGAATTACTGCATTTGATGTTACTTCAAATTTTGGATTATCCTTGTGTAAATGCTATTGTTGGCATGAAAGTAGACTGGAACATTTCTAAAAGTTTTGCCTGATGGTAGATTAGAGATTAATCTTTAAAGGAAGATTCGACAGATTGAGAAAGCAATTTAATTAACCGAAGACTTGGAAATTAAATTTTAAGGGCCCTAACAATTTAGAAAGCAACGTGGCTAATTGGAAATTTAGAAATTATTTTTTAAAAACTACAAATGTTCCAAAAATATTTATTCGCGTTTGATGTTTAAAAATCTTCATTATCTTCGTGTATATAAATTTTTCATCGACGAAAGATCAAAGAAGAAAATTGTCCTGTCTGTCCCCGATAGGTAGCGCAATTGAAGAAGTTCGCGGAAGGTAGTGGCCTTGGTATAAGCTTGGAGGGAACGGTGGATGTGGAGAATGGACAGGAAGTTAGACCGCATCATTACATAAGATCGATCCTCCCGGAAGGACCCGTAGGACAAAACGGAACGCTGCGTTCCGGGGATGAATTGCTGGAGGTAAAGCAATAGTTTGGTTACAGAGTTCAAGAAGCTTTCCTCCCTCCTAAATCCAATTACCATAAAGGATTAATACCTCTGGCGAAATTTGTGTGGTTTAGCAACTTGTAGTTTGTCGTCGGTTTACGTTATCAATTTTAACGAATATAATTTCATTGTTCTTATTACACCGTTTAACCAAGTTAAAATAAATTATCTAGATGAAATATATTAGGAAGTACAGAATAATAAATTATAGTGTATTTTTTAATACTTTGCGTTTAAATACTATAAAAGAGAATTGCGATTCCTTTTATTTTTAGAGAAGAGTGATTTTTAAGTTCAATACACTGTCAAGTAATACTGCAATACCCAAATTCTGTTTTTATTTGGTTTTGGGACAATATGACAGAAATATAATACTCTTTTAACTTTGTAAAATTGTTTATCGCTTTTATCTTGGTTTCCTACGTAGATAACAAATATTTTTATTTTCTTATAAATTTTTAGAGCATTGGTTGTTCATTATTTTCTGCAACTATGTTAGTTTAACAATTAATAATCTAAAACTGTAAATAAGTTTTAATAGTATCTTATTGTGAAATAAAATTCCTGTATCCAATATTAATAGTCAGCAGAGTTTGTATGAAAATAAATAATTTTTGATAGAAATTTCATTTGTTGCCATTAGTTATGTTTAGTTACGTTTTGTACGTATAATACTAACTTCGTATATCTGCTGATGTTCTAGAAATGCGCCAGTAAACACAGAATGCACACAGCTTTCTAAGCTGAGAAGCTTGGTTTGGGCGCAACACAGTGTCCTAGATAATCAGCCATCTAAGCGCTAACCGTGGCTAATACTGTTTATCTTTGACAATTAGCCGAGAATCATTGCTTTCTGTGGGAAAAAAACCGTGAACCGAATAGCCAGCGCGTTCGCTACTAAATTTGCACGTGAAATCGTGACACACATTAAAATTTAATTGAAACTTGGCGAATGGGAACATCAGAAATCAGAATAGGGACGTTAGAAATATTACATGTATTCTATATATATTTACACCATTGAAATTTTCCATAAATATATAAAAATCGTCAATCTAATCATCAACATTTGTAAAATTCCAAAAATAACAAAGATACATTAAATATTCAGATAAATAAGTTATCAAATATTCAGAGATTATATCTATAATATAAAATAGTAACTCAATATGTGCGCATATTATTCTGAAGGCAACATTATTTGCATTATTATTGCGTTATTGCAAAAAGAATCTTTCATCTGTACAAGCAGCATTAATTAATTCCAAAGCAGCTGTCACGTATAATTTCAATTAAAAGATGCTTCGCAAATTATAACACCCAGTGTAAATCACCTTCCATACAAACCTTCGCCGAATCTCTTCCCATTGAATCAATTAACAACGAATTCATAAATAAAGCTGATCCATTAATATTCAACGATTTTACTGCCAACAGGTAAACGGATATCGATTGCTCGGCATTAATCACATGGAAGTAGTTAGCGTGTTAAAAGAATTACCCATACACGTTCGAATGGTCTGTGGGAGGAACATCGCTTCGCAGGATCCTCTTTGTCCTATCGACACTGCTCAACATCAAGCTGCGTTCCAAACCAGAGTAAGAAATTGAACATCTTCTAATAAATAATAATGCAGTTCGAGTGCGTAATATCGGTATTTCGAGCGTAACCAGGTGAAACGTGTTTTATAGAGCATCCTTGGCGGATCTCTGCAGAATTTATTGCCAACGATGGACCGTTTGGTGAAGGCCAAGTCTGACGGCTCGTTGGCGTCGACGACGACCACGGCTACGGTGACGGACGCAAGCTTGAATAAAATGAAGTCACGATCTTTGGAACCGTTGACTGGTCTGGCGATGTGGAGCTCCGAACCGCAGATCATCGAACTGGTAAAGGGAGAACGGGGCCTTGGGTTCTCCATTTTGGATTATCAGGTATGAAGACGTTTCGTTGGTTTACATATTTCGATTCTTCATATCTCATTATTTGGTATTTAGTATTGTAATTTTCAACTTGTGTTTGACCGATGTTATTTGTAATTTATTCATTGCAGACGTTTTGCGAAATTGCGTTATATTACGAATTAGTACAATGCAAATGTAGTTGATTGCTTTAATACTTTTCCAAACATTCAAATTATCCTAGTTTGGAATTACGTAAATTAATATGTCAGTGATATAATTAATAATTACTTATTACTTAATATAGTTAATAATTACCTTATAATAAAATAATTATTTCTATGCCAAGAATAACGAAATCGTCGTTATGCGTTACGTATATAGTGTTGTTATCGATACCTTAAATTATAATGATATTGATGTTTCAGTATTAAGTCGATTTAGCGTTATCGGTTTGGGACTAATTGGTATAGATGTATAGTAAAGGAATTTCCGAGATTATTGCCTTTAGTAAGATTTGATAGCTGGGTTACGAGGGTTTTAACGTGTTACATAACTGGGGGGTTGCGTAATGAAGAAGCCACAGAATCGACGCAAGTCAATCGAACTCTTGTTCTATTAGTTTTCAAATGCGCATAATTTATTAAGAGATTTTAGAAATTGGATTGGAAACCAGAATTTGTACTAAAATACGTGCGAGTTTCCTGAAAAATAAAATATCCCCAAATCTCTCGCATTCCATTACCCTTCAATCGATATGTATTCATTTCTCAAAAACTTCATTTTTATAGTAACAACCAAACATCTACAAAATTCTTTACATTCCTCCTCTTTGCAAGTCCTCCTTCTCTTTCATTTAAAAGTTTCAAATTTTTATTCTTTCCCTAACAAATCACCTCTCCAAGATAACAACAATATAAGAATCTCTAATCTAATTTATAATCTCTATCATAAATATATTATTATTGTGTGAATCATTATAAAGTCTGCATCTCTCACGGCACTACTTTTAAATTTACTATTACACCTATTTTAACGTACACCCAAATCCAGTCTAGACACTAAAACCAGCGCACTAACAATCTTCCATCTGTCTGTTCCAGGATCCAATGAACCCCAATGAGACTGTGATAGTAATAAGATCACTGGTGCCCGGCGGCGTAGCTCAAGTAGATGGTCAGTTAATACCAGGCGATCGTCTTCTCTTCGTCAATGATATCGCCCTGGAGAATGCAACGCTGGACCAGGCGGTGCAGGCGCTGAAAGGCGCCCCTAAGGGCACCGTGCGCATCGGTGTGGCGAAACCATTGCCCATCCCAGACAGTATTGTCCAGGTGAGCGATCAGGAGGATCGGATCGAACCGACCGTCGATAGGGATAGCGAGACGGCCACGTGCTCGATCATGGATAGCCACAAACAGAGGCGAGAATATTTCAGGGAACGTAAAGTGAACGTGATCGAACCGCCTCATCATATGGATTTGATCGAGGGTTTGAAGCATCAGCACAATCTTGTTAAATCTGAAAGCTTCTAAGAACGATGGATTTAGAACGGATTTGGAATGAATTTAGATTGATACTCTTGAGTAAAATGAGAATCTTCTACTCCTGCATATGGTGTACTGTTTTAAGATGATGATGGAAACAGAAAGGAGGTTGCGTTAGGTCGGTTGGTTTTAATTTCGATTCTCTTTTTCCTTAGGTTCGTGGTTATAAAGTAATACAAGTTTACATTCTGATACAATAGGACTCTATTTACTGGAACGAAATTTTAATTAATGTCTGATTATGTGAACTATTGCTGGTTGACTTTGCTTATCTGAATGTGAGCTTCTATTACGTAAACGAAAAATAATAAGTAGCGAGGAAAATTAGTGAGCGTTTATTATATAAACTGTTTGTTCCTCGACAAGTTCCGATGTTCAATGGAACATAGTGGAATTTTCTTCATAATAGAAGCTCGTTTATCCGAACAGATCAGGAAACAAGGCAATTCGGAAAATCGACTGGTTCTGATAATGGAGATTCGCTAGCACTCTCTCCACTTTTTTTTGTTAGTTCTATTAATAGGATTTAACTATTAGAATTTCAACTGTTCCTCCTCTGATTCATAAAATCTATGTTGCATACAAACAGTGATTTTGTATATCGGTATATTATTCATATTCATTATAAGAATACATAATGTTTGTATGTGTACGATTTGAAATTACGTTCAACCAACAACTTATTGGGAATTTAAGCATCCAATTCGAGAGGTAGAAAACCTTATGAGAGACTCTATCAATGGACGTCACTAATTTTTATCTATATCGTCCAATAATGAAGTTTTCATGCTTTAATTCATTCTTCCAATCGTTTTTCTGAATTCAGTATACCTTTATTGTTAGAGTAACCGCTCAATATTCTAAAGACATATCTATAATAAACCAGTGTCTTCAACGTCCACAAAGATCAGATGTTATGTACACGACATAAACGTTTGTACGTATATCAAGTGGTTTCTTGAATGTTATAGACAGGAGTAGAAGAGATCCGAAACACTCAGCGAGATTTGGTTTCAATAATATTGGTTTAGGTGTATAGTTTGACCAATGTAGCTTTGATAGTTAGATTGCACCATTTCTGCAGTAGACCATCAACAAGAATATAAAGGAATTGGAGTTGTAATAGTGGAACAATTTAGAACTGTACACAGATCCATTGAAGTTAGAATCAATACAATCTACGAACAAACCCTAAGTTTACACAACTACTATCTTAACACTAGAAAGATCAACTGAATGAAGTTAATTCATTAACAAATTGGTAATTATTTTCACAAATATGAATATAATTATTAGCGATTGTTTGATCTTAAAAGAAAAATCTTCTTGTGTATTTAAAATAGCGACGAATTAATTTTTGGTAATTATTTTATAATACAAAAAGATGTAATAACAGGAAACATAAGAAAAGAGTAGGAGTGGAAAGTACTTGAGTCTTCTACAATTAAATCATCTCTCTCCTTTTGAAATTAGATACTATACTAAGCTATTCTAAGTAGTAAAAAAATCATCTTTCATCCGTTTTTAATATCAGTTCCTCTTTATCAACTCATGCAAATAAGTGGCAAAATTATATTGGTCAAACTGTACACGTTATATGACGAACTTAAATCTGTCTGTGCTTGCTCAAGCCAGTTGCTATATTTTCAAGACATGTATTCAGCCTCTGTTTCCGCGTCTATCGAATGGATTCGCCTCGTGACTCGCGTGTCTTCGAGACGACCGACTTTTCCAGCGAAATTCGCATCGATTAAGCATTTTCGGTTTTTTCCTGGATATCTTTTTTATTGTTTTACTGTTGGCCTCTTGGAACTTATAAATCATTGAAGATGCTTGAAGGTTTTTCCCCAGGGTCGTTCCTACAGGATGATCGCGGTTTTGCAGCGATTCCCGCGTGTTTTCCGGAGTATTTCCGTCCAGTGGCGACCTCAAATACGTTCTACGTCGTGTGATACAGCATTTATCACAAATAGAGCTCGAAAGTTAAATCTATTTACGTATATTTAATAACAAAATATAAAAATTGAACAGAAATTGAATTTTATAAGGAAATTGAATTCAGTACAGCCAGTTCTGCTATAGTCTGATTGAAATCAATTGGTACTTCAAGATCGACTCCCTTACTTCCAATGATACAACGAATGATCTTTCGAGCGATCTTGTCAAGTATTTTTATTGAATCCTGATATTGGCGAAGGAGAATACGCGAAGATGATTTAATAATTTGTTCAGAATTGTATATTTGAGTAATATACTAGTTAATTAAACGAATTGTATGTTTAACCAATACACTCGAAATTTTGTAAAATGACTTTATAAAAATTTGTGCATTAGGTTATAGAACCTATGAATTGACACGATCTTTATTCCCACGAATCCGTCAGTTATCAACGCATTGACAAAAACTGATAGTAAATGAACAGCAAGTGAATAGCAAATAAATTAAAGATTTTATTATTACACATTTTGCATCAGCAATTTCGCAAAATCGTGAATGTGTTTTGTGGATCTAGCATTTTTATTAACGTAATTTAGTTCAAATTCTAAACGAATAGTAAATCAGATCCACAGATTACGTGTCGGTGTTGTTAACAGTCATCTTGAGTGACTGACTTCAAACAAACTATATCCATTACTGAAATCAAAATTCCTCTAACAAAGTTTCACACGGCGTTCAACGTGGCCAGATACCCGTCTGACGTTTCAAACAGTACTTAATTCAACTCGTTATCGAGGCGTCGATTAACTATTACCCGCACAGGTACTTTTCGATTTGTTAGTAACTATTATATAGCAGTATTCGTGGTTTTGCTGAGAGAATCGAATCCGTTTCGTTCGGTTCAACGGAACGAATTTTTGACTAATTGTAAGAGGAGACGAATTCAGGAATTAGAGACCATTTTTTTTCACGATGCAGTGAAATTATTCCAAGATTATAGTAATATCGATAAAATTAGATTTTTTTACGAAGCTCCTCTCGTTAGCTTCTTTTCTATAATTTCGACGGGTTTTATCGATTTCTTTCCTTTTTTTTTTTTTTTTTTGTTCAATTTACTGCAGTTATGAAATTTTGTTTACTATTTACGGCACGAATTAATCATTTTTCTTTTTTGTTTTAGAAAAGTATATAAGACTGTTAATTGACCAGCGTAATGTTGTTACGTGGATTTAATCGTCTTTGATAGGTATATTTTTCCAAATGATGTTTTAGCGAAGAAGGTTAATGCGACAATTATTTTTATCGAACGAAAAACATGGAAAAATTATTGGTACGAGGAGAATATTCCTTTGAATTTTGAATAAAGATTTTACAGCACGTGTATCAGTTATAGATAATAAATAGGGTGCCGTACAGGTTGTTTTTATTTTTGTTTAACATTATCCATCCGAACCTTATTCCATCCCTGTTTGTTTTTTTTCTTATTATTAAACATTTATTTATTTGTCACACTTTTATTTCTTTAATTGTTTTCTGTTATGACCAGCCACTTTTTGTTATTTCAAAAACGTTTTCGTTTCATTACACTTTCTTTTAATTAAAATATGGAATGTATCAGGAAAAAATATACGTATATCTGAAAAAGATAGAATTTTTGAATAATAATAATTTCATCTAGAATTTTATTTTAAATTTGTTGCGATAACAGCCAAATTGTTATAAGTACAGGATTCGTATTTACAATAATTTCTCACTTTCTCGATGATTTCTCTAATTTTTCATATTCTTCTTGAAACTATCCGACACATTAAGCCATAAAGATTCTTCGGATTCTTTTAACCAACTGTTCAAATTATCCATTCAATCAAACGTGATAAACAATTCCAGTGAATTTGATTCAGTTTTGTAGGTCGTTCATTTTTTTTTCGACGAAGAAACATCTGTACCTTATGTTCGGCCGGAATCAGTTTGCGCTAATGGATTTCCTTTCGAATTCTTAATTTAGAAAGCGAGCATAGTAGTCTTCAGAGACTTTGTTTTGGAAAAGAGGAAATATGTAAAGTGGGTTTAAAAGTACGCAGTGAGCTGCTCGCGGTGCTCTCAAATTAATAAATTTCCTTTAGATTTATCCTTCTATCGATGAAACAGCTTTTCATTGTGATTTTTATCTCCAACGTGCTTCAAATCTGAATTTATACATTTTCTTCCAATCTGAATTCTGAGAAGAATTTCCAACGCGAATGTAAACGTAAAAATAAAAAAATCACAGTGTGAAAATTACAAGTCTAAAGATTTGTCTAAAGATTTTTTAAACGCTGTATAATTCTGGCAGAATTAACGATTATTGTTTCAGTGCTATTTAAAATAGACAATTTTTCAGTTTCATTTTCGTGGAAATTGGAAATCGGTGCGGAGATTTTCGCTTGGCTACAGCGAGATAAATGGTAGTAGGATTCGCTCGTTTTATACGTGACTGATTCCGGCACGTTTAGACGTTTTGAAATTCAACCTCGCATTTTCGCGTAATATTTTGCTTAAAAATCTAGAGAGCCGAAAAATATGAAAATATATAATAGCATGAAGTAGTTGGTGCAAGCGATACGTCTGCATTTCGATCCTGTTTTTTAAACAATTTTTAAGTTGAACAGGGTCGGCTACACGCGATGCATAATTTCCTAATAATTGCACTAAAATGTTCTAAAACATTCCTTCTAAAATTCGCACGATTATTATCTACGCTGTATTTCAGACGAAACACCCTACGTGTTAAAAATTCGTGAAATTGCAGCTGAACGCGTTCTATGATAATTCACAAATAAAATGGCGATAAATAACGTGGCAGTAAATTTCATGGGGAGATTATCTGATAGTCTAGAGCGTAACACAGTTAGCGAAGTGTCATTAAGAACGAACTTGAACGTTTAAAAGATAAGTCGAAATTTCGAAAATTATCGCCTTGGAAAACAGAAACGGAGAAAGAGGAATATCGTCAAAGGAAAAATGTTTTGAATCGCTAGAATTAAAACGGTCTATTGCGACACGTCACTTTGTTTAACTCTCGCGTCGTTTCTTAATATCTCTCAATTATCACACTTTAAAATTATGTACATTGTCGCGTTAACTCGTTTGACGATGACCTGAATTGATACGACTCTCATCGATTTATTAACACTTAACACTTTGCTGCAATTCACTGTTAACACGCACAATGAATTTATTACTCGAGAACATTTCTAGAAAATAGAAGAAACGACGAATTGCGTTCTTAAAATTAATCATCGAGATATTGGTGAGAAAATTTTGAGACACCAAAGAAGCTGCGTTATAATTCCTCGATTACTTGTTTCAGATTGTTCGATATCGTTTGAATTGTTCATACTCCATCAATACGCGTATTGCAACGTAATTGATCTTTAACGTAAGATATTAATTGGCAACGTTTCTATCATTCAACGCTTAAAATATCATCGTCACTAGAAATGATATTTAGCACGAAATAATACGATACAATATAACGATATAAGCAAACTGTTATAACTATCGATACAAGTTCAGGGTTAACAATTTCGAATAAAAACGTAGCAATAAATGTCTAACGAATAGAAACAGCACTGTTCTTACGTTATAACGAAATATATCTGTCGGCGTAAAGAAAGAACAGGATCGAAATGGCCAGTAAATCGCTTACACGAAGCAGTTCGTGTATCGAAATCAGAACAAATTTCACTGAAACGACGAGCAATAAACCATGAACTCGTGGAAGGAAACGAGCGTGTTGCTCGTGTCGCGGCTGCTTGGGCCGCTGTGGTCCCAGCTATCGATCGCGGAAACCAAGACTTCTTAGTCTACGGCTGAGCTCGGATAAGCAAGTTATCGGGGCGCAGTAAATCGTCGCGAAGAAGATAAAAAGAAAAGTAAAACGAAAGAAAAATACGACCGCTAGAAGAAGTCGCGGCGACGAGTGTGCAAATTGCTTATAGTGTCGTCGAACGAGCAACTCTATACGAATAAAGTAATGTCGAAGGGAGTAAAAGGAAAGAATCAGATAATAACACGTGTATGTGAAGAGAAATGGGGTCGCGCGAGAAAGAAAGGGCGAGAACGAATGAGAAACGACGTTTGTTATTCGGTATAGTTGTGGCAATTACCGCGGATGGGTTTATAGAATGACCAACCATCGAGAACTGCTGAGTAAGTACTGAACAAAACGATTGTAATAGTGAATGAAAGTTGCCTGGTAGAGTAGCTGAACAGAACGAACGAATAATTTATTCATTTCTTTTGCATTCGACTGACTCTTCACTGTCCTTCGAGCTCAGGCTCACCTGGTACACACGTGCACACGAGACACGCCATTCACACCACCCACGTGTATACACGAACAGGACCTTACTATAATAGCGATCTTTGGTTTTTCATTTTCCCTCTTAGAGAACTCTTTCGTTGCTCCTTGAAATTTTCCTTTTCTCCTACTTTTTCGTTTGGACCTTCTCTCGCAGATTTTTATTTCGTGTCATTACAGTTACGTTACATTTGCCGTTTGTCTGTTTGTATAATTCGACGAAGTAGGGTAGAAGGGGCGAAGGGGAAAAGGGAGAAGCAGTGGATGAGGAACAGGAAGAGATAGTTTATTGCGTCTGTATTAATTGAAAGGATTTTAGAAAGTTCATACGGCTGAAAAATGGGACTTTTAGGTGCGGAGATGATGGTCGTTTAAACGCTATTGAAATTTTAATGTTCTTAAGCGGTTTCGTTATTGTCAGAATTTCACGTATTAGCTCTTTTGTTGGAAGAACTTTGCAAATAGCTTCGTAATCAACCCTTATTTCGGAGAAGCAGTTGTCAGAGATTAACGAATGATTTTAGCAAGTAACTGTCATTGCAGCACGATATTCCCTTTTTTAAATATATTATATATTATATATTGTCATACTTTTATTATATATAGTTAGATTAAAAAATGAATTGATATCGGAATTTGTGCAAGCAATAATGCAAGAAAACAAAATTTAAAGGTTCCGTTCTATTAAATGTATTCCTATAAATTGAAGAATAATAATTTTTAGTTAAATAATGATTATATCGTTGTGTTAAAAATGTAGAAGAAGCATCGGGAAAGCAGATTAAAAGTTCTCCAACAAATACACGGAGGTTACATATGAAAATTAATTGCGCACAGAAATTTACGTTAAATTCCAAATGATGTCTTCAAAGTTCGTTACGGAGTTCATTTAAACTCGTAACCATGAAATAATTTAGTCAAATAATTTCATTCGTCCAAAGATTCATTCACCGTCTCTGGAGAAATAAACGAGAGTCCATTATCTCTGCACCAAGCTAACGCGTTAACCAGATCAGGGGAGACGGTCGTAACGAAAAGTCAAAGCACCAGAGAGAAACAGGGAAAGAGGAAGAGAGAAACTCGTGCGAGCTCATCGAGAGGCCTTCGGAAGGCTTCTCGACACGAAAAAAGGGGCGAAAGACCACGCTATAATGGAATTAAACTGCAAAAAGGCAAAGGCATTAGCTGACGAGAATACCAACCACCGTGGAAAAGTAAAGAACCCTCCCGTCATCTACCCTAATCTCTTAACTTTTAAATTATCGACCACTGAAGTTAAAACTTTGCATTCAAAAAAAAAAAAAAAAAAAGGAAAAGAACAAATAAAACGAAAGATACAGAAAACAAACTTTTATCCATATATATTTTATATCATTATAAATATCTACAAAATTCGTATAAAAGAAATTACGAAGCGAATTCTCTGACATAATTAGAGTTAGTTATTATTAGCGATATTTGTCAAATCACAAGTTACAAGATGTTAAGGTTAATAAATTCTCTCGTAAAATAACGATTAAACAAGATAGAATTGCTCGACGTGAAATTGAAGTTTAGCACGATCTACTATTTGCAACTTGTTAATTTGCTAATATTACAAGTTGTATCATGGTTGTGTTCCTCTTTCTTTCCACACACGTACGAGGAGAGCTTTTATGGTGTTACCCTCCCTTCGCAGGGGAATCTCTGTTGGTTTCTAGACATGGTAGAGCATTAACAGTAAATGGCATTTCCGGTTAAGGGTAGGCAGAATTAATGATCAAATGAAAATTAATGACATCCCTTTATGGAAGGCATACAGAGATTTCGTGAAATATTAACGACGAGCGAAACTATCGTTTTGGGAATAAGCAGAAATATTAATGGCAGACAGCGTTCCCCTTTGGAGGTAAATAAAATTACCGTCGTAATAGTAATAATATTAAACTCATACGAAATGTTCGTAATAGAATATGTGAAACATACGTAATTCGTGAAAAATATTAATGAATAACATCGCTTTGTTGAGGTAAAAATTAACGAAATACAAGTATTAATAATATGCTATAATACTTTATTTAAAGCGCTATATGTAATTCACGTAACATTAATATTAACTGTAATCTCCTTTATCGGCAGCACGAAAAATTCATGGAAAATGAATCGTTACTAGCAAAATAGACAACTATTACCAACAAATAATACTTTCTATTCACCATAAAAAGTCAACAATATCCAAAATAATACCAATCGCAAATTACTACGTATCAAAGAAAGGAAGCCAAAAATTAAAAAAAAGACAAAACTACACGGAAACTCATACGTAGCCCTGAATGAAGGTAACACTATAAATTCTCCCCATGAAAAGTCGCCTCCACCCCTTCTCAGTTCGATCCTCGAGCGTACGATCGATCATCGCTGGTATGCAAGAATTCCTGTTCTCACCTATTCTCTCTCTTTTTTTTTCCATAGAAGTCTATTACAACATTCCACTACTGTCTAACTACTCACTGGCACCTTTCTTCACTATTATCAGCAGACTGTCCTCGTTGTCCGGGGATCGACACGTGTTACCATTAGACACAGGGGACACGGTTCTCCTGGACGTATTACACTCTTCTCGACTAACCTAATGTATCGAGCCAAATATAGTAACTTTGAATCATAGTACGCGACATAGTAAGCCTTTTTTTCCTTCGATGTTGGATATCTGTCCATAAATCTCACGTTTATCTCTACGCTATATACGATTGTATCGAGTTATTCCTAGCAGGCTCCCTTATACTTGTTCTTATTCTTATTCTTTGTTTTTCTTTCTTTTTCTAGTTTCCACTATTTTCTCCTTTTATTCTCTTGATTTTTCTCTTTTCTTTTTTCTTTTTTTTTTTTTTTGTTCTTCCTGTTACTTGGATCGCTTGGAAGTATGCACGTGTACGTACGATGTATACGTGTGTACACGCGGGCATCGTACAATGAATTGAGTCTCGAAGGCACGCGATAGTCATTCGTTGGTACTTAATCATCTGTGTTACCATCGTCATTGTCATTTACATTTGACAATTAACCCCGCTACTATCATTGGATTTTTATGTCACAGCTGTTTTCTTGTTTCGACAAACGTTCCGAGTAACACGGGACATATGGTTCTAGCCGCTTTGCCTTATGCCTTATAACATCGAGCTACACTCGCGATAGCACTTAAGAAGATAAACAGAAACAAGGGTACTATAATATGTATATTAGAACTGAAACTTTAATTTTATCTTAAATGTAATCTCAATTTATGAAATTTATAAAATCATTAGAGTTAAGATATCGTACAGATACGACACTTCGATGATCGTCGTATCTATCGTTAATTAAGACATATTTAAACTAAATCATCGTAAAACATGTTATAAGGTAAGAGGTTGAACAAAGTTTTTAAGTAAAATCGAAACTGCGTAAACTTGGCAGAAATTGTGTACAGTAACAACAGAATTTTTAACGATAAGAGCACACGACTGAGTTTTAAATAATTCCAAGTATGTAGCAGGGTTAATCAAGGCCTGCACACAGTGAAACATGTTGCGATGCACGTATATTCATAGTTATGCTCAATATAATCTGGCGTAGAAATTTCCCAACGAGGAATAAAGAAAAATTCTCACGTTGAGAGTTGCATCGTGGAACTGCGGATTTTTATGCATTTATAAATACATCTTATTAATTAATAAATTCATTAGCAAAACGCACAGAGTGCGTGTAATGCACGAAAAGAGCTATCCAAAGTAAAGTATATAATTACGAAGGGAAATAGTTAAAAATAAATTGCGAGAGAGAAGTGTAACGTTTGAAAAATGAAACAAATCTGCAGCTAGCTTCCATTTCTTTAGTTCTGTTTGCAAAAATGTGTATTTCCATAAATATCCGCAACATACTGACGATAATGCGTTATGCATATAGTGCACACATTGTTAGCTGTGTCATGTAGGTCAGGATGCTTTTGTATTATAAAATATTTCAGTGTGTGTAGGCCGCATTATCACGTGGTCGTGTCAGTGCGGTAGTTTCGATTGGCTGGCGTTGGGAATATCAAGTAAAACGAGGGAATTTGGGATCATTTCATGATGGTTGCTGGTCTTTGATGGACTCAGCCCTTTGCGGCCAGTTTTTGGACGAGAGTAGCAGAGCTAGATTGATTAAAAGTGGTAATATTGCAGGTGAAAATATGAGATTGGATTTTGGTAGAGATTTAGCGAGATTTGTGGAAAAATAATTTACCATCAGATAAATAAAGAAATTTATCAAAATTCCCTCGAGATATATATTTAATTTACGTATATCAAATAAGAATTGCTTCAAAATTAAAGAAAAATCGGAAATATATTAATAGCTCGTAATAATTATTTCAGTAGTATTTGAAAAGTCTGTGTGTAGCCAAAATGTTTCTCTTTTATATTTGTCTATGATTTTCTCGAATTTCCAAAATTACTTACTGCATACACCGAGACAGTAAAAATTTCTCCATTCGATTTCATAATATATTTTCTCGAGATAATAACGATTTCGTGATATTAGTGTCAACTTTCGAACGCATTTCAACGATTCGTTGAAACATCAAACCAGTATCGTCATCGTAATTGTTACATATGATTCGTCTCTGTGTTCGTACGTATCTAAAACAAGAAATTATCCAGCCTTATCATCTACGTCCTTGCACCGACACGATCAACGATATATTTCAAGAAAAAGATAGAAACGGAATAGAAAGACAGGAAGAAGAAAACGAACGAAAGGGGAATATAAAAAGTGAAGTTAAATGTGGCATAGATAGAACGAAGGAAGTTTCGAAGTTTCACAATCTCCAGAAATTCGTTTACTTTTCTCGCTCGCGACCGCCGAATCGCTTTTCTTAAATTTCAAACTTCCTTAGATCAATGAAATTCATCACGAGCCATTTATTCGTCCCCGAAGGTATTCAGAATACGACGTTTAAGTGGCAGAAGTCCATTTCAACGATCGATTCGATGCTTGTTGAGAAACTTTCGAAACTTTCCCTTCGCCAGTCCGATGCTCGATCTTACACAAGGCAAAATTTCCATGAAAATCGATGCGAATTGCAGTTGCACGATTCTTTCGAGTTTACTTTTTATCTGTTAACGTCGATTCTGCGATGGAGAACGAAAAGAAAGAAACGAGAAAGGTTTGCCTTGTGTCGAGATACGTACATCCACTTTGTGCTCTTGCTGCAGCATCTGTTATACTTACACAAGCATGAATCGTTTACTATAGACGAAGAATATAACACCGTAGCTGTTTAGAAATTTTCTTTTCTTCTTTAGTTATTTATTTTTCTTTTCTTTAATTATTCTAGATGAATTAGAAGTTAGAATTTAAATAGACGGATGAATTCTCACTTTGTGGCGATTTTCAACCCTTAACCGGAGAAATAGCGTGACAACAGATATTTTATACTTTCCAAGGATTGAGTTAGACTTGAAAAATTGTTTATTGTAGTTGTTAAAATTTTTCGAGTCTTCGTGTGCATTTTGAGATCTTTATGGGTACCGATAGTCGTGATATTCGTCGCATATTAAAGTAGTTTTTGTTGAACAGTTCAGTCTCTGTTACTTTACCTCGGAAAATAATTATTATATCACTTATTTATCTGATTAATGACTTTTTAATTCTAATTTATTCGTAATTTAATAACATAGCGGATAATCGATACAGAACGTTTTGACTGTTTATTAATAATGAATAGTAAAATAATTCGTTCTGCCTAGAACAATACGAACGTGTGTTTAAAATACTTGTCATTAATAAATTTTTCCCTCGGATGCACATTTCCATATTTTTTTCTACGTTTGTATATATCAAAGCGTTTCTTTCTTCTTTTTGTTAATATGTTAATATCATGAGAGAACTGCGTTCGATGTTTCCAGTCGAGGGTTGAATTTCGTCAAACTTTGCATCAAGTGCTATTCTTCTTCCGTTAAATAGATCCGATAAATATGTTCGCACAGGGTGATTTTTAAAACTTTCCCAGGTGAATAATTAGCCATAATTTTGTATTTTATTGTCGAAAAAATATTCTTCACTGGGTATACGTAACATGAAAGTTTCCATGAAAAGTAAACAACATTGCGTTATCGTTATTGCGCAATAAATGCTAAATCTTGGCATTTCATTTTCACAAGATTAAAGGAAAACACGTCATTGCGTGTCGTATTCAATTTAAATTCCAATTATATCAAAGTAGCCAAATTTGAATTTAAATCGAATTATGTAAATCAAATTTAAATCGCATTTAATTTAATATCTGTCAGATTAAACGTGTCTTCTGTTATATAAGCACCAATCTTCTAACGTTGTTCTTTATCTGCATTTCGTGTCTCGCTACGTAGAATCTAAAAAACGTACTCGTTAAAATCCTCAATTCTTATCTGTTTCTCGGTAAAAACTGACTTCTATCGTTGGTAGAATTATTTCTATTATTGCTGAAAAAGAAAAACCATAAGAAAGTACCAAATTCTTTCATGTATCCACCTAGAAAAGAATTTTTCTACGTCTATAAATCACCCTGTAACATTTTTATACGTCGAATCGCTTATTCCTCTGTTCGAAATTAGAAGGAATGCTCGCGTGGAATGGCGTGCAGGATCGATCCGCGGCGCAGCTACATCCATCATTTTCTTTTACTACCTTCTTTTCTCTCTTCGTTTTCTTTCTTCTTTTTTTTTCTCCATATTTTGAATAACTGTTCTCGCGCGCAACTGGCACGCGTTCCCGCTACTAATTCGGCTATTTCATTTTTCATTTTCAGGGCAATGCTTAAACGTCCAGACCGGAACCGTTTACGAAGTTGCGAAGTTCGATCAAATTGCCGCAAGTTAACCTGACCAAAGAAACGAACGAAACCGAAATTAAAGAAAAAAACGAAATAAAAAAGAAAGACAGACGAACAGATGAATTAACGAAATACTATATATAGTATTTATATATAGTATCTAATTATTATATATATATACAATGTGCTCGTCTAATGATCGTTTTAATAATAACAATGATATTCATATCGGAGAGCAATGACCAATCACGATGTAACATTATACATGGCTGTTTTTTCCCTTTGCTTTTACGTTGTTCGTCGTGCAAACCCTTCAAGTTCCCTCCTCCTTCGCGATCGATAGTCTTTGTTATATCTTCGTCACGTTCGTGATTTTTGTTCTGTTCTTTCTTTTTATTTTTTTTTTTTTTTTTTTGTGTTGGGGCGCGTTCGGTGTTGAATCGTTCGAGTTTTTCAATAAAATGTTTCTCGTCGACATTTCAGTGAGCAGAAATTTGGTGATATTTGAAATTCTGCCGTGTTTGATTCTTCGTGGATTGACGCGTCTGCAAGTTTGAATTCGAAATAAAAATATCCGGGACTTTTTAGCGAACGTTGTTTCTGTTTTTTTAAAGATAGGCGTTTCAGACTTTTCCGCAATTTTGTATTTGCGAATATATAACGGAATTTCCCTGTCGCTTCAGTTTGTATGGGAAACGCCACAGTATTACATTCTATTAGTAAAAATGTGGCGAAGTATAAACGTCATTTCGACATTCGGAGAAACGGTAGAATCTTGAAATTTTATGCAATTAATTTCTTCGGAGTTCTCCAATTTTTTAATTTATGTACTTGGTCGGTTTTGGAAACTATTTTAATTCCAAGTACGTATATATGTCTTATTTTTATTTCTTTTTCAAGATACGAATGGACAATATTTTTGAAGAAAAACTTTAAAACGCCCTGTATACTCTTTCCTCCTTATTTTAAAATATCGAATAACTTAATTATAAATTTATCGTTTAATTTTATCGTTTATTTGTTTTTATACACAACATCGTGTTTAAAATTCGATTATTTCATGAAATAATTAATCATAATATTTTTCATATCGAAGACCATGTTTTAAAGATAGATAAGTTTTTCTATGCTCTAACCGAAACGAAAACGACGAAACTTAACAATAAAAAATAAAAACAATTACCAAACGAAGTACTTTTATCGATTCCTTCAATTTCACCTTCGATTTAGATTTTTAAGCGTGTTTTACATTTTTATGGCGCTCCAAACGAGGTGCAGCCTTTGTATCCCCCGTGAAAGTTTCTAAGATCGTCCGCGTGCGTCGATGTGAAGTTTATTTTATAATTTATAATTATACAATTATAAATATATAGCAAAAATTATGTAAAAAAATGATAGAAAATCATTCGTCGAATCTCGTAAATTAACTGATATACCTCGAACGAAATCGAATAGGAAGCACGCAAAAAAAGGTGAGGAACATAATCGAACGAGTTACCAGCTCATGTATAATCCTTTGTCTTAAAACAGTTGTATTATGTTCGCGATAGACTATGGTCGAGAATAAATCTTCGTTTTAATTTCAAATTTCGCTGGAACTTATAAGCTGGAAAATCGTTAGATCGTACCTTCATATAGTGTCTTAACGATTTTCGTATTTAAGCAAGTTATAAGACAAGGGATTAATAAAGAGAAACTTTATTTTGTGTTTCCTAATGAAATGGCGACTTCCACGAAGACAGATCGCCACGAACAAATTGTTATCGAGAGATACAGTGTTATTTGAGTACGCAATACACCTTTGAACCTGCTCTCTTCTCACTGAAAACCTTTTCAATCGTTTGTTCAACCCTTTGTTTCATTCCGAGCAATGTTAGATTGAATTTTAATATATCGCTCGTAACTTCTGAAGCGAATAACCAAATGTACTTGTTAATTCCTAATTCGAATTCGAGCTTTGAAAAAATTATTTTCGATTGAAATTTCCTTTTTTAATACTTTGCACATTTTTTTTAAGGACTTTTAAATGGTTTCCTAATTCCTAATTATTGTAATTTAACAAATTCCTAATTTTGATTCCTAATTAGACACGTTTCGATTTAAGAAAAATTCGCCGATTCAAATAGGCATATAAGCTTCGTAAAAAGCTAATAATTGATCTCACGAGGATTTTCAAGCATTTGTAGGAAATTGGAAGATGTCGAAATCCATAGGATTCACACAGTATGTAAAAAATACAGGAAATTTCCCAAACATAGCATTCGTTGTGTTTCGCGGATCAATTTTCCAGCTACATTCTATTTTTCCAACTGCACTCATAAAAGTATGAATTCGCATAAATATTTCCAATCTACGTATGGCAGTTAATATTTCGGAGACACTCCTGAAGCCAGCAGAAATACGTGTTTGATCTCGAAATCAGATAGAAGGCAATGTACTTTCGTTTGTCATGTTTTTACGATATATTATTATTCACTTTTACAAAGGGTTGAAAACGAAGGGTACTTCGACTCGAAGTATATTGTACAGTTTGTACATAAAATGTCGTGCCGCTTTCAACATTTTCTATCTCCTTTCTTAAATAATCGTGCCCCAAAGTGTTTGTTCTCTTTGATCAACAGTCGTACTTGCTCGAGGGAGAATTTTCTTCTTACGTGGACAAATATTGGTCGAAGATTCGATCAATCTCCAAGTGGTAGTATTAACCGGTATCCTTTCGGGGAAAAAGCATTCGTTTCGTCAGCGTTGCAGCTCTAGTTTCACGAAGATTCAAGAAATTCATTGTACACCAACGTCGACTTTGAAGTAATCGCGTGGACACGCGACTATCTCTTCTATTTCATTAATATATTTTATAACATTTCTTTAAAATATCTTCCTTACGCTGGCTGCAATGTCGGCGAGACGCCTGAACATTTTTTCCCAAAAGGCAAAAAGAAGAAAGAATCCGTGGTCGTTGAAAACTCGATTATTCGAAGTAATGATTAATTGAATTGGAAAACAAAATGAGTAAATTAATTGGGAAACGCGCTTTTCGTTTCCATCGAATATATCCGCTTCTGGCACTTAAATTTACTATTTCAAGTTTGCTATTGTATCATACTTTAAGTTTGCTATTTCAACTTCCCAATTATTTGGGCGTTTCTCAATTAATTATTCGTCGAGCAAGAAGGAAGAGCCAGGAATTATTTAAAGTTCCTCAGGAAACGTCAATTTGTATTTGGTTATCTTACACTTTCCCTTTTCGAGTAATCGGATATTCTGTTAATCAGTGTTTGAATAATCGAGACACTGTATTAATTGATCATCGTTGAAGGAACAAACACCGATAGAAGCGTGTACCATATTTGTTAATTTCAGCACGCTGTCAGTATATACGCTAGTTATCAAGTGTTAGGTACTACATAATAACGTCTGCAGCGTATATTGTGAACGCCAGCATCGATAATGTAGCGTTGCCTATGTATCACGTACTATTGTGTGACCAAAGAATATTCTTTTCTTTTTTTTTTCTCTCATACGAAATATTGAAATTTCAAGAAATGTATATTCGATTTTTGGAAAAATGATTTTCGATTGAAATATCTTTTTTTAATACTCTGCATATTTTTGTCAAGAAATTTTAAATATTTCTGAAACTACGTAATGATAATGAAATGATGTGGTGCGTGGAACAATTAGATACTTTTAACAAATTATTGGAACAGTGAGCTTATTTTATTACATTTGAAATATTCTCTTTTGCCAACGAAATATTATCGAGAGATTATTTATTGCCTTGGAAACTTCGAGAAAGATATTTATGGTGTGATTCTGGGATATTATTTATGAGCATTGCTTCCTTGAAACCATAAAAAAGTTGTTTGATTAAAAAAAGTAAGAAATAATAGATCATTTTGATTGCTTATCTAAATTTTGAAAAAGTGGGAGGGGGGGGGGGTGGAAAAATCGGTAGTGAAGATAGCGATGTAAATAGTAGTTAGAAATTTTTCCATAAATGTTTTTAAATTGCGCTTTCTTCTGACTCTCTTCACACTGCGTAAATATCCAAGACTGTCTGTATAATAACTTCCAGATCTACTGCTCTACTGACTTCGTATTCTCTGCTTTCGACTTCAGATGCTGCCAATGATCGTATATTCGTTTCCAATAGCGTGTAACATCGTCGTAAGATAATAAATAAAACAATCAATTGACGGTGATGTTTTTATCGTGTCGCGTCTGACCAGAGACGGTCCGCTTCTACTGAATACTCCGTACGCTTTCTTAATTCACGGATTTTTCTGTACTTTTGAATGTTTCTGTGGCGCACGTTGACACGTTTCGTTCGTACTTTGCAATGTCGAGAATCGTACACGCGGTAATTATGTAACAAAGTAAAAAAAGGAAATTGAAACACATATAGAAAAATAATTATAGACAAAAATCAGAATATTCAACAAAACTAGAACATAATTGCGTTAGTTTAATCTCGTATATGAGATAAATTAGCTGATTACGAGTTAGTAAAATAATTATCCCCATAGAAAAATTCGAATATGTCTGATAAATAAGAAAAATATCAAATATAAAAAATAACGAAATATCGAAGAAAAATCAATCTTACGATCATCACTTTGATCATTCCACTCTCTTACGAGTCATCGGTTCCACGAACTCTTCAAACATAATCAAATCGACTTTGCAATTAATCATTGGCAGCAGCTCTAACTCCAAACTTCTCTCTCATTTCACCCACAAAATGACCACGTGTTTCGAGCTAGCTAAACTGTATTTATATTCCATTGTCGACGTAGCATTTTGTCTCAAACCGCTTCTCTGACATCCCGCGCGTTTTCTTCCTCTGTTTTATATCCGCGAGAATAGAGGACAGTTTGTCGATAGACACTGACGATGGCATTAATTGTCTGATTATTTTCTCGGTTCTTTTGTATGTTCCGATGGCCGATCCCACGGCAGAGGGTGCCACCGATTTGCCCCGTAAGACGCAGCAAAAGCTTCCCCAACGAAAGCGAAACGACAAATCACGCAGCAGAGCTCGAGGACTTCCTCTCCTCCAGATCAGGTATTCTTCATGTCGATTGACTTTTTCTTCTTCTTTTTTTTTTTCTTTCTTTTTCTCCGAGGAATTTTTAATATTTTTGAAAGTACGCAATGACGAAGAACGATCAACTACTAGATGAAAGATTTCAAGGTTTCCATTTTATTGATCACTGTGTGTGTCAATATTGTGTACAGAATGTGTTGGCGCGTGAAAGCGAGTCGAGTGCAAATATCTTATCTAGTTTTTGTTTGGTTAGATACATTATACGTGTCAATGGTAAAGATCTCTGATAATAGTTGCGCAGTACTAGTTCAAATCAGTCAGTTTTGGTTCACTGAGTTTCGAGAAACAAGTTGCATGATCTCAAGAATACGCTTGCGATAATAGTCGGCAGTAACTTGCGAGTACAGCTCACGATATAATTAAAAAGATTGTCACGCTCATTGACACTCGTACATGGTAATATCAACAATTGCTAATGGCAGAATAATTATTATTCGAAAATTCTTCGTATCTAAATATTTTTATTTCACAAAGATTCTATTTGAAAGTAAAATCGAATGACTGATATGAAATTGATACAAAAATATCGACGCGGTAGAGGCTAACGGGGAAACTAATATTTCTATGCAAACTGTCCAACCTAATTTCGTTAAAAAAAAAAATATTTCATTTCAATTGTCATAAAACTACAGCACAACTACCAAGGAATCTCTTCAAAAAAATTCTCATTCGCTTAGAACAGAATATTCCACATTTTAATTTGTTAAAATAAATTATTACATGTAGAGATAATTTTCGTAACTTCAATTCCCACGAAGATTGAGCATAATCACCAATGAATCTTTGCAAAATTCTCACTTACATTTTGCCTGAAAAATCACCGAAAATTTTACTGAAAAGAATAAAAGACGAGCTTTTACAACTTAACTCTCTTCCAGGAACTAAACATAACAAAGAGTTTTCAAAAAGTCCCCAAACATCGCTTCGTCATAAAAGAAACCACTGTAATCGTTATTACTTTCACTCCGCAGGAGTAACAGAACTGTCAATGGACAAACCGGAATCCGAAGAAGAAGAAGATCACTGGAAGGACGCATCGCCCATCACACCTACCTGCAGTCCAACGAAACATCCTCCGAAACCCACGCAGCTAAACAAACCTGTAAAAACCGTCGAAGTCGACGTGCACGATTTCAAAGCAACGACTCCGTTAGAGGAGAAAGACGTGATCATCATCGACAGCAGCGCCACGCCACTTAGCAAGATGCTAGCCATAAAGTACAATCAGGAAATAACGACCGGCGTGGAGAAGGCAACACCGAAAGTAAAGTTAAAACGAGAGCCAGTGATAGAACTGGAAGAACCGTGTCAAAAAGTGCCTGAAAGCGTAGCTCAGCCGTCGACATCCGCGGAAAGACGCGCAGACGCTGAAAAAAGAAGAACCTTGAGACGAATGGAATCGGAAGAACGAATGTCCACGTGCAGGGACGCGTTAAGCAAAACAGACATGGCTGAAAGAGGCGCCAAGAAGAAAGTTCTCAAGAGGAAGGAACATGATCGAAGATCTTCCAGAAGAAAAATAGACGAAGTGGAGGAAGCTGCTTCGGCAGTTTCTAGAACCGAAATAGATGAGTCCAGAAGGCGAAAAGACGCGGAAGGAGCGGTGATCAGGTCGAGGGAAGAAAGGAAAAGTCTCAGAGAGCAGGAATGTATAGAACGAGTGACAGAATTCTTAACGAAGCACAGTGTGCTCGCTTATTCGGAGATGATCCCGGTCGGCGAACCGGAGACAGACGTCCAGGCACCTGGTGATTACAGAGAACAACGAATCACGCGTCCATCCAGTATTATAGAGCCCCAGGAAGTGCAACCTGGAACCTCAAAAGACGAGCCATTAGTAAGAACGAAGAGTACGAGAAGACCTGAAGAGCAATTGAAGACTCCATCCTCTGTCGAGTCAGAGAAACAAGTCTCCGCGTTGATTAAAGTGACAGTGACGACACCCGAGAAACCACCAGCAGGTGTCGAAGAGATCAAACCATCCGTGACGAGTCCTGAGGCAGAGGTAGCAGCCACTAAACGTCGAAGTTCGATGAGAAAGAAACCTAGAGCGTTTTCCAGGGAATCTTCCAGAGAATCTCTGTTGGACGACGCGAAGAAAGAGGTTAGGATACAGGAAAACGTTGAGGAGATATTCTTCGAGGATACGAGTGAACAGATCGATGGAATCCTTCCGGAGGTTCAGTTGGTGAAGGCTAGGATAATCACTGCTGAGGAAGCAGCCGCGAACAGAGTGGAAGAAGCGCTGAAAATCGAAATACATTCGCCGCCGGAAGTGGCTGTGGTCTCTGACTCGGTGAGAGTGAGGACGGGGAGGGTTCCATCGCCGGAAACTGTGAACATGTCGCATCTACAGCTGATCAGTTTGGCCAAGTCCACGTCTGAGAACGCTTTGGTCGAGAGCAGCGAGGAGAATAAAATTTCTGAGAGGAACATCAAGACGGAAATTTTGTTGGACCTGTCGAAGGTGTCCGAGGTTGGGGACGAAGAGGAAATGGTGGATGGAGAGAAGGACAGAAGATTGAGCAGGACAAGGAGCGAAGGTTCGAAAAGGCCGGGTTTGAAAACGAAATTGAAAGAACGCGATGGATTCATGATTGGAACCTTGGCACGACCGGATCAACCCGAACTGACGATTTTGTTGGAGAACGCGGTTGTGGAGAGGAGGAGGAACGTGGATGACGATCGAGATAGTTTGGTGGATTTTGGCGTGGAGAAGATAATTAGGAGGTAAGTACAAAACAAATTGAGAGTTCCTTCTTTTTTTTTTTTTTTAATTATAGAGAAGTTTTTGATGTTAAGAGATTTTTGATGTTTCAACGTGTTTGTTTAAGCAGCGAATGTTCGAGGGTGCAAAGCTGAGAAAGTGTTGAGGCATTTATGCGACATAAACTGTCTTATTCGCGTTAATGTTAATTTTCTACTAAACATAATGTTTGCAATAAATATCTTTCTCCGGATGGATGTCAAATTTTAACAATATATCAGTCTCGTCGCCTATGTGCTAATATAAATTTCAACGTTTCGTATCACACGCGCAGTATATCCATAAAACTTTTTATGATAAGCGTGCAAATACTTTTATGAGCCGTTTTATAGGCTTGAATCCTGAAATCCTAATATCAATACTAGATCCAGTTAGTTACAATCACAGTCGTCAAACTACTTTTATCAAATTCTTAAAAGCTTTCGTCGAAGCTTTCCGTCCGTAGAATTAACTAGTTAATGCTGGAAATAATCAATTGCATAATATATACGGCTGATTTCTATTCGCATGCTGATTTCTAAATTGGCGAATATCTACTCCTTTGAGAATACACTTTTTCAGTTATCTTATAACTTTTCCAAGTTATCTGTCCATTTCTGGTGAGAAGAGGTAATAAATAATTGAACGAAGCTAATTACCGGCGGTGATCTCGCCAACCGAAAGTTCTCTCCGTAATTCGAGGAATCCTGAAAAAGGCTTCGAACATCGATTAATGTATACAATGTTATTTTCCGTGCAGCCAGTCGACTGGATTACGCGAGTGACCGTATGAATCCCGCGAAATGCGCACAATTGGTTGAAAATCTAGGTCGTCTAGAATACCACACAGTGTTTCGCGACCCGAAAATTCTATAGCCGCCACCCCTTCCTCTGTTTTACCACTCTTTTTTTTCGTTTGTTCCTGTTTTCCTTCGCCAATCGATCGCTGAGCGGTTAAAATAGGCCTGCGAATGAATTATTTTCGTTAACTACGTTCGATATCTCGGTACTCTTACGATAGCTATCTAGTTGTTGTCTTTGGCTCTTTTAATTTTCTACCTTTCAAATTGTTCTGCGATAGTTTGTGATTCGTTGATTATAATTTATTCCACCGTATACAAATTCATCGAGGAATTAAAAAAAACCCCGAAACGAACAAAATGCATATACGCATGCGACTGAAAAATGTCAGAACAATCGAAATATAACTAACGAAGTTTAATTTAAAACAGTCAACAAAATATGTTTAAAGAGAATTGCGAAACGGATGAAATATGGTCAACGAATCCCGAAACAGAAAACCCAATTAAGAAATCCCGAAACAGCCGAAATAGAATTTTTGGAAATCCGTGCAGGCACAAGATTTAATTATAGAAACCTTTGAAACAATTAACGTCGTCGAACAAAGCAAACTACCTCGCGACTGTCAATACTTCAAACCTGCAATTTCCAACTTACTCGCGACACATTTTACACCCTTTCCACCCTTTTTCCATATGAAAGATTCAACAAACCAAAAACGAAACGTCAGAAAGAAGTGGCAAAGGCAGGTAGCGGAAAAGGCAGCGAGAAAAGGCAGGAAAGTGGGTTAAAGGAGCAGACCACAGTCGGTTGCAGCAACCGAACGCAAATATGAATGTGAAAAGATCGCGCTGAAGGGGGGGCGGAATCGTAGCGAGGAACGAAACGGTGCAAAACCAGACGATAAAAGATAAGAACGAGTGAATAGGAATAATAACGCCGAAAGGAAGAAGCAAGACGCTCGTGGCGACGTTATCAAACGAGAGGACAAAGACAAAACACAGTGATGAAACCTTTCTCTGTTTTCTCGTATGGCTATTCTCACTCGGAGTATTTTTATACAGGATATTCGTGAAAGAAGGGTTGAATAATTAAAAAAAAAAAAAAAAAAAAGAAAAGGAAAGATGTTCGTTTACACGAATTCCGCTGTTCTTGGGTCTGTATGGTCCGAGATGAATGTTATGTTTCTCGATGCATCGTTTATGTTTTATATTTGTATTATAAATACACTTTAATATTTTTATTCGCAGACACCAAAGTAGATAATTTATTCGACGCTTGACATAACTTCGAGGGAAAGTTAGAATGATATTTCGTAAAATATCGACTGATGAAAGGCCATTTATAGAAAAACTGTAGTACAAATAAATTTCTGGTATATTAGCCTGCCCCTTTTCATGCATATTTTGTTAAGAAAAGTGCGTCGATAAGTATCTTCCTTTGCTATGTGGAAATTTTATGTCGAGTTTCTACCTGAAGGTTCACTGATAGCCCCGTGGAGTTAATATCCTATGAATCTTGTTTGTCACTAAAAAGAGATACTGTATATCAACAGATTCTTCAATCTTGTCTACCCACGTTACGAAAGAGGCTTGAAAACATTGCAATTAAACAACATCACGAATTTTCCAAATCATCTTCGAATTAATACGCCTATTACCGTGACAGAATAAATTTACGACGAAACCGAGGGACACGAAAATTTGAAAAGAAAATTAGGAACGCGTAGTAAACTACTTACTCGTAAATAAGTAGCGGTTCTTGAAACTTTAGTATTCTCTTATGGGCGTTTTGTCGAGAAACTAAGTCGAAGTGTGTTTCTTTGTCTCATGAAAATTTTATCTTCGGTTCCTGTCGCAGGTCACTAACGATCTACGTGACATGGAACTTGTGAATGTTGTACGAATTCTATCCGCCCTCGAAAAGACTTACTATCAATTATAAATGTTATACGAGTCCTACATGTCCTTGGTATTATCATTCGCTTTTAGTATATTCCACGTCGCATGAAAATTCAGGAAACCAACGGACGGTTGTAAGTCAGAAACTTATAAAGAAATGTTTATTGTCAGTGGTGGAAAAAATGAAGATAGACTCAACGTTTTGATATTTTAAAAAATACGCGGAAAAATAGAATCGCGAGAGTCTATTTCTTACGTTAATCCTAGCCGACACCTCTTCGTAATTAAACTAAAGCGAATTAAAAGAAACCCGCCCCCTTAACAGACCGCACCGAGAAAAGAACGGGACGAAATTAAGTTCGTATCTGCGCTCTCAATGTCTAAAATAGATCCTTCAAACCGCACGTTCAAATTGCATAAAAATCCGGGGTCTGCTGATCGATAGACTGCAGACTTTTACGCATTCGTAAGAAATTTAAAATTACAGGATTCCGTGAATTGTACATATTATGCAAAAATAACCAAAATACCCAAAGCGTAGTACTCATTATACTATTCGGCAGAGGAAATACGTTTCATCTGAGGTTTCGTTTCCTTAATTAGGTTTACAAAAATACGAATTTGCATAAAAATTTGCTGTCTACGCTGGGATCGCTACAATCAACCTCAGCGAAGCTTGTTTGAACAACAGCGAAACATTCTACTTGTAACGATCCTTACTAACAAAGACGCGTTGCTTCTGATATTTTTGAAAAAAAATCACGCCATATACCAAAACTTAAGGCGAAAATAATTTCAGCAAAAATCAAAGGCATCTAGTAGCTTAATAACTTCACAACCAATTAAACTATGACATTTTTCAGACGCAAGATTGCGCATGAAACGGTTAACATCCCCCGAGAAAAACCATCCCCTCAAGAACTTCATCCAGTCCATCCTGTATGTAATACACTAAAACTAACCCCCGAATAGCTTCACCGGAACCCAAGACATCCACTATTTACCGACTCGGCAAACAGTATTACCTGTTATTCAATTACTCCATAACAAAGTATTTATGTAGTAACATAAACACGAAATAGCGCGTAAAAGAGTTAACATCCCCTAAGAAAAACATCCCCGTGAGCTTCTTCCTGTCCACCCTATTGGCCGTAGACGCGACTACGCGTTAAAGAGAGACGCGGAAGAGGCAGAATGTACGGGAAAGAGACGGGAAGCTCTGCGGCAGCGAAGCTCGTCGCTATTTCCTCCCACGCGATCGCAAAACCTTCGTAACTCGCGTGGACTCGCGCGTCCACGCTTACACACAGACGCGCCTATATGTACACACAAGGCAGACACATAACAGTAACGAGTCTGCGTGTGCATGCACTCGCAGGAGAACGCTCCTGGAGGTGGTTGCTCGCGATTAGTCGCGATTCTGACCGCCTCGACTCTGCTCTCCGCAGTCTCGTGTAGTCTCTCGACTTGTACGAAACAGAAAAACAGTTTTGAAAAAATAGTTTTCAGAGAGAAAGAAACTACTTACAATTCTTACGTACGTGCCCGCGTGAACTTCGTTCGTGTAAGTGTTAGGTTCATGTGCGCCTGTGTAAATGTATGTGAGAAGAGTGTGTGACGTTGTTCGCAGAGCGTCAGACGCGCGCGTGTAACGCCACGTTTCTCGAGCGTAGTACACGCGGAGAGCACTGCGTTGTTTATTAGATCAGAGTAAGCCAGTTTGCAGTGACGCAGCGGGACGCGACAGTGAACACCTTGGCATCGCGGACGAACGTGAAAGGTAGCTCGTTCTTTTTGTTGCGTTTCGCGCACTTTTTTTTTCTAAAAAATTGATTTCCTCTTGCCGTATTTCCTTCATCTTTTTATTTTCGCATTGGCCGGTTTAGGAGGGGGAAGATCAATTTGAAGTTTGGTTTGTGCTGGAGTTTGGAAAGTTTGATCGGTTGATCGCGATGTTCTTTTCCTCTTGTGAATTTTTGGACATTTGGAAATTTTACGAGTTTTGTTATATCTTAGGGTTGAGCTGAGTGGAATATTGGTCTTATTGCCTTCGTTTTTATTTTTATGTCGAGTTGTTTAGGAGAGAGAAGATTAATTTGCTGTTTCATTTGCGTTGGATTTTGTTGAAGAGAGTTTTGAAAAGTTTGGTCGCTGATTATGGCTTCCTCCTCAAATTTAATTCTTCGGGAATTAAGAATTTTCATTAAGTTTAGCAGAAAGTAGTTTAGCGAGATACTTGCGTTACTGTTTTAGTTTTTATTTTTGTATCAAGTTGTTTAGGAGCGAAAGGATTAATTTGGAGTTTTATTTGGCCTGGGTTTTATCGAACAGAATTTTGAAAAAGTTGCTTCCAATTTTTTATAAATTTGGGGGGATTTAGAATTATTAATTTGCGATTGATTCTACCAGCGTATAATCGGATTGAACATTGGTGTTACTGGTAATGGTATCGTTCAAGAATTGTAATTTACTGCAAATTGTAATTTTTATAGGGACTTCTCGAAGAATTTTGAAGAAATTTTAGAAAATACATATTTACACTATCTTGAAATAGTTAGAAATTCATATCCTTTACTTATATAACATCAGAAACATTGCTAATATTGATTTATTTTTCCATAATTATGTAGAATGTTGTCCTCTTATTCCTCCTTCCCTTTTTTACTCGCTTGTTATTAACATATCATCACAGTGGAATGATTAATCGACGAATAAATGAATAATAATCACAACGAACAAACTTACTGCTGAAATCTATTTCAAACGTTTTATAAATTACGATATTCCGTTAAAATAGAGAAGTCTTGAAATTAAGTTTTGCGAACAGAAGTGGAATTAGTATGAAAGTGTAATCGATGAAAGTGCAATCGGCAGGGAATTTAATACAACGAAGAATTGAACGAATAAGAGTTTCAAGTTTCCGATATGTTTGAAACGGTTCTGTGTTCCTTACTTTATTTCAATTGTTTTATCCTCAAGAAATGGCCGGAGAAATTTTCAGATACGTGACAAATTGAGATTGCGAGCATGGCAGGGAGTTGGTGAGAGTGGAATTGATTGTTGGAATTGTTTAGTGGAGAAAATATTTGCAAACTCGTAAGGTGGTGGCTTCAAAGTACGAACTTGGAAGTTTTTAAAAGATTCAAGTATCTTGAAACTGTGAATGTTTACAAATGGAATATTTTCCTTCTATTTAGAAACTCTTTTCGTTTAAAAGTGAAGAAAAATACCAGGTTTATTACGTACATAGAAACAGAATTTTTCTTCCGTTTACTTCAATTCTGAATTATTCAAGTCCAAATATTTTCAAGATTTCTAAAACATTCGAAACGCGAGGACTTGGAGATTTTCTCGGACCTCCAGAAAAATTTACGATATCTAAAGGGTGTCAAGGTTTCTAAGATTATAAATATTCAAGAATTTTTTATGAAAATTTCTTTCACTAAATTTTGCCGTGTGAAATTATCACGGTTCATTATTTATATATACATTTTAGTCGTATTATATATTTCAGGATACAATGAAATATGTTTCGCTAAAAATCGAAAACTTCCTGTTGCAAAAAATTGCTACAGCCCAATATATTGTCAAATCATCAAAGACACTTCAACAGTGTTCCCAAAACCTTCGAAACGTTTACGAAAATGTCTATATTTCTGGATAGCTGTTTTCAAAATCGAAAACGCCGTTAACTTTCGAAAGTTTTTAAAATGTCCAAAATATCGTAACATTTGTACGAGTTTGAATATTTTCATTTGTTTTTTCCCAATTATTCCACGCAGTTGAATTTGGAATTATTCCAAGTTCCTGGAACCTCGATGTTTTCAATAGAATTTATAGGAGAATGTATCGAGGTTCCGTTATTAGCTGGAATAATGATTGGATAAGATGAAAGCCACGAGAATACTTTTGTAAGAGTTCCTCTTGCGCGTTGCCTCTTCCGCGTTCTTCCTGACAAGGTTCGGTTCGATATTCAAATCACGTTTGCACAAAGAACAATTTTATGTTGTTTCGGAAGGGGTTGCAAAAAAAGAAAGTAGTGATTTTTGTACTCTGATTAGTGGGCGTGGAAGGCACGTGACTTGACTAAAGGAAAGAACGATCGAAGGTTGTTATTTAGCGTATTTTCTTGGAAGAGTTGATCAGTCGATGTTAGAGTTTATTTGACAAAACCTTGAGAAATTCATGAATATTGGTTTGAGAGAATATATTAGTAAATTAATTTCGGCAATTTTTATACGAGTATTATAAAAATGGTAATTTTTCTAGAAATTTTTTTATTACACGATGTTCATAGAATTTATTTTGTTCTTTTTTTTATAATAATTCTCTTAATTTTGTAAAAGAGGTCATTTAGGGTAATAATTATAATATTTGTGTTTGGAACTTGTAACATTTATAATTTATGACCAATTATGTCGATTATATTATTTCAAAATACGTTTATTTTTCTGTTTATTTGTATTTGAAAATTTGAATATAATTCCATTTATCGTTGTCATATTGTTCACGTTTCCTACATAGAAATTTTTCTATCTCATATTTGCATGAATTATTCGATCTTACGCTTCCAATAGTTCGCATATAGCTTTTCCCTTTTGTATTATTATATTTTATAATAGCAACGAAATGGGAGAAAACACATTCAACGATATAAAAATAATCCCACCTCGTGGGTGATGTAATTTTCCCCAGTATGAAAAATCGATCGTGATATTTTCTTACTCTGACTAAGCATCATCGATAAATCCGATCATTGTAAGATTCGGACTTCGAAGATGCTTCTAATTCGTTCGAAAATAAATCCTTCGTCTGCTACTCAAGTTAATGCACAATAGTTGTCACCATTATTTCCAAAACCCCTAATACCTATACTATTATGTAGTTTATTAAATAATTTATCAAAACGAAACAACTTTCCTATTTTAAATTTTGCTTATGAATTCTTACAATAGCTCTTACGATAAAACAATCGTTCTGTAGTAAATCAGAGTCATTAAAGAAGAATAACTAGTAGTTAGTTGGAATGGAAGTACGCTTTATTACGTTTAAAATTTATCCAACGTAAACTTTACGACCCTTCTCTATAAATAAAGTACTTGTACTAGGTATAAACCTCAAGCGTAAAATATGATGTGTTCAGGACCTAAACAAGCTAACTTCATACATTCAAACGTACGATGATTTTCTGAAGCATGTGTGCAGTAGCAAGCAAATGTAATGCATCCAATTACGTAATCTCTTAATAATTCAGATATATAATTTATTAATAATACGTTTATTCGGCGAACTGTAATTAAACACAATTAAGGAATATAATAGAACTTGGATAAAAGAATATACAGAAATATTACATAATTGCTTTATACGTTACGATACGACGAATATTAGAATCCCACGCATCTTTTCGAAATTATGCACGCTGCATTTTTACACCTTATGTACATTGTATTTACAATATTGTTGCATACATTGCATTTCTGCGTATTATGTACACTGCGTTTTTACACGTTACGTACGTTGTACTTTTGCATATTATGTACACTGCATTTTTGCATATTATGTACATTGCATTCTTGCATCTTCGAGTTTTCCATAAATACGTAAAAGTCCGCAGTGTAATCATAACATATGCAAGTTACTCGCGATAATAGTGACGTGACCTAAACAGCGTTCATTTTTCATGCAAACTATCAAGTCAATATAGACGAAACGCCATCGCCTTTTCTCTTCCTCGCCTCGTTCATCATCGATTATACCAAGAAAGGAGCTTCTTCTTCCGGAAGTTGCTAGATTTCTGGCAATATATCGACGAAATCGACCTGATAAAGAACTCATACAACCACCTAATGTTATTGTTAGAGCGTGTCCAGCGCATTCAGACGCCATTATATAAGAATTGTATGCGGTGCAAACGTGACCGGTACACATCCGCGAGGATATTAAGCGGTCTTATTCGTGTGAATCGGCTGTTCGAAGTCGTAGGAAGACGCCGTAACGAGGAATTATACGACTGGTCACGAGTTCTTTTGTTGTAAATTTACGACACGCCGAAGGCTACATTGTTCCGGTATATTTAATGAGCCGGCAGGATGAGATATTTTATAGATTTTGGACGTTCAGCCCTTTCAATTCTGGATATTCGACGCGATGAAGAAATCTGCTTGTTCAGCTTTGGTTTTATGTGTTTTACGATAGCACGCAAGATCGAGGGCTTTTTTTTACAGTCTTTTAACGACTTTATGGCGTGGATATATAATTTTTGGAACAAACCTTTGTGTAGGGCGTAGTAAAATAAAATATAATATGGTTTGAGTTTTGAATACCAGGTTCAGGGACGAAACCTGTGCTCTTAGTTTCGTGTATTGTACATCATGACAGTGTGTAAGACTCGGATGTTTCGAACTTTTCGAAACCAGTTTATAACATCGATATCTAATCTTTGTAGCAAGTTTTTGGGTTTGTAATCACTATTACGTAAATAATAAATTTTATGTGTGATCCTTGTGATAAATATTTGGACATTTATGGTGGATGATGGAATGGAAGTCTTATACGCTCCTAGATTTATAGTTTTGCAACAGGATTTTTGAAGTTGGACGTTATAGCGCTTTATAACGTGTTCGGAACATGGATGTTCATTTTTTAAAATATCCTGTCCTTTATATGCGTTGTATAATTAGCAGAATGAATGACAGCTGAAAAAGCACGTATTTAATATTGGAGTCTCTGTTCTAAAAATAAAAATTATGTCGAAGTATTACGTAAAGTTATTTTTCATGTCGATAGCAAAACACGCTGTAAAAATATACAAAATAGTATCAAATAGAAGGGATATTTTGAGCCGTAAGAACAGACACGTGTCGCTGTATCTATAAACAAATGACATTCTATAAATTCTGATTAGGATTTATTCCGAATTAAAAATTAATACGGCAGAAATTGATATAGAAAATCGTCGTCATAAAAAACGTTGGCAAAAATTGAATAACCTACTTTTGAAATTATTTCGTAATACTGAATTTCGATTTGAAGGGGAAACAAGCATACTCAAATTTAATGTACGTACTCGTAACTTTCAACGAAAACTACAAAACATGCGATTTTATATTTTATTGGTCTTCATATTTTGACAAATTTAACAAAACAAGCAGAACAAATGATATTTCTAGACAGGTCGCGATTAACTTGAAAAATGTGGAGGATTGAAGCTTCTCAAGATTTATGCTTCGCTCTTGGGTATATTTATTGTTACATTTCCAACTTTTTTTTCGAATTAAGACATTTCGCGCGAAAACTTTTTGAAAATTAGTTGAATTAAAAAAGTGTATAGTAATAATTACTTATTATTGTTAGAAAAATCTTGGAAATTTTGGAAAATATTTCACGTCTGGAAAGCAATTGTTATAGTGGATTTAGATATGCAAAACGGGAGGGAAAACTGGCCAGCTAACGAAACTTTTTAATTTAACCTCGAACGAGCGTATTCCCGAGATATAAAACTATGCTTTTTTTTATTAATCCATAAATTTCGTTATATGGGATTTCTCTTCAGAGAGTTTTATCGCCAATTTGCATATAAGCTTTATAACATTTGCGAGTGATACAGTTTCATAAGCAATATCGAGGAACAGCTCGTATTGTTTCGTTGTTTCAGCGCGAAATTGCGTTGTTTCATTACAGAATTGTATAATAAATTGCTAGATTTTTGATTTGTATGTATCAACTTTAAAAACGTATACGACTGAATGATTGAACTCTTTCATAAAATAATAGGAAAACTTTACATTGTTTCTTTTATTTTTAAATAACGATACGAATAATTTAATTAAGGCGTTAATGAATATAATTCTTTTCTTTTCTTCCTTTCAATCTACTGATTGGATCAAAAATGACTGAAAGAACGTAACATGATTTTTCCCATAATAAACAATTAGACACCCTCTAATTGTTCCACCCCTTCGAAACCACCACCAAAATTCATTCATTCGCTTCACACACTTTGGATCAATAAATTTATGCAAACAATCCCAGCATCTCTTTAATTAATGGGTCACCACGGAAGACCCTTGCATTCATCGTTTGCAGCAAATTCTTCCAGTTTCTTCATCCATCTGGCAAGAAGAAGCCGCTCGCTCATTAAGCGGCTAAAACCACCCGCTTCATTAGTCCTCCCCACCATTTCACTCTTTTCGCTCGTTACGCCGCCTCTTTTTCTCACTTACGTTTCCTCTTTTAAGGTCGGTAGAGTCAGAATCCGAGACCGATTCGAGGCTAACAGCGGACCAGGAAGTCGAGCTTCCGCCAACGAAGCTTTTCGAAGATCAGAATCAGGAGGACCTCGCGAAACTCCATCACGAGGACCAAGCGGACCGGCGACAATTCGACTGGAGACCAGAAACCAGAGATTATGACAGAACACTCTGGCAGCAGAGACGTCCGCTGCTGGAGGAAACGGTCTCCTTCAGGCCGGAAGACGACAGCAGCCTAATCAGCAAGGAACATTCTCTGGAATACCAGAGTCAAACTCTAGAAAGCCAGTCCGAGCATCTATTGCTCTCCGCGTCCTTGGAGAGCCTTCTGAGATCAGCGCCAGACAGTTGGCCGAGTCAGCAGTTCGACAGAAGCGTCGAGGAATCGGAGCATAACTTCAAGGAGACCCAGTACTCGCCCAAAGAGAAACGCGACGCCGAGACTCAAACAGAACAGGAGACAAAGAGCACCCAGTGCAGTCCGGAGCAGAGTATCGTCAGTCCTTCGGAAGTCTCCAAAGAGATTCCTTTCCATTTGACTAGAAAGTACTATCAGAGTCCTAGAAGAGAAGTTCAGACGCAGACCCAAGGGGAGAGCAAAAGTGTTCAGTGTTGTTTGGACGAATTAGGCAGTCTGTACAAAGTACCAGACTTCGTAGACTCCTTCGATAGTCCCTCTAGATCAGAGAAGAGCTACGTGAAAGAGTCTAAGAGTATTCAGTGTATCCCCGAGGACATTCCATCGATTCTTGATAAGTCAACGGAGAGCGTAGCTCTGCTGTACGACCAGGGCAAGTCCTTGAGGAGTCCACGAAGGGAAGTCGAGGTTCAGACCTATCAGGAATCGAAGGCGATCCAGTGTAGCGATGACGAGCTTCTAGAGGTGGTCAGTGAATCTGCAGATAATAAGGAAGGCGTCAAGAAGACAGAGAGTTCTGGATCGTCCAGCTGCGGCTCACCCTGCAAGCTTCGGATTCCTACTCTGGTGTTCGTTGAGGAACGAGTGGATATGACGGTCACGCATCGAGATCACGACGGGAACGTGAGCTGGTCAAAGCATTGGGGACCCGAGAGGCTCGTGGAGATCTACAGGGAGCCGAAAACTAGTTTGGGATTGAGCATCGTCGGTGGAAAGGTGCGTAATGCGGACACGTTCCGCTGGTTAAAAATAAAAGTTCTTAGTAGAGGGTTTGCTCGTGTGTGCTTGTTGTCGGTGACTGGGATGGGGAAAAGCTTGTGCAATTGGAAGTGTGGTTATGTGTGCGTAGGCTTGGGTGAATGGTTTTTGTGAGGCTCTGGAAGATGGTTTATATGTGGATTCCCTCTTTTTGGTTCTGTTGCTAGATAGTTTGAAAGTAAGTAGGTTAATGCGGACGAGTTTTGGGAAGTTTCAGGAAGCTGATTTTTGGACTAAGGCTTGAACCGTGGAAATTTATGTGCAGTGGATAATCTTCTTCGCTATTTCACGATGTTTAATGTGCGCGTTTTCTTTTTCTCTAATTGGCTTAGTTTAGAGTTTGGATTTTTAAAGGTGTAATTAACGCGTTAATCGCGTGCAAGTAATATATCATTTTATCATTTTTCGACGATTAATGTACGAGTTTTCTTTTTCTTTTGTTTTCTTAATCAATTTAAAAATAGCTTAGTATGAATCATTTTAGTGTGAAATGAAAGTGTTGATCGTGTTTCTGTGTCGTAACAGATGATTTTTCTATGGCCTTGATGCTGTTTGTAGTTTCTGCTGCACGGGGTTCCTTTCAATTTATTTTTCTTTTAGAACGACTTAAAATGCGAGCTTTTAGAATGCGCCACATGTGTGGTAACTACATTATAGTAATAATTTCGCAGGTCTTGCAAGTAGAAGGCTCATCTAGTGTTGCTTACAAGTACTCGATTGAGAGTCTTCAGTAAATTTTTCGCGTTTTTGTTTTAACCATATCGAGTTGAAGGCACTTAAGCTCGTGATAAATTAAAAACATCGGAGTATGTCTTCTCTTTAAAGCATTAAATTTCACGAACTGTTTTGCACAAATCAAGAATTCTCTCTCGTACTTATTTTTATTACTTGTTTTATAACGAATGAAAGTACATTTAGACCAGCTTTCAACAGCTCATTTAGATCTTTGCCTTTGATTGCAAAGTAGCTTTAAAATAAACCGAGCTGTCAAGTTTACGACAGAACTTTTATTCTCCGCTTAAATGATATTTTTAGCTTAGGTTTGATAGCTTTCTTGTTATCTTCATATTCGACATCCGTAATTACTTGTACACGTTATTAATCACTATTTAACACTTGTATAAATGGAAAGAACTATTGCAGTTTTATTTAAAAATTTATTTCTTCGTTCGTGTTAATTATATTACGTATAAGCAAATTGCTTAATAATTGCTTAATTCTCAAAAATGATCCCCAATCATTTGTATAAGCGATAAAAAGAACTATAAAAATCAACTGCAACTTTACTTAAAAATTGATTATGTATATTAAACATAGCCTTCTTTCTCCATTTCTATTCGGCGGTAAATTTATTTGAAAATCGTTTCTTCGTTTTCGTCATATCGAACGCAGCTTTTTCCCAATCTTCGTTCCATATGCTGTTATTTCTGCCTTACGATATTGCTTGAGATAGAACTCTTGCTCATTATAAGCGTAATTCTTCCGCCTGTATTAATTGCTCAGTTAACGATGTCGTGGATCGAATTAATGGTACCATGTCGGCGACATTGCTTGATAATTTCAATCGAGTGCCATAAGCTCTATACTGTGCATATAGTCGTACTACTGTATGTCCATTAGTGTACCGTATGGCTTCGAGATATCAAGCCGTGTCTGGGCAACGTAATCGAATAGCTGCTTTCAATTTATTCTAAGCGTCACTTTCCGAGTGAATTTTAAGGTGCATACGTTGTGATCCGATAAAAAATAATTGACTTTCAAATGGATTTCAAACGAATGAATTTCTCTCGAAAAGATCCATTTACTTAGAATTGCAGCTAAGTTAACGTTTAAGAAACGTTTGATTCGCTTAAAGGCGAGCTTACGTTTCTCCAAGTTTATATTCTAGTAATCTTCAGAGGAATATTTTATTCTACGAAACGCATGTACGTATGTCATACGGTGGCACATTTCTAGAGAATTTTACAGAACGAATTTTGTGGGCTGTTGGCCTGGAGAATTTGTTTTCCCTCGCGCTGGGACGTCAGAGAACTCGATTTTAGAGAGATAGTTGCTCCCATGTGCATATGACAAAGCACAGACTTCTTGTACCATGGCAAAGGCCAAAGGCCAGCTGTTCAAGACCATTTCTTCAGGGGATACTGTATCAAGTGTAACCTTTCGTTTGCATTACACGCTACTCTTGTTCGAATATCATTTTTAACTTTCTATGTTTTATTATTTCTTTTTTTTTTTTAAATTAGCATTTAATCCGATGATTTCGTTTGAAAATAATATATTTAATTGTCCCTATTTGATGAAAAGTTTAAAATTTAATTTAATTTTTAATTTAATCGTCTATTTAATATTTATGTCTCATTAGCTATTTGATTTCTTGTTCGTTCAGATGGGCCAAATCGCAGATTAGGCCCCATCGCATTGAGAAATTATATTTATTAATTTATCTCTTACTACTACAAATTTTATATGGAGCTTTGAAAAATTCCTATAAAATTTTACAAAGACTATGAAGTTTTATGAACTACGCCATGAAAGCTTCTAAGAAAGTAAATTCTGAAATTGCATTAATAAAATCACAAGATTGCGCTGCTTCTCCGTTTTCGAGGTCAGAAAAAGAAATGAATTAGAAAATATAGCAAAATCGACTACATTTTTCCTTAATTATCATTCCCAGAGGAATGATAATTTTCCTGCAAGATAATCCTCCTAACTATTGTCTGATTTTCTATCACATTTGCTATTATTCTTTTACTAATTTATTTATTTACTATTTTCCTTTAGTTGAGATAAGATATGAACGATAAGCGGCAATACAGAAATCAATCAATCGTTCTTTAAAACTATCGTTACATTAATTTCTATCGGCGAGCCAATTCTTCCAATTTTAAAATAACTGACTTGCGTTACAGGTCGATCTGCACAATGGCAGCTCTAGTAAGTCACAGAACATATCCGGGATATTCATAAAGAATGTGTTGCCGAACAGTCCGGCCGGAAGAACCGGCGAGTTGAAGGTAACGTATGCGACATGAATTCTATTTGTACGCGTGTGTTTTACGTTCGATGAGAGAAGAAAGGAGGAAATAATTCGGTATTCTGATCAGGTCACGGGAATAAAAACTCGAGATTCAGTGGACTTGACCGCGAAATTTCTTCAACTTTTATGCTGCATAATTATTCATTTTTCTTTAATTAAATCCGTAAGAAGTTCCGTAAAAGTTCTTTAATTTTTTAATATTCTAACAATAAATTGACGAATTCACTTCTAAAATATAATAATCCCAGTCGTTCTATACTGTCGTGCATCGATTCTAATTTGAATAAAAATATTGGAAACTTTTGTTTAATGCACGAGATTGAGAATCTCCGATAATGGGTCTTTCATTTAATCGAAGAACATACAGATGAATCGTTGTTTAAAAATCAGTGTAGACGACTTCAGAATCATTGACATTGAATTCGTCATTTATTTGTTTTGAGAATATACAGACGAATGGCTATTAAAAAACAAATTTATGTGACTTTAGAAAACAATATCTGAATAGTGGCTGAAAAAACAAATCTTCGTTCAAAATTAAGATCAGAAACATTGAATGAAGTTTCTTCTAATTCGCGTCACGAACGAAGAAAACTTTCTCTGCCAGTCCAATAATGGAGCCGCGAAACTGGTTGAACCATAAACCTTCATTCTCTGTTATCTTATATGGAACTTAATATCACGCTCCAGTTATCTCTATTTTAATATTCAACACACCTTTTTCATATATACAACATTTTACAGGAAATATATTTCTAGATAAAATACAACACGAAAATAACAATAACAAAAATTTGCAATTAAAAAGCTACCTTTTTTTTATTATACATTTTCTTTTTCTCAAAAGAACTTCTGCTAAATTCTTTCTCAAACAGATTCCTTTTCTCCCCTTCATAAATGTAACTTCTCATAAATTAAACAAACAGAGATAATAATAACAATTTAAAATTCAAAGGGTACTGCTTCTTTATCTTACTATCTCGTTTCGCTTGAGTTTTCCCTCAGAAGCACTTTCCACTGAATTATTCCTCGAAAAAAAAAAAAAAAAAGAAAAGAAACTTCCTCCCTCGTCTTATAAATTAAACCTCTTCAAACAAACTAAATTATCTGTAAATATTGTTATAACGGCCTCTGTGTTCCATATACTTTGTCTATATTTTTAAAATATTCCTTCCCATTGTTTCATCATTGTCCACATTGACTCATTACCAAACAATTCATTCGTGATAAATAATTTTGTTACTCGCAAAAAAGACTCAGTTACGTACAGATTATGACTGTTGATCGTTCGAGATATGAAAAATTGCAGAAGATGAACATAAAAAGAGGGATTTAATATGCGCTTCTTCTTTTTCTTCTTTATTTTCAGATTGGAGATCGAATAATCGAGGTCGATGGCGTGGACCTACGACACAGCACTCATGAACGAGCGGTGGAGGTCATCCAAGCCGCCGGAAATCCTGTCTGCCTTCTCGTCCAGTCTCTGGTGCACCTGGTGAGACCTCGCCACGACCAGGAATATCGATGTACACCCTTTCCTTTCCACCCTCATTTGCTCCCCATTTTCTCACATTGCATATCCATTATCGTTGATTACTTAACAATTTGATTTTCCTATGGAATTGTAGACGCTCTTGGCGCGTATAATTGGCGATTTGAACTTTTTAATTTCATTTTACAACGTAGTTATGTTATTCTTTATCGCTATGGCAGTTCTGTCTTGGCTGTAGTCGTAGATATAGTATATCGGAAATTGCATCGTAGATTTTCTTTCGTAGAGTTTCTTCGTGAAATATTAAAAATGCGACAGAAGTATCTCTACTGGGAAACTTAAGCGGAATAACTCGTACGATGCATTTCGTAATTACGCTTGAAGTGCATAAACAAACGATATAAATTAATTCTTTATTTCCTTCTTCTTCGTGCTCTTCAGAATTGAGAAAGAAATTCGCTGCAGAGATGACCAGACGCTAACCATATCATTTTCTCTTTTATTCAAAATTAATCAGTGTTCGATACAGTACTCGTGGAATATGGATACGTATACTTCGTTTTTCTGAATATATATAATAATTCGTCTTTTTAATATTCTAGTATTCTAAACTATCTAATCTACATGCTTATTCTTCGTGACTTTTACATGTTTTTGCGACAAAATCGCCTTTGAAACGACTATTAAATTTTATAATATATTTTTGATTATATTTGAAAAGAACGTTCTTCGTTTTACATGAAGCAATTTTTCAAAAACAGACAGAGCTCGTAATAGTCGATCAATTTTTCTAGCATTCGACCAACCCTTTGATTCTAACATTTTATTTGTCGTTTTCATCGCCTTGTTTATCGACAGATTTTCAGCGCACCGCTGCTTTTTAACGCATCTTTTATTTCATTGTTTCCACTACAGCACGCTTGTTACGTGTTTTAAACGCGAAAGTAGCTCGTTTGCTTGTCACGTTTCGAGTGCCATTGGAGTACGATGGCGCTCGCGAGCGAGAAAATTCGTAGAAGAATAAATTGCATCCATGATGTTGTTGCACGCTCGTTGTAAATTTGGTCAGGGCCTCCAGGTAGCCGACACGTGTATGCAAATGCAGGAATTGTGGCCGCGTGCTCGATTTAAAACGGAACTTTGTTTTCGACGTTTAATAACTTTCTCCGTTTCTCATTTGCAGAAACGTATGAAACGCAGACAGAAAATACGCGAAATTAGCTTTTTCAATGATTCCTCGCCACGCATGAGTTTACGCGTATTCGAATCTCCAACATTTAAGTACGAATCTTCGAATTTGAATATCTTTAGGTTTAAACATCGGACACGAACACTTTGAATCGTTTAATTTTCAACTGGAATAGTTGAGATATGAATGTCGACTCTCAGCGCTTACGTTTGAGTATTTGAATTCGCATCTTTGAATTTATTAATATTAAAGCTTTTGCGCCTAAAGCTTTACATTCAGACATACAGATTTAAATATTTACATTTGAAATTGTTGATTCCAATATTTGAATTTCAATATTTGGAATTGAATTTAAATATTTGAATACGAGAAATAAAATCTACAGTGTGTTCGGTGTGTCGATATCATAAACATAAGTCTGACGAGGACAACATTTCTGAAACACGCATATTAGAATAGTACACATATTTGCAATGAAATTTCGTGTTTGCTCGATGCTATTTAGAAATTCAAATTTTTTCACGCGACGAAATCGCGAAATTTGTTTTAACAATACTTCAAACGAAATTGTAGCTAGGTACAACGAGTTGCAATCAATTTTGCGCCATGTTTTCGCTTGTAATCTGCCGGATTGCTTCGATACACAGGTCGAAATATGTATGTATGTGAAATGAACAATTCGCTGTTAATTCCTGTTGTTTCGAAAAGGGAGGAAAACTGTTGGAACAAACATCGTACGATACGTGGGAAAAATATCTACGACGACAATTTTCGACGATCTTTTCTCGATGAATTCTTAAATGGCAATATATTTTTACGTAAAATATTATTATTCGAACCTGGCGGAAACTTTGTTAAACCGTCACGTTTGGTTTATGGTGAGCAATGTAACAAGACAAAGTGTAGCAACGATACAAAGTTATTAAACGAGAATTGTTGTAGTTCCCACAAAACGGACTAATGGCAATTCATAGATTGCACGTTGCAAATTGCATGTATTGATCGCACATAAAATAAATTTCAGCCGAAATAAAAACTCAAACAGACAATTATCAACGAAATGAGAAAGGAGTTAAATTTCAAAATGAATTAGATTTATTCACACGCTCTTCTTTGATAGCAATATATCATTAAGATAATTTATAACATTTTAAGAATGTTTTTATAAATATAAATTTAAAACAGCTAGCACATATTTCAGGATATTTTTAACATTTTGTTTTTATATATTTTAAGAAAATTGTGGAATATATGAAAAAAAAATGATTCGTCAATGACTTGGATAATTAAAGAAGAAAACACAGCGATCAAATTAATATTTCCAAGCTCTGTGACTTATGAAAATGAGATCGCTGTTGTGTCTGACATTTCATCTACGCGATTTATTTCGACCTGCGAGTTTGATGGGCGATCAGAGGCACCATAGAATTTTTCATCGAGCTAATCAAACTGTAAATGACATACAAAAGAGAAAAAGAAATCACCAATCCTTCAAATAACTCAATTAACTCCGATCGTTTGATTGCTTGCTTATACGTTTCGTTTTTCCTCGAAGTATTCGCGTAGTCCGTTCTTTCGTTATAACTAGATCGAACAAACGGAAAACATTAGAAAGTCTGAAAAATTTGTATATTTTAGAAATGCAAAATTCAACAGTTTTATCAATTTCTTTAGATTTTGTTAATATTATACATCGAAACGATCGAAATACCGTAAATAAGTTAAAAAATAAAAAATAAATACTGCGTCGATAGAATAGCGGAGGTGTAACGATCTAATTTAAGTAATCATATCAAATATTGATATCTAAATAATTCAAGTCGATTAAAAGAGTTAAACGTGAAAAAGGAAATACTTTCTGTTACGATATTGGAAAGGTAAGAGTTAAAATTATAGGAAATAAACGTTTCATTAATTCATTTATTATCTTCCTCTGTCACTTTGGAATCATGTTAAATAGTAAACCTCGATAGTGATATTTCCATCGAATGGCAACCCCAGAAGGCAGACATTTCGAAATGTCAGATAAACTAGAACGAATCGTCCTTGAATCTCTGTCTCTCGTCCCTTCATACCTTCTGCAGTAATCTATTATCCTCTGGCGACCAAAGAACCTTGGAAGCCTAATTCGAATCGATCCAACAATCGGTGTATAGAATCGTCTAACGGCCAAATATTATTTGGAAAATAAATTTCGCTGGAAATAGAATCAAATTTGATTATAGCCCTCTTTGTGGATGTAACTAACAATTTTGACGAATTGCGCAGATACGAAATACAAACCAATTAAAATAAATATGAAAACTCGTGAAACGTTAAAAGTGTAGAATATTTGAATTACGAATTATACAAGCCGCGAAATCTTTCGATTAAACTAAATGAAATATTTATTTGCAAATATTTTCAATAATTTTAAATGCATTTCTAAAGATTGAAATTTTTTGCAGAACCGCAGGGTATTCAAATTACGAAATTAACCGAATATTCGAGGTATAAAATATTTAAATTGCGGGAAATTTAAATTGAGCAGTATTTAAATTAGAGAATATTTAAATTACAAAGCTATAGAATATTCCAGATATAAAATATTTGAACGATTGAAAGTTGAAACCGTGCAATATCTAAATTACAAAATATCTAACTTCTACGAAAATGCAGAATACTCTAAGTGTATAACTTCGATATCACTCGATATTTGAGTCATGTAGTACTGTAATTACATGATACTGAAGTCATAGATTATTTAAACGACAAAGTAGTCCAATCTCTCAGAATACTCGAACTATAAAATATATTTCAATAATGGTACATATTTCCACTATCCAACCTGGAATAAAACACATTTGAAGAAACTTTTCATTTCATAGCTTATTTAAGAAAATATCGCGGAGTGCCCAAATTACAAAGCTGCGAATGTTCTGAATATTATTTGGAATATAAATTTCGCCAGAAATAAAATCAAATTTCATTACAGCCTTCTTTGTGGATATAATCAACTATTTTGACGAATTACGCAGATACGAAATACGAACTTCGATAAATCAAACGCTCAAATCTCCCAACGAAAACCAACTCGCGAAACAATAAAACTCGCAAGCCCAAATTCCCACTTTCGCAAACAATTTTCCATCTCACTCCTCGAAAGAACATCCCCCACGTCTCTATACCCACACACATAGTCGCCATATGTTTCACCTTCGATCCACCTGGGCCACAGAAATTCACTTGGAACCTGTATGAAATTAAAGCGACTAAACGACATTGAACCGATCAGGCTAGAGATAGAGAAACAAGGAACAGCCAGATACGATGAAAGAGCGAGATGGATAGAGGCTGCACCGGAGATAAAAAAATCGAAAGAGGAATAGAGTAGTGTAGGCAGAGCCATTATAGAGAATCCCTTGTAGATGTACGGTGCATCGAGGTCGAACTTTCCAATAAACCACCTGACGAGGGGGTGACAGGGGGGTGAAATGGTGCGAAAGGCGGGAACAGAACGAGAATCATGCAAATCAGAGCGAACGATGTGGAAGATAGACTGGTACCGGGAACAGGGGATCGAAGGAAACGCTTTTGTTTTGACAAGTTTGCACGGAGAATGTTCTCGCGCGAAAGATTGCGTGCAAATTGCAGGAATTTGTCTGTTCTTCTATTTCCCTCTGTCAGGGGATGAGCAGAAAATCCAGTTGGGTATAACGATTGAACGTTGGAGAATTTTTTTGGTGTAGATTTCTTCGATCGGGGCATTTGAAGTTTGAAAGATTTGCTTTCGATTATTTCTATGCGAAATTTTGTTTGTGCGAATTGACGGAAATGCGGCCAACTCGTGCATGCAGCTCTGTTGTTCTATCTTCCTTTGTGAGGAAACCAGCGGAAAATCTGGTTAAAAATGGGAATCGAACATTCGAAGATTTTTCTTCCGTTCAGATTGTATCATATCTTCGCAACTAGAATTTCTCTTTCGCTTCAAAATCTATGATTTTATTATTGAATATTGCTTTAAATATGCAATCTCACGAAATTCTCAACAACAGCTCGGTACTTAACACTTCCCTTGAAAATTCGAAACACGCATTTCCGGACAACAAAAGCTCCAAAAGAAGCAGTTTCCCCCTCAAAAAAAAAAAAAAAAAAAAAATAAAAGAACCCTGAAGCCCTCTCTCCAGAAACGCAGCCGACGCTTCTGTAACTCCAACTGGAAAAAGCTCGCCGAAGCTCTGCAAACAGCAGTAACAACAACTAAAAGAAGGAAAGAAAAACAAAACGAATGGTAGAAACCGTGGATCCCGTCAGAGCGTTTCACATTCCAAACGGATCCTTTAAAAAACATGAATCCTGACATGGTGTAAAACAATTCAGGAAGGGCAAAACTAACGCGAAACAGCCCCAGGGACTGATAAAAGTTGGAGAGAGAAGGCACTTAGTGTACACGGTGGGAGGGGTGATTGGCAATGAGTCAGTGACGATCCGTGTGAGAAAGTGTGGATTACGTGGTTGCAACGAACCGTCCATCATCGACACACCATGGACCATTGGCACCCCTTCCAGCTGCGGCAGTAACCCCCCTCTGATCACGTCGAACCATCTCTCTCTCGGTAGCGATATATCGACGACCCGGCAGTTTCATGCACGAAACCGGCTGGTAGACGTTGCCTCCGACGGAACAGCGTCGCGATGCACCGCCTCTTCGGACGCAAACGCGTCTCGTTCGGTGTACGTTCCAACGAATACACGCACATGTGACGCCTGCTATTCGTTGTTGAGGATAGTAGTCCCTTTGAGGATAGATTTCACGGATCAGAGTTGGACCGCGTCGAACGTAATTTGGCAACGGTGATATGGTTCCTGGTTTTGCTTCTTTTCGACCGTCGTATCTTTTTCGTTTGACGTTTCCCGTATCTGTGACTGTTGGGATCGGTGATACGGTCTTCGGTCTTGGTTCTTTTTTGTCCACTTCCCTTTGAACATTTTTATATTCACGACGCTCGAGGTCGCTGACATAATCCTTGGGCTTCGTTCTTCCTTCCTTTTCGTTCTTCGTTCGAGATTTTTCCACGTTTGTGATTTCTTGGTTCGACGGTGTGATCCTCGGATTTTGGTCCTTCTTATCCTCCTGCTTTTCTCGTTTGAGATTTTTTTATATTTTTGTGACTACGCATCGGTGACACGGTTCTTGCTTTCGATTCTTTTCTTTTCTTTTTTTTTTTCTTTTCGTGTCTTTCTCCGGCTTGGAATTTTTGGTATCTGTGAGTTTTCATATTTTATTCCTTCTTCCCTCGGGGTATTTTATATTCGCGATTTTTAAGATTGCTAATATGCTTCTTCGTTTCGTTTCTTTTCTCCTTTTCTCTTCCTTTGGGATTTTCTGCGTTTGTGTGAGTATTCATTTCGTATTGCATAGTTGCATATAGATACATACGTGTTTACGAGTGTTTGGAGAAATGGTAAAGTGGAGTTATCATTGGGAAATTATAAGAATCTTTAAAAATTATTATCTCGTTTGGTAAAAGCGTGGAGTTACTAAAGTTACTTTAACTTGTCATTTCGACTGAGAACAGTTTAGAAGAACGTGCATTGTAATTATTAGAAAAATATATTTATGCAGTTGTTGCAGTAAATATAAATGTGTTGCTTTCATACGGTCTGTTCTAAGTCGGTTTAACAGTATTTGTTATTTTCGATAAAAATTAAATGCCAGTTTTATTGTTGGTTTTTCACAATTAATTTTAATTTTGGATATTTACTGTTCTTTAAAAATACAGAATTTTCTCAAGAATCATTTTGAGACTTTCAAGTTGAGACACATGTGGAAAAATTGTTTTCTTCCATAGATTTTATGTTTCTTTTTTACTTGTCACATTTATTTTCTTTATTTAGCAATGAGGCTGATTAATTCAAAGAATTAGAAAATTCTGATATTTTTTTCAGGATACATTTGCTTTAAATCTAGCGTAGGTGAAAGTCGATTGTTTTATCTACCTGATCGTTCGTAAACTCAGGTTGTCCCATCAAACAAGAGCTTCGAAATGTAAATGCTATCGATCAGTTCCTTTAAAAATAGAACATGATCACCAAACATATTTCCCAATCACGGTAAAAGTGCGTCCAATAACGATCTTAATTCATCAAACCACCCATATTACCGTCAATAACGAACGAAAGAATACATTATTAATTTACGGACGTATCAAACGCTATTGACCTTATTCGCATTATGTTTATATAATATTATCATGATAATAACGCAAAGTAATCGATTGAATTATAATATATCTCCGAAATGAAAAAAATATATATTTTTTTTTGCATGTAATTATTCCTCCGGTTTCAGACAAAAAGACGAAAAGATTAAAAAATTGTTGAAAATAAATAACATGGGGTAAAGAATTTTGAATAATTCCCATAAACCCATAGGCGGATTATCCACAAAATATTGCTTTGTAAAACATCGAACAATAGATGAAACCTTAATTGGTATCATTGGATTGTAGGTGCACACAAGATTTTGAATTAAATATCACATATAATGTCGTATTTTAATTTTTATCCTGCGTTTTACACAACAAATATCATCATAACAGTATTTTTAACGCAATAAAAATTAGATAATATTTGACTGCAACTTTCATTGAAGCTACTGTGATCACCTACGTTTCGACGATGTCAATCAAGGATTAAAATCTATTACTTACGTCTCTATTCGCATAAGTAGATCATCCGAGTCGTATTACATATTGCGTAAATCGTTGAACCCACTCAACGTAACAAAGATCGTAACACACACTGACATCGACAAGTGAATGGAAACCTCGAACATTTATAATACAATTGGCACATCTTGGGAAGAATCGGTTTTTAAATTTCACTGTTCCATAAGCGTAGAACACTTAACGCGTTTCTCGTGTTCGACATTACATCGCCTTCTAACGAACTACCTGCAAGCTGTGCGTAAACGATCGACGAAGACTGCAGAAGCATCGATCTTACACATCGTTAAATCAACTTTGAGGAAAATGTGCTGACACTTACTCGATGTTTCCATTGAATTGTTAACGTAACGACAGTGTGCTATCCGTATCGATTTACAAAGAAACTAACGAATTCACAGACCCATATGTAGATCAGCCGGTTAATTGTTATTTCGCGGAACCTTGAGCCCAGTCAGTGGAATGTGCTGCAAGTCTCGTGCGAGGCCAAAATCTAATAACACGCATTAATCACATTCCGAGGTAGCGATGTAACGTATGGGGCTCGCTGTTATCGATGATCGCGATTGAACACGCTTGTACATCTCTAAATCACTGCGTTTCTCCTCTGGCAACAATTCAAGAAGCCGTCGCGCCGAATATTTCACCGGTTGCCACGAGTAATTCAGTCCGGAAGCATCGTACTGCGCCAACCGAAATAGCAACTTCCACCCTTCCTCTCTTTTACTGCTTCTTCTTCTTCTTCTTCTTCTTCTTCTTCTCCTTCCACGCTTCCTGTTACTCTTTTTCTTCTTCCATTTTTACTTCTTACGCTAGTTATTCTTTCACATTTTCTCGTTCCTTATTTCCTTGTATCTTTAACTATTTCATTGTTCTTCTGTTTATTTCTCTTCTTTCATCGTTTCTGTTCCCTGTTTTCCCGTTTCTCTTCTGTTTCCACAGCTCTGTTTCCCTTTGCCTCTTTATTTTCCTCTTCCATTTCATTTCATTCCATTTCTCATCCTTCTTTTCCTGTTTCTTCTTCTCGCGTCAATTACTCCTTCTCTTTCCCTATTTCTTCTTGTTCTTATTATTTTTCTACTTTTCTTCTCTTCTTTTCCCCCGTAGTTGCTGCTATTCTTTTCTCTCCCCCTTTCTTGTTACAATCGCTCCGCTTCTCTTCTCCTCCTTCTCCTCTTCCGTTTATTCAGCTTCGTATTCTTCTTTTTCCACTCCTGCCTTTTCTTCTGTCCCCTCTTGTTCTTCCTTTTCCTATTGTTTCCCTTTCTCTTCGGAGATCTCGGGCTTTTATGCGGCTTGGTGTCACAGGATTATTCAAATCGAGGCTTTCAAGCGTAAACCGCATCCTTTTGGTATACATTCCTTTCTACCTTCAGTCTTGCGACTACGGTAGAACTCTACGTATCTGACTCCACTGGGAACAAACGGTACATACGATAGAACTTTGCTAATTCCCGCCACGAGCATAACCGACGTAATCGTGTTTCGCTGATGTTAAGAAAATTTTCAAAAGTTTCCTACAACGCGAGCAACAAGTCGATAAAAATTTCCCATGACAAGCGTTCGAACATTTTTGGCTCCTACAGCGCTCTAATAAGCAGCAAAATTCGTTTAATCAGATACCAATCAAATCTGTTTCTTCTCGTCACAGAGAAGAAGAGAAATTCTTTTCGATAAATGTAGTTTCGTCGCGGTTTCGTTGGAAGAATCGGTCTTGTCGAGATACACTGAGATAATTTGTATGAATGATGGCGAATTAACACAATCACGAATCAAAAGCCTCGATTTTCTTCTTCCTGTTCTCGCGACTCTGCCTCTTTCTTTTCCTCCTCTTCAATTTGTATTATCAATCCGTGCCATCGCGTATCAGCGAGTCCTGCCACGTCCGAACGTCGTTGCACTGTTACGAATAACGTTTCTTTATCTACTTCTTCCTGATATTTCATGCTTTGGTTTTTCCCTTTTGTGAAATTTGTAGAACAACGAGCACGACGAAGAAGCGGAGGCAAGGAAGCAGAACGCGAGGAGTCGACTGCCCGGAACACCCACGGCATCCTTTCGTCAAAAGGCTTCTCCAGTGTCGCCAGTCAGGTCCAGCACGCCGGAAGTGACACAGGTGGGTGGTTTTCATTCAGTCTCGTTTTCTGCACGCGCGCCAATTGACACGGTCACACGCTTTACTATTTCCGACGTCTCGCAACCTGAACTAGATTCCATGTTTGACTGTGCTGGTTTGAAGTTGTTTGTTCGATCGAGAAATTGGGGTTTCTCTGTCGTTAAATGGAATCAGTCACGGAACAAAGTGGAACATAGAGTAACAGAAGGAAGCGAGACGAAAATACGAAGCGGCGATGTTTCCGGCATTGTTCGTCGAAGAATCGGAAGATTCATATTCATTGAAGTTGAATGAAATTATAAATAAAAAAGTAATGTTTCGTGGGTCTATGGTTAAAATGCGAAGAGATTTAAATTTCTCGTCTTCTGTTAAAATTTTGAAAAGAAAAAGTTATGCGATAATTTGCAGCAGTGCTCCAAGTTGGTGTTTGTATAGCGACGTTGGTGAACGTTCAAGAGAATGACAGTTTGTTTCAAGTCGGTAGTAATTTTATACCGAACGATATTTCGTTACGTTTAATATATTTCGCCCTCGTATATCCTTTTAATCTTCTTATTTCTAGTGGCTGAAATGATTTAGCATTTTCCGATACTATTTAGTTTCGACAAGATAGAAGGAAAATTAATCTCCTTAGAACGTTAGCGGGTTTGTGCAGTGAAAGAGATTTGCGGCAATGCCGCCCATTCAGTCGAATCCAATATCTGAAACTGTTTGGAATTTTCAAGTGTCCTTTGTTGTTGGGTAGGCAATTAATCTATTCGAGAGACCCATTCTCAAACCAATTCGATCTAATTAGATCGACCCTAATAATTAGCTAATGGATCTTCCGATCGTGACAGTCGTCACGTATTAACCCTTCCACGACCGCATATCTAACCGCCACTATATTGCCATTTCAGTGGAAAGCACGTCGCAAATGTACACTTGTGTCTGCTTAGAATTCAAATCCCTACTTACGTAAGCTATTCGTCGTTATACGTCTGTAACAAATAATTTGTAGCTGTCTAGTCAACGAACCTACTGTCCAGCAAAATAAAATGCAAAGAAAAATGACGATCACAAATATCATTTCTTAAAATTTGTCTCGCAATTTGCGATCGTTCATGCTATTTTCTGGCGGTAAATAAATGTTGTGGAAATAAGTTGGGTTTCTCAAATACTGGACAATTACGTACCGAAGCAGAGAAATTGAGGAATTTATGAACAGCGATGTTAAAAATTACATAAATTTTAAGATATAAAAATAGTTTGTATGTGATAGCAGGATTAGGAATTCTACATAGTAAAGTAGCCTAAAGTTTGTGGAAGCTTGTTTCCAGATATAAATGGCGTTTATACAGGAAGCCAAGTTTCAGTATTTCTACAGAAGATCACATACAGAAAGTTGCCATAATGGCTATTTGTATGAACAAATTTATTGTAAATAGTTTATTGGAGGCCGACTATTTATACACAGAAACGAGTCTGTACAATATCACTACAATGGTTCTTTCAACGCAGAAGTAAATCTGCAGAGCATCAGCGTAGCAGTTGTTCGTAAACAGAATGCCACCGCAGCGGTTATGCGGTCGATTTATGAAAATCGATAATTCTCAGACTAAAAATCCCAACTGAGACTTACGGTAATTAAAAACTGTATTTGAACTCTTACCGGAATTAATTATCTTCAATCGCATAAGAAACATTCGAATAAAATTCAAATATCTTTCATCTTATCAATATTTTGTAACGCAAATTGCAAATAAAGTAACCGCAAATTAAGTATACCACAGAGTTTACTGCAATAACTATTCGAACACTTCTCTCAACCACTGCGTAGAAGCAAATTCATCCAGAAAGCGCTACAGTAACTTTCGCATATACGAAACACTCTTAGCTATACGGTGTTTGCGATTGCGAACTGCTTGTAGCTAGCAAATGAAGTTCGTCGAAAAATTATTATGAAAACCACTCGAATACATCCGCCAGTCGCTGTACCTAAATAGAAACAAATTTCTAAAAAAAAAAAAAAAAAAAGGAAAAAAAAGAAAAAAAAAGAAAAAATCACATCATAGTGGCATTTTACATGGAAACATGTTTGCGACTATAGACCGCAGTTTCCATCAAAAGCGAAATGGTTAATGAAAACACGGAGAAAAAGGGTGGTTGATTGTGATCGAGATAGAGGGAATAAAAAAGCGCGGGAACAAGCGGCCACGTTCGATCCTGTCCAATGTAAATTAATTCGGTCAACGGAATCGATTGTGTTATAACTTGGGGCGACGAGGGAGCGCGTGAAAACGGGAGGATCCCGTCGTCAGTCTATTTCGCGATGCGTCCCGTTCGAAATGTTACGATAGAGAGCGCGCGCGCGCGCGCCTACCCGAGCTACCAATTTTAGACAATCTCTCTCTCTCCATCGTTCTCGCACGTTGTTTGATCGTTTCTTGGAATTAATATAACCGCCCGTTACGTATTCTCGTTGGTGATTCGATTGATCGGTGTTTGTAATTGACCGAACTGTAATTGATAGTGAATTCAAAGCTTGTTCTATAATAGTTGCTGGTACACGGGTTCTTTGCAGCGTGGTGAGTTCCAAACGATCGGCAGACGCGTTTTCTCCGCGTTTATTAAGCGTGCATTGTGGTTTGTTTGAAGAGCGTTGATCGAGACCCTGAAAATTATTCGTCAATTTATTATTGAAATTATTGAAAAGCACCGCCCTGCCGGGCATCGTAGTTTTCGAAAGTTTTGCGCGGTTTTAGACACGCGCGCTAGCAAGTTATTTTGGTGAAGATTGCTCTTTATTTTCCAGAGTTCCTCCGTTGTCTGGAACCAATTGCTGTTTCACGATTTCCCGTAACGCTCTGTCATTTTTCGAAAGTTTCAGAAAGATTTCAGTTTCGTTGGATCCATGGAAGGAGAAATCGTCTACTCTTGCGTTTCATAGATGAAGACTTTGTGCACGCTGTTTAAAATTGTAATTTCATTTTCGTTCTATTTCTGATGATAGTGGAAGGAGGTGCGAGAAGAAGGAATATTCCTCTGCATCTGTTTGCATGTTTCTTTCTTCTTCGTTTTACAGGGAGCATTCGAAGACGGAGAGAAGCAAAGTAGCTCGAGATCAGATTTTAGGCGACAAAGTACAAGAGCTTCAGATGGCGCGGGATCCAGCTCGCGAAGGTAATTTAAGAGTTTCTTTTAAAAGCTTCTTTCTAACGCGGCCATTCGTTTTGCTATTTGAACTCGGAGATTTCACTCGAAATTTCCCATAGATTCTTTACAAATTTTAATAATATATAATTAAAAATACTTTCGTCCAATTTTACAAGTAATTCCTTTGAACTAAAATTTCCAATAAATTTTTAAGGATCTCGTTTTAGCGTAAAATATGTATAGGGAACCGTAGAAAGTCTTGTACCGATTAAAAATGTTCTTCTTCTTGCTCGATATTATTAAACAACAAACAACTAAACAAAGCATTTGTTTAATTAAACTCTCAGATCCTCCATGAAAAAGTCTATTCGCAAGAAGGCGCCATCACCGCCTTCCAATCCGGGAATATTGCGTGAGGTGAGCGAAGAGAAAGAGGATAATGCATCGAAACCGGAAGAGCCTCCGAAACGGAAGTATTCGTCCGACGAGAGCTCCGAAGAGGACATACGCGAGCTCGAGGGTAACGTTTACACGAAAGGTGGCATGGAGGTCGGTGAACTTGAAGTATCTCGCGAATTTCCAGATATTTAAGAAGCTTCGAGAATTCAAATATTTGAATAATTGTCATAGATTTCGAGAAAAAGTGCCGGAAACGTAAAACGTACGAAGGCAGAAATCGAAGCGGATCCGGAGACCGAAGATGAGTTCGGTTATACGAATAGTACGTAATTTATGTAAATTAACTTTTTTTTAATTTATGCTTCCAACTTTTCTCTCTTCTTTATTTTCCGTCTACCTCTTCTTAATCTTCTACTTTTTCTTTTCCTTCGTCTCCCTTATCTTCTTTCTCGTTCTCTCTATTTTTCGTTCCCTTTCCCTTCGTCAGTATCACAAGAATCTGTAATATCGTTACTTTCTTTGTAGTGAAAATTCAGAAAAAATATCATTCGCTGGGGCACAAGGTGATGCTAGTAAAGGTAGAGAAAGACAGGCGTGGTTTGGGCATCTCCTTGGCGGGACACAGAGATCGAAATCGGATGGCAGTGTTCGTTTGTGGCCTTAATCCAAAGGGAGCAGCTCACAAGGTTGGCGAGATTTTGGTTGGCGACGAAATCCTCGAGGTACGTCGCTTTACTTCTTTCTTTATCGTATCCTCTGTCGTAAACTTCTTATCTTTACTGTTAATACTCTTACATACTGAATACATATTTAACTAATACACATTTAATACTAAAATTGCTGAAGGACTTATTAACAATTTTGGGGTTAAAGTGTGATCGTAAAATATTTCCATGATCGTATACAAAATATTCTAGTAAAATTAGAATAGTAAAATTCTAATCAATATGTGGAATATTTTTTCGAATTTTCTAGAAATTTAAGAACTACTTCAGTTTATAAAACGAAGTAAGATTTAATAAAAGTTGACGCGTAATTATGAAATATGCTCAGAATTGTACAAAAGAATATTCTAAGAAAATTAAAACAATAACATTCTAATCAACGTTTGTAATATGTTTTTAATCTTCTAAAAACTTAACAAGTGGTTTAATTCATGAACGAAAATACTAGCAATTTTATCGTACGATGCCGCGTGCAATTTTGCAACAGCCAAACATCGATCATTCAAATAAAAAAAAAAGTGTTTTTCAAATTTTTCGAAAGAAAAAATTCATTGCCGGTAGGCTATGAATGAAATTTGGCAATTGGACCGAGATCAGCTGGCATCAGCTGTTAATGGTTCAACAAGTGTTGCTTTGAGGAATTTTCGACCGTCATCGTCAACGTATACAAACTGGGCAGTGATAAATCGCAGCAAGACAAGTTGATGAATTTTTAGTCGAACGCATGTGTACTTGGCAAACGTTCAAACTCGATTATCTCAGAGACGAAGCCTCGAAACCTACATTTTCCGGGTGAATCACCTTACTCGGGATCATATCACGAATTCCATTCTAATTCGTGCCACCTGATCATTCTTATTTGATAAACATTGAAACTTGATTTGATAGAATAAACATTTTTAATAATATTTTTCATTTTGTTACTCTTGAATTATGTTTCTACGTTTTTACGTAGGTAAATGGCCGAGTTCTGCAAGGACGATGTCACTTGAATGCGTCTGCCATGATTAAAGGAATGGCTGGCACGTGTTTCAAAATCATCATTTTCAGGTACATACTTCTTCGTATTTGCGTGTTTTTGTCATACGTACGATTTCAGTTATTTCGTAAATAAAACATTTCGTTGTCTACACGCATCAGAAAAATCTAGAAAATTTTCCGTTGAGATTAATCAGGAAAATTATTCAGAAAAATTTGTAGCCCGAGGGAAGAATGTGGATTGCCATTGAAGTTGTAATATTAATTCTTCGTAACGATGTATGTTCTTCTTTCTTTTTTAAGCGAAGAAAGATTTGTCTGTAGCAACAACGATCTCAGCCAAAAATCATACATTTATAAATCGATACATGAGTCAATGAATTTATTATTTTCGGAGTATGATTCGGTTATAACAAAATTAACCGGGTAATTTGATGCATAGGAGGACTGCCGCTCTTGATGATCTCGCCGTTAAACCGATTGTTCAATTCCCTCCGACGTTGGAAGACGTAAGTTCGATTTAAAAAATTTAGCTTTAAACGTGTTTACGAAAGTTTCATTTTGTCAATATACTTTCTTTCGTATTTTCATAATATTTTCCTCGTTGTGTCTTTTTTTAATTTAAGTTGAATTTTAAATTTACGCATGAATTTAAATTTAAATTCCGCAGGAACTTCCTTAAGAAGAAAGATTATTATAGAAATATTAAACTACGAAATTCCTCGAGAAACTTAAGGAACATCGTGTCACAAAATTTTCCTCAAACTTATAGAAATGTTAGATTGCAGCATTTTTCAAGAAATTCGATTCAAGTCTATTTGGTCGAACTCACGAAATTTACGTTAAGAAGCTAAAAAATATGCGTTATCTGTTAAAATTTGTTGATCACAGTTTTATTTAACAAAGATTATTCGATCCAAACGGTATGAAGTGGATATTAATGCAAAGGTACACGTTATTAAAACTCGAAATATAGTCTATTACTATACTAGTCTACGATATAAAATGTTTGGCTCGGAATATCTGATACGTTCGCTGTCTGATTGAATACCGATACCGGTATGTAAAACCTTTTTGCCAAAAGGCACCTAGGTCGACCATTACGGACGTCCTTACACGGTTTCTTACGGTTTCTTACTGATGACTTACCTGTTTGTTTGTCTCCGTCGCCTTTGTTGTTCGCGGCGACGGTTACAAAGGTGTTGTCGTTGACACCACAGATAGATCTATTATTTTTCTCTTGCAGTCTGACATGTTCAGCCAATACAAAGGAGTTCGTAACATACCAGTGAAAAAGGCAAGTTCAACCAAATCCTAAAAGTTACCATCGCACCAATGATACCATTTTCACCGATACATTTAAATTTTCTAATATCTAGGGCCAGTACGGACTAGGTATAATGATCATCGAGGGAAAACACGCGGAAGTCGGACAAGGTATATTCATCTCGGACATTCAAGAAGGCAGTGCTGCGGAGCAGGTAATTGCATTCCTCTTTTAATTGTCAAACGATCGTTTCATGCATTGTATCGCATACTGAATGAATAATAATTGCATAGTCGCTATTGTAAGTACAATTGGTTTATATTATGCGAATATATTAGTATGCGAATACAACTTGTCGAGTTCGCACGTGTCATTTTCATTTGATACATTCCGCGTGTTGCAGGCTGGTTTGCAAGTGGGTGACATGATCCTCGCTGTCAACATGGACTGTTTGCTGGGCTCTACTTACGACGAGGTAATTATTATTTTACGCATTGTCGATTAGAGATGCATTAACGCGTTTTGTATTGTTCGAACGTTCTTCGCTTGGGACTTATGTTGGGACGCGTTTAGCGAAAGATGCAGTTAAAAGTATCGTACGAAGTTTGCCAGAGCTTAAAATCGATGAAGCGTTTGTCATAGAATTTACCACTTTGTTTATCTCGCGGCTGTTGATCGCGTCCAATTTAATAAATGCGATTTCGTCAGTGTAAAATTCTCAAAAGTTCTATAGTAAATAATAAACGCGAGTTTGTTCATGGTAAATTAAACAATTTGTAGAAATTATGCGATACGATTCGATAATTTAACAGCGAGTGCTAATTGAACAATCTCGGATTGAAACCTCCGAATAAAAACGCGATTCACATTCAAATTACATTTGCGCTTTTCACAGGCTACGAGTCTTTTAAAAAAAGCAGAGGGCGTTGTAACGCTTACAGTATGCAATCCTAATCAAAGCAAAGTGGCGAAGGAAGAAGAGGATAAGGCGAAGGGCATTATTCCCGAACCTGAACGTAATTATTTCTGTCAAATATCGGTTTAGCGTAAATTCAATATCAGGCTAATTTAAGATCACGTTTATAGCGCCAAAGGAGCCGGAGAAACCACCAGAGCCAGAAGCACCGCAAGATCCAAAAGATTGCAAGATCGTGTCTGGCAGAGATACGACGATAGAATTCCAGAAAGACAAGAACAAAGGCATTGGCTTTATTATCGCTGGTGGTTCCGACACGCCATTGGTAAGCTTCATTTTTCTTTCTTTTTTTAAATAAGAATTCTGACATTTCAGTGAATATTTTCACGTTTTACCATTTGATTCTCAATTGGTGGCCACTGCCAACCGCTACAGTTTAAGTTACAGTTACGTTAACCTACTTTATCTTAATTTTAATCTTCGAATCATTTAGAAGCATTTAATTCTCAAATAATTTATTTTAACTTGCGAACGAAAAGAGGTTCAGACTTTTGTGCGCAATATTATTTCCTTGATTTTATTTCAGAAAGGAGTGTTCATCGTCGAAGTGTTTCCAGACGGAGCAGCCCATAAGGATGGGCGGCTGCAAGCTGGAGATCAGATACTCGAAATGTGTAGTCAGAGTTTCAAGGAGATGGAGCATGATAACGCTCATGCTGCCGTATTGAAAGCTTCTGGAACCGTACGTCTTGTTCTTTTTCCATCGTGGAGAACACGTCCTTGTAAACTTGGGAATTTCCAATGACTTTTTCTCACTCGAATCTTCCTTAATTTCTAACGTGTCTAATAATGAAACGTTCATATACTTTTCAACATTTTTTAGATCATAATGGTGGTACATCGACACGAGAAAGGTGAAGAAGAGATCGAGGTTGAACTGCAGAAGAAGTCGGGCAAAGGAGCTGGTCTCTGTTTGACAGGATACAAGAGTGGAAAAGGAGCATATGTATCAGACTTGGTATGCTTCCTTATACGAAACCATTACATAATTGCAAACTATAGATCCACTGTCTGAAAGTGAAGTTTCCGAGAGAAGTTAACAAAGCGAAATTAAAGATAGAGGAACTTACAGGGTACATTTATGCGTCTTTGGAGTTAAGAACTTGTCGGTCAACCGTAATTTTACTTTCATGATCGTACACAATTAAATGGTCAAAAAAAAATAAAAAAATGGGAGCATCCTAATCGAATTTATTATATAGTATTATAGAATGCTGGGGGATCATACGCCTGTTTCTCTTGTTATTTATTCAGACACGTTCGGTGGAAGCTTCATTTTTCCTTGACAGAGCTGCACTATCTATTTTTAGTCGATGAAAAATATATATATATATATATTATTAGATATCCCACCTTGCTTTTTAATTATTACAGTTACTTTTCGACAATTATAGTTCAAAATTATGATTCAAGTGACTGTGTTGTTCGCTTAGTTACCCGGTGGTAGCGCTTTGGAAAGCGGGAAGATTTGCAAAGGCGATCGAGTGGTGGCGGTCGGTGGCCAAGACGTTCGCGAAGCTCCAGTAGAGGACATCGCGGTTCACGTGAAAGTTTCTAACCCGGTGCAATTGAAACTGGCTAGGTTCAAGTCCGCTAAGCAATGACAGGTAAATTTTGCATAAATTACCAACGGTTTTTCTTGAACAAGTTAATAACTGTTTATAGAGAATGTCAAGATCAGTACGTTAAAAATTGTATTAAATTCCATTTAAGGAAACCATATGCCACTTTCGCATGATCTCTATGCCTCTATCTACGGAACAAGTAATTTACACCAAATTACACGAACATTACATCTGAATATTTTTTTTCTTTTGTGTACAACAAGTAATTGACATTTATACGTTAAAATATGTCGTTCTGTATTACCAATTTCATCTATTTTGCAAGCAAAAATTCGTATCACGTAAGAAAATTCGAAAAGTATTCGTAAAATGTTAACCGAAAAAATGGTTTGACGATGTGTGCAGGGTTCTGCAGGCGGAACTCAGAAAGCAAGAATTCGCGCGGCAATCCCCACCAGACACCATGGATTCTAGTGTGATATAACTGACTATACCAAAGTAATTATAAATACCGTTTACCGTATAAGTAACGCTAATTCTAGAAGAACAAGTGAAACCAAAGGAAACGCGATCTATAAATGCAGTTACGTATGTACGTTGTAACTGTATACACGATTCGAACATTTCGGATCTTGTCTAATTAAAGGATAATCCAAACCCAGACGCTTCGAGCGTCTCACACGCGATTTTATAGAACACGCTCTGTCCCGATGAACAGATATCGATGCGTCTGCGCGATTATTATCGACGATCCGAAAGAGAATTCCGTCTGCCGCGGCTGAACATCCGGCGAGTAGTCAACACGAATATCTCGCGACACCCGTTATATACACTTATTAGAATTAACGACACAGAAGAGTATTTATGCAGTTAGAGCGATACTATATATTGTAATAGCCACATGGACGTATATCACGGTGAAACGTTTCGCAAGAGGGGTAGAAACTCGCGAAGAATATACAATATTCGAAATAATTTGATCGATTTTGCAAAATAAGATAAGATAATTCCATAAGAGTCGTTTCTCTGGACGCCGTACTTTTTATCGATTTTATTACCGGAGAAGTAGAATGCGAAGATAATTTCTGGAGAATTAATCTCGATCGAAACGTAATCGTACAGCCTCGTAGACGAGGTTTGGAGAAGGAAGATCGTATTCTCGAAGGAGATGGAAATTCGAGGAACAGAGAATACAATAATATATAATATATCGATCAAAAGGAATGTAAACGAAGCTGTACGAAGTAACGTGACAGAAGTGAATGAAAGTTTCGTAGATGGGAGAAGAATATTCTTCTTCAAGAGCCTTTCCTTTATCGATATTATTCGAATTTACAATAATACCGAGGGAATGGCTCTTTTCGAAACAAATAGAAACTCCAGAGAGAAGCGGAGAAAAATTGCATTCGAGAAAGCGAAAACTGGGAAAAATTGATCGATTTGTTTTCAGCAAGTTTCTCCCTCTTTCCAAGCAATTGCAACCGTGTCTTCATACGAACAGAGATATCTCGCTTGTACGTTTCGTATCACTTACGTTTAAGTTAGGCGACTTAGAGACTTAGGGTAGCGCACGATCGCGCGCGACAGACCGTCTGAAAACCACGCGAGTTGCGGACACTTTCGGGGCTCGTGAAGGAAAAGAAAAACATCTAAAAATTCGTCGAAGGGTACAGAATAAATGAGGAAAAGCAAGTTCCAACTCCCTTCGAGTGATCGCCGTTCGATCTAACAAACAACCTTAAGTTAACCCTCGAAAAAGAAATGAGAAATTCATAGGTTCGATGAAACGAACGCGATCGAGCTTCGTTGCATTTTTACGACGTGGCAATTTTTTCCAGAAAAAAAAGGCGAAAGAATTTCAGAGGGACGACGATGGACTCGTTGAGAGGCTAGACCGGCTTGTTGATCGCGTATAGTTCAATTTATCCTATTATCCTAGTCGTTAGCGTAGATCTTCGAAGGCGCAAGCAAAGGAAAGCTGGAGAATTTCAGCGAAGTATACACGTTGGAGTACGGAGAAAGATGGTCGATGAAAGAGTACGAGATATTTGCACCCGAATGCCGGTTTCGCGCGAATACTTCCGCTCGAATTTCATTTCAGGCCACGAATATCGAACCCTGAACACGATTCGATTTCGTAGCGAATTCGATATTCGAGCTTGTGCTTTGATTCGAGCGGCGTAGAATTTTACTTACCTCGTACAGCACGCGAACGTTTAGTGTTAGTTGCGCCGAAGTGTATGTATAGATAGGGTGATTCGTTTTTGAACGACGAATGAACGGGGAGAAAGATTGAACATGATTGGACACGCTGTTAGGCAATTGGATTAGCATTGTTAGCGAAATTTTGTAAATTATTAATTATTTATCCTGATTGACGTAAGATTGTTAAACTGTAAAAGGGTAGAGTATAATCTATCGTTAAATTGTTGCGCAAGAGGGTCCAAGTGATGGAATATTAAGTAAAATAGTGAAAGTAAATCTTTGATTTAACTTAACGAAGTACGAAAGTACCAATGAAAGTAAATATTCAGTCCAGTTCTTCTACTTAAATTTCTTCCTTTATTTAAGAAATTTACATTTTACATCTTTTACGTACTACATTTTTCCTACTATTCTAAGATTCGGAAACTTTCAAAAACTTCGCTATGATTTCCAATAAAAGCGTAATTAAATACTCGTCCAAATTTTCTTCCAATAGTTTGATAAATTATGTCAATGTTCAATTGTACTGTGCGTTCCACTTTATCTTGTGAGGTGCGCGGAATCCATTTGAAACGGACCACCCTGTAGATATATATAACTGTCAGCGTATGCACTGTAAAAGCTAGCTGCTGTATTCGTTGCTTTTGATTTCGATACACTACATCGAATTGAGATATCGAGGCCACGTTCTAGTAAGGTAGTCAATGAAATAGTAAAAACTCGTGGGAACGTTGGATCGTACGCTGCGCGAATTGTTGCTCGTAAATGACGAATACCTATTTATATATGCATACGCGTGTACGTGAACACGTATATTCCGACACTGTCGGTTAAGAAGTTTCAGCTAAATGGATCGTAATTTATTGAACATCGCATCCGGTTTGCTAAGATTATTTTCTTCGCTTTGTTTGGCGGTGCTATGGTAATCGTTCTTCGTGACTGATACATTCTCATAATAATCTGTGTGTATAGAGTTAACAAAACCGATATTATGTGCGCTAAAATCGAGAACCGCAAAGCTCGAAGATATAGAAATTTGAGAACTTGCGGATCTGGAAATTGAGAAGATGGAAAATTGAATTTCAGAATTTCAGCACTCGAAAATTGAAAAGAGACTACAAAATTTGAGAGTTTATAAGATTTGAAAAATGAAAAGATCCTAACGTTCTAACGTTCCAGAGTCTGACATTTTGGCAATTTCAAGTTACAAATTTGTTAATTCACGAAATAGAAAATACCAGCTGCTCCACGTTTCTATCGAGTTTCTGTCGAAAGTTGAAAGGAGATTACAAAATTTGAGAGTTTACAAGATCTGAAAAATGAAAAGATCCTAACGTTCTAACGTTCCAGGGTCTGACATTTTGGCAATTTCAAGTTACAAATTTGTTAATTCACGAAATAGAAAATACCAGCTGCTCCACGTTTCTATCGAGTTTCTGTCGATTCGTAATTCACGACTAATTTCAAGACTCTCCACTTTTGTGTAACAATCGACGATTCTAAACTTCTGACCAGCCAGTGTCGGTATACGCGCCTAGGCTCATAATCGCAATCGCTTTTCTTATCGACACGGATCGAAATCAAAGGTAATTCGCAAGGGTAACCGTTGCACCAAGCATTCGTGATCGTTCGTTCTGTTGCAAAACGACGTCATGCCACGATGGCGAGGCATCGATTGTAAAAATAAAAAAAAAAAAAAAGAAAATAACAGAAGACAAGAACAAAAAGAGATGGTGTAACCGTCATGAAAAAAGCGTGAACGTATCTACTGTCGACGATCGAACGAAAGAGAAAAAGAGAGTGTGTGTGAGAGAAAGAAAGAAAGGAAGGAAGAAAGTAAAAGAGCATGAGAATGAGAGAGATTAGACAAGCTTAATGCTAATTATAATATATTTGCAGATTAAATAGATTCGGGATACTGATTAGTATCCCGAAACGCCTTCGAAATTCGGGGAGCAATACAATCGAGCCACTTTTACAGTCAACGACTCGAATTATTAATTATTATGATTATTCTCGCCATTATTACCGTCATTATGAATTATTGTCACGGTTATTATTATTACTAATATTATTACGATGAGATTATTCTAATTCCTGTTATCGCATACACCGATCATTGTAGCGCGGCACTCTTACCGATGGTCACGAGGAGGAAACATAACAAAACAAACAAAAATAAAAAAAAGAAAAAAAAAAGAAAGGACGTGAGAAATCCGATTATTATAGAGCGCGAACAAGCAGATCGAGATCTATTAAAATGCATTAAATTGCAAAGTTGCAGTATAAGCGTTGTTCGTTGATGTCGCGCTTGTGCGCGCGTTCAAATCTCCTTAATGTCCGCAGATTCATCAGAACAAGGTAAGTAAACGAACAATGATACCGACATACCGTCTAAAGAGATTCACCGAAGAAATTATTCAACTTTCTTAGTTTCAACCAAATATCGAAATCTTTATTTTTGGAGTTCATCGGAATTGCGATAATTAACGATTAATTAATTGTCAACATTTTCATCCGATTGCAAGTCAAATCGCACCGTTTCAACGTTAAATCTACCGATGACTAAAGTAGATATAAAGTAGGGAAAATTTGTACGAAAGAACCAAAGAAGCCAGAATAAAAAAAAAGAAAGAGAAATAAGAAGAAAACGTAAAAAATATATCATGCAAAAATTGAACGAGCATTTGTTTATATATTTGACGAAGGATCGATTAAATTTGCAGACATGCATCGTTATAAATCGTATAAATCTACAAAATTTCTATGAAAAATTACGAACTAGTCACTGTAGCAGCTCTAGCGTTAATCTAATGAAATTGCGTCAAACTAAATCCGCACTCGCACGAACGTCACTGTCCGTTTTACTATCGAAGGCCCATTTCATCGGTGCTCTTCTTTCACAAGTGTGCGCGCTTGCCTTCTAAGTGGACCAAAGAAATCGCTTATTGGCCTCAAAAGTGGGTTACCGGCACGGGGCTTCGCAAAGTGCACGATTAATTAACCATAAAAAGACAAACGCATTATGATTTCCATGCTTACTAAGCATCTTGTATTGGCTGACAAACTTTACAAATATCGAGTTGTTTCTTGATTAAACATCGAATTATCGAGATATATACTGTACGTATGTGGAAGTTTCAGTACGAAGTATAACGAACACTTTCTTTTATATACTTTCCATTACGTTCTTTTGATTTTGAAGATATCTTATCTAAAAAAAAAAGCAAAAAAAAATAAATACAAAATGTTTCTTTTATTACGACGTTACACAACTGCATTTTTATCTCGTAATTGCAAATTATTCTATCTTCTTTCTTCGACAATGAAACGATATAATTAATTTCTTATCTTCCGACCATAGAATAGAAAATTTATAATGCTTTTTTGAGTTTCGTGCAATTCGTACCGTTTCGACTGCAAAATAATTTTACTTTCGATCTCATTGCTTCGTTATTCGGACGCCTACGCAATCTCGATCGTTTTATTCGATTTCCAAGTTTGTACGCGACGAACATGGCAGAGATGAGTCTTAACGAATCGACAAGACGATTCGAAAGCCATCGATCGAACAAACGATTTAAGAGTTGCCAATATCTTCGCATCGCTGCAACGCAATGTCCTGCATCGAAAGAAAAACGAATATTCATCGACAAAAGTTACACAAGCTCCGCCGAATGCCACAATAAAAACTCGCATAGTCACGAAAATACGCACTTCCCCTTGGCATAATCGCAACTACGCGATAAGATCTATCGCAACACGCGTTTCCTCTATTTTAAAACTGAGCCACCTTTACGAAACTCCATTTCCCCTTCCGCCAATCGTTGTCGCGATCGCCGCGATCGCTCCTCTTCATCTCCGCCGTTTCGTTTGCGTGCGCAGGCAACGCGATCGCGATTCCAACGAGACATCGGCTCGAGATGTCGAAAGTGCGCGTTTCCGTGTGGAAACGGGACGACACGGATCGGTTGGCCGTTTCACGCGGCATTTTTCGCGACGTCGAATCCTCGCGAGGTTGAACTTGACTCGAAGCGAGTGGCAACTGGGAACAGGGAAAGGAGGAAAGCCGAGCAGCCAATTCGCGGCAGGTGATCGACGATTATCGCTCGGTAGAAAATTTCAGATCCGTGTGCGTGCGTGCACGAACGTTGATTTCACTGAATTCAGACATTTTTTCCTCTCGGTGGCACGTATCACTGGCCGGAGGTTTCGTTTGGGTAGATCGTTGACAGGCTGATTCATGATTGACGGTCGAGATTCGAAAGTGTTGCGAACTGGCTGCGGATGTTCGTGTATTTACGTTGTTCACGTGTTTTACGTATGTCCCATTTACGTAGGAAATTCAACCCATTAACGCGCTCAATAACACGTTGGTCGCCTTAACCTCTTTTTTAATCACATTTTCTTAATTGATTAAAACGAGATTAAAATTTCCTGGAGCGGAAGATTCTCGGCAGCGTGAACGGTTTAGATAACGTTGTCGAATAAAGCGCGCGGATATAGCGTAATATTTTGTAAAAGTTAAATCTTATAGTAGCATATTTCCATGTATTGCTGGGCATATTCAAGAAAATATATAAAAAATTTTCAAAATTCAAATTTTCAACGTGTTGAACTATATCTCCTCAAACTTCGGTTTATTAAACGTAAGTATCGATGTATATGGCGTAATATGATTAGAACTATTCTATTATTGCCTCGATTTCTGAAACGGAAGAAGAAGCTTCGAGGAAAAGGTAATCAAAGTTTCGATTCAAAATTCTTTCCGAGCTTCGAAATCGCCAATTGTTCCCAAGAACGAAATCCAACGGATCGTAGTTTCGCTTTTCGCAAAATCATCGTCTCGTGTTTCCTTAGAAACGATCGATCGAACGGTTTCCCTCTTCCTTCGACTTCTCACGCCGAAGAAGGGGCATTTGTTGCGAGAATTGGGATAATCGACGAGAATCACGCAACCGATGTTTTTGCACTGCCTCAGCAGGCGATTATGGCAGGCAATAATCGTCGGCTCGATCATTGAAGAAACGTGTTCGTGCGATAGGCGCGTAAATTCGGCGATGTTCGATGCGAGACCGACGTGAAAGCTACGTTTCTTCTGGATTATTCTCTTACTTGAAGAGCGGAGAGATTAAGTGCGACTAGATAAACCGATTATCCGCAGGAGAAACGAGCAGCGAATCCTTTGGGCTTCGACCTCAATTAACTGGCTTCAAAGTGTGTTGCATTATAATTCTTCGCTTTGAATGACTTACTTTCTTACGAGCTGCAAAGTTCTTGTCGAATGTTACGATCGACAAGCGTACAGATCGATTCAAAGATCGGTCTCTAGGCTCGAGAAGTTTTAACGTTTCCTTTAAATGCATTGCATTTTATACTCGAGGACGGAGTCTCGTGCGTCAACGATAAAAGCAAGTGGTTTCTGTGAGTTCTTTTTAACTTAATCATTGGTTGTGTGAGGCTAGAGCTTTGTGGAATTTGAATAAGATGGCCTTGAAGTAGAAATTAATTTATTTCAGTTCGTCTCGTATATCGTTTATCGTATATTATGCGAGCCTTGCGATCGTCTTTGACAATGCAACCATTGTTGGCGCGCAGCATCGGTCGTCGGTATGCAAAAGTAAAGAAACTTTCTGAAAGCTGCGTAGTTTAGGTCGAGATTGACCTTATTCTTGAAAGGAGAACAGGAAAAATTGGGAAGCTCTAGCGTTTAGAAATTTACTTCTTTCGACAGGTAAGTTGAGCGTAGGTTGTTTCAGAAAAATGTTAGAAACACGTGATAAAATAAGGACTCGAGGCTCGATCCCGAAGCTCGATGCAGAAGTTTGTAACAAAGTAAACGAGCCTCGTCCAAAATTGATTAATCCATTAGTTTTTTGGCATCGTGCATGTCAGTCTGAAACGTTGTTGAACGTGACAGTTTAAAAAGAAAAAAGTAAAAAATTGTTTTCGTTCTTCAAGACTATATTTACATCTTTAAAAGGTCCAGTCTCGTATAACTAGCAGATAGTTAAAAAAAATTCATAAAAATCACTTGCTTTTATCGTTGTTACACGAGAACCGGTCCTTAAAACAACTGTGTTTTAGATTTTATTTCATTTACGAAGCATTTCGTTCAACATTTTTCTTTTTTAATAAAATTCGGTCACCGATCACCTGCGTAGCGGTTAACCACTCCGACGTGTTAATCATAATTTCAAAAATGAGATGCTACATAGTTCCAAACAATACCTCTTCGTACCTAATATTACGGAGCTATATCTCTGACAGTATAATTTATTACAGGAAAATGACTGTCTGGCTATTACTACCCAACATTTTTTAATAAACAGATAGCGGTTTTTTTATGCATTAATGGGTATTTTAAAAGCGCATAATAGCACGTAATACGCAAGAGTATATAAAATATCCAGTTTTAGCCATTATAATATTTAGTAGGTTAAGAGAAATTTCTGCTTTGGTTCTATTTATTTGTTTTTATAAAAATACCAACCTGCGCGATAAATATTCGCCATCCGTTAATAAAATTTATACGTTCCTCGGGTCTGAAAACGCAGCTTTTCAGAGAGTCAGCGAAACTTTGTCGAAAATTACATCAACGAAAAGAATCTCGAAGCCAAGAGTTCTTCTTCGTTCTCCACAAGCAGTTTCTCGACGATTTCTCTGACGAATAAGATTCATTAATATAGATTTTTCTCGCGGCAAACCAATCAAGAATCCGATAACTCTGTTAACGAGGTCGATTATCGATCGACGGACAATCTTTCGCGTCTTTCGCGGACAATCTGAAACCTCCAGAGCAAACAGGGTTTCATAAGCGATCATGATGAACGATATACAGTTTGTACAGGATTTTTCAAAGGATGGAAAACTTAAAGAATACTTTACATGCACATATAAATTACCCCATGCGACGTACATGATCAAGAAACTAATTTCGTATGCAAAGATGAATTAGCTAGGAAGGTTGTTGCAACGAACTTCGTTCGTACGAGGATACAAATTTTGAAATTCATCCGTTGTACTTACAAGTAGATTAAGCTTCCATGCCGAAACTTTTAAGCTGGAAAAGATTCGCTGTTCGTAGCTGACTTTTCGAGATTCAGAAAATTTTCCGTGTCTTTGTCATATTCTTCGAGCAAATATTTTTTGTTCCGTTGGTAGAATATTTTCCAAGCCGGTTGCTTTCAGGCTGCAGAAAGTCTGAATTCTAATTAAGGGTTGCAGGGCTCTTGACGAAACTTCAGGGTCCAGTCAAATATTTGTATTGCAATACGCGGGTTAGAGCAGCTGAATTTTGAATTTAATAAACTTTGCATTCCTTACGGAAGTTTCAGAATCAAGCGTATAAACGTGTGTATGATGATGATAAATTATGTGACCAATAAGTCGGTCTACTTTCTTTTTATAGCTTATTTTCTTTAAGATAGCTTGTTCAAGATAGTATCACGATTTTATCAAATATTTTTGCTAAATTGCGTGTAAAAACACGTTGTACGTAATTTATTGCTTGGACTTCAAACTCGAGAAATTTTACGAAAATTACCTCGTTAAAGGAATTATTCTATTTTGTAACTATAGTTTATCGACAATAGCATTTTATCAAATACTCGAAGATAGCAATAATGGCGATAAAACGTGTTTGTCGTAAACAAAGAGAAGCGTTTTGCTTTTGAGTAAGCGAAACACGATGAAAGATTTGGCTCCAAGGCCTGTTCTTGCCTCTAACCTGAAACTAACAGCGATACTCTGAAACTAAACAGAATATATATAACGTGTATAATATTCTTGCATCACAGAACCATTAAAATTATAAAACAAGCATCTGATAGTCAGTCGCTCGCAATTGCCAGCGAAAGCTTCCGGCCGCAGTTGAAATTCCAGTTTAACTTAAATTATACGCTAAGTAATTTTCGCAAAAATCTTAGCAATATACTTATGTAATAGGTATTTACTTTCAAAAACCTGTTATATCTACAATATAAAATTTTTATACCGTAACCGGGAACTCCTGCTAGTTATAGTACATTCTTCAAATCTCGTAAAAGCCTCCTCTCCATTTTCAGATTTAATTATTTATGAAAATAATGACTAATCTTGATTACATCACAATGTAAATAAGATCGTGGCCACACAAAGAGCGGCCTTTGGTATTTATACAGACTACGGTAATAGTTCGTTGAACCGACAAGTAGTATACCATCGATCTTGTTCTATAAAAATCAGAAATACAGAAATACAGATCAAATTCTGCATAAAAATTTGTTCTAAGAAATAACTTAACAAATATAAAAAAAGAAGTATGCGTGTGCTCTGTATATCATTTTTACCACTTTCCTATCTGTCAGTAGCATACCATCGATCTTCTTCTATTCTTTCTTGCCAAAGAATACAATTTCCAACATGATTTTACCAACAAATATGAAGATCTAATTCTGCATAAAAATTTGTTGTAAGAAGTTACTTAACAAATATAAAAAAAGAAGTATGCGTGTGTACTGTATGTCATTCTTACCACTTTCCTATCTTTCAGTAGCATAATAAAATTTCAGACATGATTTTACCAACAAAAATGAAGATCTAATTCTGCATAAAAATTTCTTGTAGGAAGTTACTTAACAAATATAAGAAAAGAAGTATGTGTGTGCTCTGTATATCATTTTTACCACTTTCCTATCTGTCAGTAGCATAATAAAATTTCAGACATGATTTTATCAACAAAAATGAAGATCTAATTCTGCATAAAAATTTCTTGTAGGAAGTTACTTAACAAATATAAGAAAAGAAGTATGCGTGTGTACTGTATGTCATTCTTACCACTTTCCTATCTTTCAGTAGCATAATAAAATTTCAGACATGATTTTACCAACAAAAATGAAGATCTAATTCTGCATAAAAATTTGTTGTAAGAAGTTACTTAACAAATATAAAAAAAGAAGTATGTGTGTGCTCTGTATATCATTTTTACCACTTTCCTATCTGTCAGTAGCATACCATCGATCTTGTCCTATTCTTTCTTGCCAAAGAATACAATTTCCAACATGATTTTACCAACAAAAATGAAGATCTAATTCTGCATAAAAATTTCTTGTAAGAAGTTACTTAACAAATATAAAAAAAGAAGTATGCGTGTGCTGTGTATATCATTTTCACCATCTTCCTATCTGTCAGGAATGTGAACGATCTTGCGACACAATGTACACAACTATGATTTTCCTTCTTTGCAACAAGAGAACTTGCAAAATCTCTGCCTAAGTAGCAACTAAGTTGCTCTTAAATGGGCTTCAAATGTAGTATACAAGTAACCAAGAAATCCCATACGATATCAAACACCTGCTCTCGCTTCGAATCTCTAAAAGCGTTAAGCGTCGAAAGTGCATGTTCCAGTGCTAACTGATGAAAGTGTCAAAACGAGCAGAAATGCGTTTTTTGTTTCTATTAGAAATCTTCGCTTCCGACGTTTCAAGTACATCGTTCGTCGTTACAACTGCTCGATTATAAGGCAGTCTCGTTTCTTAAAATAAGAAAAGAACGAGAGATAGAAGGACAAAGTGTGGGATAGAATGCACGAGATATTCATCAGCAGCGTATAAACGGAGTAGTCATTCAACTGTTAGGAGCGTGGACGACTTTAGCGAAACGCGTGGTGAACTACTTCTTCGCTACGCGGCCGTATATTCGCATTCCAAACTTTCTTAAGCAATTATGTCATAACTCGTGCCCCCCTTTTTCCCATCTCCCATATGCCGCTCGTCTACGGGATCCTCCACTTCCTCTTTCTTCCGCGTTGTGTTCGTTCTTCTCGCTCCACACACAGCAAAACTTACCGCGAATTTTGTAAGTTCGCGGGCACGGTTCTCGATGCACACGATCGATTCACGAAACCAATTCGCGGTATACGGTGCTCTGGCTGTTACCATATACCGGGTGTTTTTTGTAAGTTTAGTTTAATCCATTCGGCCGAATTCCGATCTAATTCGTGTTCGGTAGAAATAAAAGTATAGACGCGACGAATTTAAGAGCAAGTTTTGTACCAATAAATACGTTTGAACGTTGAAAATAATCTCTGCTTGTCACGCGCGAGTCTTGCGAGCTGTGACTCGCCTGAATAAGATCCTCCTTGGCACTTTATCTATCGTCCACATGACATCGGTCGACGTTTCTAAGTTGATCGTGTTCACCGTGCACCGAGGCATTCTCTCGTTGATACGTAACGCTCAGATCACGCTGCAACCTGCATAGTTTACGGTGCTCGCCTTGTAGGTTTTAGGTAGTCGTTATCTATTGACGATGTCTCGGATTGCAACTTGCAGCGAGCTAAATTCTGAGTGTAAATGAGGCAACGAGTTAGTACGGTAGACACGAAGCGATCGGTGCAAGACGATCGACTTGGATTTGTCGACCGATGTGATTTTAACAATAGCGCGCTCTTGGTTTTCTTCGACAAAGCCACGCCTCGCAAGAGTCACAGCTACGACAAGCAGAGAATGTTTTCAACTTTTCAACGCGGTCACGTATAAAATCTTGTTTAAAAATTGCTTTAATTTAAACGACTATTTTCCTACTTTCTAGCGAATAAAACAGCTTTTGAATTATATCAGTCGGTTTCGGTTTTACCGCTGATACGCGATGCTCCTCGATCGTCTCTTTACTGTTCCAATAAGTTTCCAATGTTCTACGGAATTTAATATCGCGCTTGTGATACGAAAATGTTAGTTTCCAAGATAAAATGTGAAATTTGATAGAACAAGGTGCGTGACCTTATCACTAACTTGAAAATGGTTAGGCAGACGCCTATACGCACAAATCACAGGCACACGCGAGAAAAGGCTCGAAACGAACAAAAATGAGTGTTAATTTCACCTAATTCAAATTATTGTCGTTTAAGGCGAGTCTGCGTGCCAAGTTTGAAGAAGATCGGACAAGCGGGTGTGCGATAAAAATTGCTCGTAGTACTTCAAACGTGTCAAATTGAGTAAGACCTTGTAAAAATATTCGGCGAGCGGAAAATAAATGTTCTTGCACCTGTTCGCTTGCGAATTACAGATCGTTGAACTTTTGACTAGTTTCAGTATTCCTTCGAGAAACTTCTGTTTGTTGGAAAATTCTTCGGATGAACTGCATTTTTAGGGAAATGTGATTTACTTTTTTCGAAAAATAGAGCGACTTTCGCTTAATTTTTAAGAACAGGTAATCCGTAAGCAAATAGGGACAAAGAACTTTTTACTTAATCTGTGTAGTCAATTGAGAAGAAAATCCGTAACGCGGTGCTCTGATTCATTGAATAACTGTTTCTACATACCGGGTGTTACAGAAGCTTCATTTGAGAGAAAATACAAGACAATTGGCTTCTTTAAAGAGTATGGATAGAAAGAATGTTTTAAAAAATTGTTATTGCCTTGTTATCAACACGATTCATGACACGATACGTTTCGTAAGCGTGGTATATTTTGTAGCAGGTTTAACAAACTGATCAATCAATGAAATTTTTATTTTCTACCTTCAGCATGCAAATTTTCATGTACTTTTCCTAATTTCTTCCTAAATAATCTAAAAAGAGGAACTATATTTTTTTCTGGTTTCTTTTATATGGAAATAATTTAAAGTACTCTAATTTTCGTTTTAACTTTTCGCAATTAACGTTTTACGATACGCATACTTTTTCTTTTCGAATAAATCGAGTTGCATAAGTGCCTGAAATTTGATTGCATTAGACGCTAAAAATGTCAAATATCGAACCAGATATTCTATCAATTATCTATTATATTCTATCGATTGAAGCAGGCGGTTAAATATCTAGAACGAGCATAATTAATTTTCATCGAATCGTTTCATATTCCAGCTTGCACGCAGAATATCACCGAACGAAATGGAATAGCGTGCAACGGATAGTGAATCTCACTGAATGCAAGTATGTGGGACGATTTTTATTGACGTGTGCAATGCTCGATCAAGAAAGTATTCGGGGATTATGTGTGCTAAGTTTTACTCCTTCGGATGGAAAGTATACTTGGCACAGATTGTATTTCGACGTGGACATCGAACGCGTAACTTGGACAGCCGAATACGATTAGCTTTTGTTCCAATTGAATATTTTATCGAGCCTATAGCAGAAATGAAATATTTCGCAGATAATTTTTAAAATACGCGAACAAATTTCTGCTAACATGGTCGAAAAACTTTATAAAAATTTCTTCTGTTGTACCATTTCATTTTTGTCCATTTCACGGATAAAATAATACATCGCGCGTTTTACATGTAAATCGTACACGTGTCGTACATCTCTTTCGCGTTATTTTTTTCCGTAGTTACTGACGTTTACAAATTTTTATTCCACGTTTATTCGCATTGCGATTATCATATCGCGATCAAGCGTACGAATGAAAATGGAGCAGCTGAAAATGAGGAAGCTGAAATTAAACTCTTGGAGACCACTTGCTAAATTAGCTAATTTAATTCGACTCTTGTAGGCCACCTACTAAATTAGCTAACTTAACCTAAAGTCTGATACCTTGTATAAGTTAACCAGAACTCTCGTCGCATGAATTGAATGTTATTTCAATATCACGACAAGTTGAAATATTATAATTAGACGAAATCTCTACTACTCTCGCAAATTGCGTAATAATTTAATTAAACATTCACTGCTTATTTATTATTAACTATTTATTATTTTTAACTATTTATCCATGAAGCATCCGCGATACAACAAATATTTCAAAGAATTTCTAATTATTCTTCTTAACAGTTCCTCTATTCTCTCTATTATACCACGTATTCCACCGTATAACGCGAGATGCTGGCAGATTCATTTATGAGAAGTTAGAATTCCGACCTTCATACTCCAACAAAAAGATATTTCAGAGGCGAAGCTACGTGATTACCAGCTCACCGTATCACATGTTTATCCAGCGTGCAACTTTCGTTTTTCCAGCGAACGAGCACATCGCTGGCCACAGCAATTTGATCGCAATTAACTGCGGAATAATAACTCCGGAAGAAAATTTCATCCCTATCTGCATACATCGATATCAACCGTATCAATCATCAATCTATAATAGATTTATCTCTGTCGCGTGAATCGGATAATGCGGATAATATACACAATCAAGGTATAATTAAAAAGCTATAATTAAAACGTACAACGCGTTCCTTAATGACTCTTTTTAATAAGTAGGTCGATTGTTATCCGCGCGCAAAAAGGCGGATTGAGCAACGAAGGAAAAGAAGAGACAAAAAAAGGGAACATGGGAGAGATACGCCAGAGAGAAAAATTACGTTAATTATGTGTACTCGAAGAATCCATCGCTGGCACATTAATTAAGTAATTTTTGTTTAACACTTTGGTTGTTTTTTATCTAACGCAGATCGCCGCTGGTTCACGTACAAATATCAAAGACAGAACTCTAACAACGAAGCTTTTTCTCTCATAATGAAAAGTAGACTACGTTCGCCTTTCTAAGAACACCACAGCAGACTTCATTGAAATTAACTTGCCTTCGTTAAGTTTTCGTTCGAACACTGTAAAAAGTATTAGACTATCCTTCAATTTTTTAGGAAGATTGGAAAGCAATCTGCGTTTGTCGATATCCTCGGTACGTAATCGAAAACAGCTCAACTAAAATGAATTCACAGCGTTCAGGACTAAACTCCTGTCATTCGCTGTATTCACATTTGCAAAGATTGCAAGCAATCTAATTCAACCACATTGGCAATGTGCATGCTCGAACTATTCGATCTCAAGAACGTAAATTTCCAATACCAGACCTAAAGAAATGATATAGAAAACTCTTATCGTATTCAAGATTAAAACGCTTCAAAGAACGCTTAATTAAAAGAGATCCAGCAGGTTCGTGTCGAAAGTATTCGATCCAACAGATTCGAAAGATTAATTCTCTCTTCCGTTTCCAACAGAATGATCGAAAACAGATTATATCATACTTATCTGCTAACTAATCCAACTAAAATCAGTTTGCGTTTATTAATTTCCTCCGTGATCATTCACGACCGTTACGCGTGGTCAAACTCAATGCACGATGGTATTTTCGTAATAGGAGCCGTAATAGTCGACCGCTCTTTCCTGTCCAACTGCTAATTATGTCAGCCCGTTCGCTGCCTCTCGGCATCCAGTAAAACAGGAAGAGAGGTTGTGATCGAAGGATGGGAAAAACGCGAACCAGTTCGATCGGAAATTCGTTTCTCTCGTGACTGTCGAGCGGAACACGTCGCTGGGAGCAAGAAATGGCAGCGAAGAATTATTTTCCACGGGCGTGTGTCAATTAACGAATGCAGGGTGATTTAAATGATGCATTTAATTCATTGAGTCAGGAACTTTTGCGTCTCTTCGTGGTCGCGTCTAACGTTAACTGGGTCGCCTTTTAACGAGAAACTGCTTTTGTCGCGCAATGAAAAATTAGTTAACGCGGATATATTTAAAATTTCGTCGCTTTGAGTAGTTTCAACCGGGGGCATGTACAACGTTCGTTTGTAATTTCCCCGGACGTGGAATTAGAAACGAACGAAATGAATTGAGAAACGCGTTTTAGCCGCGGTCGGTCACTTCTGATTCTCGCGAAACGTAGCACGATATAATTTTATGCGGAGTTCCTTTAATTGTAGAAATTAATGAATATATAACGGTGGGAGTGCGGTAGAAAACGAATAAATATGAATCGGTGTTATGTGGTTGAGTATTATAACTTAATTACACTGTTACTAATAATTACTAGACTGCGAATGATTATCAGAAATTTATGACAAGTTTAAATGCGCAGAAACCTGGAGGATATGCGTGAAATGCAAAAATATAGAGAATGTGTAAGGCAAGATACTATGATGATTATTATTGCGTGTATGTAATTATAATTAGAGAGTGGATTAAGGGCGTTTCGTAATAATTAAACCCTGCGTTGTTGCAGCTTCATTATTTGAAGTTACGAAGCATCAGGATATTCGGTCGACTATTTCGTGGCTGCAGAAGCTGGATAAAGTAAGAAGTTTCGTGCCAGCGTTCGGATAATTTGAAATCGATTCGTCGAATTGATAAAATCCATCAGTTCGTATAGAATCGAAGGATTGCTATGAGAAATGATTAATTTTTATAGATTTCAACGTTGATGATCGATTCGCTATTTGCTGCAGAATTCAACATTTGCGATTAATTAAATAAAAATGTTTATAGAATTCAAGAGAGGCAATTAACCGAGTAATCGACTAAAAATTATCAATCTGCAGGAAATCCAAGGCTGATATTTTTTTTTCTCTTAACTTTCACAAAATGATAATTCAAGAGATATATTAGAAAGTGCTTTAGTAAACAGTAAATTATTTATAGTAAACGGAGTAAGAAAAATATACAATAACAATATTTAGAATAAACCTAATCGTAAACTACTTTTCTATTACGTATCAGCCATAAAAGACGAAATGTATTTTGATGAAATAAGACACTGGTTGAAATGTGTAACAAAGTAAACAAAAAGTGGAACTATAGTAGGTATGTATGTGTTACAGCCCTAGTCTCATCTCGAGAGTGGTAAAATTCAATACAGACAGCAAAGTGCTAGAACAAGATCACCACCTTCACCCTTGGGTGTCGGGAGACGTTTCTGACACGTGATTGTACACTTTGGCATAGGAAACTCATGACACGCTGGAGACGTTATTTAACGCCAAGAGCTGAAGTAACTTTCTTTATCGGTAAAACCTATTTTAACTTTAAATTACGCGAATTATTCTATTTCGACCGTAGTGTATTATTATATGGAGGTTCGAATGAAATTAAAGGTGGAATTTTATTAAGAATAATTTAAGTGAAATGAAAATGTAATTAGAAGGTAGTAAGAACTGGAACCAAAGGAAATATAAAGATACATACATGAAAATGCATTATATTCATATTATATTCTATCAGGTATTATTCGCACAAATTATATTTTTCTGAACGATACGAAGCCGAGTAGAAGACAAAAATGTCGATTACTTGATCCTGTCTAGTCCGTAATTAACCACGTTCAAGTATACTCGATAAATTTTCAAACTCGATTCTCTCGTAAACTAAGCCTTAAACGAAACAATTTTATTCCGCATCTTGTTCTTATTTTCTCATAAGAAATCACCTCGTGCTCGCTAGGACGAGTTATTCCACCGCAGCCTGTATATTCGATGTCAGATAATTCATCCTCTACCGACAAAAGGGATTTTTTGCATTAGTACCTTACGAGATTGAAAGAATTTACACGTGCAAGTAGCGTACATTATTGTTTGTGCATGACTGTGAGAATTTGACAACATTTCAGCCACTGGATCGCGTGGTATACCGAGAAAAGAATATTCGAAGAAATAGGAATTTCATAATGCACGTGTATGATCTTTATCGCAGAGTGTTTGTCCGAGGACTTAGCGGAATAAAAAAAGGGAAGAATGAAAAGAAATTGCGAGCCTTCAGTCCACCGCCATAATGATAAGCACGTCAGCAATGAATGCCTCAAGAGACAACCGTCGACAGGCCACCGCACAAGAACGGAAGCCCTCGGCGGCGTCTTATCGACGCAAGAAGCGTACCTGACCCTCGTCACGCCGATGCCACGCGACAAATCGACGAAACGGTCCCTCCATTCTCGAAACACAACAATCATCCAACTTTCCATGACAGCTGGAAAGCCCGTGCCGGCGATTCGAAGCGGCACGAGGTCTCCGTTTTCGTGGCAAGTAATAGTGAAGTCGATTCACGGAATAAGAAGGGTCAGCCGAAGCCTACTTTCTTCCTCTTTCTCGTCCCGAAGAGGGGAACGTCGAACGTTCAGCAGAGGCTGGCCCGTCGTAAGTCAGTTCGCGCCAGTCTGACGGACCCTCTCGACGAATCCCGATGGGCCTTCGTCGATCCTGCGACACGAGCCGCGTTTCCACGAAAATTTCACGCTCGACTTAACAAGTTCGAAGGAATATCGAAGCCCCGATCGACCGATGTTTTAAGTTCTCTTCAGTTTTCTGTCAAGTTCTCCTTCATTTTCTTCGGTTTCCGCTCTTTTCCCTTTGGATATTGAACACGCTGAAAGATTGTCGCGAATCTTTCTTGCTGAAACCGAGGCCTTGTGTGTTGACAAGAGGAGAGTCTGACTGCTGGCCAGTTCGCCGCAAGTGCACCTCGAGTAAACCTCCGACGGAGTAAGTATGTTTTGCGTCGAGCGTTCCATCGAACGCAGGATAAGGTTTCGTGTACAGAGGATTAATTCTGCAGGGATGTGCAACTCTATTTCGCGGAAAGTTTCGGCCAATTAATCTAATCGCAAACGTCAAGGTGAAATTTTTGGGTTTAGGGATGGGAGTGGAGGAAGTTCGAGATCGATGCTTCGAGGTGCGTGGTTGATTTGGATTGTACGATTGGTTGGTTCAGTCTTCGCTACAGTTTAGGCGATTGATTCGTTGATGGAGTTGGTGAAGTTTGAATTGCATTATTAAAATCAAATTTCCAAGTGTTTAAAGAGCATGTCTTAAGACAATTCGAATGGACATGAGGCAGGCTGCAGTTTGAAACAGTGACTTTATTTATTTTATTTTACATTAAAACGGTTCTAGGTATTTCTTGTGCGACGAAACATTTAAATTCGCTTGTTACATACCAATATACACACAGTTATGCAAAACACGAACGATCATTTTTATAGATAAGTAGAAATGACTTTCGTATCGTTTTCTTTCGTATCTCCAACTTCATAGAATCAAGACGTAGAATATTATCGTCTTCGCTTATCTGTTAATTTGATTTCTTCTAATGACTTTAACGCAATTAGTGGCACGAATCGCGTAAAAGCAAAGCCTTGTCGGAATATCAAATTCACGAACGAATCGCCAGGCCAATAAACTCCGAACTACCTGTGACGCGTGAGCTAAATACTGAATGAACCGAATTGAAACATCATACCCGCTGTTAAATATCGCATGGCGCTCGTAAATATCGCCAAGTTCTTCCATATTCCAATATCCGCGTCGGTGTGATAATTTGCGCGCCGAAGTGGCTGGGAAATTTCGGCTGGCGGAAAATTCAATTAAACGAGGAATTTTAGATTTTGCCGGAGTAAACAGAGTGTCAACGAATGGGTGAAATTTCCATTTCTTCGTTTAAACTCTCGATGGTGGATTAATAATATTCTTAATTTTGTCAATTAATTGTTTAGAATCTCGTCGGTCACTATGGCAGGTTATTGGTAACTCAGTCGAACGACGAGTCGAGTTTTATAATTAAATTATATATTGTTAATAGCGTTGTGCGTTCACCAACGAGCTGCTACTCGTTATCATTGTATTTTGTCGAACATAACGAACATAATTTGGAGATTTTATATATTTCTGCGTACTGTATGCATCGCGTTCATCTTTTGCCTCTTGAAATTTCCCATAAATATATAAGAATCTGCAATATATGTTTATGCTGATCGTAACTTCTAACAATCATAATTCAGTATTACTTTGTCATTTTATTGGCGCTTCGTTAATAATAGAAATCAGCCTGCGAGTAAAACGTGCTCCTTAATTTTACGAACCACGAAAAACGAACCGTAGAAATTTAGAAATTTCCTGCAAGTAGAAAAAGTAGGAAACTATTTCAATTCGCGCATTGAAACCATCAACGATTCATTATGTTGTAATCCGATCGAATAATTCTCCCATTCCGCGGTCTCTGTTACCTTCTCCGAGCTCCGTAAAAGAAATTGAAAGTCTCGTTTTGCCAATCAATTTCGTCCATTACGAAAGCTAATACCAACGACGACGGAAAGAGCGTAAAATCGTTGGTTCCCCTCGTAAAATCATGGCAATCTCATTTATATCGGCTGGTAATAAGCCTGCCGAGGGAGCAATCGTGTTCCATCAATTCGTCGTGCTGGCGAGAATGTTGAAACACTTTCAGAACGGACCAACGTCCGCGGAAACCGGAGAATATTCACGTATCTAGCGCTCTAGCCTCGAGATCTAACACACTTCCACGGTGTTTTCTCTTCGACGCGATTAAGAAAAATAGCTCAACGTCGTGGAACTGGATCGACGCGCGGTTCCTTCGCTTCTCGATCCTCGATATTGGAATTTACACTTTTCTTTTCTTTTTTTTTTTTTTTTTCTCCTTTTACGTTCCCTCGTGGGACCTTTCGTCTTCGTTTCCGCAGTATTGAAAGCGTATTTCTCCTTTTTTAAATAGGAAAATAATGATCGGCGGAGAAGAGCTATCCGTTATTTTTAAATGAAAAATGTTTGCTTAATAATTTTTCGGTGCATTGACATCGGTATAGTGATATTAGCGACGCGGAAATTATCTCTTATTGTTCGTATGGATAAAGAATGAAAAATGGTAGAGAGGTATCGTACGAACAAATGTACGAACATTCGCGATTTTTTCCTTTCGAGAACAAATCGTTTGGTTTCAAGGAATTTCACTGTAGAAATGTGATAGGATTGTTAGTGAATCGTAGCGTAAAAATTTTTATTGTGCGAAGGGTTAACGTACGAGGACGTAATAATTCGTCGAAGGTGTTTTCTCGAGAAACTGTAAAACATAGTGCAGAATATAAGTCGCATATAAATATTAATATTCTTTAAAGCAAAAATTAGAAAGCATTGCTAGCAGTAAGAAAGTGTAGAAAATATGACACGAGAACGTGGATACGAAGTGCGTTGGGAAAACAAGGCACGCGGGATATGTGTACGTATGTAAATCAGAAAATTGCTACGGGGAAATCCTGTCTACCAGTCCTGTCCAGCGACTTGTGACATATTCCTGTTGCCAATTTCATGAAAATATAGAAATACATTATGTAACATAACTATTACTGATATGATTACGTAATATAACGCAGTATATTTCACACATGCATCTGTACATTTCTGCGTTCGTGTGTAGAAATTGTACGTAGCATTTGTATCTGTATCGCGACATTTTAATATTTCCCTGTTTCTAAATGTTTATAATTTCACATTTCTGCCAGTCCGCGTTACTGCATTTGCCATACATCGTATTTGTCATACGTTGTGTTTATGCATTCACACGTACAACGTGATTAAGTATTCTTGCTTTTATATCCCTGTATTTCCATATTATAACAAATGCGTATCTGCATCACGAAACTCCATAGAATCAATTCGACAACCATGAAACATGGTTTACGTATCTTAAACGAATTATCAAAAATCCTTCTTCGAATATTCTCCCATAGCTGCCTCGCTCTCACGCGCACATCGTCCAGCTGTTTTTCACGCGCCAGCGCGATTTAACACCAAACCTACCACAGCGGTCAACTTGACCGCTTTCAAATTTCTACACGAATTTTACCATATTTAAACGTCGTCATATCGCTTCCTGATCGATGACTTTTCATAAAACATGCATACGATATATTCTTCGGTATCTATTTCCAGTTTGCTTTTTCTTCTAAGAAAAATTGTAATCTGTGCTGCCTATCGCGAGCGGTCAATAAGTATACAACAAGTGTCGGTAGGTTTAATGTTAAATAGCCGTAGAAATGAAAATTCCGCGAATGAGAAATTCTGAAACGAACGGCAGCAATTGGTTGCAGAATCGGTTGCCCGCGATTTATCAGAGTCCACGGTGCTCCCGACAGCACGATTCAGCCATTACCAACGTACCCCGTTATCCACCGGCATTCAATCTCTAAACCGGCTTCAGATCGTCTCGCGAAATGCCATTTCGCGTGTAATAAATTCAAATGTAACGCGATACGGGTGAGCCATCGGGCTCTCTGATCGCTGTTACGTTGAAAGCAGCATGCTGGAAGCGATAGCGGGGCAAAATTTGCCGCAGAAGCATCGGACACGTACGCCGGACATTACAAATTGCACGACGGTACCCTATAAATGTCTTTGAGATCGCCGTTGGAGCTTTCTATGTTCCTCGTGAGTGGCTGGAAAGTGCAATAGAGGCGGAACCGTGGCAGATACGCGTTATATACGACGATACTTGGCGACAAGTGGCCCCGAAAAATTACGTCGTTGGATTTCGGAACAATTGTAAGCGAGAGCAAGTGGAATCGTAAGCTTCACCACCGAACCATGCTTTCGGCCTGTTTGAAGAATTGCCAGGCGATCGAGAGCGCGCGTAAAGCATCTGTAACAGTATATTCTCTTCGATTTTGATCGAGCATGAACTACGGGTGTCGGATCTATCTACGGATTTCCAGCAAACTGACAATTCCTGCGCGCTAGTAATTTTAGTATTTAATAAAATTAAATACTTTCGCATCTCGTTAATCGTTTCGTTGATTCTACGCGCCGAGTTTCTTGTTCTTCTTTCTTTTTTCAAATTGCTCATACACGGAATTACAAATACACGGAGATCTGACGTATCGGATGTTAGATCACTTTAACGAACAGTTCCATACTGATACGTCGAGTGGATGAAAAAGCGATTACGTAGAAACTTGTGCATTCGTCGGGCACCTTATTAATCGCGGCGATCGTTAAACGATATTCGGTATCGAGATACAATTTAGACACGACGAGGTCTGGCGCGATGGAAGCAATCCAATATGAAAATCGAATGAAAGGCGTTTCGAGTAAGAGCCAGATACTTTCTACATGAAATCGTACCTTTCTTACGACGCAGATATTAAAAAATTTCTTATACCTTCGTACCTGTCGGTTCACTGAATCGCATGGAAAACTTGCCAAACGAGATAGTGGAAATTCGACTCGCGCCATATAAATACAATTTTGAGTACAAAATACGTAAGGATACAAGCCGAACGAGACCAACGACGTGTATCGCGATCGAAAAGAGGACCCGGCACTCCGATATTTACACAGATTGCATAAATCGAGGCTATTTATTATCGAGGTGGCATAAAGAAAAATGGTAAAGATAGAACGAGGCGGAAGTTGGACGAACGAATTCACGGGTTGAGGCCGTTGTTCCATAATGTTACAGTTTACATCGTAAATAACACATGGCGACCGGAAGGCCTGTTCTCCGTTTTGCTTCGTATGGTCATGTAGGTTGCATCCGACGAGCGTGTTATACGTTTCACCTTCTTGCTTGTCGTCGCGTGCCGCTACGCGACACGAAAGCATTTATTCGATATTATAACGTGTTATGATTTACATATACCGAGTGACAAAGGAATTAAATAACCTTCGGTTGGCCCTGGTTTTCTTGAAAGAGCACACCGAGCGTTCTTATTTTCGAATGGAAGATTTTTATCAAATCTATCCGACGAAGCAGCAATTCGTTCGTCCCAGTTCCTTATAAATTTGATTACGGTTCAATTACGTCCTTGCTAAATCTGCGATCTCTCGAGCCAAGCAGGATTGTGGCGGATTTATTATTCCCTTTGAAGATTATCAAGCCAGCGTTATTCATTGCTCTCAACTCCTTCAGTTGTTAAATCTCCACGAGATCGTTCAGATTCCCACAGACTTCCATCGCGTATGTAACATTGCGAATTCATATCGCATTTGCTTGGAATTTCTTTCCTTTTTTTTTTTATATCAGCATTTGTAGCTTTGACAATTCGGTTAAAAAAATTTTGCAAAGTATGCGACTCGATGTATACGCGCTTATGTTTTGTGTAGACATTCTGCATTTACACTTATGCACATTGCTGAGAACTTCCTTCTGATTATCATCATTATTGTGTATTGTGTATTGATAAAAATGACGTATTTAGATACATGTATCTTCCAGGTACAGTGCTTTACGTTTGTCTCTCGCTTCCTAAAAAATGTTTCTACCGAGCTAACATAGGAAACAGGAAGGAAAAAAGCAGAAATATTAAAGTACAATTACAGATCTCTAAAATCTTTGAATTTAACTGTGCAGTGGTCGTGAAAATTACCTCAGAGTTCATGGCGTATCTGAGAGGTGCAGCGACTTAGAACCTACGCCGCGGTGACTATTTTTACGGAAAGGCTGTACAAATATAATAGGGAAGATCTTTGGTCGCTCTAAAATTAGTCCGAAGTATAACGTATAGATAAAATTTATTTTATTTATTTAGATTAACCTGTAGGTAGATTCGCGTATATAAATTTAGTTACTAGTTTGAATATAAAGGGCGAACTTATAAAGCGGAGGGTTAAAAATAACACCGAAACTTAAACTCACGTTAAAAGGGTGGATTTTCTCCCAACATTCTATTAAATACATACACGTAATCCGAGTTAAGCTGCACAGTTGCAGGGAGCTTAGACCTTCGTCTTCTTATTTTCTTCGCTACACTACAGAAACGCTTGTAAGATCTCGTACTCGAGGAACATGCATTAATGAACGTAATTAGAAAATTATATATGTGGGTTCTTCACCCACAGATTCCATCGTAGATAACGCTCTCCCGTGTAATACGGATATTGACCTTGACTAATTAATTGATTATAAACGAGTTACGAAGGAACACGATGCTTCAATTTTTAATTAAAGACGCGCGACTCGCGAGTGGAAACAATCGTTCCATTATATAACAGCTGGAAGAATAAATTATTAATAACGGTAGTGGCATAATCGTGTGGCTCGTTAAAGGCACATACTCGTGACAAAGCTCGTGCGATTATGTTCGCGCAATTGCGAACGAATAAGTAAGGACGATTGTGGGAAACGATAACTGGATGAATGGAATTAATTGTGGGAATAAAGGCTGTAATATAATTTCGTTTAATTTGACTTTCACTCGTAGGAAAATGGCGAAGATTACCACAGTCAGAATTTTCTTCGACGACAATAGGAATTTTCTTCGTAACGATCTTCGTACGTTTTATCGCGCACCTTTCAATAGCCTCAGAATGCCTTTCGATGGATTAAAATAAATGGTTTCCAAGGGAAAGATAATAAATTTATTGATTCTATCTTTGAAATATGTCTGGCCTGATCGAAGACAACGTGAAAGGAATGAAGGATGTTGACGTCCTTTTCAATAGCGAAGAAAACGCGAGTTGATAAGCAGCGCTTCGGTAAATCATATTGCGAATTTCATTCGATCAATTCTGTATAAATTTTGTGCAAAAGATAACAAGCGTGTACAGTGGCTGAGGAAAGCATCGGAACATTCTTAGAAATTATTTAGGTATATATTATGCAAAACGTTCTGAAATCTCGTTGACGCTGTAACGAGACACCACTATCGTGATTATACGGTAAAATTTCAGACGAATCTGACGACGTATCATAGAAACTAAAGCATACTTATTGGAAGTATACGCTTGGCAAAAATCACCTAAGTATTTGAGCAGTCAATTCAATATACTAATTATTCGCTGTATTAATCAGCCGCAATATTTAACGAAACTATCCTTAGCGCTGATTATATGTTTAAGAATACTGTTCATCCTGTACGTTAATTTTTCATTAAGTATAGTTAAGTTTCTTTGCAATAAGTGTCTTGTAACTTGTATATATATTCGGATTAGTCGTAAATTTGATTATTTTAACCACGATAGTTGGGTCTGGTTACAATACTAACGATATTTTAAAATGTATCATACAATTAACGTAATATGTTCATAAGAATTTTTTGACCACTGTAAATCTACCGCTTCGCAATCTTTCTCGCAAAAAGTTCAATCTTCACAGACAAACTAGACTCTTTGATAATCCTCTTTCCCCTAGACTCTTCGTCTTCAAACTTGCTGCTAATATTTTTGCAACCGACGATTCTCAATAATTTCAAGTTCGCAAATACTTGGAAGCCAATCGTTAAAAAACAACCCTATAACATACCGAGAGGCAATTTCAAATGAAACAAGTTCAAATGCTAATTTCTTCGTTTCTGAAACTAAAATATATAATCTGCTTCCAAATTTCTCAAAAGGTCCCAAATCTTCCCAAACTTCCACCTTCCATTAAATTACTCCAAAAATATTAATAAAAAAAAAAAGTAGACTGAAGGATATAATGAGAAACTATCGATGATTCGAATAACCCTTTCCTCCTAGAAAATGTTCAAAAAATTCCAAACTTCCCTTCTCTTCGATCAAAACGAACAACCCAAATTTTATATCAAATTCTTCAAAGAAATAGACGAAAATTTATAAAATCATCGAATCATCCTGTTTTTTCGATACCAAACAAATCTCGTTAGCCTCGAGGGCAGCCAGCATCAGATCCACCGCTGGCAAACAAATCGGAAACGGCAGCCTTTGAATCGACGTGAATCTACCGAAACCGGTGAAACCGTTCGCGTTATTATTAACGCATCGATGGAGGCAGTTCATTCGGAATATACGAATGGTTAGAATCGATAGCTTGTATCACTGCTCGAGTTTGCGCTCTGCTATGTCACAGTTTATGACTATTTTATTTGTCCTATTGGCAAGAGTTTAGCTTGTCAGATATCGTGAAAAATTAAAGAGACTCGATAAAGGTTCGATTTGACGAATTTCGCGGGGGAAACGTAGATACGTACGTCGTCGATTCTCATACAGATCGATTTCCGATTGTGACTTACACGCGGTCACTAAAAAGAGTATTTTCACGCTATTGCATCTGTAACACGGTAGCGTGGTAAACCTCGTATGGTTCAGTAGTGCGTATGCGACGACGAGATTCGAATACTGTGAAAATGAAAGTTGATGGTCCTGGAATTTTAAAACTCCAGCGTTTCGAAGTTTTATGGTTCCAAAGCTGGAGATTCTAAGCTTCCAAAAGTCAAGATCTTGAGTTTCAACGCTCTCGAACTCCTAGATTTCGAGTTTTACAGCTACTGAATTGTAAAGTTCACGGATAAAATTAGACGTCCCAAGCTTTCGAGATCGAAGATTTTGAATTCTAAAGCAGTCAAACCCTACGATTTATAGTGGAAACAGCATGGAAACGTTACCCATCCTACATCGTGCCAGTCTGCCGAGTATGTGATAAAAGAGAAAGATTTGTAATTTTACAGCTCCAGAATCGTAAAGCTTGCAGTGACTGTAAAAAGGATTTGCACCTCGTTGTATTCGCTATAGCGTTTACATATTGATTAATTGGATCCAAATACTCCTTTCGTATCGTTTAGCAACGTTTCTATGCAACTACAAGAATTCTCTGAGAATTACTCTGAGAATGAAATGTAGAACGCGATGAAAAAATAATGGTCGTTGGAAGATAAGAGACAAAATCCGATTTCTCGAAATGATATATCTCCTTGAATGAACTAGCACAGCTAGTTTCACAAAAGTGAGTCAATTGAGTCAGAACGAATGTGTGCACGATTAGTGTATTATCGGTTAGTAGAAGCCAGCAGAAAGAAAACTTCCATTCTAAATAACTATGTATCGTCTCTCGATGACAGGCATCGGCATTCCAATGACTGATACAGTATTCAACTTGATGAATTTCACGGAGAAACGTGGATAGAACTGAAGCAGGAATCGAGTTTCACCGACGTGACTTATTGGTGAATGGAACTGAAGCTTGAATGGCATATTGCGAATTCATTGATGATATCTTCTTAAATGGATCTGTTGAGAGATAGTAGGTTAGTGGGCAGTGGATCTTGCGATCATTGAACAGGTCTGATCGATGTATTCTATGACTAGTTCCCATTTCAGATCGTGTTCCATTCGATGACTATCGGATATAATTCTTTTCATACACGTAGGTAGAATATGTAGAATTATAATTGAACTGAATTTATCTTATACGAATGATTTTATATGTGAGCAAATAAATGTCGTTGGAAATTATAAAAATCGTATATGTATAAATATAAATGGAATAAAATAATTGTTAGGTTGTCCGGAAAGTTTCTTTCGTTTTACGAGCAAACAACAGACGCACGACGTTTTTCGTTTTCTATTATTTTACCGAATCACGTATGATCCATTTTCTTCCGTTTCTATTATTACGATCATACGTAATTCGATAAAATAATATGAAAGAAAACAAAAAAGATGAAAAACCTAATATATTCATAAGTTCGTTGATTGCAGGATCGCGTAATTAAGGGAAAGTTTTAAAATAAGTTGCTTGTAACGCCACATCTCTGTACTTTTCAATTATTTCGCTGTCGCGTCAACATTATGGCGTTAATCAATATATGCGTCTTCGCAAATTCAATCAACAGGTTACAAGCACTTTGACACCTTTTTCATTTACATTCCACGCAGATTACTGTCGCGGTTAGCTCATAAATCTGTTCGGATGGAGTTAACACGGAAAGGTGCTGGTATCTTGGATCTAGATATCCAATTAACAGCCGTTTATCTATTTAGGTGAAAGCAACAAGTCTCGTAGGATGGATCCGTTAGTTCGAACCTTGGCTACAAATACGATTATCGTTCATCTGGATTACACGGTTTCGTTCTTCGCGCGAAAATAAAAGAGAATAAATAACTACTGGATGAATGTCAGGTGAGATTAATCGATCGACGGGAACATTATTAACATTTCTCAATGATGAATATTTAACGGTCGATTATACCGTCCGAAGGCCTTAGTTGTCCAAGAACAACGTTTGAAAACGCGAAATTAAGAAATTTTACAGCACCGTAAGACACGAAGTTCCTCCGTTTATTAAAAATATACGAAATCTTTGCTCAAGTATAATTAATCACGAAGCACAGTCGAAGCGGAGAATTAAAGATGCGAATTTCAAACGAGGTATCGATATCGTTTATACGTGCAAAATCCTACGGAATAGAAATTCGTGTTAAACCAAACTATTAAACAGAATTCCGTGATACTTGGAACAGATATCCATTACTTTCTTCAAAAATATCCGGAGAAGAGGAAAAGTATTCTCTTAAATCGTCTTAAAAGACCGAGCACGCCAGGTAGAATCAATTAGAAGTCGCCTGAAACCGGCCACCTACCGATCTTTATCTCTGTCACTTTTGTCCGCGCCGAAGGAAACGAATCTTCCCAACTTTCCAGCTTCGTATCGTCCAACTTCCACGTTCTTCGCAGATGTAAGAGTCGCGGGAAAAGAAAGGAATGACGATTTGAACGAATTTTGAATTTCACACTTTCTCGTATGCTGTTGCGTGCGTTCGAATTTTCTGGATTTTACAAGAAAGCAATTACAAGAAATCGGTGTAGAAGGAGAAATGGGTACTTTTCACTTTTATAATTTAACGTGTTACATATTAGATAATATAATTGGTATATAATCGAGGTAATAGGTAAAAGTCGGATATGGTGCAGAATAAAACGAAGAATAAAATGACGTTTCACTTTGATTTATGAGAAAATACGAAGTTGTGACATTATATAGGTTGGTCCGTAATCGATGGTACAATTGGGTATGAGGCTATCGCATGAGAAAAAATAAGGCAGAGATATGGAACAAACTTTTTTCTTTGTGCAGCTTCGGTTCCGAGAAAATCGAGTTGGAAAGTTTGACAAGTAGTACTCAAACTTGGGTAATTCTGCACTGAACAAGAGTAAATAGTCGACAGGAGTTGAAGTACGTGTAAAAATAGGTGAAAAGTGTGGAATACAATTTTTTTCGCAAGATGCATCGTTTTCGTTTAATCGAACCTGTTCAAACCTGAACATATTCAAACTTTATTTGCTTGAAAATGAGGCCTTCCATCGAAATTATTACTCGACATTACTCACTTATTTTCGCGTGTAGAATAATCTACCGCCATTTGTTTACCGATACCTAGTCGATATTTAGCCAAGTTTAAGTACACTCGATAAATTTTCAAACTCAACTTTCTCAGAAGCAAAATGTCATATCGCTTCTTGGTATTGACAGGACTGAGAACATTTCAAATTTGCTTTTATCGATCTACGTTATGTTTCTACTTTTATCGTGCAAAACAATGCATTTAAAATTCCATCAGTTTTGGGCCTTATTTTTTCTATACGATGCCCATCTCCGGCTGCTTTGCGACGCTACAAGTGGAAGGTTCTACTGTTCTCGCGAATAGTGGCGTAACTTGCGTTAAATGAGCCGTATAATATCGTTGAAACGACCGGGGAAGATTTCTTCGTAAATTTGAAAAAGCCTGCCCTATAAACATTTACATTGTGCCGCCATCGATGCCAAGCAGCGATACGAACGAATTCTATTCCACATTTTCGACTTACGTTTCCACGTACAATCGCCCTGTACCCAATTGTACCGCCAGTTACGAAGCACCCTGTATATCCAGAAATAAATTTTCATTTTCCGAGAAACGCTGAAACTTGACAGTCTTCCTCTTTTTTCCCCCCGATCATTCGCGCGTTTCCAAGGATGAAGAGAAAGAATCAGCTCTATCGACGAACGTTTCAACGTTCCCTTAAAGTACTTGGCACGTGATCGTCGAAAAAAGAAAGAAAGAAAGAAGAGTGGAGGAGAAAACTGTGCTCGGTTGAGAAAAAATTCGAAGAAAAATCGGGGTGATTAAATTGGAGTCGACGAAAGATGGAAAGGGATCGTTGCACGCGCGATATTTCTATCCAGCGACATTCGTTACGTTCGATCCCAAATGAACTCGCGACGGTGACTTTCGATTGCTTAATTAGACCAGGCCGAATTCATGGAAAATTCGCCGCACAATCGAATTTCACTCGGAGCTCGTCAGCAAGTAGGTCGACGCACGCTGCGAATTTTCGTCTCTCTCTCTCTCTCTCCCTCTCTCTCTCTCTCTCTCTTTCTCTCTCTCTCGTTCGATAAGCGAATCCCGTGGCCGTTTCCATCGAGGAGCTCGAGGATGCCTGTTCCTGTTATCGAGCAAGTTCACGCTGACATTCATAGGCGTATCGCGAAAATACCAGTCTCGTTTGTTTCTCGCGGCCCATTGCGCACCCTTTGCCCGTGCCACCCATCGATGTGTACTCGATAATGGCGGCAATGATTCGTGGATTTGTGTACTCCGGAATTCGAATGGAAATCAATTGTTACGATACGCGTAATATTCTGTCTGTTAACTCAGTGGCTTGCTAAAGTTTGCAATGGGGCAATTGAAACGTAAGAGTTTCGTGTTCACGGAGAATGAGAATATTTACGTCCCTCTGGCGCTTGGGTGGCAGAAGAAATATTGTGGATATTCGATGGCTCGAGCGTTTGCAAGGTAGAGACAGTTTAAGGATAGCAAATTCAGGAATTTGAAAATTAGAAAATCGTTCTCGAGGGTAACGCAAGCCAAAGGCGAAGATACTTTTGACGTGGGATTGCTTAATAGCATATTGAATTTGAAAATTCCTCTTTTCTAAAGAGAAACGAGATACGTGATTTATGATGGTTTGCGGTAGCTCGCAAAAGTATTCGAAGAATCTGAGAAGCTTTTTACGTATACATATATTGTATAAAATATTCTGAGATTTCATTAGCATTATAACGAGACGCGACCGACATGATTGTATCAGTAAAATTTGAACTCGATCTTGAGATGTATACAGAAGATATTTATTGCTAAGGTATATTTAGCACAAAATTAGCATACATGAATAGTCAGCTTAAGTATACTATATATTATATATTGAATATGGTCCCATTGAATACACTGACTTAATAATATTCTGCATAAATACCTGTTCAACTATTTTTCTCTGTATCTCTGCAAAATATAGAATACGATTTCTTTACGACGAAAGGGCCCACATTATGAAATAAAAATAGCATTTATTAATTGTTTGTAATTTACAGAATATAGAAATCAAATTCTGCGTGAAAAATCTTAACGAAACATCTCATATTTTCTTTTTGTATCCTGTCGATTATTTTCTTAAAATATTTCTACTGTAATTGTCTTTCAAATTTCTTCTAACGATTGCCACGACTGGTCTTTCAACTTTGAACACCGTTACTCTACCTTTCTATCTATTGTAATCCTATATAACGATAATATCCAATAATAATAGATAGACGCAAATGAACACAAGCCGTTTTCAAATGTTTATTCAAACCGTACGCGCACATATTTTAATTTCGCGTTCGGTATTACCGCAAAGTAGCTATACATCACGGAATTAAACAACGAAGTCAATCCGGAAAATCGTATTCACGTTGCATTGTTCCGATAACAACGAGTACCTGTCCGTGTGATTTATATCGGGGGATGTACGCGTAACTTCCACATACATTTTCAGAATTTCGTTGAAAATTTCACCAACGTAATCTCGATAGCCGGCTATCGTTACAGTGCCAATGAAATTTCAAAATATCTCATATAACGCAATATAAATGTCTCATACATTCGGAAAGAAGTGTACTTTCGTCGGCCACTAGATGTTCATGATAGCGAAAGAGTTAACTCGTAAAAAAAAGGCTCGTTCCTGACACGTAAACGCATGTCGACATAGAAAATCTTCAAGCTATCAAAACTTTCCCTTGCCCTACTATTCCAAACTGAATACAAGAAGAACTGTTATTCACGCAGTAGCCACATCATCGCGGCGGCAAAGCAGCGAATTTGCTCAAGTTGCCGCGAGTGTTCCATTCATTCCGCTCAGACGCGCGACGAAAACGCTCGCCGAGTTCCTGTGTCCTCGTAATAATTAAAAAAGTCGCGAATAAAGCTTCTTCACGAGACGCGGAAACGCCTCGAAACGCAACTCGTTCGCGGCCTGCCCTCGCCTAGTTCTCGTCTCAGTCTCGTGCTCGTTAACGCGCTTACATGCACGCTCGTGCGTTTTTTCTCGCCGTTGCTCGCTCCCTTCTTCTCCTTGTCTCTTACTCTCTTTTTCCATTTCGTCTCGTGGAAATAACGCGGACGAAGCGGTGCTTAGCAACTGCAACCGCGAAAGCAGGAGCGCGGCCGAGTAGAGAAATTGTTTCTGTTTGCACGTTGCGAAAGAAGGCCTGTTCTTTCCTCGTCTAACTTCGTTTCGAAGCACTCGTCGAACTCGTGACTTTCTTTTCAGCTTTCGATCGGCCAACTCTGCTTCTCGACATTTTTGAAATTTGATCGACGACTATATATATATATATATATATATATTATACTATATATTATATATATTATACTATATTATTATTATAATATTATTATAATTAATATATTATTATATATATTATATTATATATATAATACAATAATATTAATATTATATATTAATAAAATTAATAATATTATATATATATATATATATATTAGATGATCCCTTGAGTTCATTCTGTCTTTCTCCCGTGACATTTAGAAAATTTGAAACATATCGGCAAATGGAATGAAATATGAGAAATGCCAAAATTTAACATTCTCCTTTTTTCCTAAAGGTTGCTCCTTCGCACGTCCGAGTGCGGATAAGAGACTAAGTGTTTTGGAGTGTTGGAAGTTATTTTCAAAAACGATTTGACAGTGGAGATTTTAATTGAGAATTCAATTTTTACTCATTTTTTTATTTTTCTCTCAAATTTTTAGTCCTGCGCTGTTCCCAGATTACACGCGTAGTTGCCACAAACACCATTCACGCGCACCTTTGATTTCCACTGAAGCGTTTTTTATCAGATTCTACATTTCAATTTCATAGTATTAAAATACCACTGTGAATATACCGCAAGATTCAATTTTGTGAATCTACACGAACTAACGACTCGTTGCACGAACAAGTCGTACGCGAAACAGTACAGTGCCTGCTAACTGGCCACGAATTTTAAGAACGAAAATTCGCTGGGGTTGATTAAAACTCAATTCGACAGGGTCAACCGTAAAACCGAAAAACTTGTTAAAGCGTAAGTAACCGTGTTTGCTGTATTTTGAAATTTGAACTTCGTCTGGGTGTAATCACGGGACGTTTGTGGGAAATAAATTTTGTTAAACACGGGACACGTTATAAATTGTAAATGGAAATTACACGTGCAGTAACGAAAATACGAATTCGCTTGCAGGGAACGCGAAGTTGAAGCGTTTCGAGCATTGTTCAAAATTATAAACGTCAACGTGGTGATTCAACGGAACGATATTTCAAAAACGAAATGCACACATAACAAAGCTGTTGCGCCGTTTAAAATTCAAAATCAAAATGAATTTGTACATTTTTACGAACTTCCGGAAACGCGGTGGAAACATTTTCATCTGCATTGCAACAGAGCAGAATTTATTATTCAATTTTGGAGAAACGGTTTCTCTGCTATTAAGTCCTATTTACGCTATAAACTACGCTTCTAAAATATGCAGTTTACCGCCTTTGAACCAAATTACAGCAGAGCCTGCCTTGTCCGAACATCCATTATACTAAAACCCTATTATCCGAACATAATATTTCCCAGTAACGAATGGCTTTTTCCGCTTCGAATAGATACGTATTTTACCAGGTGCTCATATACAATGTAATCTCTCCTTTATTCGCTTGAGTGAATCCTGATCGCAAGAAATTAGCGTGAAACTAATAGCGTTCTAACTATCGAGACGAGATACGATACAATGGAAAAACTCGAAAGTGATGTAAGTGCAACAGAATTAGCGAAAGTAAATGGTGCTGGAAGAGCCACAATCACGAGCATTAAAAAACGAAAACGCGATATTGGAAATTATCCGAAGCGCGTAGATATCCTTCATGTTGACGACAGTAGAAAATCCTCAAATATACCGCCTAGCGTTAAGACGTAACGAAATGGTTTTGTTGCGATAAAGACGACAATAAGGACGACTTTACAGAAATGGAAGCAGCGAACGAAAGTGGTAACGAACAGGTGGCTTCTCCAGCCGAATCATTCGAGACATTCGAAGAAGAGTTTCTATGGCTCGAATTGTAAAACGTATGCAACTCTATGAAGTTACTTACGCTGAAAGAATGATGTGACCTAACAGCTAAAGAAACACCGAGTCCATAAATATTTAAAGAAACTATCAATCGATCTTAATCTGCGTTCGAACAAATGAAATTTCATATGAGAAAGGTGATAGTTTCACTATTCGAAAATTCCATTGTCCAAATAGTTTTGTGTGTCTGTTAGTGCGGATAAAATTATCGACGCACGTCTGTGATCTTTTGTCGTGAAACAGGTCTCGTTAACCAAATCAAAGAGCTGAAGTTTCTTTCAGAGCATCGCCGTAATACCGTGAATAGGCATCGGTTAAAAAGGCACGCAGAAAGACTAATCGGCTGTGCGCTGTCCGACGAGCAACCTAAAAATCGTCATAACTTTCCCTTCGTTTAACGACGTGTATTGCTTTTCATTCAACGCGTGGCCTAAAGGCGTTAGACAAGGCAACAGTTCGCCGCATTAAGCTATGCATATTAAGATGCACGCGTACTTACGTGGCTGTTAGGAGCGAATTATAACGACCCAGATTCGCTAACAAGGAAAATGGGCGCATTGCTCAAAGTAATTGAACGATCTCGTGCCTGGAATATGAGCGAAATACTCTGCTTTTCCAAATATCAGGATTGAAAGACGTGCTTGGAAATTTAATTACGTAAAATCGTTATTTAATAGCCAGTCGGATTATTATGAGCACAGCATAAAATATTAAGGTACTTCGTTAGTAAGGGGAAAATACGCGCATTAATTAGTTTGGTAAATTTATTAGAATGTTTAGAGTTACGTTAGCTGGAGCTGTGTAATAACATATTAATTACTTTATACGATATGGTAATGTTAATTACCGGGATCAAGAACGTCACGCGCGATTATTAATTGAAACATTTTGTCAAAGAACGACAATCATTAAATTGACCCGTTTGTTGAAATAATTGGCAAAATATTAATTACCCATTTACCTCTGAAACCTTACCACTGAATTATTTATTTATCGTCATTTTAATATACTACTATATCCGTGTCGAATAATTTTTTTTTTTTTTTTTAATTATTTCTATGGTAAATCGAAATAAAAATCGGTAATCAACTATAAAAATGTTACCATTCGAGCCAACGATATGAATTTGACCAATGGTAATCTGATATTTAACATAAAACATCTGATATAAATTTTACATTATTTTTTTACGTTATATTACAGTATTTTAACAATAAGTGCATTCAAGATAAATAACAATAATATTTTCAAAATGATAGTCTCACTGGATCATTCCGAAGAAATTCATCAACACTTTCGACTATTTAAGCAAATCAGAAACTCGGAACATTTTAATAGTCGCAAGAAGCAATCGTTGCCTGTTTATCTAAAAACATTCGAGCGTGGAAGAAATCCGATTCCGCAATTAAATGGAATATTTCGATGTGAAATATGAAATACCGTTGAAAGTGCCGCTTTAAAATAATATCCTCTCATATCCATTTCTTTCGTCTTCCGCTTTCTGTTAAACCCGTTATAAATTTCCCAAACGCCGGCTAAATCTATTTATCTTGAACCCGCGACGAGGACTCGAAATATCTTCTGGATATTCCCCACCTGCAAGTGCTCGATGCGAGTGCCACAGGAAACTTCGGTATCCAGGGATTATGGAAGGTTTTCAATTAAACTATCCACCTTGGGATCGTATAAAACGAACAGCGAAAATCCATGTATTTACGCCAAGCCACTAATTTATTTAGCTATTCTTCGTACAGTCAATTAATTGTTATGGCATTTCGCAGCTTGACGAGTCGATAAACGTTTGTCGTGATAACTGAACCGATGTGATTAGAAATGGCACACACGTCACTCTCTCAACACATTCGATGATTTATTTAGCTACCGATTTGCGCTTTATTTGGTTAACAGAATGTCCGATAGTTGTTTAGTTATTTATTCAGATGTCATCGATTTATTTATGAATTTCACGTAATAACAGCGATCAATTTTCATGATATTTTGCAGCTTAAAGGATGGATAATGTTTGTTGAAATAATCGATACGGTCAAATGAGAAGTAGTCATTTTTAACGCATCTGCGATCGACAATTTTACAGGAACCTAAAGAAATAATGAATACGCTAAATTGTTCTGGAAGTAACAATTTGCGTAGTTGTCAGAAAATTTTAAAAAAGCAATTTGAAAAATTTATCTTACTTCCTCCTCTCTACACATAGAAGGATTTGAATCTCATTTGAAGGAATTACAACTTTGTAGTGATTATTTATTTTTGTATATAAGAGACATTTATTATCGTATATAAGCATAAACTATTTTATCTTGCTGACTGCATAGCGGAATTTCTAAAGTCCTTTAGCGTAATAACATTGACCTGTGCAATTTCTGGTATCGCAATGTCACGTGAATCAAAGATTTTCATTTATATTTTTCATTTTCCTATTGTTGGATTTAAAAAATACTTTTATGGTAGAACTTGCTTTTCTCCGAGTCCCAAAGAATAAAACTTTCAGTTATGCGTATGTCGTATCGTATCTGTCTAAGAACGGTTAATTTCCTTGATGTTTTTAGCGTTTGGTAAATAACATGACCGAGCACGTGGAAAATTCTGCGCGGTCGAACAATTTTCCAGAAAAACAAGTAGCCGAATGTTAATTGGATAGCTGTATTTTTAGAGCGAGTTGGCCGACGTGTAGATTTTATTTTGACAGATTTCCAACGCGAATTACAAAGTTTCTCGACGGCCAGCGTAGCAAAAATTGGACATGTTACGTTCAAGTTTTACAAAGGGGAAAGAGGAATAGTCTCTGAAGCGATAAATTAAAAGGAATTTAGCTTGTAGCTAAAATTGCTCCTCTCTAATTTAATATAGGCATGTATAGACGTGTTTGAAACATTCTTTAGTATAATAATAATAGATTAAAGTATTTCTAATTTATGAATCGTGATTCATGAAATATTCAACAAACGAACAGTAGTTTTCAAATCGAAGTAAATTTTATCACAGGTTGACAAGATTTTTTAAATACTTTTATAAATTCTTGTAATAAATTCTAGCTTAAAATCTCAAATCAGCTGATTTTCAGTTACACGAGTGAGTTAATTCTTTATTGGTTACATTCTCCGAAACAACATAACGATATACTTCAAAATAGTCAGTAAATTGAAAAAGATAGTCAGATGAAAGTTTGAAATCCGATCGAGAACCAGTTTGCATCGAAGTTTGTACAGAAATATTGGATTTTAATGATCAGGTCTATAACACGTGATCCACGAATAAGATTCGAAGTCTATATAGAAGGATATCGAAGAAATTTACATACATAGCTGTAACAGTTTCTGCGATCATGAGACGTGCACATATTTCTCAGCCGATCGCGAGAAAAGCAAACGACACGCGCGAATCGCGCAGCAACGCGAGTGACGTTGCATCGTGGAACATGAATCACGTAGAGAAATCCACTAATTAAAACCATCGAAAGAGTTGTTGTAATTATCCTGACAAACGTAGCGGGTACTTACTATAACAGGATTAATTAACGTACGAAGGAAGATACATATTTATTTATCTGGCCAAACGTACGAACGATCGATGGCCAGCCTAATTAAACGAAACTTGATCACGTGAAAACACAATCAACGTGAAATTTTGTTTATATAAAATTCTGGCGTATGCGTTGTATAAATTGTATAAAATAAATGTTTCATCTTATTTGGATAATAAAAGCGCCGTTTATATAAATGGATAACAATGACGTCTGAATAATGGAAAATATCAGAAACCTTAACTTCGTCTCAATGTCGTAATATTGGTAATTATTAAAACGTTGGACAATCATTTTATTGGAATATTTTGCACGCGTAAAGCTTCATCCTCCGTGCAAAATATATTTTTGCATTTCTTAGAATAAGTTACATCGTTAACGTCTAATTTTTCTACTGTTCTGCACATCCAAAAAATCAGAGAAAATTCTGACGTATTTAAAAACGTCTTTACTACGTTATCAATATTAATTTTTGAGCCAAACGTTTGATAGTTTCTTTAACGAAAAATAGTAAGACCCGGGTTGTCTATGGAAGGCTAAGTAGGAAAATGCAAACAAGAAGTTTTGCAATCGTTGATTATAACTGACGAGATGGTATATTCTCTTAAAGCGAACACCGTGTAAACTCACGCAAAGAACCTTTTAACGTGATACATAGTAACATAACGTATACTATACAATATCAGATGTACGAGTGAGTAACCTAAATTTTTCAGTGAAACTCGAAGCTCATTTAAGTTCAATCAAAGTACTGGTCGATGCTTTCTATAACTTCGAGCCATCTATTAGGCAAGTGGTGAATTCCATCACGGAAAATGTTGTCTTTAAACGTGATCGAATCGTCAGGGCACTGACAAAAAGGAGAACGTTCAGTGAAATTGCCGAGTGAAAACGCTAGGCCACACAGCGTTTCTGCGACAAAAGACATTATAACGAGTCTTGTTTGACGCGTCTTGCAGCAGCCAGCTTATGCATTAGATATTACACCTTCGTATTACTACCTGTTCCGATCGATGCAACACGCCTTTTCCAATACTCAACAGGGTTTCAATACCTAGACAAGTGGATCTTGTCTAAACCCACAGAATTGTTCCATTTTTCATGACAGAATCCATCGCTTGTCTGGTGGATGGTTTAAATGTTATAAAAAGCATGGGCGAGTGTCTTTATCGAGCGACTTGCTGCACTTCTTTTGAAATGAACTCTGACTTTCACGGAAAAATGTGGATTATTTATTTGCACGTCTAATGGTATAACGTGGCGCGTGTAAAATTGAAAGAACAGAATTGCAAAGAGAAATCTCCCGATCTTTAGCAAGAAATTACGCGCGATCCTTTCAAGCGAACACTCTGTATATCAGAAGCATACATCGATCGTACAAGATCAAGAAAACAGGATGCAACTATTTTCGACGTAAGTTCCGCTCGTACTTTCTTCACGAGTGAAAGATTTCGTGCAGGCGCGTAGAAAACCGAAGGATCGTGGTCGAAGGCGATTAATTGCAGCGTGTCCCCCGCGGACCATCGCACGTCCAGGTGAAACGTGAACAGCGTGTCTAGCAGTGAGGCGTACGAACCAGGGTCTCGATGAATACCGAGCACGAATATTCTATTTACACTTTCTTGAATATGAACGATACGGAACACGGACGTCTGAAAATGTCTTACGCGCCTTTCATAGATCTGGGTCATGAAAGTGGTATCTTCGAAATCGAAATTGTCCTAGTATCGATTACTTTTTCGCGGGTCAACGCGATTGAAATGCAAGCGTGCTCGTATCGCGATCGAAATCCACGACGTAGCGTCATAGTTATGCAAATTAATCGTTGAATTGTAAGGCGTTGCGCTTTGCGTTATTTCGCATAAGTAGACTGCTCAGGCGTTTAATAGGCGAGAAATTTAAACGCTTAGACGCGAGTAGAATACGGAAAGATGTGCAGAAATTTAGGAAGCACGATCTATTCGTTACAATATTTAGAGGACGCGATAAATCGTTACTTGAGTTCTGTTTCTTTGGTTGCGCTTATAAAAATGCCAATTGGTAGAAATATTAGCGGTACATTTATAACATTTGAAAATCTTTAGTTTCCCTTGGAATATCAAATTCGCTGTGAAGGGAAATAGTTGTCGGAGACTCTGATCGATTTTATTTTATGATATTTCTGATTATCCTAATTCAGATTCCTATTTCTTCCTCGGTTTTACCTCAAGATCTTTCGAAAGACTCGTAGCTCAACGTCGTTGAACAGAACTATAGAAATATTTATAGTTGTCAAAGTTCACGACACGAGCCGAATGAACATCTACCATTTTCGAGTCTACTGTATACGTACGAGTCTACAAGCAACTTTGCTACAAAAAATTAGAATTCAAAGCGACATCGAACGATTTATAACTAATTAAGGTCTCGTCTTCTCTTGTTCAGTAGCAATTACCACGTTATAACCTTGTCCGCAGAACCGATTAACCCAGCGCACGGACCGCAGCTCTCGGATATGAATACACACGCTGCTGAAGTATCATTAATTACAGGAAAAACTATCGATAACGGTTATCTGACTGGAAACTGACGTAACCACACTACGCAATAAAATAACGAAAATCCAATTATTATATTAAAATCTTCGCGTCGTAGAAACATTGGATCTGTTTCTCATCAACGTTTCTGATCAGAGGTTCCTTGATGATTCGGGTCTTTGCGCTCGTGCAACGACAAAATCTAAAAATGACGCTACAAAGGGTCGACATACCTGTTAAAAGACCTGTAACGAAATCTATCGTGAAAAAAAAGACGCTAACGGATCCCTGATGGACGCCGTGTTGCATCCTGTTTCGTCAGCAACAGCGGCGATCGTTCGAACGCGCTCAGATACCCATCGACCATTATTTCTCGTGTCTCGCGTTGTAAATTGAGAGAAACGCGACTCGATCGTCGGTTTCCCGCGCGATGACGACATCAGATACCTTTTTCGACGAGGACTGCGCCGCATGGTGTGAGTGTTTCGCGGTCAATGGGGTGTGAGACGCGTTCTTATTAGGCGCCAAGTGGACTGCAATCTCGCGGTAATTCGATTAGAGACCGCCGAGCGTGGATGAAAAGTACGTTTCAGACGTGCTGGAGGAATTTTCAGCTACGTCGATCGCCGAGACGCTCCGTGTCCTACTTTCTTTCTGTTCCAACACCTAATGAGTTCGTAATCCGAATTGTAAATTATCACGTTAATTCCTATAGGTATTTATGCGCATGAATTTTCATTAAGATTTCCCTTTTTCTGGTTTTACTTGTGTAAATGGAATTTCCAATTTGCAGACTCTCAGCGCAGCGGAGTATTTTCTTCTTACGTGCGCAACGATATCTGTCGAATAATTTTTCCTTTTTTTTTTTTTTTTTTTTTTTTTTTTTTTTTTTTTTTTTTTTTTTTTTTTGGTTCATTCGATTTGATAGCTTCGTTTGTACATTGTGTCTTTTGTTTGACGTTTGCGACGATTTTTCAAAAAATAATTCTAGCGACGGATACGCATATAGTTTGTACAAGCTCGTTTCATTTTTCCTTTGCTTTTGGCTCGTTCGATTGGCAGATTCATTCGCACGATAAATTGTATTTAAAATATCTGTTTTGTTCAAATTTAGCAATTTCCGTAATAAACATGTAGAAATAGCGTTTCTTTTTTTTTTATTAACAAAAATAATTGGAAACGTCGTGGAATGATTGTATTTAATTGCTCTTATATTCACTATGGGAGCAAGCACTTTCTGCATTCTGGTTTGTATTGCCCTTACTCTTGGTTTAAGCGTAAGTATAATTGTATATCTATGTATATTCATATAACCGGAATGCAAAATTAAGTTCGGTAAATCGAATGCTCAACAAGATTTCATTTAGATAAGTGGAGTTCTACGAGCCAGTTCTACTAACAATTATTGGATAAGTTTCACTGACGCATCAGATACAGATCAGATACATAGCGTGCTTTCTTTAAATTTAAATACTTTATTACCTTCGATTGTGAGGAAAACTACGTAAATAAGATAATTGAAGTGCCTTTGACGCTCGCTCGAATATTTTGCATACTTGTGTTAGATTGTAACATCGGTTGTTTATTAATTATACCAAACTCGTGTGTAGTCGCTAATTATCGACTGCCTAATGGAATATTTGTAACAATATACGATAATAGATAGCACAGGTTGATTAATATTAATCAACCTGTTTGTACACGTATAGTTAACTCTCAAATAACATCATTAAGCTATTCAGAATAAATTCTATGAACAAATATAATACATAAAAGAATGAGGATTATTGTTTAAAATGGAAGCCACTGATCGAGAAACCCGAAGCATTCTGTCAGCAGTAATTTTAATAAAAGCAAGTTTCAAATTTGTAATTTAGACGCAATGCACAAGGTAATACATAAAATTAACCGTAAAAGTACGTCCAAGCCTTCGCTTTCAACTCGTGCCACTGTTCTCAACAGAACAACGTTTCTTCCTTAATTATGTTTGCCCCTGCCTGCTTCTGGAAACAGCGCGCACACTCGCGAAGGCAACGCCACTTCCTTCGAGCGTGTAAAAGCTTGGAAAAAATTTAGTCACGTTCCTGGTGGTAGAGGAAAGTTAAATCATAGGTCGTTGTACGTCGACTCGAAATTAATTGCAAACCTTTCGTTCTCGATCGTTTTAATTATCTCGTTACCCCAGTTGGATGGAATTGATTCAATTTGCCACGCTCGTTTCTCCTTTTCGCGTATTTGTTTCGCCATCCAAAAATACGTTTCGACAATTTATTTTACTGTTAACCGACACTGTGAAATCTAATCATGGAAAACGATGAAACGCGTGGAGTAAAAAGTACAGTAGGTCAGCTGTAACTCGTGTAATATATAACTTATATGATAATGACCATATATAATTTATATAATTCGTATGTAATTTATATACTCTGTACATCGTAATTATAACAGCTCGTTGGTAACTTAATATTTATAATTAGTTTATTCCACCACATCTAAAACTATCATTCGTAGAATATAATTAGATTTGTGGAATGTGAAAAAAGACATTCTAGGAATTTGAAGATCGTTTTCATTCAAGGACGTCCTGGAATCGACCATATTTGTACATGTTCTTAACTACACTTTTACTTCGATGTTTTCTCTTTCTTTTTATGGTGCCGCTCGTTGTTCCTGCGATTATTTCTTCTGATAGCCTTGGACTATTTCTCCTTTTTATTCGCAGAAACTTCTAGTTGTCGGAATTATTTAGCTTAATCGCGTTAATCGCGATTGATTAACTGTTTCCTGAAAAGTATTAATACAATGTGCAATGTTCTTCTGATTCGTTCGTTATACTATCTATCGGTGTACACGTAAGTTCCACGGTGTATTAACTTCATCGTTTCCCATTTCACTTAACGTCGAGCATGACTAATGGCTATTAGTTACTCGTGTTATAATCGCTGTTTATCCGAATTGCGGAAATATGCTACAATATCAGCGAAGCATGAATTATTTGTATTTCTAAAGAGACAAAAATAAATGAAATAGATAAAATAAGAGTAAATTCTCAACACGGAGAATATCGTTTTTCCCACCGAGTGTCTGTTTGTTTCCATGAAAATAGATTTTGAAAGCGTACGCAGCTCGCGTGTGATTTTAATCTGCCGCTTTATGGATCATGGAGCTCGCTGGAAGTTTCTACCGTTTTTATAACGTAAAGAGTGCAAGGTTGAAAATGTAAGAAAATTCTCTGCTAATGTTCGACTTCTTTCTTGTTAATTGGAGAACCGTTAACAATATCGTTACACCAAGAATGCCTTCCTCTCCTGAATAATTGGAGTTTCTAATTTTTCAAGCATTTTTAAGATTCCTTTAATTACGAACTTTCTGCATCATACGTGAAAATATAGTAATAAAATTCGTCTCCGACTCGTTGTATTTTTCATATTTAAAATTCTTTCCTTTCGAAACGCTCCGTATATTTTCAATCATCGATACTGCTGAAATGCTAAAATTTCATGCTTGAAAGAAAAAATTTGATCACAATATTTTGACGTCAATATCTATATATATATAATTTTTAATATGCAGAAAATTACAGAAAAATACTAAGGTAGAATAGTAGTTCGAAATATCAATTGAACGAAATATTCTATATTTGAAATATCTCCAAAATCTTAGAATACACATTCGTGCGTGAATAATTTATTCACATTCAACGTTAATTTAACGATGACAGAAGGAGAAAGGATAGGAAACAAAGATATTTTGCGAATGAAATATTCTATTTTTAAAACATCTTGCAAACCTTAGATTAAGCACCAGCATCACAGATACATTCATATATGAATAATTCATCCATATCGAGTATTCATACATTTTCAATGTTCAATCTGAATATCGAGTACCACCGCATTCGAACACAAAATAGAAAAAGCCTTTTAGATATACTAATCTTCGAATAAGTTCATTTGTTTCGGAATTTGCTACAGAAATGCTAAAAAAAAAATCGATATAAAATTATGAGATCGAAGGAAACATCAGGTATCTTAAAACTGTGGCTCACCGAAACGAAACGAATACGTGGTGAGAACGCGAACAAACGAGAAATACTTCGCAGTGGTCATTACTGGAAGATTTATCGAGGGGTAAAGACTATGATCGAAATAGAAAAAGAAAAGTTCGAACATTCAGGTAGCAGACATTTCACAGCACCTAACTTTTACATCTAAATCTTCCGGCGAAACCCATAACCGAACTTTTTCCCTCTATCTATTTTCATTCCACCTATAGCTCCAATATCATCAATCTTCAGTACGATTTACTATTTCTTTTTCGTCTCACGACATTAGCTTCTGTTAATTAATTGTAAGTTGTAAAATCGTAAATCAAATAACTTTTTGGTATACTTATAGAATAAAGTCGATAGATTTAGTGGTAAACTTAAGCACGAAGAAATATCTAAATATTACGCGTATCTTTTCTGTCGATTTCTGGATATTTCTTAACGCGAATAAATAATATTTGCTTGTGAAGTTCAATCTAGAAATTGCGGATATAGAAACTTTTTTACGGATGTGTTTTACGTAAATAACATTTCAGAAAGTTGAAATTGCCTGCTTTCTGATATTTTGTACAGTTTCATTGTGGTTGGAAACATTTTCAACTTGTAAAATGTAAAATTTCCTCAATTATTGGAAACTGTTGAAAAAGTAATTAGGGTAATTCCAAAATTTCAAAAGCACGTCTTCTTTTCTTCACGCTACTGATTGTAGGTCACAACCGAGAAGATTAACATTAGGTGAACAAACTTCTTTTCTTCTGACGAGTAGAAATATATCGTCGTAGAAAATTATGGCTATCGAGTCGATAGACCGTTTCCAAATACGAACCGCTCAAAAATTGTTCATAACGAAATCCATCGAATTAGAAGACAAATCACACAGCTTGGCTAAGGTATCAATCTCGTGATCGCCATATATATAAACTTACATCTGCCTTTGCAATTCTTCAGACATAAAATCGTAGATTTATACAGACAAACTTTCTCTGCTCTCTGATATTTTATATCATTTTTCTTTCAAGCGGAGCGCAATTTTAGAGCTCACATGGCAAAGAGAGTTTTTAACCTAGAAATGTATATATATATATACATAGATAACGTAAACGCAAGTCTACCGCTTCGCGTCTTTCCTTATCTTTCATACATTAAATCTGAAAAATTAAAGTTAAAATATCCGCTATATAGGCTGATACTTTTCTCTAGAGAATAACGAGTCGCATCGACCAACGTATTAAAAAATATATAATTCCATCTAAAAAGAAGAAGAAACATATGTCACCTTACACGATCTCCACGTGCCCGTCTACGAAAAATTTACTTGCGTCAGATGGTAGCCCTCTCGAAACCATTCACCTCTTATCTGAACAATTTTTCTATACGACGCATAGCGTACGAGTAATTTGTATTTAAAACCGGTCACCCCGTATACATACATATATCTACATACATTTCGGAGTCGATTCTAGATATTACGGAATATCCGGAACCTGTCATTTTTCCGTAAAAGAGAAGAAATATTTCGCTGGCTGGTGCCTGGTTGGAAAGACCGCTTTTGGAAAAGCCGGGACCGTGGGTCGACGCACGATAACATTCAGGCCGGGCCGGTTTTCCACGAATCATGTCCACGATCTCGCAAAATGGTCGCGCTCTGATTCTATCGGCCTTTCGCTTTCCATTTGCGTGCAACGGGCCAGATAGATTTACGCATTAATTGTCAATTACTGGTCGTACGAACTGCATGAGATCGTTACTTAACACGAGACGAGAACGATCAACACGACTAGAACAGATTGGATCGTGTACCAATGTTATACAGGGTGGTGGTTTATTACGAGCTGAACAAATAGCCGCTGCGTTCGGCGAAACATGCTGCTGGGTAAAATATCCTTTCGAAGTAATTGATTAATTTGCAACTTTAGACGAATGTTAGGTTTCTTCGTATTTTAGTGAGATTTATACGATTGGTGTTAAAGTACACAATCGTTGCATTGGATATTATGGAAAGGAATAATATTTCGGAGCGATTGAGGTAATTTTGGGAGTCTCGACGCACTTTTTTATTACCTTTTAACGAGATTTATTTTGCAGTGATTGTCGTGTTTGTTTGTATGTTGGCGAAATATGCTGCTGGGTAAAATATCCTTTGGAAGTAATTGATTAATTTGCAACTTTAGACGAATGTTAGGTTTCTTCGTATTTTAGTGAGATTTATATAATTGGAGTTAGAGTACATAATCGTTGCACTGGATATTGTGGAAAGGGATAATGTTTCGGAGCGATTGAGGTAATTTTGGGAGTCTCGACGCACTTTTTTATTACCTTTTAACGAGATTTATTTTGCAGTGANTTGTCGTGTTTGTTTGTATGTTGGCAAAATATGCTGCTGGGTAAAATATCCTTTGGAAGTAATTGATTAATTTGCAACTTTAGACGAATGTTAGGTTTCTTCGTATTTTAGTGAGATTTATACGATTGGGATTAGAGTACATAATCGTTGCATTGGATATTATGGAAAGGGATAATGTTTCGGAGTGATTGAGGTAATTTTGAGAGTCTCGACACACTTTTTTTATTACCTTTTAACGAGATTTATTTTGCAGTGATTGTCGTGTTTGATTGTATGTTAGGACGAGTGATTATCTCGTTGGACGATGAGGGAACAGCTGTCAGTTGGACGATACTTGTCCGCGTATTTGTTCCTATCATTCGCAAATATGTATATCGTTACAATCTTGAAGCACACCCTGTATACGCAAAGTGTAACAAGCTTACGTCTCTACGATTTGTTACACTTGAAACGTCGCTGGAGCAGCATGGAACGCTTACAAAATACAAGATCGACTGGTTTCGGGTCAAACTTCTGCACCTCGTTTTTCAGTCGAACTCTTTTTGTCGAAACTAAATTCGACTTGCTGCAAGCTTCCGCGTGCCATTAGCAAAACACCAAACAACTCGTTCTATATTCAGCAATCGAAAAATGAAATGCCAGACTTGCCGTACGATTTACGTAACAATTGGATCACAAATTGCTCTAACCGTACATATATATGTAACGAGGTGCATGGTGATAAATTAAAGAAAGAAGGGAAAAGGAATAGGAAGAAAGGTTGTAGAAGAATTGGTAAATAATTTAAGAACGAAAAGAATAATTTCCATTAAATACTTTCTTAATAGGTTAATTAATAAAAAACGTTAGAAGTATTGTGAAGTAATTTGAGAAGAAAATATTAATTCAAAATAAGTAAAGCAAGTTCGACAAGGGCTTCGAGTATCTCAAAATGTAAAAAACCTATTGAAACAACTTCCAAAGGTCTGTTAAATAATTTGAAAGGGAAAGATTAATCCAGGAATATTGGCAAATTAAAAAAACACCGTGTATCTCGAGAGGTAGCGCGTTGAAGATGGAATTAAAAAGATCAAATAATTCGAAAGGAAAAATTAATTCAGCGTTATTAACGGATCAGATAGAGACCTGAAAAACGGCTAAAGAAATTTTTAAATGGCCAAGAGAATCGTAAAATAAACCGAAGAGAAAATGCGAATCCAAATGATTAGCGAATTAGATATACTCTATGTTTCAAAATGTAACGCGTTAATTCGCGATTTACTGCTGAACGAACGCATTCGCGAATCAATTGATGCGGAGAAATGAAAAATGATTCGTCCGTATCTCACGGGTTTCTCACGGGAAACGCTCTTTCGTTGCATGCATTCACAAACTCGAGCGGTTTCTGCTCAGGCTAGAACGTCGGCTAACTAATAGGCCACATATCGCGTGACGCAACATTGAGCCTGAAAACTGCCTGTTTCTCAAGACCTTACGCGGATCAACTCCTTCCAGCTGTTGTTGCAACAATGACGAGAAGCGTTCGATGACTTACTCCAGATACACCGCTATGGAATTTGCAGCAAAACCAGCGTAACGATGTGGTAACGAGTTATGTGTGTAAATTGTCAAAACTACGGTGGCCTTATTCCGTTGGATGACGTTAATTGACTCTCTGAAGAACGAACGCCTCTTGGCCAGTAAGAAAAAAAAAAAGAACAATTTCTTTATGGCAATTTTAACTTTATCGCGTCTATATTTGGTTCTAACGTTGCTTCAGAGTTGCGGTGAGAACACCGTACTCGTTTGGTGCTCGTTTAAATCTGAATTGTTAACTAAGAAGAATTGTTCGTTTACGCGCTTTGATATATTTTTGATGCGAATAGAAATGATGTGAAATTTATTATATCTTCCTCTGAATTTAACAGACTCCTCGTATTGTTTGGCAGATTTATTCTTCTTCTCATAGCATCGTAATTTGCCAATGATAGGGAATATATGATAGATAATAACGAACCACTATGAATTAATTCGAATTTAATGAATAATTGCATTACTACGAATCAACGGACACGACGATTTGGAACCAGTTTTAAAACCGCGCAAAGTGAGTTCTTAAGTATTACACTGAAGCGATGTACTGTAAACAGTGCTCAGAGTATTCTTTTTTTTTATCATCTTTGCACTTCAGCGTTGCGATACGCGTGCATAGTAGAAAGCACAGTAGGCGTTTTAGATGTTACCGCAGATGTTTATCTACCTCGCTGACTGTCAAGGTAAAGTTTCTCGAATTAAACGTACATACTTAATAAGTTAGGAATTACCGTCTTTCTCAGGAACTGAAACCACAACAAGAGAAGAATTGAAGCCGCGTGTGCCTTTTATGAGTCAAACCTAAACTATTTCAGTCTGTCCGAAGCGAAACAGAAATTTACCCAGAAATGGGAACAATGACGATAGAGAACGAAAGTAACGACGAGTTAACCAGTTAAACCTGTGACTTTGGGAACAACGTACGAAATGGCGCGTAATAAGTAACTCGTTTGAGTCTGGTTTCGAGGTAACGAAACGACGAGGTCGGGATTTTTCCTGGAAATTAGATACTTTCACCGTAACGTACGCGGCGAAATAGGTCCCGCGGTAAAATAATATAAACCGCCCCGTTACGGAAAAAGTGAAAGCATGCGAATTACGAGGACCACGAGAGCCGCGTATCGCGCTAGGAAATTTCGCGCGGCAACGATTGAACCGGCTTTCAATGAACGAAAATCGTTGAAGCAGGTTTGGGGAAATTGCAGCGACGTTACTGTGAATAGAAAGCGAAAATAGTATACTTGGTGGTGCACACCGCTGTTGCTTAATGTCAGAAATTAAAGAAATTGTAGCTGCAAACAGCGATCTTCTTACTCCTAGCAATTTAAGTAAAGAAAGAAAAATGTTTAAAGATGGGAGTCTACTTCAACATTAGAATCATCTATGACAGTGACACGCTTTATATCTTTTACTTTTGCAGGTACATATTTTTCGTCAAATTAAAATTAACGTTGACTTTTATTGCGATAGAAATCTAGTTATATGTACATCGTAGATGTTTGTTTTAGTTACATCATATTAATTGGAATTATTTGTGAGTAGCGTACATTTCTGGTAGATATAAATCGGTAGTTACAGTATTGAACGTGTTACATACTTACGATCGTTCACATCTGTCGCAAACAATACATTTTATCGTCTCTTGTTAACTGACTATAAATATCTCCTCAATTTTTAGCCAACGATAAAATGTGCAATGTTATATCGTAAAAATAAGAACGTAGAGAAGCTCGATTGTTAGCCAAATAACATGCTCAACTATTAATCATCCATAGAACGTACGATATTGTATCATAAAAGCAATACTCCGGAGAAAGTCGTAAACGTTACGAACGTTTGTCTCGAAGTTGGAACATTGAATAACGATAGATATTCTAAGGCTAATTCCCAGGCATAGAATACAAAAACCCTGCCACATAGGCTTATCTCATTCGAAAGTACGGTTAACGCTTAGAAACGAAGGAGTACTTCCTGTAATCGACACGGGTTATGGTGCATTTACAATTTTTTTATCGAACCCTTTTATCTTCCTTTCTAATGCGAAACTACGAAAGCATTCGAAAATGTTAGCTAATCCGTACGTCGTGTAGAAAGTTAATGAAGATAATTAAAAGTATCCGTTTATTGCGGAGGAACTCGAGATTCGCGAGATTCGTAGTCGACAGATCGTGATACCGAACCTCGACACGCACTCTCGCTGTTTATCTGTTTTCCTGTTTTACCATTGCCCTCTCGTCTCTGTATTTAATTCCACCGCATTGCCTCGAAGTTAAAGCAACCCTTTTCGACGAAACTTTGTTAACGTTTAGACCGACGTTCCGTTAGACCGGAACGAAGGGAAGCCGAAACTGAGAACTCAAGATTTTTGGTAAATCGTTGCTTGTACGAATTCGGAGCGCAGGAATGGGTTTGAGGTTTAAGCAGGATTTCGATCCAAAATTGAAAGATGGAATTTATTTATCTGCAATTTACTCGCAATTTAGTACGCAATTCCTCGAAACGAGAATAAAGAGATAGATAACAGTAACGAGATGCAAAGATACCTGAGTGCCATTCAATGGATTTAATGGAAAATGCAAATTATATTTTTATTATTTCGGAATAAAATTCTAAAAATAGAATCCCGATATTCTACTATGAAATACTTCAACTGTTCTAAACAAATTAGCTACAGTAATTTCTATAAATTCAAGGTTCTTGTCGTGTCAAAGACAGCCTCGCGTAAGAGAAATTAGCGAACCCAAGAATTAAACAAGTTACGTATTTCTGTGCGCATGTAAAGTAGTTCGACCATATTAGCGTAGCAGTTATATCAATTTAAGGTACAATTTTCTATCGAAGCTAAGATTCTCACTTGACAAAAAGCAAAATTTTCGGTCAGCTTTTCAAAGTATCAATTCCTGACATCTGATACGAGTCTATACACTACGATTTTCTTAATATCTTAAAATAATCAAGTGTGACGATTCTATATAAGTTTCACGCTTCAATCAATTAAAAAGATAATGTAAATTCGAGAGAAAGAGAGAGAGAGAAAAAAAGAGAAAATACATCGAACAATAATCGTGCGATAGACGATAAGACGTTTGTGTACGTGCATTCAGAATCTTTAACACGCGACACGAAATTACACGCCCACGTAGCTGCACGGGAATTCAATACTCTTGTTGCGAATTATCGCGAGAAACTATCACCTTTTTCCCAATAATGTCGCACACATAATCGCACAACGAAACACGAGTTTCGCGGCGTGTAATTCGCAGATACGAAACACCGATAGAAAGCACCGTAATGATTGCATTAAATGCCTGGCAGATGTTTGATAAACACATGTGTAGTTGTAATTAAAAAAGAAACAAATTAAACTACGATATTGAGAAATTGGGAAATAAAAGGTAAAATTTTGCTTCCTTTTTCTAATTGTATGAATTATGCATAGGAAATTTACGTTTTCTTTAAAATATTGTTCTACAAAAGGGAATTTTTATTTCTTAATTCGTTAGTTTTATCCAGAAAATTGAAGAGATATTAAGAATATAAAGAGTGTCAGCCTGAAATAGAACTGATGATAAATTACCGTAGTTTGAGAATTCTGCATAAAATTAATATCGATATTAATAGCAAAACTTTCAATTGATAATTAATCGATTGATTCATTTCACGCTATTTTATTATATTTTATATTCCCCGTTTTATATGACAGAGACTATCAAGTGCTTTTCTCGCTTAAAACACAAAATACAAAATAAGATATTCTAAAATTAAATAATTTAACGCATCCTGTTGTGGCCACCTGTGACCCACAAATGGCATCAGTTTAGTACACACCTGACGCCGCAATTATAAAACTACGAAAAGATATATTATTTTCGCTTTGAAACTTAACTAGCGAAACGCAATTAATGAAATTTAATAAAATAGCACTTCCCTAGAGATAAAACGTCATATAAAGGAATTCTATCGTATATTTTCCACTTGTTGTCTCATCCTGCACCCTATTGCGCCATCAGTTACCCCATAATTCTCATGGCACACCATATACAATAAATATACCTCAAAATCTGAGAAAAGCAATCTCTCAATTTTTCTTACCTTGTTAGAAACTTTGAGAACCACAATTTATGGTTATAATATACCAAAATTGTCTCTGTACCTTAACTTTCATTATCACTGTCTTTACTGTACTGATAACGTGGCAACATGGGTATTATTCGTAGCAGCGTTACAACACGAACTTAACCATTATCGTAGCAAAAATTCCGGTGAGAGGTGCTCGAGATCCTTTTTTTACAGGCTAAATCCTTCGTTGCAGTTAAGCGCGTAGCAAACTCGTTATGAACTCGTTCCCATGTATTTTCCAGGCTTTGTTGCCCTTCACTATTTACCTCCTATCTCGTGAACACTCCCCTTTAATTCCTTCCTCGCCGTCTTCTAATCACGAACGCGAAATGAGACTTGCAGCAACGCTTTTGTGTACCGCATTCGGATCTCGGACATTACCGACATGCTAAACAGAACTTAATCTGAACATTTCGAAAGCACTTTCATGTGCATTGAGCAGCGAAGTAATTAGAACGAAGACGGGAAGATGTGGGGTTTGAAACTTTACAAGTAAAATCTCACTGAAATTTTATGCACAGTGGTGTGAAAATATTTTCGGAACTTCTTTTTGTCTTGCAGCATATATAAAGAAATAAGAAACATTTAGGCATGTGAAGGGTTTCTTCGTTGATGCGATTCTGTTGATTATTAAGTAATAAATGTATCTCGTAAAAAGTACTCCGCTTCTTACCAACTTCGAGAAAAATATCAGATAAAGCATAATTCCTATTTTTTATTTATAAATTTAGAGTCGCATCAACATGGAAGGCTATTAGCGACTATTGACTGAATTAAAAAAAACATTACAGGTACTTGTTACGTGAACAAATAGGTAAAACATAATTGTTCGTTTGCAAAGTGTGGAAAACTTTTAGGAAATTTTATGACGTCGTATTAGCGGATAGTTCACAGTCAGTTCTATTTGACTTTTGATGCAGGCTGATTTTCTACTATACAGTGAATGTATAAAATAAATCGGTCATATTGTTATTATTGAGAAAATACGAAATATACTTAACCTGACGAAAAGCGGAGGAAATACGAATATTAATATTCGTTCTTTGGTAATTTCTCAAAAAGAAAAAAAGGGCGAAACATCACAATTTATCGCAGGTATGTTATTATATTATATTATATATATATTACTATGTATCTTGGAGAGATCTACAGTTTATGGTATACATGTAGTATGTATGTATCTTTACTTATTGTAACGCGAAGAGATGTTTCGGAAACTTAGTCACATCACTGTATGTATTTGTTGCTGAAAGCAACAAACTATACATACTATAAACAGTGTAGACAGTTATCCTGAAATTAGGGTAATTTGATGATTTAATCTTTTCGAACGATTTTCTCTTTTATAATTTTAGTTATAATTTTAAAAGGGTTGGAACAAATATCCCGAGACATTTACAGTAAACTTTATTTTATCTATATTCAAATATCTGAAATTTAAATGTGACATAAATCACTTCCCATCTGATACGTTTTGTAGATATGATAAATCCCTCCGCCCCCAATTTCAAAGTAAATTTCCATATCAGATTACTTCAAATAACGTTAAAAAATAAAAAAGACTCCCAATTGAATTTCTATAGAAATCACATTTAAAAGCAACATAAATCACTTTCAACTTTACTTTAGGAATATACTAAATTCTTCAATTCAAAGAGCTGTGCGTATTTCTACATAAATCATTTCTAATCTTTGCGAATATTGTAAATTCTTCGATCTAAAAATAAGTTCTGCTATGTTAAATTACTTTAAACATTCTAAATAAATCCGATTTAATAATGTCTGTACGTAAAAGTAACATAAATTATTGTTCGAGCCTCGCATTACAAACGTGATAAATTCTTACATCAAATTATTATAAAGAATAATAAGAATCTCAAGACCTTTGAAATAAAAAACGGCCTTTTCTTCTTTACGAATATTCTTACAAAAATATATCGGTACTAGCCTAACTTTATTATTTCCAAATTTAATAACACGTTCGTTCAAAGACATTACTTCAATATATGCGTACTTTTTATGCGGATAATTTAATTCACAAATTTTTATTTTTGCGCTTCACATAGAGTTACAAAAAAGCGTTTTTTCTCCTTTATATTGAAACCAAGCCAGAAACTGTGAAGCCGGAATCCACGTTTATCGTATCGTTAAGAGGCGAGTCCCAAGAGTGCAGACAAGCGTAACGAAGCACGAAATTATTTTTGTAGTTGTTCATTTTTGAGGACAATATTAATTTATAGAGTTGAAGATTTATAACTTAAGAGTTTTTACATCATAGATACATATATTTCGATCTACCAACAGTTGGCAACTATTAATTTCATTGTCATCAAACGTCGATGCATCGAAATATGATACTATCTAATTTGGAGAATTTATTGAAATTTTAAAGTTCACCCAATATTCGTTTTATTTCAATTTTTCGATCATGTGACTTCTCCATTTTCTTATTTTTTTCCTTACCTGAATACGTTACGATAATTCTACGAAATTTTTCAGCTTGACGATGTTTCCAAAGAAATATCGTGATGCGTTTATGTAGAAATGAGATACATTGCATTAGGAGTTCCATTAAAAGTTTCGTCAAGATAACAGAAAAATACGAGTATTTTTCCCGACTTCTCTTCAGCGTGAAAAATATTTCTCTTGGCGAAAAAACATTTTTTGAAAATCGAATGGAAAGTCATATTCGAAAATAGTACGAAAACTTTTATGGCACGTCGCCTCTATTCCTTTGAAAATTCGGTTAGAAATTTCACGATGTAAATTTTCAACTCTGAATACAATATTTTAAAATGGATTAAAAATTACATTCATATTGTTAACCTAGGTCAACAATCATTAATAAGTGCACGATGGAATAATTTCATTAAACAACGAATTTTTTTTTTGTAGTAGCATTCTAGACATTGTTAAATACCAATTGATTGTTAATAAATTTATTCTAATGTTCATTATTATACGACTGCAGCTACAATTTATAACAATAGAGCAAATTAATTTTTCTCATTTATCGTGAATATTGATTATTATTGTTATTATGTGTATGGTATACACGGCATATATGTATATGTAATTTATGTTATATTAGCATAATATAATATGACCATATAATGATTGATTACGTCTATAATTAATTATAAGCAAACATGTATTGTTAAAATATTATAATAAAATACGCGCATATAGAATACACCTTGCATATAAATATTACTACGTGACATCATTATAAATTAGTATTTGTTTCGTAATACAAAATCAATATACGCTGCTAGAAACTTCTTGGAATATGTAATTAATTAACCATGATATGATGTATATTTTAAAATTGGTATTTTTACTCTATTTTACTATATCAAATTGAACAATCCTTTTTTTAACGATAGTTCTCATTAATTTTAATTCGTTATCTACAATTGTACATACAAATTACACTCAGACCCTGAGACTAAAAAAGATTTGAACAACTTTATCAAAAAATTTTGCACTGCATATTCCAGTAAAATCTACCGAAAACTGCGGTAGAGCTGCGAAAAGTGATAAAGGTGAATTGCATGATAATTAGTCCACGCACGTCCAAAGCCATTTAATCAGACATTCAATTTTCCCTTATTACTATTCCTGCCGAACACTTGTCTCAATAAGCGCTCGATAAACCACACATACACGCGTTTAATAATTTACAACAAAGTACTCAATTTATTTCAACAAGAAGCAGCGAGGCTGCAATGATAAATGCACACTGTATTTCTACCAATTTCCATACATTCAAACCTTTTAATTACCTACTTGAAATTTCCCAATATTATCATTGTCCCGACTTTTCCTTCAGTTCAGAAAAAGAAAAGAAAAATTATATCTAGCAACCTCGTTGAAAATGTGAAAATGAAAAATTGTATGCTTCCTAACAAAATTTCGTATATGGAGAACCGGAAACTAAGAATTCGAGAATTTAGATTGAACCATATAACTGATATTTTCTCGTTTCATGGAAATTCGTATTTCACCGAAAAATCAAAGAAGTGAAACCTAAATGGATACAGATTTGTTTCGCACTCTACATATCAGAATACCTAATTTACTTCGGATATATTCGACATTTTTATAGATTATGACACACGAGTACAATGCGTTGCTCCGCCTCCGCATCTCCCATAAGTGCATAAAAATTGACGATCTAATTCGCGGAACGTTTGAGTTCAAAGAAAGAGAAACTAAAGCAGCCGCGGCCCAATTACACGAAACGACCAGTAAAACTGAACTCTAAATTACATATTCACCAAACGCGTAGTTGGAACATTTCTTTCCGTGATACTGCCATTCGGTGCAGTGGACCGTCCAGGTACGTGATCCGGGCCGTTATTTCGCGCGTTGCAATTGCAGCCGGTAACCGGTGGGTAATTCAAATAACGCGCGCAATTGCACGGTCGGAAGCCGTTCGGAAAGTTGGCCGGAGAGGTTGCACCGAGCCCCAGGGGCAGGCTAATGCTGGTAATTAATTCAACTGGGGAATCTGTGTGAAATTTAAATGCACCTGCTCTATTGATTTTCCGATTTGACAGGAATTTTCACCGCGTAGGGGGCAGCACCTGATCGCCCCCATAAAGTTCGCGCAGACGCGCAAACGCGTGCATAGGCTCGCTGCGAACATTCGATTCGTTATTCGACGATATTTCAGCCGCAAAAAAGAAAGAAAACTCGAGCGTTGATAAGCGGCGGAAGAGCAGAAACGCAATTGCGTAATGGCCGCGGCCATTGTTTGCCCAGTACTTGAGCGAAAACGTAACTTTCGGATAGAACAGACACCCGATATGGGATGCATCAGGCAAAGTAGCTTTCATTTTTACGGCCCCGTTACGTGGAAAATTTGTATCTGTCGAAAAGTGAAGTATTTCGATTTATCTTTTTGCCTATTGATAGAGTTAATAGAACGTTTGATCAAATGCAGGCACTCGATATGGGGCACGCAAGGCAAACGCTTTGTCCCTTTTTCAATTATCATGCGAGGGAAATTTTTAATGCTAACGTTAGAAAGCGAAATATTCGCTTTATCCGTTTGCTTATTATAGTAGAACTTTGTAACTTGTTTGCTGAGATAAAATATTAGTTACTCGGTTATTTGAATCGTTTATTTACCGGATTTAACGCATCTCATATAGTCTGCACCAGGAAATGATGTTTCCTTTTCTTTTTATACAGATCAATTGTGCGATATTTGCTTTATATTCGTTTACTTATTATCGTAGAATTCTGACACATTTATGCTACTGATATTGGCATGAAATTTTAATTAAACATTTAATTAAATGCAAACACTAGACATAGAGTGTCTGTTTCCGATTTTTACTACCGATGCGTAGGATGTTGAAAAAATGAAATGTTCATTTTATTTGGTTGTTTATCGTAGCAGAGATTTATATTATTTGTTGGAATGAAACTTTAATTAGCACTCGAATAAATGCAGTCGTCTCACACAGAATGCACGTGGAAAATTGTTTTTCCCTTCTTGGCCCAAATTTTTGCGTGGCTTCTCACTGTATCGAAGAATTAAATATTCATTTTGTTCGTCTATTTGTTACGGTAGAATTCTACAATATGTATTTATTAGTTACTACTCAATTGCGTGAATTTCGCGCAGAGTTTACTGATACGAACGTAAAATTCTACTATTTTAATTTGGTAACTCTGTTCGTTCGAGCGAAAAATCGTAGTAATAGTAATATAGTAGTAAAAGTAATCTGGAAATCTGTTAACTGATTGATTCGGTTGAACACATCCGGTCGGCGTATACATATGCGCGTATATGAAATGTTACGTTAACTCGTTTAGGAAACAGAGCTGTCAACTGTCTCGTGTGGAATGCGTCTTAAGAATGCTGATTAGAAATACTACGTCCATTCGAAGCCGGTTCTACAAACACTTTTCACTTGCCCTCCGCGTGAAAAGTGTACCAGTACTTACGCCATAGTTCGAGCCTAGAAAATTAATGAGAGAAAGTCGAGTTTTTCGAAGCGATTAATTTATTCCTCATACCCACGCCCTTGGAACTTTCCTGTACAATCAACGACTGCTGATTGGTCTTATACCGCTGGCAAATAAGTTAATTGATCTGTTCTTAACAGTCCATTGCGAATACATCGATGAATAGCGGTTGCCATCACCGTAAAGTTGAAAAATTAACGAAACTACGATTCGTTGGCTGTTAAACTCGTTAAAATTTAACTTCCCCTAAAATGTTTCTGAAATTTTCATTAATCATTTGTATCTTCATCGCAGTAGTTTTATCGCAGTATAACGCGACTTGTAACTCAATAATTTGTATAACCGAATAACCGAGTGACTCAACTTGACTCAAATTATTATTAAAATTTATTTGAATAATTCGTTAAGCGGAGGACCTGTTGACCTTACGATTCTTCTGATAGTTACCTAAATCGGCGATTAGGATCATACGTTTTCTGTTGGACACTGCATTAAATGCGAATTGATAAAATATTTATATTTACATAAACTGCATAATTTCTATTTAACGATTCTCAATCTGAGGAATGAAAATTGAAGTTAAATTCAATTTTAACCTAAATATAACACTTTTCTAGAACTGGAATGGAATAATCCACGCTAGAAATATGGCTCGACGTTACAAGGTTAGAGGTTAATTTTGCTCAAGCAGGAAACACGTGAATTCTAGCTGACGGATTCAAGTCAGAAAATTAATAGTCAGAAAATTGAAAAATATCGGAAGAAATATTCTCCGACCCACAATTTTTAATTTTCTTTCTTTTATTCAATTTTTCTTATTTTATAATTTTCTTCAATAAATGTCCTAATTACCAACGATTCGTTTCCGATTTCACGCACAAATGAAGATTGGAAAATTGGAAATTGAAAATTAAAATTTTCCTGCTTGGTTTCATTCGACTATGATCCCTGGCTCGCCGATAATAAAAACAACAAGAGAATTTCAAAATATTCGACAGCGTACAATGACCCAAGATTTGTCGATCGTTTGTCGATCAACGTTGGTCGCTCGATAAGTTCGATTTCACAGAAGAACGACAGCTCGTTACATTAAATGCGCATTTCGCAAAATTAGGGACACGAAGTGATCGAACGATTGCTTCAACTTCGCAGAATGAATTTCGAAACGCGCGATTTCTCAAAATAATCAGATAATTTCTAACTGTCAGAGAAAATATTCTCCGAAGAAGAATCTCTTGCGATCGAATCTCAAACTTCCAAGAAACTCAAATCGCTAGAAATTCCAATAACTCGCCCAGGACAACGAGTGCCCTCATCATCGACGATCGTTGGAAACTCGTTCGTTTCCGGTTTCACGCGACGATGAGAGCTCGTACAGCATCAAATGGAAATTTCTGGAGATTACGACCAGCCCGTAAAAAAAAAAGTGCAGTGAAATTCTTCCGTCTTCTCGCGAGTTTCACTGTTACCTTGATTCGAAGAGAAATGACAAAATAGCGGCGGAAACAGCCGCGATAGATGCAACGACGGCTTTCTATACTTCCTTTCTCTGCATCACGCTACACTTTTCCTGTCCTCGTATTCCTACAATCAAGGACTATACTCGTTATGCCCGATATTCTTTGATCTCTACTTTCGTAATCGGGCAATTTGCGATATAACGAGAACGACGTGAATTCGCCTAACGATCGAACAATATTTTCTTTTTCTTTTGCAGAACGCTCGCGTAAATGGTCCCATGGTCTGTCACGATGCGGTCGACGCTAACGTTGATTTGTAAGTAGATCAAACTTGGACACGTTTCGAAAACGTGTTTGAGAAATGAGTATTTAATTAATATAGTCTGACTAGGGTAGAAATTAATTTTGATATTAGACACGAGTTTATCGTTCGATTTGGCTACATGTTGTTGGAAAATAATTTCGAATTAATTTATTTGAACAAGATGATTTCTCGAAGCGATCTCGCTTCGAATTATTTCATCTAGTTATCAAGTTAAATAATTTTTCATCTTTATAATAATTATTTGTTATAATTCGTTGCTTCAAACTACTTGTATTTTATAATTCACTATTCCAGTATTGTTCTTTATCTTTATTTCAAATAGAATTTGTCCAAGCCTAACGTAGACGATTCTTACCTTTTTTGTTCTATTTTAATGCATCTGCTTCTTTGATCAATTGGTTACTTAATTTCATTGTTGCTTCGTGAAATTTGTTAAAGATATAATTAACATTTTCTCCTTCTGCGTGACACGCGAAATACTCACAGGTGTCCTCGCGATGGGCCTCTTTACCTGCATCGGCGCAATCACCGTATCGATAGACCGTTCCGATAACAAACCCGTAAGTAGACACCGTAATCGAGTTGCGGCAATTAATTGTCCTTGCGTGTGCGCGAGCATCGTTGCCTCGATTTCTTCATTTTTACCAGTGTCGACGAATAAATTATGTTAAAACGGAGAACGTGCGCACAGGAAGCGAACTTCTTGATAGATTTATCGAAACACTTTTCATTTCTGTTGAGTTGGTGAGAAATAATGTTGGCCTTTTATGAACCGGAAGTAACAGGATGAGTTTCATAAAAACTCTTTTACTTCAAAGATCGTCGTATGAAATTTTATGGTATCAGTAAGCTCTACTCGTGAATTAAATAAAAGCTTCGTAATATTAGATATTGTGATTTTTTTATTGAACAATAATTTATAATTTCTATAAAATTTGTACGTCTACAAGCTATTAGTAGAAGGCATCAATCTTTCGACTGCACTTAATGCAAGGGAAAGAACTTTTCTTTTTCATGTACGAGAACTCAGTTATGTAAACAGTGACCCTTTTCGTTGAAGCTCCTAAAACGTTTAACTTCGAAACTGTTTTAAAATAATGCACACTGCACACGATCCATAACAGTCAAGTTATGTACACTAAACGACTCTTCGTTGGCTGCAAAGATGACGTAAATTTTTAGCTAATATTTATCCAATTTCTTTAATCGATACTTTGCTTATACAAAAAATCGTTACAAAGAATCTTTCGTTGTAATATTAAGTCGAGTACCGAATATTTAAAAAATTGACGTTGTTCCCTTGTCGACTCAACATTTTATAACTATAACAATCTATTCTGTCACTATAACAATTTATAAGACAAAGTTCTATCGCAGTGTGTCTCCAAGAACGTTTAATCATTAATGTGTTTGAATGTCTAACGTAAAACATGAATTAAATTTACTTAAACACCAATGGATCAATTCACCAATTTATGAAACAGGACTTCGATTCACAGGACATTACGCTCATACACAGGACATAAGATAACATTACACTCCAATGGCTTTTTTAAAAATACCTGAATATTCTACCGGAAATTACAAACATTTTCGCAAAATATTCATGGAAACTAAACATAATTACACTGAAATCCGTGTAGAGTACAATTAACGAATGACAGAGTACAATTTTGACGTTTAAATTAACTTATTTCAAATGTTTGATAAACAATTTAATAAATGGCTGAAAGAGAGGCAATCAAAATGTCAGTTAAGACTGTAAAAACTATGGTAGAACTATATTATAGAATTCATGGATATTGACATATCAAAATTGCTTTCTAAGTAGCGATTTAACGCTAGTCACGTGGAGTTACTTGACTTCCACAAGATCCATTGTAATGGAGGAAATTTATCTCAATTACACCCTTCAGATAACTAAGCAGAGTAAGACGTTTGGTCGAAACATGACGACCAAAACAGTCAGTCATGATAGGAATTAACCTCAGCCTCGAACAGCCAATATCCGTAGATTCTATTGTACAGGGTGTCAAAAGTATGTGATCACGTTTTTTGAACTATATTGTGATCATTGATATTAACAGAAACCCAAAGCTTTAGAATAAGCACGAAAGAATTTGGTTGCCATTCTTGTCTCTCAATCTTTCTCGCAAAAAGTCATTCTCAAATTTTCCAATAATCATGATATTTACACGAATGATATTCGGATAACGCAGGTCCTATTATTCCATTTAACGCTTCACAACGTCGCTACATTTCATCCGCCAGTTAAATCCAATAAATCCAATACACAACTCCTCTAACTTCGCTTCACAGCCACCAACGCGATCATCGATGATTGCAAACGGCTGGCGGCCGTTGACGAACGGCTACGAGGAGACGATCGGAACGAACGTGTCCCCATCCAGCAACCTCGAGCGGAACGGTCCTCTTCACCCAGTTCTAGGCAAGCTTCAGGAACATATGGCGGCCTCTGAAAAACTGAAACCTCAACGGAAGGGTAAACCGTCTTCCTATCACGACTACAATCCGCCCAGTATACTAGGCAGCTTCACGGTCCTGAGTCATGCTGCCGCGAAAGCACGCGGCGAAGCTCAATCTAACCACAATCATCCTAATAAACATGTCGCCTCTGAAACGCGGGAGTACACGTTCCTGATACCTCCGCCGAAAGACGCGTACCGTTTCGACCTGGACCAACACCGGAAGCCCATTTTACGAGACAGCTCGACGTACTTGCGACAGCCACAATTTGGCCCGCCGGTGCATCAGCCGCCTGATCCAATAAAGGCTGCCACGTATTTTATTAAAGGATACACCTCCACCACGAACTCTCCGTCGTCACCATCCGCATCCACGAAAAATAGACATTACGCTGAACCTTACGTCCCTCAGTTGCTCCAACCACCCAGGTATCAGGTGAAGCCCTTCGAATCTCTAAAAGTGTCCAACAACGCGAAGCCATATTTCCAACCACCTGGTACAGGGCCGGCCAACGATTTTGGAAAGGATAAACGACTATCGGATTACGATCACAGACAGAATCATGACAAGTATCCTGGACAGGCTCATAACGATCACGTTATTAATCCGGCTAGTACAGGGAACTTTTACAGTCAAGTGAACCATCCTTCTCATTCTTTCAAGACGTCGTTCGAGAGAGATCCCGCGTTCCTGGTTCACGAGAGCCACGAAATTAGTTACATCACTCCACCTTCTGTCTACAATCCGTTCAACTTTAGACCTTCGTTGCCTTACGAGACCCTTCTTCCTCCTGATGTGTATTCATCTTCCACTCCCGCACCTACTACTCCTCGTACGCAAGAATCGAGTAAGTTCCAACAACAAAACAGAGATGCTGTGCAGGATTACAAGAGACCAAGTCAAAGTACTACGAGCAAACAAATAGAGAGCGGAATACAAAGTGAACTGCTGCCGACAGCAGGTGTTGGTAATACCTACTACGTGTCAGAGGCTCAGGATCTAACTCCACCGCCCTCTTCCTGGCCAGTTCCGAAGAACAAGTACCAAACGTCCGACATAAACGAGGTTCTACCTCGATTGAATCCTCCGTCAAAGTTCAACCAAGAGCCTATAGTGTCTAACCAGATCCCTCAGGCTCCAAAAGTAGTGTTCATTGGGCCTCAATCTCAGCAGCCACAGTTCCAGACCTCTGTTTTGCCGATCGATATTCGGCCAGAAAGCGGAGAGGCGGAATACGAGACTCCAGAAAGTATTTCGTTGAAACATTTCAACGAACAACAATATTTGATCCAACAACAACTGCTGCAGAGAGACCGGCAAAGATTGGCTGAACAGGAGAGGCAACAGCAATTGGAGATCGAGAAGCAACAGCAAGAGGAGCTGAAGAAGAGACAAGAAGAATTGAGGCAGCTGTTGGAGCAGCAAAAGGAAGAGGAAGAGGCGAGGCTGGCTGTGGAGTCCGCGAGGAATCAGACGGAGGAATTGGCCAAAGTTACAGAGGAACAATCGCCTTACGCGATCCAGTTGGCAGGATACGAGATCCCGAAGGTTACCACAGACCTGACCGCGGTGATTACCGAGCAGAGCAGCCTTGGCGAGCAGCCAAAAGTTCAACAGTCTCAGGTAGTATTTGTTCCCATGGAAAGAGTGCTTTATAAAATATTTGGCTACTGCGGAACTCCCGGAAACCGACAGTTAATTCTCCACGGCTTTTACTTACGAGATTGTGGGACGGGTTGGGTATTGTTTGGACAAGGACATTTTCGGAGAAATGTGCAATAAAGCAGGTTTCTTATATCGCAGGAAACTTTCGGAATTAATTTTATTGTAGTACGAAATACGGTTTCTCGTATAGTTCGTGTTAAAACCACTAGAAAATTTGTTTGGAGCTTTCCTTAGTTTGGAATTTGCTTGGGATGGAAGTCGGCAGTTTTGCATTAAAAAGTTATTTAATGACCTTTTCAGTGGTTCTTTATTTAGGGAAGAGGGACTTTTGGAATTAATTAATGAGCATTGTAATGAGGAATAGAGTTTGAATCGAATAACAACAAAACTCTTGCCAAATACAATTAACTAATCGCAAGATCAATATCACACATCGATCTTAACCGCGTTTCCCAAATTTTTCAACAAACTTTTAAAATTCCATTGCAGGTGACTCAGCCCGACTACGTGTTCTCGGAGCGCCCCACTGGCCAGGGCCAACAGTATCAAGATTACTCGAAGAATCAGCAAGAGCAAGTGAATTATCGAGAACAGCAGACCGATATACGGCCTCACAGACCGCACAAGCCACCGCGTGAACACTATAGACGACGAAAACCGAGTACCGCGTCGTACGAGCCAACGCCAACGGAAGCTCCAATCCAAGTTCCAGAAACCTCTGCTCCGGTGACGTTGCACATTGAGGAAGTGCCTATACAAACGACCACCAGAACCACGCCAGAAACTGTGACTTTGGCGACAGTGAGCTCTCAGAAGCCCAGAACTCGAAGACCAGGTTCTCCAATACGTCGAAGAAGGCCAACGACCACTACTTCTGAACCTGTAACTGTACCATCTGCAGAGGACTTCCTGAAGTACGAAAAACAAGAAGAAGCGATACATCACGTAGACAGTACAAAACGAAAACGAATCAAACCTACACAGTCTGCTTTCGAAGATACAGTGACCGAGAAGAAAGCTAATATCAGAAAACGGCCTGGACATAGAAACAGGGTGAACCCAGGCGAACCTTTCGAAGCTGAGATCGTCACAGAGATCGTTCACACTCCTCTGAACACGTACAAGAATCCAACTGAATCCATTCAATCCTATAACGAATACTCTACTCGTTTCGTGACTAATCAACCTAATCAACAATTGGATTATACGTCTCAAAAATTCGCGACAGTGGAAGATAGTACGCAAACCATACCGCTAGAATATTACACCGAATCGACAAAGACAAGACCAGAAGAAGATCCAAACAACGAAAGTTATAAACCGCAGCAGGGTTCAGATGTGGCCACGAATATTCCCTTAGAGGATCTGTTTATCAAACCAGAGGGTAACTACTTCGATCGAGCGACGGTGTTATCCACCAGCGCAAGTATAAGTACAAGCCCGAGCACAAGTCCCAGCGTCACCACGATCGCCTCAACGACGACATCCACGGTGCAATCGAGCACGCAAGCGCCACCCTTAAGCTCTTCCACGAGCAGATCCCACAAGATCCGGCCGATCAGGTACGGGAACACGACCAGGCCGCGCTTTAGCATCAAGGACTACAAGAGCCGGATGGATTACAAGAGCAGATTAGCTCAAATTTCGAGCACGGAGCCGTCTGCGACGCCAGCGCCACACACGAAGCAGAGAGGTTCTGGTCTGAAGAGTCAACAAAGTCAGCAGCAGAACATAGAAGGGGCAAGGGAGACGACAGGTAGATACAAGTACGTCTCGAGGGTAAACTATAGGACATCTTCGCCGAATCCTCCAGTGGCGAAAGATCAAGAGTTGGTGGCTGAAGACGCAACTTCTTCGACGACCGAAAGAAACAACCGTTTTGTGCCAAAGAGAAGACCCATCAACGGTAACGTGTACAGAAGCAGAATCTCAGGAACCACCGGTAGCCCCAATAGATCCCAGAATCATTACGAGAGCGACTCTCAGTCGAAGCCAAGCACAGCTAGACCCGAGAACGTGTTTTCTTCGTCGGTTCGACGACGACCGGTGATGAAAAGCAGACTGTCGACTCAGAGGGAGAGTTCGACCGTAGCGTACACGGATAGAAAAGAAGCAGAAGCCACCGAAATGGCCGCGGAAGAAACCAGTTTCTATTCGTCGGTCACAACCACTGGCACCACCAAAGTGGCCGCTAACGAGATTCCCGTTGAAAAGGAAGAAACAGCTCCCACGAACGTCCCGACGAGATCGAACGTGGACGAAGAGGCAAACGAAGCGGAGGAAAGTGAAACTGGACCGAGTTTTCACCCTGAAAATGAGAAGCCTGTAGGACCGGTTCATACCAGTACCGACAAAAGTGTGGACGAAAGTCAACTGAGGGAAACTGGTATCACCGAGCAACATTCTACGACGAAGACAGAGGAAACCTCGATACAAAACAACGATAAGAGCACGGAAGCTACGACAACGTTCGAAGTTCGATCGGAAGAGGAAGAATTGTTTGCGAAAGCGTCGCAAAGCGTGGCGGACCTGACCAGTTCTGCCTCTGCTCTTTACGACAAACCTGGAATGTTCAAGGCCGTGTCCCCAGAAAGCAGAGTCATTGCCTCGCACTTTAAAATCCCCACGGACGAACCAACCCTCCCCATCGAGGCCTTCTTCCAGGAATTGTCGAAGAAGAGCTAAGTGAACGCTTTAGAGCTTTTTATCCTTTCAAGAGATCTTTCTCGTAATCGAGAAGGTCGATAATGGTAGCTCTTTAGAGTACCATTCTTAGAGGAACTTCGAGTGTTTTACAGTCTACAATACGTGATCGTGGACGTAATATTTCTTTGTGGAAATTAATCGAGGTATTAATTTGAGTTAAAAGGCGATTGAATGGTGATTTCGTTATTTAAGGAAGGTGATGGTGAGATTAATTTATTTAAGGAAAGAATGCTACATTAAGTATAACAAAAGATGAAAGTCATTCACTTACAGTTTCTAGATTTTTAGATTCATTCCTTTCGTAAAAAATTTTATATAGATCCAAGGTGTATCTAAAAAAATTAGCATGTTTGTAATTAATGAGTTTCATTTCCTCGACAGAGATTCGTTGTTGAACATAACTTTATTCGACTATTTTATTCGAATTACTCTAATTACAACTGATATTTTTATAAACTCACACTGACCAATTAGAGGCTTCGATATTATTCTTACACAAATTTCTCGATGGAAATTCTATAAAAGATACGTGGTTTATTACGAGACATAAACTTCGAGGAAAACATATTAATAGCTTTAGTGCATCGTATTCGAAAGATATGAAGATTATTATCTAATAGAGAAGTTTGGACTCTCCTTGTGTTGGCCCATTAAAAGTCAACGATGTATTAATATAATATTTGTTTTACAATATTTTTCAGTTACTTTGCATTACTGAATTCTGTTCTTCAAGAATGAATTTCAAGGATTTTCTTGATACTTTTCACATTTATATTTCTACCATTTCCTCTTTCTCTTTCTTCATTTTATACTTTCGATCTATGTAATTCATTTTACGAGAAAGAATTAATTTTCGCAGAGACATCATGTCCACGATCTTCTTTACTTTCCAAATGGAAAGGTTGCTCGAACGAAAAAATATGGAATTTTTATTCTTCTTCAATATGTTTTTCCCTTCACTCTTTCACTTTGTCCGTGAATTAGCACCGTTCACATTATCGTGTAAATAATTGAACTAAAATACCAAAAATGTGAAATTCATTAAAGAATCCCTGGTTTGTTACTAGTAAAAAGTCTTCTTTGAACGAAAAAATTGGAAAAAATGTTAAACGATATAATACGTGAAACATCCATAGAAATATTGTTAGATCAATTTGTTTCTTCATCAAACGGACACGTCATTTCTTACGTTGTGTAAAAGAAATTGGGAAAATGGAAAATACAAAGAACATTAATAGAAACTTTATTAAATCGTAAAAAATAAGAATCCTTCTTTTGGATGAGAAAAATAGGGAAAAATTGGGCAAATTCAATGAATGAAATATTCATAGAAATGTTATTACATTGATTTGTTTGGTTCTACATGAAAATAACGATCCTTCTCCGGATGAAGAAAAAAAGAAACTAAGAAAAAAAAAAAAAAAATTCTAAAGAGTGCAATATATAGAATATTCATATAAATATTACTAGATCGATTTGTTTGATTCTAGATGAAAATAACGATCGTTCTAAGAGTGAAATAAGTTGGACAAATTTGTGGGAATACGTAGAATATGCATAGGAATATCGTTAGATCAATTTTATTAGATATCCTGTGATGAACATTCGTTTTACCATCGGATTAGTAACTTCGTGGAAAAAACATACCAAATGCACGTGCACTCGATTAGGTTTAATTAAAATTATCCTCACTCTAATCTAGATGTATAAATTATTTATTTAAAATCACACGCGCCACGTGACCATTGAATCTCGTTCGATTATCGCGCTGAAGCATCCCTTATTTTTAACGATGGCGTGCGATATAATACTGTTACTTAAGTAAGATGATAAAATAACGGATGCTAACGGGATGTTTCTGTAAATATAAGTAACTTAGAACGTCTATTCCTGTTCCAAGCTAATTCGATGCTCGACGCTGAATGTTATTTAACGCCGTAATGGATACATTGACGCTGCTGAAAATAGCATTGGACCGTCGTTAATGTTGATAACAATGTTAATATTAATAGACACATGAAATTATATTAAATTATATTCTACGTATAATATTACAGAAGAGGATGTAATATTCGGTGTCGAAATAAATCGAAAATAACGTAGTAGTAGAATCAATATGCAGAGATGTAAAAGAGGAGAGAGAAATTCTACGAATACAATAGAACATTGTTCGTGTGCAAAAAGAAATGGACCAAAGAAGAATTTAACGATCCTCTTTCGTCAATAAGTGGAACTTCATGCTTCGTACGGTACCATTCAATTCGTTTCTCCCTTAAACAATAGATCCAAGAAAAAAGATACTTCCTGCCGCGTATATTCGACTTATTTCGATCCGCGCGTTTCAAAAAATGATCCTCTTCTGCGTCGTAATAAAAATGGCGGCAAACAACGTCCATGTGTCCGTTTCTACGCGGAACAGTGATATAACGAATAAGGTCGGTGTATCGTCTTATTTATATATTAATTAAGCAACTCCATGTGTACACTGTAAATATATTATATATATATACAATAAATATAGAGTACATAAAATATCTCGTTATTTACATTATACGTTTAGGTCGTCGAGCGAGGGGATGCAACGTGATAAGTCACAGGTCGAAATGTATCCAGATGACACGGCATTAATGTTCCAGATTTCATTCACAAATCCGTTTAATGATCCATTTATGAATATATCAGTCAATCGGTTACATGAGCAGCCATTGACGGTCGAGTAAAATACTAGTTTGAATAAAAGCTCTCTTTCGGCACGTAATTAAGTAAATGAGGACACCTTTTAAAGTGTGGGGTGGGGGGTGGGGGATCACACGAAGCACAGCACCGTCGCCCATCACATCAATTTTCTATATCACACTTTGACGAAGACAAAATAGTACTTTACCCGGCTACGTACATACAACATACATATGTATCTTTATTATAATACGCGTCTCTTCGCCACGAAGAGGAACGCGTTAGTCTAATTATTATTTCCTTACATAGTCCGCATTGATTACATACGAATACTCATTAATAACGTGTTACGTGTGTATATATATATATATATATATAATAGGTGTATAGGCCTACGAAGATTACTTTGATTGTACCTAATTTAGAATTATGCACAGGCCGTACATTACACATCGAATACGCGCGCAACGCGAGATACACTAGTCGACGTCGCTCGATTAATTTCGTTAATTAGTTGTCCGTGTAAAACTCCCATTTTCGTAATTGACAATTAGTTTTTTTTCTTTTTTTTTTTTCTTTATTTCGTTTCTTCCTAATTTGTTCAGTCATCCAAGGTACCCTTGTACAATATTCGATATACGTATATACGATATATATATTTATATATTTATATGTACATACATATATATGTATATATGTATATTATAGATAACAATATATCAAACTATCAGACGAAGTAGGCACACGCATACCAAAGTATTTACACATTGCTCGCGCAAGGATTCGCGCGAGCCAGAAGTGGACGTTGCAGCTAAACTTCCAGTATATGTATATGCACATCGATAAGTATTCACGCGCGAGTACAGTTCTCTATACACGACGACAGAACGTTCAATGGGGGGAAAGGGATCGATGTATCTACGCGTATAGATCGCAGCAAGAAATTGCTGCCAGAAGTTCACGAGCGGAAGTAGAAACGACTATCAAACGGAAAAGCAAATCTGAGATTCGCGAATCAGGTCGTCTACTTTCGACTTTAATCGAGCCTAGAGCAAAAATTTGTGCGTCTGCAATTGAATATTTGTCTTTGTTCCTGTTACACGATGCGATGCTGTCGTAAAGGATGTTGATCTTTCGACGATTTAGCAATTGTCATTTTCACCCTTCTCGTTATAGGATCTTTTTAAATCGAATCAACAGCAAAGTACAATTTAGGAATGAAGAAGTAAAAGATTTTTTTCCGTGAAGGAGAAACTATGCTAATTTCACGACCTTCGTTTCTCTTCATCTTTTATGTGCAAAAATGCAAGCAAATAATAATGCACACATTGTTAACGCTATACTGGTGACGTCAGTAGGGAAAAAAAGGAATTTATATTTCTCAGGATGTAGCCTATCTGCGTTAAAGGGATAATTGAGAAAGTATAATCGTACAGTAAAACGATTAATATATATTGAACTCACATCGTGGCTAAATAACGAGTCGTCGTTTAACTGAAACATTTTATTCTTTCATCGAAAAATTGCGAGGAACATTACCGCTTTGTAAAGCCACACTCGACGTTTTATTTCAATTAATTTATATATAATCGGTTGTATTCAAAAGCTGTTCATAATTCCATTATATTCTCATATCTTCATAACGAATACCTTAGCTACATTAGCATAATTCCAGTGAATTTAGGAGCATATCTTATTTGCTTCTGTTTTAATTTTGACAATTCTTATAATGCCGAAATAAACGTCGAGTTCAATTCGCAAGAGGTCAATGTTTATTTTTAAGGAATTATCAAATCCAGCTATATATGAGAAGGAAACGACAGAGACAGAGGCGTCAGACGTGAAAATTTTTACTCTCGACTGTTTTCTCCAAACTAATGCGTAACGATTACTAAGTTACAGTTTTGGTCTATAAACAGATTGGTCCTTGTACGAAACTACGCGGGGGTAGTTTGTGTCGCGAGTGCGACGATGAAACGCTCGACACACGCCTAGGAAACGATGCTACACGCTTATCGATGGACGACACAATCCGCTCGAGAGCTCGTTCTCTCACATTAAGATAATATATTTACGATGAAGCCGCGGGCGAAGAATAATCCTTTTGGTTTTAGCAAAATTTAGGGCAGACATGAGCAACTGGTGTCTGTTCGGGCAGAGGAATTTCTACTGTAACCTATGGTAATACGATTTACGAGCACAGAAGTCATGAATTCCATGGAAATATCAAAATGGCATGCGAATTAAGTATATGTAAAAATATTAGAAATTTGTTAATACGTTTTAATTATGCAGAGATTTGTTTTTACATTTACAAACTTTTTAGAAATTATTTTTTCATTATATTCTATTTCAACGATATTAATTTAGGTAAAGTATATTTAAAGGGCCTGTAATTCTCGTTACGAAAAATAACAAAAGTTAATAAAGATTTTCTACACTGCATGTAAAAATTTATTTTTTTTTTTTTACACTCTGTAGACAAACTGGATCAGTTAAGCGTAATTTTTCTTTCTCTTTTCTCACGGTTCTAGGGCTCCAGAAAGATCTGCAGAAATTCCGTGATACTTATCGTATTACACAGTCGTTTCGTTAAGTCAAGTGCTTGAAACTTTTCTCAATGGAAATAAAAATTCTCTTGGATCAAATGCAAGAGTGAAATTTCGCTTGGATTATCAATGACCTAGTTTGCTCGCGAAGTGGTTACTATTCTTTGACGATTAAAGTTATTACAATTTTATCAAAAAATTAAATTATTAAGCTCTAATAGTTCTGTATAGTATTAACTTCTAACAGTTAATACTCTTAACTCAGATCTAATAAGTGCATCTGTACTCACACTGTTACCATCAACGAACAGACACGAGTTGCCTACGTCTCTTTCGAAACACCAGAATTTTCCAAGCCCACCATCTTTCGTGTTCCGTGAAGAATTTTTTAACGAATCGATTTCACGTGTTTCGATTCGACAATCGGCGAACTACTATCGATTAAAACGAAGATAATACCAGAGAGATACTCAAAGAAATGGAAGCGCAATAGCATAATCAGGCTACGATCTAGAGGAAAAAGAAGCTGCCTAATAAATTCGCAACTAAGCATTCATTTTCTTTTACATTTTGTTCCTAATCGACATCTTCGATAGTGCTAACGTGGAAATTATATCAAAATACGAGGACCTTCTCCTACTTTTGTTTACGCGTCGTTACAAATCCTCACGTGTCTCTGTACAACGAGAATACAAAATGTAACAATCAGAACGGTAGAATTTTTTTTTTAAAACGTACTAGAAAAAGGAAGTTGCGCGATATACCGTGTGTGTGTGTGTATTGTATATATATAAATACGACGTTGTTATGTATACATACAATTCACGGAAATACTTGTCTCCTATAAACCTGTTCTCCATTTTTAGACAGCGTTTTACGATATAACGTAACTAAAGCTGATATCAGGTTTCTGATGCGCTATGCTTAACTATCGTCAGTCCTTCGGCTCGCTGTTTTCTTCCTCGTTTACTTAATTTTCCATCTAGAATCTAAATTTAATTCCGTGCGTGTAGTCGTCGACGCGTGCAATGATTCGTTTCCTTTAGATTTGAAGCTTTTTATTGATGACAGCGTGTCATCGATTATTGATTTTGTTCGGAGGCAATCGGACCTCAAACTAGCTTCAGGTGTGCGGCGAAGAAGTGAAACTCAATGTCTACGAGACGTGGACGCGAAACGCAACGCATACGCGATTGCTCCGAAAAAAACCAATAATATGAGACGCATCTGTCGAAGACGACGTTATCTTCGATAATAAAAATTGTGATAAATGATTTTTGGAAAATTACAAATCCCTGAAGGAAATTCACGATATTTATAATAAGTTCGTTCTCCCGTTTGAAAAAAAATTCATAAACTTCGGAGATTTCGATGACGTGCAGATCTTGGTTTCAAGAAAATCAAGCTCTTCTATTTCATTTAAACTTTAATTTGATACTTTACAGATAAGGTTACTTAATTGAAGAAAGAGATTAGGACTTTCATATTCTTGTCTATCCTTTTTTCAAATGAAACTGAAACTTTCAAATAGAAAAGTTCTAGAGTGGAAAGATTTCGACTACAATTTTCAATTAAAATTGCCAAAAATGTCAAGTAGATAAGAAACGCATCTTTCACGTGAAACAAACCAACATATTTATGGACTGAGATTTTGTTCTGCAACTTTCGAGCATTGCAAACATATAAAAGGTTTCATATCAGAACTGCAGAAATGAGAGAAGGTAATAAATAATAGAAAATTGCATAGGAGTGACAGACGTAATAAAAATGGTAGCTGCTGTTCGCGTGATTCGTATTCAGGAAGACGCTTTTAAAACGTCAAAGTTTCCAACTTTTAGTTCCTACGATATTAAGTTGAACTGCGGTGGAAGAAAGAGAAGAATTACTTTTCGGCAAAGTATTCGCAAACATCATAAAAAAGGAAAAATTGCTTCGTTACATCCGCAGTAAGCGAAAAAGTTATTCTGAAGCGGTCATAACGTCAAGCGAATCGATTTCGATATTTCGAATTATTTCAGCAAAATTATGTCAAGTTATTGTTCATAGCGAAAATGTTATACGATTATTTCTCGGAACGTGTAATTCCATTAGTCGGACTCGAAACAATAGAACATTGAATTGAATCGATCTAGCAAACGCGAATATTCTTTAAGATTGAAGAAACTTTCTCGGAGATTAATTTTCCCTTCGAGTTAAGAACTTGCGGATAACTTGTCGGTAGAAATAATGCGATTCGACTTCGTACTGTTAATTCATAGCATTTTAATCCACGACTAATAATCTACTTTCCTCGTCTTCGTGACTTCGAGACAAAAGACAAAAAGGACGAAACAATAGATAGGACGATTAGCTGATTTCCAAGTGTTTTGATTTACATGTAGAGTTACTGTTATACAAGAGTACCTAATAAATTCCATTTGTTAGCCCTAGTAACTCATGTCTTGTAGCTTGTAAACTTTTTCTAATAAAATTAGTTCAGTCGTGCAAGAGTCTAGAAAGTAAGCAAAAAAAAAAAAAAAAAAAATCATAGCTCGCCACGAAAAACTCGGATAAAAAGAACATGAAAGACGAACTAACTGGAATGCACCAAGTTACCCGCCATACTTCGCCAGATGTTGCAGAATAGGTGATTTATGGTTTTAAAGTGTTAGAAAATTCATGTAATGAAAACTCAGTGAAGAACAACGTAGAATATCACACGGCTGAAGTTTCTCGGTAGCGCAAACGAAAGCTTTTATCTTAATGGAATATATAAATACCCGACAGGGTGGCGAAATGGGCTTCCAGATCTGTTTTCACGATCAATAAACGTATCAAGGCATTTCTTATTCACCAAACTGCACTTCGCACAGTGATATCTCTATGTTTCCTTCTTCAATGGAATATTTATTCGAATATGTCGTTCTTCGTTCTCGTTTCGCTTCGTTCCGCCTTAGTTTCCCTGTTATTCTTCTAAAATAATACATTTGCGCATTTTCTAAAAGATTTACGTCCATTGAAATAATCAAAAAGCTAGGAATCCTTTCTATTCTTTACACGCGATCGAAATAAAGATAATAAAGACGATCTCCTGTAATTCTACTTAATTCTCCGTTTCTGAAGCTGAAAATTGCAATTTTTCCAAGAGTTGGAACGAACTTATTACGTTTGCGAGATAATTGGATCTACTTTGGTAAGTAAAACAATTTTAGTGAAAATTCGTTCAGACGAATGTTATACGATTCGCAGGAAGCCACATAGAGTTTAATTTTGTCTTATCATGCGTTTCTTAAAATTTCAAGATTATCTACTACTCTAGAAATTGCATTCTTTCGTGGAACTTCTGAATAATATTTAAGGGGCAATTTAGCTGTGTGTATTGAAATTTGTGATTAAAGGGGACTTTTAAAGTGCAATGAATCAGTGGTTCTTTTGAAAGTATACAGTATCCATCTGAACCAATTCTTACTAAACTTATTTCTATATCGGAATACTTATAGAAATTCATATTCTTGTGGACATAACTAAACAAAATAAAATCCAAATAGAAACTGTCGCAATTAAACATTATACCGAGTACGTTATTTCGGGTATTTTACATATTTCGGTTATATTATGCATATATGCACGTATTTACCATACATGCGCAATAATTATTACGTTAAATTGTCCATAAATACACAATAATTATTACGTACCAGTTGTCATCGAAAAGACTCCAATTACATATATCAGGAAATTTCTATTTTATATTCAGAGTAGTATCCAATCGATACTGAAATGTAATACGAAAAAATTCCAATTAATTTAATAATTTAACAGCGTGTCGAAAAAGTGTGTCGATCTTCAAAAAATCACTTAATTTCACGAGAAAAAAAATTATTTCATTCCCTAAAGAAGACAGTCGTTTGAATAATTGTGAAAAATTGGAAAGAGACGATCGACGAGGCCGAAAGACTGACTCGTGATGTACTTCTAACACTTTCAAGCGGGCCCTTCTATTCTACGACCCTTTCTTTAGAATTTCCATGTGTGGCTTCGGCGTTGGTCCACTTTAATACGTTATTATCACTTTGTTTCTATTTTTTTTTTTTTTCTTACTATTATTTTTTTCCTCCGTTACGTTTACCTCATTTTATTTCGGTCGCGTCGATCTACAATCGAAATATCGAAGCTTAGTTTATCCGAGGATCGTATATCGTCGAAATCGAGCGCAATACGCGTGCAATGAAATGTCAAATGTCGGAAATTACAGCCAGTTTGTCGGCTAATTTCGTTGATTTCACTCGTTAATTTCGCTTTACCGGAATGATCGTTGTGCCTGCTATCGCTAGAAATGTCCGAAGTACACTACCTCTTGCCTAATTATGCTGATCTCAACGTTGTCTTGATTTCTCAGCTTGTATACTTTAACTTACGATTATCCCAATCGAATTTCGAAAGGAAATATCGAGTAGTAATGACGGAGCGCGTTAAAAACACTTGTACGTGAAGATAATTGCATTTTGAGCAACAGGATGCTTCTAAGATCTTGTCTAAACGTGGTTGAGATTCTCTCGCCCTAACTGATAACGCGTAACGATGAGAATTCAATCAAACCAAACCTAATCTCGAGGAGGACCTAAACGAAACTCTAGGAAAGAAACTAAATTTGTCGACGATTAAAAGATCACAGATAGTACTTTCATATAAGGCTTGAAACATTTTCCGAATAAATCTTCCCATAAAGAAATAAGATAATTCTTCCATAAGCTAATCGCAACTGCATATGTTAAAATACACCGCAATTTATAATATTTCTGACTTTTTCACGTACAAGTGTCTTTTAATAGGAAGAAAACCACTTCAAAGTATGTTTTTCGCAATTGATTTCTCTGAACTACTTTCAACGAAGATCGTATACATACACCATAAGGAAATATGAAAAGATTACTAAAGGCCAAAAAAGGGGCAGAGGAAGTTGTGCTAGGAGCAGAAGTATTCAAGGGACAGTAATCTATGAAGATACATGGAAACTCGGGTATCCTCGGTTCCCCTGATACTTTCACGTAGCTTCAAGGAACATTGTTCATTTCTTGCCCGTGCTTCCATTCACTTTTTGCTTCGAAAAGCTTGGAAACCCCGCCTTTTTTTTCTTCGCGCGACATATAACCGGAAAGAATCGCCATGAGGACGAAGAATCGCGTGTCGAGCTTCTTTCATTCGAACCAGACCGAATCTAACTTGCTTAGATTCAATTTACTATACTTTCCCTTCGTACCAAAGACTTCCCTTCCCTCTTCGCTCCACGAAAGTTATTTCCCTCGAGAATCTCCCTTTAATCACCATTTGTTATCATACTGAGGAAAATATCAATCCTCAGTTAGTAGTATCGTTGGATTAGGATACTTACTTAACTTTAAGGTATTGTAATTTTACTTAACGTTCTATATTTTACGCGATGTTTATCGCGGATACAGAGTGGAAAATATTAAGTAGAATTTATACAGCTTAAAGTTAAACGTCCTAATCTAAACCTTCGTAGTTATCTGCAGTACAATGATAGTCGAGGGACGAAGAGATACGAAACTTTGCTGATCTTCGAAGGTATCGGTTGTCGAATAATCTAAGAAATAAAATAAGAAAGGAAGCGCGTGTACCTATGCGCAGCTAAAAAGCTAATTAGCTAATTTTAATAAATCTAACGATGTCACTAGGAAACTAAATATCGTAAACATTTAAAGAAAATCTGACTATCTCTGAAAATTATTTCCAAATAGAAATATTTCGATTACAAGTGAAACTTGTCATAGAAGAACGTAGGAATGTCTTCGGCAGTACGAGAAATCGATCGAAAGAGAGCCAGTGAAAATATTTCGCGAGCATTATTGAAACGAGAATTCTGGAACAACGGAGCAGTTGCATATATTGAACGCATTACAGTTGGAGAGTTTGCAATTAAACTTTCTATAGCGTCGATAATCTAGCGAATATTATTCCTTTCGTCGATACGAAATGCCAATCGTATAAAATAAAAGCGCGGCTATTTTTGCAGAACTGAGAAAGTCTAGGCAAAAGACGGAAGAAAACGAATTCTCTTCCTTCGCAGAAATTTTATAATTCTACGGAGTGACCCGTTTCAATTTGGATCCCAAGTATGGGCGTGCTTCGAAAAGTACGTGTACCGTGTATCCTTTTTTTCTTTATCTCCTATTTCGTACCTTTTTATATTTTGTAGGAGTAAAAATTGAATTTGCGAAGATTTAAGGAGGTCGAGGAAGATGCTAGAGTCACGCAGAGAAAAATCCGTAAATAGCCTCGTGGAGGATATTTAAGCGGGTTGAACTCTTTTTCCAGTTTTGCTGCCTTTTGAGATTATGGCTCGATGACCATATACGTTTCTTCAAAGATGCTTTTCGTCGAATTATCTGTAATTACTTCTTCAGATTTCTCAGAAGTATTTTATTGGTCGAATACTGGACATAGTATGAAATATCTGCAACCGAGCGTAATACAAATCCTATTAATATTCTGACATTTAACATTTTTATACTCGAAAGACGCTTTTCTTCAAATCACGTACTGGTAATTACTTCTGAAAATTATTATTATTATTATTATTCTAAAAAATATCGGGAATTTTATTTCTATAGAATATAAAATATACTTAAGGCTGTAGTTCAAATTTTATCGAAGACTTTCAATATTCTAATATTTTGCGAAGCCTGTAACAGCTTCAAAGCAATTTCGTATTACTCAAAATTTGATAGAAGAACAGTAAAAATATTCACAATTAATTAATATTATTTATTTTGCTAATATTTTATATTATCTTCTGTCCTCGATTTATATTACTTTTTTCTCAGTATTCCAAGTCCTTGCGAAGCTTCTAGAAGCTCTGGAGCAATTTTATGTTCGTTCAAATTCAACAGTAGAGTATTAAAGAAGCTTGTCTTTCATTTCCATAAACTATTCAGTAAATAGTATATAATCCATAGAATTGTCTCATCAGAGTCTCAATTCTTACACTAAAAGTTTCATAAAAATTATATCATCGCCAGGTTAATCACACTTCCAACCATCTAATAATGATATCACTTTAAGAGAATCATAAGCAACTTTGAAATTTCCACTCCGGATTCGTGCATCGATTTTTCCCCGTAAAATTCTCATAGCATCTGCCATCTCCTCGAATTCCTCCTTCAATGTTCAATCTTTTATCTCTGCGTACTTTCCAAACTATACATCTGCATTCAGATTTTAAAACGGGACACTCGGTATGTTACGCCGGTCGAATTCAGTCGCTTAAATCTTAATACGTTTCCATAAAAATGTACATACATCCATTGTCTCGAATATCTATTATACTCGAATCTATCGAATAAGCAACATCAACTGTTTCTTATCTGTTATAAAAACGGGCAGAAAAATTGCATTATTGCAACACTATTGAACAATCGTTTTAAAAAGGATTCAATCGCAATATTCCTGACGCCTGCACTCGCTATGTAATTTCTTCGAAACCATCGTATCCCCTTGAGAGGATAATAATCCTGCATATCACGTTTGGTTGGGGCTATTTAAAAAAGCTAATTTAAACGAAATTCCTAAATAAAAAGAATTTACCAAGATGGATGTCTAATTTTTTTTATATTAAACTAAGCATATAACGAATAACACACAAACAATTAGAAATATGAAAATAGAGATAACAGGAGAAGAACTTAATATACTATATCTATAGCTAACGTTTTTAAAACAATAAGACAATTTTATTTTCACATTTGCGAACGTGAACGAATAAATGATATTTCTTCTATTCTCTCGAATATTCTAAAAACTTGTCATATCTTAAAATAAAAAGGAAGAATTGAAGAATATGTAAAGAGTTTGAAAATTCATCTCTACAAAGATACCTTATACCAAAATATAAAATCTAATCAAAAAATATAATCGACTTCTTATAACAAATGAAATCCTAAATAACACAAACAGAATTATACGTACAATTAGTTCATCTGTAACAGCAAAACTCTGTCATATTAACTAATCAAGTACAAGTTGATAAAATAAACGTCGGGAAGATAAACAAACAACAAAGAACATTTCCTCTTACCCCAACCAGTGCGGATATCTTTCTTAATTTCCCCTCGACCCTATCTTCACCGCATTTCGACCACGCCACAACACTATCTAAAACGTTCTATATCAGTTTCCGTGAACAAAAACAGGATACCCTGTGCAAGCAATCCGCGCATAAGCACTCACGGCCGCACGATGAATCATCTCGTGGATCATAGCCGAGGCACGCGACAGATTAGACCGAAATGGCGATGCTCGTTCGAGCGCTTAGTCAACGTTATACGTTGGCTGTGTCAACCCGTGACAGGCCAACATTCGAAAAGTTTCAGGGCTAAAATCGCGATCGAATTTCACGGAGACAGCGGAACCAGTGCGGCGGAAACCGCGCCTTGCCGTGGATCGCATAGCTTCGAATGGAACTTCCGAACAAGGCGATGAATTACGACGAAGGCCCGCCCTCCATGACGGGATTCTCTTTCAGGACCATGGTAACCGATCATTTTCTTTGGCGCAGACTCCATTTGTCGAGCCTGTAGACGTTCTTCTCCCTACTTTCGAGAGAGGGTCGCGAACCATTCGATGTGAATGAAATCTTGCAGGCTTGAAGAACAGCCAAAAATATTACACACGTATCTTTTTCTAGCTGAGGAACTCGACTGAAGTTCAGGAGACGAGAACCACCCTCCAAAGTTCGACCCTTTCAGAGATAACTCGAGGAGGTTAAGGTTAAGGTTTAGATTAAGGTTACAGGTTAAAATTATTTTAAGTCGACATTAGGAGTGACGTTAATGATGCGATTTCACAGTCGACTTGCAGAGAGGATAGAATTTCTTATGATAATCGCAACTATACGTACGTCGCAGTAGGTAAAAGAAACTTTTGATGTAAGTGGTAAGGACAGTTCGCAGTCCTCCCTCGTTTCGTTAGTTGTCACTTGCTCTGCAACGAAGTGCAAGATCGGAGGAAAAGCTTTCCTCTAGTTTCTAGTAGTGAATCGATCTTTTTCTTTCTTCGGGGTGTTTCACGTGCTGCTTGACGCACCAGGGTTCAAACTTTCATGTCGGATAGTTAAAGTAGGTGAATTTGGAAGAATTTGGCGATCTCTGATTCGAACAGTGGGTTTACTAATAGTAATAGTAGGTTGATGTAACTTCAGTCATTAACAAGGTGTATGAGAAATGCAACGTTATACAGAGTATTTGCCAGGTATAATGTACGTAGTTCAAGAAATTAAAGAACGATTCTACGCGTAAATATTTTGTTGTGCAACGCTTAATTGTACGATGAATCGATTTTGAGAATTTATTCGATGTGTGAACACCAAATTGTGCGATAGCTTCGAGTATCTTGATATCCTGTATCTTCAAAGTCTCAGATACGAATGAATTCTTTCCTTTAGATACTCTTTATCGTTGTATCATCGGATAGAGTTTTCGTTCCAATTGCTATAAATATTTATAAATGCAAATATGGATGGAAAGAAGAGTGCGCATCGATATACGTGAAATCAGTGTAAGGCTGAGTACGCGCGAATAAAGTTTCGAAATCGATTCTCTTGGAAATTAAGCTTCGAATAGAGAAATGTTTGTCTACATTTTCAATTTATTTTTGCACGTAGAATCATCCCTTAGGTTCGTATTATATCGTATAGAATACTCTGTATATACAGTAAAAGTGTGTTAATCTTGATTTAGTATTTGAAAGTTGGAAACAAAGTTGCAGCTAACTTCAAGGGATCTAGAGGAATTTAATGGCGTGTAATTTGAGTGCAAGTAATAGATTAGTAGCGGTGCAGAAGAAGCGTGAACCTATCGTAGAAATATGCAATTTCAATTTGGTGGAATCGTTGGCGAAGTTTCCAAACAGAATTACAACGTAGTGGCTCTGATCATTATTTGTGATTTGAGTGGTGCTAATGGATCAGTATGGGATTAGTTTAGTACTGATATATAGTAGTATAGCACTAAAGTGTATAGCACTAGTACGGCACACGAGGCGCACGTTATCGTGATAGAAGTATGTAACCGTGATTAAGTATTTGAAGTTTCGACGCAAGGTTGCGACTGAATTTGCGGATAAAGTTCGTGAAGTGTAACGATTTATGATTTGAGCGTCATGGTGGCGGATTATACAAAGTAATGTTATTCAAAGCGCAATGTTATACGATACCGTAGTGGAAGTACGTAATTTCGATTCGATGCTGGACGATACGAGATGAAATTATAATAAAATCTGAAAAAGATTTTATAGAAATTCGATAACCTATGATTCGAGCAGTATCGATATTCGTTCTTCGAATGCTTGAAATAAAATTGTAATTACATTGAAGAATAGCCTTAAAAGAATCTGTTAATCGCGATTTAAACACTGATAGCCTAATATATGGAAAGTATTTCTACTGCGCTACAAGTATGCATTAAGTACGTAAATTAATTTTTAATAACTATTTAAAGTATAAATATTGTCCTGTTTTGTGGCAGTTTGAAAGGAGTATTACCTCTTTTCACGTTTACTTGACTTAATTAACTAACGAAGACCTACATATTTTTATACAACGAGATCCACACATAAAATTCAAATCTCGTTTGAAAATGCACAAAATTAAATCGCAAACCTATAATTCCCTACGTTTCATATTAAAAGAATCCTAAACGCCATTCTATATAAATATGTGATTATGTTTAAAAGCGTATGGCAATGTACGGTTTGTACGCCACGATCGTGAATGATTTTTATTTATGACGGTGACTATGGCGTTATTTATTTTACAAAACAAGACAAATTATTAATCGTATTAGAATCAGACAAGATTTCTTGTGGAAAGGAACGCGTGTTCGAATTTTTCCGCCAAAAGCTTTCTAACTTTCGAAAACTCGAACGATTTGTCTGCATTTAGGGTGACTAGAGTGTTTGTTGAACTGATTTACGACGTTTACGGATTCGAGTGAAGCATTATCGCTGGCTGACAAGTTCTCTAAGTTCGCCTGCGCGTGTTTGAAAGACTCTAGCGGGATTATTTTATCTGTTAGCGAAGTTGTTACAAAAAGACGGAAGTGTCACTGCCATTTCGCACGGTTGCACTAATTGTGAAAGTTTCTATACGGACGCAAAAAAGACGACGGTGGCTCTCATTATTAAAATTAACACTGAAATTAGTTGTTGTAATCGCTATAATTAATCAAAGCTGTAAAACTGATAATTTGTTACGAGCAGAGTGAATCCGTGTGAAACAGACTTTATAACTATTATGAAGTGCATTCATTTGTAATTTTAAATATGGGAAAGTTCTTATAATTGCAGCGAAAAAAGATGACGTAGGAAAGTGACATTTATAAAACGAAGAGAACAAAAACTGAAAAATCCATTTTTGTTGATTCTCCATTCCGATGTCGCTTGATGGCTGATATAATAGAATAGGGAAAGAGACAACTTTAAAGTCCTTCAAGATTACAACAGACTGATAGACTTATTATAACTGTAAAACTACTGTTTCGTACTTTTCCAAGAATCAATACTCTTCTCTTTTAAAACTTGATGAGAAGATCACACAAAATCGAAATGATTTTAACAATAAAAAGAGAAACTACTTGTGTCCTGAAAAATCACAACAGAACAGAGTTCTAAATTGAAAAATCATTTACTCTCGGAATAAGTCAAATGCACGACGATCTTTCTTCAAACCATTTCCAACCTTATCAAACATTCGATCATTCGATCTTTATAAATAACACTTTTCTCTCGCCCATCTGTTGTATTTCCGCTCGCAAAAAGAATTCTCAATTTTCCCCCGATACTTCGATATCTCCCCAGCAGTCCTTAATCACGAGGCCTCTAATATTTTACTAAAACCTTGTGGATTAATTTCGTTCACAGCGAAACTCGATATGTATGTTCGGTTTTATATTGCGGCGAAGAGGATTTACGTGTTCGTAAGCGTACGTTTGCCCCGTTATGCTGCGCGTTCTATCGGAATTTCATCTTTGCCAGGTTGCATCGTTCTAGAGGATACATTCGCAGAAATATCGCCGAGCTTCGCGAGGGAACGGATAAATTACTCTTATCGGACATACGAGTTTTTCGCGGTCATCTAATCGACGCGAACGAAAGAAAAACTCGATTACCCGAGCTTAACTTCAGCCGCGAAACGTTGGACGAGCAAAAAAGTAGCGACCCGGCCTTCTTCGCTCTCTGCATCCGTTTCCGCGAGTAAGATCGCAGATAGAAATTACATCCACTACTTTGATAACGAAATCACGCGGTAATAACGACGTTCCACCGATATGAGATTTCATCTTGCGGAGTGTGCTGCTCGAAGCGTTGCAAAAGCTTCGTGAGACGAGCGGAGAATGTGTGTTTTCGGCTTTCGACGTTTATTGAAAGTCTGCTCGGCGTTAAGAGAGTTAGAAACTGTTTGAGAAAATTCGACAGATATGAAATTGTGCGATATATGTGTCGTACAGATACGTAGGAATATGTGGTTCAACGTAAAGTTTAAATTTGAAAGACTATGCAACGACGCGTTGAAGATCGTTAGCGGCCACGTTCCTTTGAATTAGGTTGCTCGATTTTACAGTATTTCATTTTGATCTGGTGTACTTTGTATTTTACGTGACAAACGCTATTAATATTCTTCGTCGCATGAAACACGAAATACAAGTTAAAAGGAAATATTCTAAAATTAAGTAGCTTATGTCAATCTGATCTTTTGTCCGTCTCGATCGCGACTCAACGATATCAATTTAATTCACCCTTTGCTGCTACTGAAACAGTTAGCTAAACTAGATTCTAAACGTAATATCATAGTGAACTTCTGTGTCCTGCGCTGTCCTTAAAGCCGTACCTACTCTGAAGACACGAGAAAACGACTTAAAGGAGAAGTAAAGGAAGAAAACGATAGGAAAGAAGAGAGAAATGAAAAGAAAAAGCTGCCTCTTCCAGGCAATATTTTTTGCACTTCATTTATGGTCAGCCATCCGACATTAAATCGGTCGACCGATAGAAAAATGCACGGGCTAACGTGCAGAAACTTTTCTACCAGAGACTAACATGAAAAAGACGCGATAGAGCGTGGACCAGCAACTGAACTATATGTAATAATGAAACAATTTAACCAAACGCCAAAGAACTCAAATAAAGGGAAAGCTTTATGAAAACGGATGAAACTACCCGGAAAAATTGAGATAGAAAAAAATATTTTACGTATAAATAAAATTTCGCAGAAATTTAACGCGACAACAAATTTAACGTTATTTAACTGGTCACAGACAAAGTATCGTAAATGGAACATGAAAACTTAATCAAAAACCAAGTAATTTAAATAACACATTATACAATGGGACAACTTCAGATTACAAAATCCTCTTCGAAACATTTAAATGCAATAACAGTAGTAATTTAATGTTTAAATAAAATTCTCAATAAATTGGAAACAACGATGAATTTAACGTTATTTAATTGACCATAGACGAAGTATGTAGTTGAAAACGAGCTTGAAAACGGTACAACCTCATAAATCTGGTCGATCGAACGAGCAGTAGTGGCATGCGTGCACCAGGGTGGCGCAGGTGCATGAATATGTCACGATTAATTCGCCACCGCGTACATAATTCGAAGACACACGGTGCTACCGCTGTGACACCGATCGAAGATTGAGTTTCAAACGCGGGTCAGCGATACATGCACTATGTGCGTAAATTTTGTCCGATCGGTCGCAAAGCTCAAAGCACCTTTCATTGCGAATGATATCCGAAAGCCTCGCGTTCCCTTCCACGGTTATTAAATTCCTGTTCTGATGAAAATTAACGGGGACAGAATTAAACGTGCAGCTTCTGCACGTGAAATTGCGTTTTTCTTTTATATCGAAAATCGTTTCTTCTAACAATTCTCGACGATTATTTTTTGACGATGGGAAGCCGAATCACGGCCTTTGAATTTCACGGAATATGTTTCCGAAATAATTGGATTCTCGGTTTTCAATTTTGTAACACTGATATATTTTAACATCCAACTCGAGTTAATAATGGCACCTTTGATGGTCGCTCGTGCTTTCAATAGAACGTTTTTATTAAATAATTGGACTTCACCATCTCGATCCTCTACCATTGTCTTTGATCGTTTTGCACAATTCATAAAATAACTAAACAATGGTGAGTGTATTTCAATTAATGATCGTAATGATGACGCGAAACGCGGCGATCTTTCGTGGATTTGATGGAACATTTTTGTGAAATTGATCAAATCTTTTGATTGAATAGTAGTGAGTGTATATCATTGTTTTTAATTTTGTAGTATTGTTTCCATAGCATTTAAAAAAATTGTGCGTACGAATGATGACAAGCGTAGTTTTGCGATTAAGATGATTATGGGAAATATGGCGATTATTTGTGAATTGTTGGGTTTTCGATAGTGCAGCATTGTTTTGGTATTCTTGTAGAAAACTGGCAAAATGGAAAATTTGTAAAACGGCTTAAAAAGTAAAATAATTTTCCGATCATTAACATAACCGATAATCATTCATAATAATTGATGTGATCTCGTTTAGCTTCTTGAATCGAAACAGCTTGTTGAATGTGACTGAAAAGGCAATAAACGTTTTCATAATTAAATATTATTAAACTGTCTTACGCAGAGAATTTACATGGATACAAACTTGGTCTCTGTTTTATTTACGAAATGTGTGACAATTCATTATTAAAGTTTATATTATAATAAACAATCGTGTGAGATCGCGGAAATGCTCGAACGTTCACAATGAAGGATTATGATGAACAAAGTGTGCATAATTGGTACATAATACATACTGAAGATTTCAAAACGCTTAGAACCAAACAAATTTCCTAATTTTTGATTAATTTGATTATAATCAAATTTTTTACATTAAATTATATTGAGCATTAGTTCTCCGAATTACTTATATCACGATCGTATCATACAAATATGTACATTGCTTTAAATTAATATTCCATTCCTCCCTCAGCTTTCGAAATATTATATATTTAATACAATTTTTCCTCCCGTATTTTCATACTTCGTATTTTACGTTTCTAAATAAATGAATGGCAGAGAAAACAAGAAATTATCACCGATCTTGAACACAGTTTTCGTACTATGGTTAGAAGGTTTCTATCGATTCTATCCAAATTGATAGTTCAATTTCTTAATATTTCATTAGCATCTTAATCTGTCTCTAATTTGCACTTTCTAATCAACCGACGAGGTAATGTTCTAAAATTGCAAACATAACTGCCATTGTACATGTATCCTTCGCAAAATTAATTCTCGCGAATACTTTCAATCGATTTTCAAAATGATTACTTCAAGTCACTCTTAACCAACAAAATAATGTCATAAAATTACTATACTACATTGATATTATAACGTATTATATACAAATTTATTACCCTGCTTCCTATAATTAATTAGCAAGAGTATTTCGAGAACATCGATGCATGTTACATCCCTGAATGATTGAATGACACAGAGATAATCAGAAATTAACATCAACATTCGACACAGCCTTTCGTAATCATAAAACGGCCAGTACATCGGTCGACTATGCCAAAGTTAGTATTTCGGTTTAGCAAGTAAACAGCATCCCAAAATTTCCCAGACATTAATATCGCTATGCACACAATTATTACCATCATATCGAAACAAACGATCAAACACCGATAAAGTCCAATTGAGTCATCGATTGACTCGATTGCGTGTATTTAAGCATCTACGAGCGATTGCAAGGTGCAAAAATTCACAAAATACACACAATGTATCCAGCTGTATAATAAATACATATATATAAAATATTCAGAAAAATATAATAAACTGCTGGCTATAATATTCGGTAGGCGAAACGAGCTTCTATTTAGTATTCAAAGTATTTCCATTTCCGTCGTTGTATTTATAAAAGTATCGAGTTGCATAAGCATTCGGAATTTCACCTGCAGGTTCTTATGCGATTGCAGGAGACACGAAGGTGAAAAATTCACAAAATCCGCGCAATATGCAAAAATATATCAAATATCCAAAGCACCATGCTCTCTGTAATATTACGTAAATGAAACAATTTTCCCGAGATCCACTTTTTCAATTGTATTGATCAAAATACGAATGCGTGAATATCCGCAATCTGCTTATCACATTTCGATACAACTCGAGCATCTTGTTCGTTATAATCCGAGGAACGTTCGAACACCCACGGGATCCAGTATACACCGAGACAGAATAGAAAAGGTTCGCCCCGTAATGCAGCTTTAAACGATCGTTTACTCTCGCGTGGGCCATTTCGTACAATTTGCGAGGAGGCTGGCAAAAATAAAGTTCGAAGGCCCGGACCCTGGTGCCCGTAAAGCCTCATATCGCGTGTTTTATCCGCCGCCATTAAAGTTGTCCAACGAAGTCAGTAAATTTTCACGAGCGGCGATTAAGACGAAGAAGTAAATCGCACTCGAACTATTCTGTTCTTCTGCTGTTCTCCTTCGTTATTAGTTCTGTCTCGATGGACCTAACCTGACGTCAATATCGAAACCCATTATCCAGGCTCCAAATGAAATTGTTGACCCATTTTGGGAATTCAGCTAACTACGAGCCTCAAAGCGACCGCTGCACTGTCTATGAGCGCGCGCCCTGTCGACGCGTCACTAGGTCTACGCGAATTAGCCCGCCAATTCGCGAGAATCTTCTTCGATTCCAAGATTTGCGTATGATTATGGTCGAAAACCGTTGCGTTTATGCAACAAGAAGGTGTATGTCGGTGATTAGCAAGCTGATTGATGGTGATGATCGAACGTTAATGACGTTATGGGTATGATAAGATTTAGGTTGATCGATTCTGCATCGGCTGAAGCTGAGAAATGCAGAATCGATGAGAAGTTCATACGTGAAACATATGCAAATGGAAGGTTCTCTTGTTTTTTAATAATGATGTTAATCTGGCTTCTTGTCCTACAGTTTAACGCATTCGCTGCTAGTAACACGCATACGTCGATTTGGATATTTAAATTATTTTATCGACGCGACTGTTACATCAGCGTTTGCGTGTGTTTCGATAAAATAATCAAGAGGGCTAAATGAATCCGTGAACAACTAGAACGATCATTGTTATTAAAATAAATAAGTCTGTAACGAAGGAAAGAATGCTATCTTAAGGGTGAGTAATGGTACTTCGATAACAGCGAATGCGTTAATCGTGACTGCGTCCTTTTCTTTTGAAGCTGAGTATCGAAGGCGGACGAATACCTAATTTGTATTTGGTAACTCTTATTCTTCTATTTTATCAATTACAACGAAAATTAGAATTAAGCTTAACTTTTATCCTGAGTATTTGTACTATTCGAATGATTACCTCCTTCAATGATATAAATGAGTATCCTAAAATACGAATTCGAAAGAATTTCATGTGGTTACAATATCTCGATTGTTATGTCACAATATCTCGATGTATATGTGTCATGTTTTTTTTGGAATAAAAAATTATATCGCGTCGAAATAATCGGTTTATGGACTTCCAATATGTCCAGTAAGAATCATTTTCGGACGATCCTATTTGATACCCCATATTTCGACATACAGTCGTCGTTGGAATTCTTCCTCCTTTGAAGAGAGAAAAAGGATCGATCAAAACTTCATCATCTTCCTTCAACTTCCCCTAAATTTACGTGACCACAACCACATCTTACCATACCCATAAAAAGCACATTAAACCACCCACACAAAGAAAACCCCTTACTACACCTGAAACTGCATAATCAGTTCCTCTTTGAAAAACCTCCATTCTAAGTTTCCATCACCTATATGCCTCAACCAACTATTGAACGTACCCGCGAATTAGCCCGCTAATTCACGAGAATCCTTCGAACCGGAAGCTCGAATCCACGATGGAACTACGCCCGAATATTGTCGCGTCCCTATGACGACGATTAAGTGTTGATCGAGTTAACGAGCGAATTATAGCTCACAGACGAACAAAGTGGCTGTGTGCGTGATCTAATTCGAGCGCAATTCCACATGGTGTACTCTCCAATTTCGCTCAATTACTGTTTGCTTCCGGTTTATCCTTCAGCTTATGAAAACTTCGATAATTATTCAGAATAGGATGCGCCTCATCGATCTCGATGATCTTGAAATATACCGTCGGAATGAACGTTTACAGTAACCGTTTCCTATGCATATAACTGCCGGTCGGTTTTCACTTTCAACATATAAAGCAACTTAAGTTTAATATACTATGTTTAATAGTATGCGCGTTTGTAGTATTTGAATACAGTTTAGCTTTGTTAAGGAGATCGGTTACATTTATTACAGTTTCGAGCAACTGAAAACAAGAATAAAGCGTTAGAATCGAAAATAATTCAGTCCTGCGTTGGAATTATTTCGGAATCTGTCCGTTAATGCAGCCCAATCTATAACTCGGTGATATATCTGCTCTCTTACGTATATCAAAAAATGATTATCGTCAACGCGTTAAGTTTAGATCGAGCTATATAAAGATGCCCGTCTATGGCGCAACGTAGCGTAATCCCAGCTTCGAATCAGCTGAAATCCATTGCGAACGTCTCAGAAACTAAATCCAAGGTTCGTTACACACGCGGAAAAAGATTACTCGCCATACGGACTTTGACGATTTTCAACTTTGTATTCCGAATAATTATCAAAACTTCTCTTGTACGAAACGTCGACGTCCTCTAGAGAGCAGCGACGAAACGAAAGAGAAATAAAAAAAGAGGCGAGAAAAAAAGACGTCGACGCAATCGGTAATCCGCTTTAGGTCCATGACACAGCCCTAGCTGCGCCCCACGGAGACATGTCGATATTTCGATGAACGTTTGGATTTACGGTCGAGTACCTTTATCGGTGGCGAAACCGCGACATTATACGATATTACAGAACGGGGCGATATTCGATCGGCCGCACGCCGCTCGTAATGGCGGCGAACCATGGTTTAATGGCAAAAGGTGTTTTCGTTTGTGCATAAGGTGACATTGTTCATACGGGTGGAAGCATCGTGTGGTTGTCGTTGATGTCCAGTAACGGTCGTCGGTTCTGCTGGACCAAATCCTGGAGAATCCTGTAGGAGGGCCCGCACTCTACTAGTTGTTATCGCCTAGATGAACGGAAGTCAGCGCTGGGCTATGCCAGTGTGATTACTCCTTCCGGTTCCGGGGACCAACAGTTGTCCGAGAGCCAACAGCCCACCACCACCGTCACGAAACCGATCAGCAACGCTAAGAAGATGTACACTTCTGCCTTCCCTAAGGAATCTGCACCGGGACATCCAGTTTTCACGTTTCGTTTCGACTAGATCGATTTTTTATGAGAACACATACACACATGCAGGATGTTGAGAATAAACACGAACGAAAAGCGTGCACGGCGTGCCAGGCTCTTTGTGAGGAGGTGAACGATCGACGTGCAAAATGTGGTCACGTGAAAAATGCCAAGATATGACAGAGATGAATTACGGTCGAGGTTTTGAATGGTCACTCGAAGCTTCCGGATGATTTATCGACGATACTCGTTGAAAGCGAATCTTACGTGGATCGAAGCGAGCTGGCTGAAAGATTTGACATTTTGCTCGATTGGAAGCTATATCTTTCCGCCTGGCAATGTTTAATTGCATTTTGTGGTTCGTTAATTATTCGGTCAAAATATTACATCTTTTTTCGTACGATAGATTTATGCACACGTTTCCTTTCTTTCGAATTATTGATCATTCCGAAAGTTATCGCAGTTCTGCTATATCTGAACTTAGCGCTGTGTAAGTCATTCGAAAAGTATATGGATCGATCGTGATCTGTTGATTGAACTAAGACATTGAGAAATATATTGTAAGTACATTATTATTTTCATTTCGATCTTGTTTCATTCTGTGTACTTCCGAGAGCAAACGTAAAAATGGAAAGCTGCACCAGATACAGAATATACTATACAGAAACTGCATCAATTGAATATTGAAGTTCTATCTCATCCGTTATATTTTTCTGATTTATTTCCAACAGATTTTCACTGTGTGTTCGTTCGCATGAATATTTCTTTACTCAGGAATGATTTAGGAAGCAGAATGACATCGAAAATATCTTTAAACAGTTTATTCTCTATGAAGGTATTCTGAAGCTTGTGATGCGTCGGCAAAAGTGTGTTAAACCTCGCAGAAATTATTTTAAATAAAAATGTTCAAGTTTAATGAAGTTATAAACTTATATAAAATAAACAGTCTAAAACTAAAATAATCACCTATCATAATTCAATTTTATCGATCGCTATAAAAGAGCAACATATAAGTACGCAAATAAACCTTCGTTCGTGAAAAAGACGAGAAATTGAGAACCTTTGCACCGAATATAAACTGACTATAAATAATATCTACGATATAATATCCAGAAAAGCGAAAAGCGATTTCCTATGTCACAAAGGACACGAGTTACGAAATTGTGGACAGTCAATAAAACAATTTTTCGATGCTCTTTTTCATTCGAGAAACAATTTGATATACAGCGCAGACAAAATATTATTTACACAACATACTTTGTGAAATTAAACAACAGACCATTTTTTATTGTCTAGAAATATTTTAACAGAACCGCGAGAAATTGGCAAAATAGATCCACCGATAGAACGAAGTTAAAATGGAGACTAAACCGTTAAACGTTTATTTCGAAAAATGAATATCTATAAATCTCCTTTCAATCTATCGAATTTAAAATATCAATTCGTTTTATACGCGAACTGTAGATGTAAAAATATAGCGAATATGGTTTTCGGCGTTCTAGCAAGGAAATTTTTATCAAAAAATTTTCACCGTGTTCTAAAAATCTATCTAACTCATAGAAGTTTTATATAGAGATGTAAAAATTGCGATATGGAGAATAATTACAGAAAAATTATAGAGGGAGATAACACACCGACGATCGACCGTATAATATTTCCCTGCAATTTCATGTCCAACTTTTGATTAAAAAATAACAAAGTTTACGAATCGACTTAACGAAGAAACAAATCAAAAATAACAGAGAACATACATAAGAAACAGCTTGGAAAGTGTGCTTTCCACGAGTTTAAAACTGGAAACTAAATTCACTGTATGTACTCAGGTTCTCCAGGCTCTAGTCGCGGTTGTTTCGTGTCTATCGCGAAGAAAAGTAAAATTTTATCTTCTAATGAAATATCGTATTCGTCTATATAACTCAAGATACATCGATCTACGAGGAAATCTGAAAGTTAAATCAGAATCTAAGGTTCGCGAGCGAAAACACGCGTACTGTTCATTCGTTTCATGAATTTTTCACGTTCCCCGCTGTACCATCTTCGAAGCACAGCAAGATCGACAGAGATTCGAAAAAACGAATTTGACTTGCAGCAATTCTTTTAACTCTCGTTTCAATTTTTATCGAATTAAATATTTGATAAATAAATACAGTCGAATCTAGTTTATACGAACAAGTGAATGCTCAGTTTCAAATATACAAACTCGTATAGCGGATTCTTATCGGTCTATAGTATTATGGACAGCTAATTCAAACTTATCGGGTTATAAAGTCGATAAGTTCTCGCAGTAATACGATGAGAAATTGTTCGCGCTAATGAGCTACAAAGCTAACATGAACAGCGTGAAATTTATACGTAGACATTCAGTAATGCGATCAGAACAAGTTTATGGACGACGATTACTGTTTAATGAACATGTATAGACCGTGTACCGTGTGTTTTATAAATGTGGGAAGATGCGTGATAAATAATAAATGTGTGAAATGAAATAGGAAATCATTTTCTCGTGGAAATGTGAAGGTTTAAATGGCACATGCTTCGCAATTAATATATTCGATATAATAATATTTGCATTTGTAAATAAAGATCACTCTGGTGGAATAAAACGCAATATACGAAATGAAATTCATTGAATTACTAAGATATTTTATATTTGCAATGAATAAATATTTTATATTTTATATTAATGCTACAAGTTGTTTCAATTATCTATACATATTCAGGATCACCAGTATGGGAAAAATTGTGTATATGATCTAAAGCAATAATAAAGCAATTTCTTAGGATTTAGCACAAGTTACTAAAGATGTTCTTGATTAACCACAGTAAAGACATGCCATATTAACAGCAAAAAAATGGTTCATATGCAAAATGCTGTTTCTTGCATTCCAACAAGTACACGTTTCTTTAAAGAACATTTTACTATCAGATTTTTCTAATGTATATAGAACTTATGCATGCATAGTGAAACGTTTCAGATTTCTGCAACGTTAAGACGATAACGCAAGGAGAGCTAATAAAAAGTCCTCTCGAATTGTAACATTTCTTGCCGAATACATCACATACGACAGACAAGAGAAAGAACAAGGACGGAAAAAAGGCAACAAGAATTCATTGGCTGGGAAAAAATTTTTTCGAGAAAGAGATTACAAACTATTTAGTGAATAAGGGAAACTCACACAAAGAAATAATGCACAGAAAATGCCAATCCTACGAAAACACGTCGACTTGAGATCTACCTAAAATTTCTCCACAAACTTTTCCAAATAAAACGTAAAAGTAAAACATCAACTATACACGAACACCAACATTCGCCAATGTATATTAATTGGAAAAGAAATGCAAATGAGACGTTGCGTTAAGACGACGTTGAAACTCGATTAAAACACATGCACAGAAGTCATGCAGAACGAAAAGTTTACCTAAAGGTCCCTTCGACTTCCAGAGCCCCTTGATGAGCGTGGGGTCGCCGCGGCGCCAGTCGCGCCACCCTCGGCCCCGACGAGCCGGGCCCGAGGACCAACTTGGACCACCACCGGCGGCACCACCACCGGCCCCACCGCCGGTACTTCCCCCAGTTACACCGAAACCAACAGCGCCACTTCCAATGGCGGCGCCGGTGCCAGGGCCAGAGGCACTGCCGCCAGCGGCGCCGAAAGTGCTGCTCGCGCCACTGCCAGCTGTGCCACCGCCGGGGCCCGGGGTGCTCGGCGAACCAGCCTGCGGCTGTCCATGGCCCCCCGCCGCGCCGCCACCGCCCTGTGGCAACGGCAGTCCGGCTACTTTTTTTTATCCAAAGCAGCGTGAAAAATCAACATACGCCGATCAAATTATTATTGTACACTTTTTGGGTCAGTATCTTGGGGATCGCCTTTGTATCGAGGGAGCAAGTTAAAAAGAGAGCTGTTGCGACGGTGTGTACATCTGACGATCTTTGCGATACTCGGTGTTGGTTGATACTTGATTTGATAACTGGCTGTGAGATTTAATACGTAGTTTTATATGTAAGTAGTTTTGTACGATTAGGCGAAGGTACTTAGCTTGTTGTGAAAGTTACATAATAATTTAATCTTTTTTTCTTTCTTGAAAGAAACTGAGAAGACAATATGATTTTTTAATTCAGCCTACTACTGCTACTTTGAACGATTATTATGAGTTTAGCCATTAATTATTTTGGATTTAATAATTGAATCGCTAAGATACCCTATTTTTATTATATATCAAGTTTATACAGTGACTACAAAAGTTATGTACAAGCCATTGTGTCAAATATAATTGGATCCAAGTATATCAAAAATAGGTATCATTTGGTGGTACTTTCATGTGATTAATGGAATTTGATACTGTGAAGATGAAATGTAGAATTTAATAAAAGACACCTTTGTTCTTCCCTCTGGTCCTTTTTTTCTTCTCACTCATCTTTATTTCTTGTCTACCCTTCCTCATCTATGATGTTGAAATCTCTCAGAGTGTCAGAAATGTATTAGAGATTAAGACAGTGAACAGCTAACGCTCATTTAAGTAGCTTAAGGAATGATAAGATAAGGGGTGAAGTTGAGAAGTTACTCTAGCTGTTATTAGTGCATGTATTAACAATAGTAAATGTGTATACTTGAACTATTGATAAAGTCGATAATAATCGTTCTGGTGGTGAGATTTGGGATAAGTTTCTGAAACAATATGACACTTTGGAACTGTAAGCAACGTAAAGTGCAACTAACTAGGTAGTAAGAACCTGCTGAACTTTGAGAAGATTATTACGAGTACTACAGGGTAATAAGTACTCAAAGAGTATTTTGGATGTGGAACATTCAGTGTTTGTATATCTTTCTGATTCGACTGAAAAGAAAAATGGAATTGGTTAACGGTAATGTAACTTTCATGTATAGTCATATCAAAGAGATAAAAATGAGCAGAAATGTATCGCCATAGGTGGTAATAAAAGATAATGTTATAAATAGAACAAATAACTCATAGAAATGATTTTTATGTATACAAGTGCTACACGTGGAAAATTTCATAGCTTTGAACTTTTATAAAATATGCAAAGCATACAAATTCGATTAAAAAATCGCAAAAAGATATCCGACATATTTTTTCACCAAGTTGAAGACGCTTTACAAAGTCGTTAGGTGTACACACCGTAATGAGCTAAATCGGGGGAGGAAAGTTGTTGGTAGATAGGATCGTGCTCCTTTAATCACTGCGAGGGCAGTTGATTTCGCTCCCAAGTAAATTTATTCGATAAAGAAAAGTTCCTCGTGAGCGTAACTTGAATTTTCATACAAAGAGATCATTATGCCTCGTTTGCCATGCCGATAAGTATAATCGCCGAATAAATTTACCGGGTCTCTAGAATCTCTCAGTGCCAGTTTATTTGCATGCAGAACCGCTAAGAAGATAAGAAAAAAATCTATTTTGCAGTGTTATAGAAATGAAATTCATTTCACCCGGAACGTTCGCACGTTTGTCACTGAAATTTTCACGGCACCGTTAATGCATACCTGTTGATGGTCACACAAAAACATTAATTTCATCATACCAAAATGGCGCGAAATATTGAAAGAAAAATAGATTTGCGTAATTTGGTATTTCTCCGTCAAAAATATACGCAATCGTATTGTACTTTTTCTCGAGTGAAAAATAAAATAACTCGACTGAAGCTTCACTGGTAAAAAAATTACTGCTATACAGTTTGCTTATATATGAATTACATTAAATAAACAAAATCCATTACATAAAAATGGAAATTTATCGTCCTAGATTCTAGTACACGTTTTTCTAACTTTTACATATAGTTGTAAGAAATTCATCAAAGTAAAAATTCCGATTAATTTAAAAGCAAATATATTACGATACGGTTCAGTGGAACTTAAAGTATGGAAAATTTAGATTGGTTTCAGTTTTCCGTTTTATCCGTATTCATAACAAAATTTCTACGCTCGATGCACTCTGTAACAGTAATTCCTTTCCTGAACTTCCTTATCACGTGGACGCAGAGTACATGTAATTAATCCCAGAGGAACGAACTTCAACTGCTTTGGATCTGCCTTGACTGAATTAAATTTTTTAAAATAATAACTTTTCGTTTTAGAAAGTTTAACACAGCTCTCTCGTAATAACCAGTTATTAAACGGTTATCAAATGTAGCCGTTTGCAAGAATGCTTACCAATGCAAGAACAAACACCAATTATAACCTTTCCTTTAATATCGAATTCAAATTTGGCGCCAAAAACAATCGTTTGTTTCTTCCAAAAATAAAATTTGCGTCGAAAATCGTGATACTTTTCCATTGCACGTTAATATATATATATATATATCGCAGAATACTCATATATTGTGTTGCCAAGACTTACCGCATAAGCAAAAGAGTAAAGTACTGGCAAGGAAGATCCACTCCATAACGTCATCAACAAGTCGTTTCTGCGAAGCTCATGTTACGCTGAATATCGCCTTTTCTGTCTGTTGGTTGAGCTTGACGACACTGGCTTAATCATTTATACGACAATCTCTGTAAAAGAAAAGTATTCGGTTTCGATTAATCATTCTGGCCAGGTTAAACGAATTTTTAAAACGGAGACTCCAGGAAAAAAACAGGATAAGTCATAATTTTTGTCATCTTATATAATGAAAGCAATGTTTTAAAATTTTTATGTTATCAAAATTGTCCTTTTATATAATTTTGAAGTTAAACATATATTTCTCTACGCTTTTCATAATTTAAAAAATACAGCTTTGATAATATTAAAATATTGTTTGTTTTAACGATTATATCTTTGGCTCAAGTTATTTTCCATTTTTAGCTATTTTATATTCAAATATTCCTTTTTAATCATAAAATGAGATTAAAATCAAAAAGTCAACAAGAATCTGCCTATCATGTTTTCCCCTGTGATTTTGTATATTTGTTTGTGCGGTAACAATGGCGTCATTGGAAAAGCGAAATGTTAAATTAAACAAAAGTTATACTATCGGTACATTATAAAGAAATACCTTTGGTGATGTGATTCACCGAAACTGTATTTTCGACTAATTTCACAACACAATTTCTACAAAGATGTTTAATCAGCACGAATCAATTTAAATGGAAATATTATTCGTAAGGATTCGATTACGTTCCGCGGTGAACTCGTTCAATTATGCATCTTCTTACTCTATGGTTTCCCGCCTTTATCGAATATCGAAATTTGATACAGCAGCGCGCCCTGTCGTTGAAAAGTATATACAGAGGATCTATCGATAATCGAATTCTGAATGAAGAAATAATACAAATTTTTTATTTTTTATAAACTGGATGCAACTGTATATACTTCATGATTTGTATAATTATTCATTACTTACACGATATGATTAAATATTTTAGGCTATGATTACAACGAAGTTTTAACGAACTCAATATGTCAAAGCAGCTATATATATACATAAATTTTGACAAATGTATGCAAATTTTTCATTTATCAGAACGCGAATACAAATACAGTAGATTAATCATAAAGTATTCATAGCCTGAAAAACACGAATTAAAGTGTAATTTATATATTGAAATATTTGAATTCTATATATCAATTAATCGACCGCAGCGCCATTGCAACCACGTGGTTAAATTCGAAGTAAGCCTCGAAGACCTGTTGACAATTTGATAACGCTAGTCTGTGATTGTTTGTAACAATGGCAAGATTGAACGGAAAGTTTTTATGAGATCCCGCGCTTTTGATGTATTTAAACAAAATGAATTTAATTGAGTTGTGATAGATGTTCGCGATGTGACATTCGTAACAAAGGAAAAAATGATGAAACAAGTGTTCATTACTGCTGACAAACTAGCAGAAGAAATTAGAAATATACAAAAATGTTTGCAATGCACAATTTGGTAAGTTTTTAATTGTCATGTCAAAATCTATGAAATAACTTAAAAACGAATAATTCATAAATTTAAAACGCATAATGTGTAATACGTGTCAGATCAACGTTCATGTTAAGATTCAATTCATTTTGAGAAGTTCTGTTATAGGTTATATTTGTATAACTCAGTATCTTCAATGTTCTATGCTTCAAATAACCTCAAACAAATAGGAGATAGTTATATTTGTTTAGTTTGTTGACTTGGATTCCATTTGCACCATACATATTGTCTTGTTAAAGACATTGACTTTAAATTATTACGCGAAACTGTTGAATGAATTTATCATTTAAGCGGACTCTAATAAATTCAAGGCCATTATTAATCTTTGCTTATATGCTTATTTATTATATTAATGTAATAGTTTTCATTTTGTATCTATGGTGGAAGACTAATTAGTAATTAAATTCAATGAAAGTGACTGAATATATAATTTAATGAGATATAGTTATGTTTCATTTCTATATTCTTCTTTTGCGCTATGTATGTAGTTTTAAGACAGTTACTTTGCTCACTTATGAAAGCTTATCTATTAGTGATCATATTTTGTATTTTCTGATCCTAATATAATATCTGTATATTATGTACAAAAAGATAAAAGTATGCGGTATAATACACACAAGGATATTAAGACTATAATTAAAATTTCAACAAATGATATTTTATATAAAGTTAAAAATTAAAGTTCTTTAAATATTTGATAATACATTCGCCATATATTTTTATACTCCTAAAAAGATATTTAAAAAATTATTATTTAACTCTTTTGCTTAAAAAGGCAAAGCTCTTTTATTCCATGTATTTTATGAACATTAAATCATTGCCCATAAAGAAATTCCAATGACGAATCTTTTTATTAAGTTTTATGTCTCATTTTCTGTAGTCATATGAAAGTACTAGCAAACGATACGAAATTTAATATACTTGGACTTAATTAATTAGTATGTAAATGCTATATAAAGTATAAATTTATATGTAATATAATAAATTTATATACAATAGTGTGCAAATACGTTTTGTGGCCTTCGTATATCAACCATTATATATACCTAATTTATTAAAATCTATTATCAAGTTTTATTGATCTTTTAGTATTAAATTTTTACTTCGGTGATTATTAGATATTTCATTTTTGATTATGAATTGTTTAAAAATAGATAATTTTGTGAATTTAAAATATACTAACATATACTGTTGCTTTTACAAAATTTATTTAATTATTTATTCTATTTGGAATATTCAAAGCTTGCTTATGTAATGGATTATCTGCCCTTCTATTTCAGCTTGCATACCATATCTGAGCCAGTGAAAACCCTTTGTGGACATCGATTCTGTCGCCTGTGCATTCAAACGGTATTGCAAAGTAAAAATGCTCTTTGTCCACTCTGCAATCGTGCTATACAGCGTCGCAGCATTTCTAAGGACGAGCACATGATATTGTACATCGATGGACTACAGAAACTAATTGAAGCGGTTCAATCGGATTCAGGCATCGATAGTAAGTACTTTAGCCTTATCGATATTGTGTCGAGGAGATAATAATAATATTTAGAGGATATATGATGTTCAAAAACTACAAATCTTCTATAAGATTATTATTACACATCGTCATTGAAATAGAAAATGAACGATCAAAACACTCAGCATAAAAATACTGATTGAGTAAAAAGAATTTTTTAATGTTAATTATTACAAGTGTTTAATAGTATAACACTCCTCAAAATTTGATGAAAAAATATTTGAGCAGATTTGTTGTAAATAATTTCTCATCCGTGATATTGGGGAAAATATTTAGACGAAGACAAACTTATTTATAGTAGATGACTCATTTTGTTTGGCGTTTAAGTATACGTGTTGGAAGTATGCTCAGCATAAAAATCGCTTTTAATGATTGCATCAGAATTTATGATAAAATTTTGATGTTTCTCCATAGAAGTGACACGATCGTATATTTTCTGAAAGCGGAGAGAAATTTTATTTTTCGAATCTTTCTGCAAAAAAACGAAGATCTATCTTTTATGAGGAATGCCTTTGTAATAATTAGTTATATAAATAATCATATGTGAGATAATTCTATGTGTAATTAATTATATAAATAATAGGCTCATATAATAATCATATTAATACAGTATATACATTGAAGTCCTAATTAATCCAATAATAACGCTGCAATAATAGATTGCGATATTTGAGCGATAAATTCGAGAATTTCGTACGTTACAATATATCTTCCATGAATTTTTATGGTGTAATTTATTTTTCAACCTCCCAAGTAATACACGATATAACACACGAGACCAAATATCTATTCATGAAAAAAATAAATATATTATCACATACACAGTATTACACATGATATAATATGTAAAAAAATACCTTCTATATGCAAAGTTCTATTATAATAAATGCAAATGAAATTTTAAAATAGTTGTTCTCATAACACAACTCTTTAGAAGTATTTTCTCTTTTTTTTAAAGATCTTCTATAGTAATAATGATTTAAAACATTAACATTTAAAACATGCCTATCTATAACTGACTTATAATCTTTATGCTCAGAAGAGTAAAAAATTTCAGTTATGAAAAGTCAAATATAATATTTACATCAATCGTCCTGTTAAATAGAAAACGGTAGGAAAATTTCGCGAGAAAGAAATATCGAGAGGACGATAAATTTCTCAACGCAGATCAATACGTTTAAATGGAACTAACGTTCCGCCGCGATAAACTTTTTTCCCTGCAGTCTTAAGTAAAACATGAAGTTTAAAGTACATGTGCTGGTACACGTGCCACAACATCATGTTCACTCGGGTTGCCTATCCGTTTCACCCGTAGTGTAGCCGAACATTTTCAAAAATTTAAGTCCTAGTGTTCTTTGGTACAGCGATGCATCTCGATGGTATCCAAAACTTCAACGTTTTATGAGCACTCTGCGTTTACGTTCTGGTATACGATCGAACGTAGAGAATTTGCCGAGTTTTGTTGCTTTAAAATTTTATTCATAACGTTCATCTTTTGCTACTTTTCTCGAGATTCTCATAATGCTTTATTACTCGCATGATCTGTGTAGAACATGGGAGGTGGTAGGAAAATGTTTTATTCAAGAATTGGCAATCGATTTACATTCTTGCTTCGAACGTGACTTAATTCAAAGATACTAGTTTTTTGAACAGGAACCTTATTGAGAATAGTAGTTTTCTATTTGCTTTCTTATTATCTTCTCATTTTATTACTCGTTTCTATTGAAACTATAAATAACAAGCAATTTCTGTTAATAATTGAAAAGTCAAATTTGCCACACCGACCAAATTTGGCTCTGAAAAGTTTCAGAAGAACTCTGAACCCGTTTTTAAAATCTTATCTCTGTAGCAAAGGTGTAATTTTATCGAAACAATTAAAGCGCTTGATTTAATAGAATCGCGATTGATTCTTGATTAAATTCTTGATTTTATAAAGATATACGTACTTGGTGTTTACTTTGACGGTTACGCATATTTAATAGAAAAAAAAAGAAGGAGAAGGAACAGCTTAGCATCCTTTGCTTCGCGAGACACAGGTCATAGGTCAATTTTCTAATATTCTTCGCAGTGACATGCTCTCAACTCTGACTTTTCTCAAATGCATCAACGTGCTTGCATTCTCTGGTACATGTACACACATGTTTCTGTAAAGCCAAACAAATCTCCTTGAATTTCACTATGAGTGGACTTTACAGGCTGCAAAGAGATTCCGAGATGCATATATTTTGAATGCACGACCTACTAAGTTACTAATATTCTAGGAATATTTTCTAATTTTGCAAATAAATTGCAAGATTGTTCAGTTCCCTGAAAAATTCAGAATTTTAAATATTCACGCGAAATAACTTACTTTTAAATGGCAAAATATTTTAATTCTCAGTTTTAATTTAATTAGGAAATTTACCTAAAATTGGGAAGATTATAAAATTAAAATACAGAATAGCGTTAATAGATCAGTCGCGGCAATGAGGAAGAAGATACATGAAGAATGTTTGCACCACAAGATAAATTTATTATACGTAGTAATTAAATTCAACAATCAACGGGATATGTGAAGATATCGAACGCGTCGACGCGTGACTTTTCGTACTTGATACCCGCTATCATAACAATTTCCTCTCTCTAAACAGGTTGTCATTTCTACAAGCGCTTCAAAGATTCGAGTGCTCAAAAGTTCAGATTGATTTATTGCAGATATTAAAATTTCAATTCCCCCCTTTAAATCTTCTTTCTCAAGTGATTGACCCGAAAATATTATAATTTGATTTAGGAAATTAAGAATGGCAAAAAGTGTATTATCTCTCCTTTTTTATTTTAATTATTTTGAATATCCCTCAGAATTGGAAGATTAATTTCATAATAAAATTCTATGATCATTATTTCGTTGAATTTAAGACTTAAGAAGATTTAAACTTCTGTCCTTCCAGTGAAAATGAATGTTACATTCAATTCGTGATAAAGATGCGGTGCATTTTCCTATAAATTCTAATAAAAATTTTAAAGCGTTGTGCTTCATACTTTCATCAAGATTTAATCGTTCTACCTAAAACCTTAATGAAAATTTGAAACGTTCTTTGGGTTTTAGTGCAAATTTAAAACGTGTTAGACCTGGTTAGTTCTTCGTTCTGGTTAAAGCTGAACGATGTTCACTAGATGTTTTAATACAATTTTCGAACATTATATCTTAACAATATCTCGGAAAAACTTTAAAATAGCGTACTTTATTACTTGCCTTATTACAGCCCGTGAACCAAGACTCTCTTAGCGAGAAATGTCAAGAAACTGTCTATCTCAAAATATTAACCACAAAAGCCAACATTTACGGTCCTAAATGGCACAGGCGTTCCTCTAACATAAACTTTATCAAGGCTGTGATAAATCCAAAATACCTTTTTCAGTACTGTCTCATTTATCGAGACCACGCTGCACACGACAAAGCGAATCGTCAAGTAATACCGAATTCACTAGATGTGACACGAAGGAGCTGATCAAACCGAGCTGTTCTTATGTGGACACCAGTCTACAAAAGGAAGTCGTTTCCAAAAATCGGAAAGTTCGACCTAGAAGAAACCAAAAATCAAAGAAAATCAAAACGAAATCTACGCAGAAGGAAGACGGTGCCATCACGAAGTACCTTGCGAAGTGTGGTTTGTCTGGCATAGGACAATTAGAGGAGTCGAACGATTCTTTAGACGAGACTCAGACGCAGGACAAAGTACAAAGCTGGCTGGAGAATCTATCCAAACACGAAGCGTTAGACAGTCCTAATAAAGCTGAAATCGTACAATCTCCAATATGTAATTTTAACGACACGTTAATTACCTCAGTTTCTCAAAACAATCCACAGATCGACATCGACAATTTCGACAAAGACGTTGACACGACGATGAAGGACGACACCGATCAATCAGTCAGACAGGTTCGAAGGACATCTTTGAGGAGCGATAATAACGAAAACGATTCGAATGATAAGAGCGATCGCAGGACGTCCACGGAGACGAAGACCGCGTGGAACTGCTCGTCGAAGCTGGACTTTGACACGACGAATTCGAAGCCGAGCACGTCAAAGATGACGAGGTCGTTTGACGATAGTAAGGAAAAGAACGAGGAGAAATTCATGGACGTTAACAGGACGTCACCCTGCGACATGTTATCGAGCATGCAGAAGAATTGGTTCTCTGTAGAGAAGTTTGGTAAAGAGATGCGCACGAGGAAGAAGAAATTGAAATCCCTTAACGTGAGCATCGAGAACAAGGGAAAATCTCGATCGGTAGATAAAGCTACGGCGAATCTGAACAAAAAGGAAGATGCGCAGCCGAAAGTTGTCGACGACATAGATAATGAACGAACGAAGGAAAGAAAGGAATCGATGATGGCTGAAGACATCGCGAATACCGTCGTGGACGAAAGATTCGACGAGGGGAAGAAAAGTTCGGCAAAAACTGATTTTGTTCGCGCGAGAGATACGTCGTCCCCGAGGGATAGAAAGGATAGATCGATGTCAGAGGAAGTTCAGTCGGACAGTGAATCGTCCTTTATCACGCTAGAAGAGGGCAAACAGGTGCACATTCGGTATTTGAACACCTGTCAGATGAACGCGATTATCGGCGTAACAAACGAGGATTCACGAGCTGGCATTGAAACGAACCGGACGAATAATGGCGAGGAAACGACGCTCCCTACAAAGCGACACGTCGATCTATTCGATACGCCTTTCCACGATCGAGATAAGATATTTTCTCAAACGACAGTGGTTAAACCAGCCGATGACCAAGGTGGACCGAATTGGCTTGATGAATCTCATAATGAGAAAAATTGTTCTTCGACGCCGATGAAAGAGATCACAATGATCGATGAAGCCGTTTCTACCTCAAAATTACAAAGTACAACACCTACTCGCAAAAGATTGTCTTTGAAGAGAAGAAGCACAGATTTTAAATTGAATAATTCTTCCAGCTCGAGTGTTGGTTCTCGCATTGATTTGCAGGCTGTTAGACGAGACTTGAGATTTGAGATTGAGCGTGAAAGTGATCAGGCTGTTGGAAACGTTGACACAGATAGGAGGAATTTAGAGGAAGCAATTGGAACGGAGAAACGTAGATCTCCTACAGACGATAAACTGGATGGTAAACGTGTCAAAAGCTTGACTGCCACTTCGACCAAGTTTACAAACAGGAGGCTGGAGAACAGCGGGTGCAATATGTCTCTAGTCACGTTCACGAAACTAGGGAAAACTTACAAGCGCCGCAAAAAGCAAATTCCCTTCTTGTATCTGGGAACAACCAGACGGATGGCGATGGTGAGTCATTATCCTGGGTTCCATTTACAAAGACCGTGTAATCCGGTTGATATATTGGACACGCAGGATTGTACAATCGAAACTGGCTTTGGTAACAATGCACTAATCACGTTGAACGATACACAGCTAATAGACGAGGACAAAGGCAAAGAAGCAGAACCTGTCGCGAAAGTAAGTAGTGTAGCTGAAGCGATTGTCTTCGATAATCAGGTAGATCATCGTGAAGAAAATCCGCCTCAAGAAATTCAGGAAAAAATTGTTTCAGTTGTTGAGACACTTGACAGTGTTGCAAATAAATCTTCAGATATAGACGTACTCCTGGTATCTTTGAGTGGAAATAGAAAACTATACCACCTATCATATGACGAACAGTTTGCTAAATCGAATAATACATCGACCAAGGACACCGTAAGGATGATACCACCAGAAAATGACTCGCAGTTGCAGTTCCTTTCTTCAGGAACTCCTCCGATCGACACTTTACAGACCCAGAAGCTGACCCACGAATCTGAACCCGATACAGAGACCAACAAAGCCTCCGTCTCTGGAGGTTTCTTACATATGTCGGATCAATCCGATTCTCCTCGTACGCCAATGAGAAAAAGAAAGAGATTTGGCAGTCGAGACAAGTTCTCTGATAGAATGAAAAGAAAGTCTGAAGTCAGCGACGAGGAGGACGTTTGCTCCAATCACAGTTTCTCGTCAGAGGTCACGTGCATCAGACACGAAGACAAAGAAGTCTCATCCTTCAAGAAGACCGGCTTGGATGAAATTTGTCAGCCCTCCAATCCTAGCAGTAGAGACACGGAAATCGTATTGGTAAGCTCTGGCTCAAATATTGCAGCCAGCGAAAAAGAAAACAAGAAGAAGGTGTTCAAGAGAATCTTACCAATCGCCAGTTCAAGCACTGATTCCCCGGACATTATCTTTCACAGCGTCTCTCCGACGACCAAGCGGAAACGAGACGTTTCTCCTGACGTTAGCGATGAAGAATGGCACGCGATCGTGCACAATTGGGTCGACGAGAGGTACAAGAAGAAAGGTAAGTTGGAGCAAACTCACGATTCCCCTAATTTGATGAACGCGTCTCGCGCGGTTAAAGACAACGCTTCGTTGAAGTCTGGCTCGTCAGATCGTGACGAATCTACCAACAAACTGTCTACGCTGCAGTGTAGACAGCAGTTAGACTGCGCTGGTAGATCCTGGGACGAGAGAACCAATTTCAGTGGATCCAAGTGGAGGAAGAGTTTGGAGCCTAAGGATGTGTTGATCGTTGACGATAAGGACTCTGCTGATTTTGGATTGACGATAGATCGAATTAAAAATATGCGAAACAAAACAACGGAACTCATGCAGGGGGATACTTACGACGATATCATGGCAAATGCAGACTATGAAGCAGTCATTATCGAGGACGATAATGGAAATAATAAAAAATTTAGAAAAGAATCGATCGAGTGTCTGGAGATAAATAGTTACGAGAGAAAATCTAAATCAGGAAGATCGTGTGTTGACAATTCTTACTCGTCGAGTAAAGATGTTCTGTGTGTAGATTCTAATGGATCTGACAAGGAGAACAGGAACCAAATGTCTAGCGTGGCGTGCGATAGTGACAATGAGAATAACGAGAGACTGGTTCAAATGTATGTAAATCCGGTTAATAGGAGTTCGAGGAAGAATAGATTACAGGAGAATTCAGTCAAGTCGTCCGGCAACGAATCCATGTGTATTTCAAATAAATCATTGGGACAGATACCAATGATTTCTTCTTCTCAGAAGCATTCGACGAATACGAGTGTGAGTAATTGTACAATTAAGGGCATGTCCGATCATGATTCTTTGATGGACATCACGCAACATGATTTGATGATTAAACAGTTTGAGATGGATCTGTTTGAGAAAAATTATAAAAATTCTAACGTGGCTTTGGAAATGGAAAAGAAGATTCTGCAGACGCCGACGCGTAACAAGAAGTGTTCAAATGCAGATGGAAAGGTTGGTTTCTTCATCTTTTATAAAAGATTCACATACGTATGAATTTATATTGATTTGTACATGAACGGAAAGTATATTAATACGAGCCTCGAAAATTGACGATAATCACAGATTCATTAAAATTTTAGGCGAAAGTATAGAAAACGGTGATGTTAAAAGAGTTTCACATATTTTTTACAAAATTTGGAAAGTTCTAGCATTGGTAACATTTTTATAATTCTTTTTAAATTATAAAAAGTATCAAATGATATATTTACTTGTAGGACGAATGAAACATTTATAATAATATTTAGTGCAATATTTCTAATTATTTTTAATGCAATAGTATTATTTTATGATGATACTTCAGGTCCTCTATTAATCTAAATTATTTATTTTTCTTTAATTATAAAGAGAAATATCGCAATAATCTACAGACCGTGAAGATCTAGAAATGAAAATGAATGACGATGAATCTCTATTGAAAATTCCTATGAAGAAATTGAAAAGGCTGTTCTAGACTAATAAATTCTTCACGGAAAAACCTAAAACCCATCTAGAGGATTATGAAGTTTCTTTTTGCGAAACTCGAATAACTTTTTTAACCCCTCTTCAACTGCCCGCCGCTTAATTATTCTAATTCGTTCGTAATTTTGAAATTTCACGTAATTCGAAACAATCATTTAGAAAGCTCTGTGCTTTAGTATTATTCACGGCGCTTAACTGATAACTTTTATCGTACATCCGCTACTTACGAGATAAACAAGACCCTGCATTCTGAAACACTGACTCTCTTCTTTGAAATATCCAGGACGTCGAACACTCGGGTGAAGAAGACGACATTGTCGAGAACACTCCTAACACAAAGACGAAAAAGTAAGTAACACGAGTCTCTCGTAACGCCCATTCTTCTTTCAGTTTTGAAAGGTACATTATGCATTTCAAGAACAGAATTACGCGTTAACGTAATTTTTGTTACGTCGTACAAATTTTTGTAACAAGTGTTATATTTATGTATTTAACAATTGCTGATTGGAACGAAGATGAAGAACTTTACATTCAAGCGATTCAATTTTACCTGTTTGTTTACTGACATTAAAATGTGCATAGAGTTTTACGTGTTTACTCTCGATGAATACGTCATTCGTATTTTGCAATAATTCGTAGAATAATTATTTGTTGAAACGAGGATCGAGAGACTTCCATCGAAGATACCTAATTTAGCCTCTTTCAAACTACCTCTTGGTTAAAATTAAAACGTGCAATAAAGTCTCTTATCTTTAATAACGTTTTATGACTGATAATATAAATATATATTTATGATTACAATAATTTGTAATAATACTACAAATATAATAAACAGAATAAACAGTTCCTCGCGTGTAGAATAAAACACAAAATGTGTCCTTCACGTGAGATTAATAATATAATTACTTTTACAATTAGAAACACTGCTTTCTCAGTTCTATCATTCTCTCTGTGATGTAACATCGCGTACAAAGGTCCATTAACCAGAAACTTCTGTTCAAAAGCGAAGAAAAGAAAAAGACATATCATCCATTTTATTTTATTTTATTTTCACGAAGATTGCTTGTCATTTGCCATATTGCACGCTACGAAAAGGCGTACAACACACCAATTCCTTAAACCCCTCTAAATCCTCCAACATCCGCTACCAAAAAATATTCCGCATATCGAATCGAGAAATTTTACGCAACGGGTATCACTTTCTTCAGTTTGGAAGCGATCAATTCGACGCAGAGGAGTCTGATATCGTCGTTCTCGGTTTCGAAGAACTTGGAGAAATCATTCCCTGTCAAAATTCTGCAGTCGACGACCGGAAGATGCCTCGCCAATATCAACACTCCGAATTCCACGATCAACGTTCCTCCTCTCTACCAGAGCACCCCCAAAATGCATCAGTCTACCTCGAATAACGCCACGAAGCTTGTTCCTCGCGCGAATGAATCCTCTAACAAGCAGACGAAGGATTCCATTCAGCGAAATATGAGTCGGAGCGTTCAGGAAAACACTGTTCAATGTACCAAAAACACTCAGGAAGACGTCGTTCAAATTACGAACAACACTCGGGAAAATATCGTTAAAAGTGCAAGTAACGTTCGAAGCGTTGAGAAAAATATCGCTCAACGCGTACAGTGCGCCAACAGACAGAGATTCTGTTTTGTATGCAGCGGACTGACAATTCACGAAATCGATCTAGTGAAGAAGTTAACGCAGATGCTGGACGGTAGATACCTGGCTCAGTTCGATAGGGATGTAACGCACGTGATCGTGAAAGCTGACAAAAATAACGGAGCTAGCAACACGTTGAAATACCTACAGGGTATAGTCCATAGGAAATGGATCGTGAGTTACCAGTGGGTGGTGGATTCGGTAAAGGAGAGAAGATTAGTGAACGAGGAACCGTACGAAGTGGTGGATTCTAAGACTCTGGAAGCAGGCCCTCGAAAATCGCGATGCAGAGAGAAGGGCTTATTCGAGGGATTCTGCTTTCTATGTGTTGAACCGTACGTCAACGTTTCTATGGAACAGTATCAGGTGAGCATGTTTTTCAGAATATTTCTTCCATTCCGTGCTTTTATAGCGCGAGAAGGGATAAAGAATGTTACATTCGTATTTTTCTGTAGAATCATCTGTTGCGAAAGAAACCTTTCAAGCGAAATTTAATCAGCGAAGATATCTTGAAAATTTCGACACGGTCTTTGTCTCTTTTTTAGTGTGATATTCTCCTAAAGAATAAGCATTCTATCGAATAAGATTTTCATAACATTTGTTTCAAATTTCTCCGATGTAATCGTGATAGTCGTGTCTCGGTGCTAGTGAAATTACACGACGTTTCGTATAAAACGTATGATATATTCGCAAATGGTGAGCGTTTGAATTCTTGCTTGAACAACTGTGCGACGAAAGCTCACGAATTTTTCATATCCAAATTACGGAAAAAATAGTAGAAAATAGAAAAGAAAAACATAAGAAGGAAAATAAAGAAACTATGGTAAAATTACATGAAATTTGAAACAGAGAGTATCATTGTGCGAGAATATTCCGCGTTTAAATCACGCGTATGAATTTTAGAGGTTTCGCGTATTATTACGGTTGAACAGTTCGCATCGAAATCCCAATTCAAGAAAAGACGTGTATTTATGTTCCTCCGGCCATCCAATCTTGCTATGCCATTTCAAGTTGAATACTCGCCAAGTTTTAGTGATATCGTTTCTTTTAGGACTTGCTACGCGCTACGGGTGCCATCGTGGTCGACTCGTTACGCGCTCTAGCCGCTGAGAAGAATTTGATGAAGATCATCTTGATTCAGGCCGACCTTCATGAATTCCAAATTATCGGTAAGATTATCACACCTATCGAAGTTAAAAGTGAAATGTCGAGCAGACATATTCTCAATGGAATTAAATATATCTGATTCAGAAATTAAAAAGGTAGGAATATGCAAAAAGAATGATTTCAGTGTAAAAATATTATAATAATTAATCGTTACGAAATTTGATTGGAGACAACATTGAATCGATAATTTTTTTTATTAACCTAAAATATCTAAAATATCTTATATATAATTCTTAGACGTAACTTGATATGCAAAGTTGAGAATTATATCCGATTGATTGTATTTAATGATCTTGTTTTTTGTGAAATTGGTCAAAAGAAGGAAGTTGTCTTCCCTGTATGATTAATCTACTTGAAATATTTAAATATCAGATCAGTTCGTAAGTTCTTGGTTCGCTGTCATTTTGCACAAGTTTTTCTCCATTTCCGATTTTTGAAAATTATTCTTAACTAGCGCAGGGAAATAATTAACCAACCAAAATGCTTCTCTAATTTCACAGTAACTTCGATGTTCTACGAAATATCTGTATTTCATTACCCCATTTCACTTTTAACTACTAAAACAAGTTCCGATTGAAATAACCACACGGAACAGCAAAATATCGACAACACACTAATAACATGCAAATTTCAACTATCACATCCCACAACGTACAACTTCCTGGGAAATGTATCAGCTGAACTAAAACTACCCTTCGCCACAAAACTGTCCCGACATATTAATTATTTATTTTTCTTTTCTTTTCCTTCTCGTAGAATGGTACAAACAGACTCGTGCCATAGCAATAGTCGACGAATGGGTAGTCGAGTGTATCAGTCAGTACAAACTGATATCGTTCTATCCATATCTGCAGGAGTTGTCGCGACAGGACGTTCTCGCGCTTGGTTATCCGGAATATCTTGTCGAAGAAGAGACTGGCTGGGAGTCTGATAGCACGTGCGATTTGTAGACATGACATTCAACGCGGCTCCATTGCTTTTAGCATAATTTCATGCCGAGCATTACTCACTTCCGCCTATTTCCATGAATTTAAGCCTCTTATCAGTGTCACGTTGCTTGAATAATTTGCGCATATTGTATCTATGATTTAGTTTAGAAAATTTGTATATTTTTTTAGTTTTTATATATATTCGAAGGGAATAGTCTATAACAAAGGGAATATTTGTTTTTGCAACAGATTTGTTTCTCGTAACATTATTCAAGGGTGAATTAAGTTACCACAAATGTGGACTTTTGATGGAGGTGGTCACGTTTAACGAGGAGTACTATTTTTTGTATGTATTTCTGATAGTAATATTTATGGTAGTGTATAAGACTTCTTGTCATAATTTTTACCATGGTGATTACATATATGAATATTTGATCTCTGGGCAAGATCATAATATATCATGGTAACGATAAGATTAACAAAGATATTCTGTTCTCGTTAAATTAATTCAGATTTCCATAACAAATCCTTAATTTGAATTCTTCATCGCATCCGTCAATGTTCAACGCGCTGCGCCAACGAAGACCATCGAAATCTAGTTATTAACAAAATTATTTTCTATATTTTACCAATGAAAAAGATATTGAAACTTATTAAAAATTTGTTCAATTAGTATGTTAACGCTTGTATGGAATTGATTTCAGACAATTCATCTTACCATCAACATACAAATTAATGTTTTAAATTTTGTTTCATACTGAAATAAATACGAAGATGAATTAAAACTAAATAACCAGATCTAGAAATAATTACTAATAAGTTCAAGCTTTATTCACAAAAGCATTTCAAATCATATAAGTAACTATAGACATGTTCTTTTATTTTACTGTTATTATTATTATATATATATATATATATGTAATATATATATATTATTTTATTTTATTTTATTTTTATATGTACCAAAAAGATATTATTAAAATAACACCAGCTAAGAATAAAATCTAAATTGATAAAAAAAGATAATAAGTTCGTGTCTTATCCACAATACACAATAACAGAAGAAAGCCTCGTAAATCATAATATCTATATTAATATTAATCGTAAACATATTTTTCTATACATATCAAAAGAATCACTAAAATATCATCAATTGAAAATAAAATCTACACGTTCTTATTTGTGTTGTTTTATATTACAACGCGAACTCGAACGTCAGGGCTCCTCAAAGATCGGGCAGCGGCTCTCTTCTTAACTATTTACAATATTCGCAAACAATACTTATTATCTTTTCTCGTTTCGCCAACGATAGAACGATCGATATAACTGATTTTTGAAAGCATCTTCAACGCGACGCACAACGACTTCATATCGTCTCAGCAATATATCTCTTCTCTCTAAACATCAAGAGAAACACAAAAATATCGAAGCAGAACCAAAAGAAAGCCCATCCATAAGAAAATAATTATTGGAAATGATAAATTCACGCTTCATCCACCAAACACAACGACACGAAAGAACCCCATAAATCAGACCAATGTAATAGCGTAAATATATTGCTTCTTTCTGTTCACGTCTCCTCACAATGCTCATAGCCAGAAAGCCTGAATGCCGTGCTTTGAAATTTTGTAATTACATGAAACACATAAGATGTATCCAGTTGCGAATACATAGCCCTGTTTAGGGCGAGGCATGTGGTGGTGCTTGGAACGTGCAATATCGTGATCATGGGTGGATTTAGGTGCTGCGTGTTGCGAGGAGCATTCAGGCCACTCACGTATTCACAGATACAGGCAAAGAATATTGATTTGCCCAGGACCACCTGTAGCCAACTCTCGTCTAGCGTTTCTCACATATACACGCACATAGGCACGCGCGTACACCATGTCAGTGGTTATGAATCTAGTCCAATTGCCAGCAACCAAGGAGAAATAATCACTGTGTCCGTTGTGCTCTCTATTTCGGCACACTGTAACTGCACAGAAGGATAATCGTTGCGATCGATAGTCGTTTGTATCTTCTATTCCCTCTCCTTTATTTCTCTATTTATTCCCCATACTTTTTGTACTTCCCTTCGTCGTTAATTATGCATTGCGTTTCACGACTATAGCACGCGCGCAACTTGCAGAAAAATAATGAGATCGCGCACCATAAATACGAATTTAGTTCAGCAATTCCTGGGGCGCGTAAATTAATTTAAGAAGATTTAGAAAGCAAGAAATTCCACTTTTTCTTTTTTTTTTTTTGGTTTTTCATTTCCGCGTGCGGTTTTACTCTCTACGGTTGCCAGTGGCGGCGTAGCTAAACGACTGTGTCGAGTGTCATAACGCGATGCAGCGACCACCAGAACAGTCGCTATTTTTCAGAAATAGAATTTTAGCCTCATCCGCGTGCCAAAACTCAGGTGGTACGAGAGCAATTTAACGGGTTTGGAATACCCTGTACTTTTAACTTCCACGAGGCACTTTTTCGCTCGATAGCCGAGACCCTGTTATAAATCTTGGAGTTTCCAGACGGCCATGCGAAGGCCAAGCTAACAGTTCCCGCGACAGTAACTCGTACCCTCTGGAATATTCCACAGGGATTGTACATTTCACCACCTGGACGCGTACCTCCACACAAGTACACAAGATACAGCACTGAGATCTCCCTTGCAAAGGCACAACGTGCAACGGAGCGAAGGACACGAGACATAAAAAAACACCGAAACAACGTATTTTCGACAGAATTTGCAATCATGCCTCGGAAAAGTCAAGTTAAATCGCTTCACACGTCGCGAAACCGTATCGTAATCATCACGTTGCTATCTTCACACACAAACATACACATACGCACACCTATTTTGAGGGGAAATACGTTCAAAAATCAGAATCAGTCGATCCTAATCAATCTGTCTGTCGCGATTATGCGAGAGTGAACACGATTGGTTATACCCGACCGGACGCGAACCTTTCGCTCGATTTTACAGATTGGATGAAACATACGAATAATATATGTATCGGGTCGGCCGGAAAGTTCGTTCCGATTTACAGTTCGACTCGATATACATTTATTGAATTACATAGGTGCCATTTGGTGCCACAATCTTTCTCTATCTTTCACGCAATTTGTACATTCCATAATTCTAGAACCTGTGAGGTTTTTCGGCGAAAAGCTTTGCGATACGATCTTTCGCGTCGACCAAATTCCTTAAAAATCTAAACGAACTTTGCGGGCAAGCGAATATAACGAGAAAGGCTCGTGCATCATTCCGCAATGACGTATGCAAGGTTAAATATGTGATAATCGATTGCTCCATAAGTTCATGATCATCATCGATCTGTAACCATGACGACCTAAATTAGTTGATGATATAGGTGCTTGTTCTAATTCTAACAGTACGACGTTAACGAAGTTGACATTCTGCCGAGGTGCTTTTAGTTTTAAGTTTAGTTTTTAAGCTTCTGCTTTTATGGTAAGAAGAACGTGTGCGTGTATAGTATTGTTTAAAATGTATCGGTACGGTATCGAACAAACTGAAATTGTTAGTCTTGTCTCTTTAAACGTGTTCTTTGAGTTTTGCCGAATAATAAAAATGTTTGTACTGTTCAGATTTTTCAGCGTTCTGTGAAACATTTTGTTTCACGTTTTTTGAAAACATTTCAGAAGTTTCCAGTTAAGAAGTTAAAGAATGCTTGCAACGTTTCTTGTTACGTTTTTAATACAAGAATAGTAACACAGTACGAACATTTCTTATGCAAAGTGTTTTTCTTTATCTTGGTGATATTTACATAAACTCTTTAGCTTTAAGAGACTTCCATTAGTTTTGGATTACTTGCGCTATATTCTATGCTGCACACACACACACTACGCTTTTACTCAAAGAACACAACTGTTAAAAAAAATGGAAGAAATAAAAGATATTTTATAATAATACGTTTGTTCTTTTATATTCTATGAAATAAGAATAAACAATTTTCTTAAATAACATGTTTGTTCTTTTATACCCTATGAAATAGAAAATATTTCAAGAATTAAATCAAAGTATTCCTTACACGTGTTTACTACCACATACTGTCTGCCCTTCGAGTATCTATGGCTCATAAATTTGATTTCCTCGCAAGAAAGGTTATAACGTAAATGATAGAAAAATGGATCTTCTCTTATCACGTGTTGCTTTCTTATGTTAAAAACGATTCCAAGGAAGAGGACGTTATCGTGGAAATAGATGTTCTTCCCATGGCAAGAATAACCGAAATGTACCGTCTTTTCTGCACGATGTTCAATCGTATCTTTCGTTTATCTCTTTCTTGAGAATAAAAAATTACGTACGGAACGTATTAACCATCGTAGAATTTCAAACGTATATAAAGCGAATTTAAAATGTGTATAAAGAGAATATTGTCCGGTATTAAATTGCACGGTTGCGTTATCCGCAATTAAAGAGAAACAACTGCATTTTATTTGATCGCATTTAGCACAGAGACTGTATAATAGAAATTCTGTTATTACGATTCACTTTTATCGAGCAAGCTATTGAAAATGATTCGACGAAAGAGTTTATGCGCATCCGTATATTTAAGATTATCTCGTGATAATTTTATCAAAAATCGAATCTCATCCCAAGTACATGCAATCGTACTTTCAGATTGCAAGCTTCGGCGAACTTCTTTCGATTACTCGAACGCTTAGAATTCTCAGCATCATCCGTTATGTTATCCTACTGGAATATTAATGATCGTTTCGTATGAAGCCTGCTCAATATCGCCATAATGTTGCTCGAAATGGTTGTCGAATTATTCACCGAATGGAAGGCAGCTATTCTACCATCGTAGCACGGAATACGATGAATGTTTGCGAATCACTCGCGATTGTGCATAGTATTGGATGTCCCTATTGTACGGCGTACCGTGTACACGAGTACAGTATGCACGAATCAAGTCTATTTATATTCTAAAGAGTACAATCTCGATACTGCACAAAGTGTCAACAGTTAGGTCTTTTAAAACGCCAAGTTACGGAGTTACGAAGGAAACTCTATCGACAGTTTCTTCGTGCCTCGTTTCACAACTCGTGACTATGTGAGTTTAATACTAAATTAACTTTACGCCAATACGTTGGTAAAATCGTATCAATAATATAATTAATATTTGTACTAGGAGTTTCTATAAGAACTTGCAAATTTTATGTCGTATTTTATGTCACTGAATCAAAGATAACAAGTGATTTTTAATCAACTTAACCTTTAATCATCGATAACTTGGAAACTATGAGCAATCAGACATACAAATCTTCGTACATCTTATGGGAGAGCCATTTTTATTTAAACGAAACATATAACATCGTGTAACGTTTATCTCTTAACTGTAATAAGTCGTTGTTACCAATGACTGAAAGATATATATTGTAATTTGATTTCCGAGTTTAATTTCGTTCTGTTATTATCAAATTTCTAATTAAAAAATAGTTTAATGACCGAAAAATGCTCCAAGGTTGGGATATAGAAGTTTTTGATATTGTAGCTATATCTTAACAGTCCATATTCGAAAGGATGAATTGCTACAATCCGAAAATGTAGTATTTTAAAGTGCAGTGTATAGTTGAAAACTAGACTTTTAGAAAATTGAGAGGAGATTCGTATCATGGAAGAATCAAGTCACGTAGAAGGCATCTCAGGATGAGATCATACATACACCACAAACTTTATCTACGATAGAAGGCTATAAATATACGTAGCAAGTTGACCATACATACAAACATACCATCGTAATATTCCTGGAAACTATATCCAATTTTATAATCTTTGTTCGTCGTTCCTCTTCACATCATTCGTCTATCTCCTCTATATTTCATAACCAAGCATTATTTGTATTATTAACTGACAATAAGCATTAAATTTATAATTTTGAGTTTCGTACTCTAACTTTGTTTTGTATTACGAATTGGTTACATAATTATTTTTGAACGTTATAAATCACCCACCAAAATAATATTCTTAAGACGTTGAAAAGTTCTTACACGACGAGTAATCTAAATTTCACACTTTGAATTCTTCTCTCTATCGCAATAAATAATAGATCAATAATTAACTTTTTACCCTGGATAATTAACTTTTTCACCTATGATTAAAATACACAAGCATCCAACATCCACGCGTCTAACTTCTCTTTACACGCCATAGAAATGACACGATAATAACTATAGTACTTTCTCCAATAACGAAGTTTGTACGATAAAAGCATAAGCCCCTCTTAAATGTCTTAATGATTCTTCAAATTACGATTAAAATACCGAAACATCCCAATTTTACATATGTTCTCTTTTACACAAGCCACAGCTTCTTACACGACACAGCAACAACTGCAATCTTCTCCGATAACAAACACGTAGATTTCCCGCGAAACATCGTAACAGTCCTTCCAACAACGACTAAAACATCAATGGACGATCGAAACCTCACACTTGTAATTTCCTTTTCCACGCTACAACCACGCTTTCGCCTGTGGCCAGGTTCTTCCGACGATAATAGTCGAGTGATATGCATCAACGAGTGGACGGGTCGGTCTGACGCGCGACGTACCAATTCTACTTGATGGACGCGTGTCACAAGCGGTCATTTAGGGATGGAAAATGGTCGCGCACTTAACTTGATGGCGATCAGCAGAATGAAACGATAATCAGGAATTAATGGCAGACGAAATACCGCGGGGCCAGGCCAGTTAAACCGCGTTAAAACAAGGCAACGACCGGACTGTCGAAACGGAGAAAATACGCTTGCGTATGCGAATGGGGAAACGGGAGCAATTAACGGGCCGAGTGCGAAATCGTGTAAGCGATTCTTGAATAAATAACCGGCTGAGGCTTCGAGGCCAGCGGTTCCTAAGGGTGCGTTCGGGGAGAGTAAGGGATTCGTTGTGGATAGTAGATTGAACGAAATTAATCTTTTAATCCGATGGCCGACTAGCGAGTGTGTCTTTGGAATTAACACGTGTAGTGTCGCTTAGTGACTTTGGTGATCGTATCTGTCTTTGCACAGAACGTACAGTCAAACGTTGAAGATAATTGACGAATACGTTTACCTTAAAGCTATGGTATAATGAGTGATAATAGAAAGTTTAAAAAATTGGTACTGGTGTATGTTTATGAAATACGAATATTAGTAACTTTTGTATTGGACATTTTTTATCAACTTGATTATAATATTAATATTGTATTCGCCGCTTTATTGAATACAATTATCAAGTAATTATAGTAAAGGGTGAAACTGATTAAGAATACTGTGTTTTTACTATTAATAACTAATAAGAAAGAAACATGCCTCTCGTATACCAACAGGTATTTTAGTATATACGTTATTTTAGTACATTTTTTACGACCCGATGAGAAGATGACTTACCTTATTTCCGTTTTTTCCTAATGTTGCACCGCACAGTATTTCGTTACTTTGCTCTTAACGAGGTTCAGAGCAAGAGATATGCTAGCGATAAGACTTGTCAGCAGAAAGGTGAAATTGAAATTAAGGTAGAAAGAAATGAAAGTGCGTAAGTGTCCTGTAAAAATTCAGAAAGTCTCTTCAGTGACCCAAAAAGCCTGAGAAAGGAAGAAGAAACTGGTGGAAATGAAACGAGAGGCTTACTGAGATTGTTAAGTCAATTTTGAGCTGATTTATAGTTTTATAATCGTTCATTGTTCCACGTAGTTATACTGTTCGTCACCTACCAACACGTTCGTCTAACTTGTGGCCATCGGTCCCTGTGTCCGAGAAATCGGTTGTAAATTACTATTGAACGAGATTACGGTTAACAGAGACCCATTCTGCTCATCATGGCGTCGAGTCGCCTCGTTTCGTGGAACTGGTCGTGTTTCCTTTCAACGGATTACAATTACGTGTGCTGAATCGGAAAGGCCGAAGCTGGTCGTTCGTTCACTTTCTTTCTCGTTGTGCCAACGACTGTGTAAAAGTTTCGAAATAGGTGGCTGAAATTCGAGAAGCGACTACGAACAAAGAGTGTCGCAGTTTTCGAGCGAGAAGTAATTAAAAAGAGCGATAACGAGGATAAAGAGATGATTTGTGACGCGAAGATCATTCGGGACGAATCATCGAACGATCAACCACGTCAATATTTAAAAACTTATTGTATTAATGATGCTACAGGATGAGTTATTGTACTGTAGGAATTTTGTAGAACTCAGAACTATTTGGGTCTGTTTGGGACTCGAAAACAAACTGATTCGACTCCACTTTCGTTGGTTTCTAATTTCACTATATTATGATTACACAGGTAATTGTTCGCTTCTTAAGGAACAAATGACTTAAATTTAAAAAACCATGTTTCTAACGTCATCGCTTTCCGTGCTTCTCGTTTTATTGTGTTTCTTCGTGCTTTCCAAAATTCTCAACACGTTGGTCGTCGTAATAATTTCGTCGGTTTTCACATAACTTTCAATAACTTGAAATAAATTGTTCAACTTATCAGTTACTTTTAAAACACTCGCATCTCCGATACAAACAGGTTGTTTTCGTTTTCGGTTATGTGGTAATAAAATGTGTATGTCATAATAAAAATCTGTTTAATCACGAATTGACAGTAAAGCGAGAAAATCAACAGCAATGTGCTTTTCGCGTTTCTCGCCTGCGATCTCCATTTGCCAACAATGGCACGATAATTGAAAATTCGTTATTCGGAAATTATACGATCGTTTGTACGGCGACGGAAAGTTGGAAACCGGTTTAGGAGTCTTCATAATTCAATCCAGAGCGTTAATTATAAGCTTACCAGCTGACTATGAGCACCGTGTTACGGTTAATCCCACTAACCTTGATTACCGTAATCGTTATTTTCAGCACGATTTTCAAGGCATTAGATACCGTTGATAAACGCAAATGATCAATTTCGTCTGGTATTTCTTCGACGATAAACAAGCATTAGAGCAATTAGTATGTTCGTGTTAGCACGTTGAACACAGTTTTATCTGAAAGAGCGACGTTATCAAAGCGACGAAAGATAATTGTTGCACGGCATTATCATACGTATATGGTAAAATATCAGAATGTAATATCTTCGTTTTGAAATAAATTTTACATCCAGTGACGCGTCAAAGTATTTGAATACTTACAAAAATCTCTTGCGAATATATTGTGTAATGCGCGTTACACGAAACATTTGAAAATTTCATTAGCTCCAAGGAAAATTCCAGACATGTACGCAAAATGAAAATTATAATTCGATATATATCGTTAAAACATAGACAGTGTATAAATATTTGATTCTAGTACTTTTCATATATTTCATACTTTTCATGAATATAACAATATATTTTATTTGAAAGCGTACAAACACGAGGAAAGGGGACAGAAATGTTAACAATACTAGCGCATCGATCATATTATCCATCATACATGCGGAACAATATTTCAGAACACGGAGGATTGAGGACGTGAAAATTCAATGCAGCGTCGCAAACGAGCTTTACTTTGCCAAAAAACACTTGTAAAAGCCTGAAAAAGACGAAAACATTCGACAACATCTGGCGCAAAATGAAAAAATGTCGCTATTTTTCCACTGTATTTTTTGTTTTTTCTATTTTCCATCCATCGTTCCACGCGTTCGCCACTCGAACAGTTGTCCAACGAGTGATCTTTGACGTAACGTCGCTGGCGCGTGTCACGGTTAACGGGATCGATTTTAAGCACCGTGAACCGTGCTTGCACTGCCGCTTGTTCTATTACCGCGATTCAATTAATTTAGAGCAATGCACCGCAGCACACGCTTCGTGGAAAAATCGTGCGACGAAATTGGAAAACAGAAATTGGAACGGAAGCCACGTACGCGCCGAGTCTAACGTTTATACGCGTCTTCGTTCCACATGCACGTGCTCTCGCGAGATGTAATCTTCGTGAAGCTGGAATCGCGACATATGCGAGAAGCGTTACTACACATTTTGAAAATAAGCAGATCTTGTCTCTCGAGTCAAGTTTCCTTTTCTTAAGCTGTGTTTCCCGCGTCTTACCGTAAGTGTGTTGTTTCGTTTTCAGGCTTTAATCGGCGAATCAAGTTGTTGCATGCCGTTGAGTGTTAAAAACTTTCCAGCAGTGTCTCGTCTTAGTCAATCGAGAATCTTGAAACATTCGAAAATTGCTTTTCTTGCACGTAACTTACATGGTTCGTATTGTTTGTTCGTTCGTTTTGTAATATTCTTAACTTCTTTGAAATATTTCACTGTTTCATGAAATATACAGGGACATGGCTTTTGCATGACTTTCTTTATGAATACCAACTTTAAAAGAGGAAAACTCAGAACGATGAACATGTAAATAGGCACTAACGCTTCCGACAATTTCATTGAGATTGAATATTACACATTTTACGTGTACGTAGTGTGTGTGTTGTATGAAACATTTCGAAATCAGAAAGAGGAAAACTTAGAACGATGAACATGTAAATAGGCACTAACGCTTCCGACAATTTCATTGAAATTGAATATTACACATTTTACGTGTACGTAGTGTGTGTGTGTTGTGTGAAACATTTCGAAATCAGAAACAGGAGAACTTAGAACGATGGACATGTAAATAGGCACTAACGCTTCCGACAATTTCATTGAAATTGAATATTACACATTTTACGTGTACGTAGTGTGTGTGTTGTATGAAACATTTCGAAATCAGAAAGAGGAAAACTCAGAACGATGAATATGTAAATAGGCACTAACGCTTCCGACAATTTCATTGAAATTGAATATTACACATTTTACGTGTACGTAGTGTGTGTGTTGTACGAAACATTTCGAAATGAGAAAGAGGAAAACTCAGAACGATGAACATGTAAATAGGCACTAACGCTTCCGACAATTTCATTGAAATTGAATATTACACATTTTACGTGTACGTAGTGTGTGTGTTGTATGAAACATTTCGAAATCAGAAAGAGGAAAACTCAGAACGATGGACATGTAAATAGGCACTAACGCTTCCGACAATTTCATTGAAATTGAATATTACACATTTTACGTGTACTTATTGTGTGTGTGTGTGTGTGTGTGTGTTGTATGAAACATTTCGAAATAAGCGGACGTATCTTACGCGAGTTAAGACAACATATCGTTTCTATTTGTACATCGATCGGATAGTTCTTATCTTCATGAAAAATTTCTAATTTTATCTGCGAGCAATATTTATTACGCAATAACGTAATATTTAAATTGTTCAGAGCCATTCTAGTACGACTATGGAAGAGGTCCCATATGGAGGATTAGGCGAGACCGACAAATAGCCACGTATAACCCCTACAACCCTTTCGTTACAGTAGAAATAGCCGACATTACACCAGCACTAAACAGTACGCCATAAGTGTGCATTAACCATGTGGACGGTGAATACGTAACACAATAACAGTAGGCTATAAGTGCACATTAACCACGTAGAGAGTGTACCCCATAAGCATAAAATAATTATCATACTTTCATTTCATATATGATAATAATATTTGCATAATAATATCAGTATCGATATATTATTTAATACTATTATTTCTTTTTGTATTTTACTCATCGTGATCGGACCGAGGATGTTCGTGCAAATTCGTCTTTTTGTAAGTATAATTAAAACGATGGAACTTTATGTGTGGTAAATTGTTTTATCTACTAAACGTTATAAAGAGTATCGTACCTTGGTTATTTTATGTGTTTTTTGCATGTTATGCACTATGTAAGTTTCTGCTTTAAATTTCCTATAAACGCATTCAACTTCGCAGCCTAGTTGATATATATCACGAGCGACTAAAAAATTTGTAAAATATCGTGAAATATTATTTTCCTTCCGTTATGAATTTTATAAATAGAAATTATAGATATTGTTATAAATATCGATTTACTTTCACGGTAGGAGTTTCTCTTGAATTAAACGAAACACGGAGCTTTCATTCATTTCGTGCAACAACATTTTTCGGACATTATTCTTTCTATTCTTTTTAATAAAATTACACGCTACTTCCTGATATTTAAACAGCTATTGCCATCGAACCTGTCGTAACAACATTTAATTGAAATATTATAGTCAACTCATTGTGACAATTCACTGAGTTATCCAAAAATAATAAATAACATATTCTTGGTTAAAAGCGTTATCAAACACGTCATTCGTATCACGTTTACGCAACTTCTACGTATTACTTCCACTTCCTGGTTCTTAACGATGGAATCAAAAATAACACGAAATATACGGTTGAATAATAAACCGGAGGCGTACGTTTCGCAGTAGGAGGAACGTTTCGCTGCAAAGGGAACTTAAAAAGATAGCGAACGGCCTCGTAAACAGTTTGCTATCTATTATCGGAAAGAAGATGAAACCTGTGAATCGCGAGTGGAAAATAAATTCCAAAGGAACGACCCATCCGCTGCGAAATTATAAAAATAACCGTGGACCTTTAAAAACGTCGGGAAGCAAATTAGGACGAATGAAAGGACGAAATGTGACGGTTATTCATCGCGAGTAATCTCGTTAGAGGCATTACAGAATGAACTGTGGATTTCATTTTCGCGAATATTATTTCTGTCGAGGAATCGACTCTCGTTCTCGCGACGAACAGCCTACGGTGTGCATCTGGCGAAAAAAGATTAGTCTTTTATGAGATTTATAATCGCGTTTTATAGAGTTTCGCTACAGATATTCCTGATTATTGTCTGGGTGGAGGCAAATTTCGAAGGGCAAGGTGCTTGTAGAATTTAGTTTGATAGATTCGGAGTTCGTTGACACTTTAAGTATTTTTGTTACTGTGGAGCTGACGAGAAGACGCTTTTATTATACGGAGTATGTAGTTTGAACTGTAAGCATTTTTCTGGATAATAACAAAGGAATATCGGTAGATTCAAAATCATGAGCGAGATAATAAGAAAATACAGATATTATGACGAAACAAGAATAGGAGGTGGCGGTCGAAGTAAATGATTAAATTAGACGACTGGAAGTAAAGTATACTCGAATAAATAAATTGATACAAACGGATAAATAGAAGACAGCAAAGCACGAGGAACAAGAAGGAAAGAGCAACTTTAATCTCAGTTCTACGAGAGACTACCATAAAATTCTCAATCCAGAGAAAATCAAATTCTACTTTGTCTACTAATCCACATATGTCGCTCATCTCGTCTATTTAAGAATAACTTGATTGGGTACGCGTTAGGATGGTTTGGCGAAGCCATCCTAAAATTAACAAACACTTGCGGGCCTCGTGCGAGGTCGAGATCCATGAAAAGAACCAACTTTTTCCTTCAAAATAAACATCGAAGAGTTTTCATCAAAATACAACAAAGAAAAAGGAAAATTAAAAAAGAACTATTAAACATGTGCACTCGTTCACCCAACTAACTCTAAAACCGAAGCCTGGCTTCATCACAGAATCAGAGAACTGCATCCATTTGGACAAGTTTTGTTCGTGGTTACGTGACGTACGTCGCGTTGTTTCGTTTAATTGGCGGAAAAACCGGAAAGAAATTAAAAAAAAAGCACGAAACGCGCTGAAAAGAGCTCGTCGAGACGAACAATACGTAATAAACGGTAAAACGCGAGGCAAGTTTCGTTATTACAGACGTACCCCCTCAACCTTCCACAGTTTTTCTACTTTGAATCGATTCGAATTGGAAGATTTTTACCAGCTGCTTGTTTCGCACTGAGTTTTCTGATTTTAAAGATTCACATCCCATCGCATGGAAAATGCAGGATCTTCGTCTGTGTCGAAGGTGTGTTCGTTGATCGACTTCGTCAACTTTCTTCGTTCATTCAACGTCTTGTTTTTGGGGATTTCTTCGTGACAGTACATGAAACGGAGTTTTGTTTCACGAAATGGAATTTTTATTTGAGCTTGATTTATGTGGAATTTTAGAGCGGGTCAAGGTGATTTTGGTAAAGTAATTTTGCAAAGCAGCAGAATTTTTGTCAATTGTTCTGTCCTGCCAGAAAATAAACTGGTTAAAAACCTAGCGATTGTTTTCTCAATTTCATTAACTGACTATATTTCCAGACACTGAAATCGAAGAATCCACGAAGATGAAGAGTTGATCAGTTCGACTTCTCAGTGGTTTGAATATACCGCGACATTTCGGACAATTTTTCTCCTAAAACGATCTGTCGCTACACTTTATTCTCGTAGTAGCTGTCTTCGAAATTTCAAGATAACGATTCCAACACATCCACTCAAGCATTTTCGTTTCACAAAACCTCCTATCTTCGCCAACCATAAGCAAATCCATCGACTAAAGAACAAAGAGGGGAAGAATTACTAAAAAGCGGTGGAAGCTCCTCCGGAGCTTTGTGTTTTTTCCATCGAACGCTTCAGACCCTTCCCCTGCTCGTAGCCCGCGTCGCTCGAGAAACATTTACCCCGAGTCTGTTTGGACGGTCGACGAGACACGAGGTCTCAAGCCTTGAAGAAGAACGCTTGACACGAATACGGGAAATGAGATGGAAATATGATTTGTAGCTGTCGCCTTGCGCGGCTTATTAGAAGCGGACAGAGAGAAACGTTCGACCGACATCCTCTTCAATTACGTCGTTTCAACTCGGCAAAGAGAAATCACATTAATGTTCGGCAAACAACTGGTCCGCGGACGCGAGTCTTCCAGTCGAATGGTTTGCCGGTCTTTGATATGTTAATTTCCTCGAGATTCTTCTATCCTGGCCGAAGAGCCAACGTCTTTTTCCTTCGTTGCTGTGTTTTCTTTCTGCTGCTGCTAGGTCTGTCGCTATTTAAATCTGATTATAGATGGACTCATACTACTTGGCCGATGATTGAATTAGTTCTAGTATTTGGTTGATCGAAGGGACGATTTCCGTGAGGTTTCTAAGGTCAGATTTTGCTTGCGTTATTTGTCCGATCGTGACTTCAAGTGCGCGTTACGTAGAAATTCTGGAAATTTCTATAATGCTCGACTTGTACTACTTGAATGGTGATTGGGTTACTCGTACCACTTGGTTGACTAGAGTAACGCTTCTGTGACTTCTTTGAAAGCAGATTTATTTGCGTTCTCCGTACAATCGTGATTGCGAGTGTGTACTAATTAAAAATTAGAGAAATTATCATAATGCTTGACTTGTACTACTTGGGCGATGATCGACTATTTGGTTGACTGGAGTGATATTTCTGCGACTTCATTGAAATCAGATTTATTCGCGTTCTTCGTACAATCACGATTTCAAGTGTGTACTACTTCGATATTGTAGATGGGATCGTAATGCTTGACTTATACTACTTGGATGGTAATTGCGTTACTTGTATTATTTCATTCTACATAGAATGACAGTTTCTGTGACATAGTTTGAGGCGTGTATTATTTAGAAATCGTGAAAATTTCCACAATTCAATTCAAAGTCTGACAATTAAAAATATGTTAAATAATTTGTATTTTAATCACGTGAAAGATTTTTGCAAGGAAAGACGTCAATTGTTCTAACTAAAATCTATAATTAGTCTGCAACATAATATTCATTGTTACTTGTGATTATTTCTCACTGATTCTGATCTGACGGTTCGTTCATTCCGCCGCCGTTGACTTCTTCATTTTTGTTATTAAAATATTTTTCCAGTGCCTCTAAAATCCGATTAACGAGCGAATAACGAGCGTTTTTCCTAAAATATAGAGTTTCATAACGATTTAAACGAATTACCAGTCTGTCCAGGAAAAGCCGTGAAAAGTATCTCGACACGAAATGTACAAGTACGAATTTAATAATTTATATAAGTACAAGTTTTCATTGTACTATGTGTACAATAAAGCTTTTAGTTGGTGCGCCAGTACGGCGAAGTTGTAGTAATGTTACGTGTTTGATAAATCTTCCATTTTGACTACTTGTACGTCGTACGAAGTCGTGGCTATGCTACTTGCGTTATTAAATTTTCAGTTAGACTTCTCGCATGAACGAAGTCGTGGTTGTTCTACTTGCATCATTAAACCGTCTCGTGTACTATTTGTCCGACAAAAGTCATAGATGCGTCACTAAAAGAAAATCATTGTGTTTCTTCTATTAATAAAAATTCGTGGAGAGAAAGAGAGAAAGAGAGAATACGTTCTACTACTTGCGATACGAAAGTCGTGATTGTACTACTTAGACTGTCGAACTTTCAGTTAGACTTTTTGTACGGCTGAAATTGTGACACTGTCAGCCGCACTACTTGTCTGACGAGTGTTACAAATATACTACTGCGATAAAGTCGGTACAACGTTTCTCTTATTAATTAGAACATTTTTCTCAAAGATTCTTAAGCATTTACGATAAGCATTTTTATTATTTGTACGACGATCGTGATTGTACTACTGTTTCGTACGGTTATACTACTCGTCCGATATATATATATATATGTAATATGAATGTAATATGAATTCTAAAATTTTGTGTACATACTTCTTCCACGAATCGACGCTTTTAAAGCGTTATCGAAAAGCTCGGAGACGAAAAAGATACTCGTTAACCATCTGCACGTGCTTAATTGATACCAATAAAAAGCATTAACGTGGTTACAAAAAAGCAACGTCGATTTCACCGTTTGCAGAGAATTTTCTATTTTTTACCACTTATACCTTCTACCTCCTCTCCAATCTTTTTCTTCCTCCGAGCTTTTTCTATTTCTTTCTACACGTTAATCATCCTACTTTTACTATACAGTTCTCACATGTTTGTTAAGATGAAGGTAATTAGTTGCCTGTCTTTTGCCATCCCCTTTTACCCTCGGTCAATTTCTAAACAAATAATTAAATTTCACAATTTATCGAGTCCATAAGAACGTAATAAATAACGTTTTCGACTGGTGTACTGGAATAGCCGATTGTTCAGTCAAAATATATATACTTCATTTAATTATGTATTATATATTTAATATACAGGCTGGTTGGTAACTGGTGATACAAGCGGAAAGGGGGTGATTCTACGCGAAGAAAGAAGTCGAAAATATAGAATAAAAATTTTTCGTTCGAGGCTTTGTTTTCGAGAAAATCGACTTTGAATTTTCGCTCTCGTGTGCACTTTATCACGTCTCGTTATAACGGATCTCACTGTAGATCATTGTCTCGATTCACGTTATGCTGATAAAAACTTCCAATGCGACCGAAGTGTTTTCCTACCTATTAACTTACTATCCGACTTTTTTATTCTATATTTTTTTTATTCTATATTTTCGACTTCTTTTTTCGCGTAGAATCACCCCCTTTCCGCTTGTACCACCAGTTACCAACCACCCTGTATATTATAATAACCAGTCGTTCAGTTCCTACGAACCTAATCAAAACCTACAACAATAAAGAACAGTAAAGGCAACGAATTAAACAGCGCAAACCACTTACCGATTCAAGTCAAGAAAAGAAATAAAATAAGGTGTGAGAATGAAAGGAGCTCACTAATGAAATTGACTACCTCCGAAGTACCGAACTGCGAAAGCTACTCACACCATCACGCTCCATATTCACTACACATACCTATACACTTGATTCCATCGAACGCCGTGATATGCTTTCCAAGTAGAGGATAGACTGGCGCTCGAAAGTTTTTCCCTCGATCCAGAGGTAATCATCGCTCGTGTTTCTCGACGACTCGTCAGGCGGTCGCGATAACAGCGACGAAACGCCGAGGTTAGAGCGTGAGCATCGGGTCTAGGCGCAGGCCTGTCTTTAGAACATCCAGGCAGCGCGTGCCACGGTTGCACTGGTAAGAGACGTTAGAAGGAGATAAGAGAAGAAAGAGAGAATACAGAGAGGCGGAGAAAGAGGGTGAGACAATGGAATAGAAGGGAGAATGCGAGGGAAGCTTTTTCCGAGAGCTTCAAGTGGGCTGCAGTTAAAAATCCGCAGCAAATTAGCAGGGCGAGGAGGGAAAGCTGGCTATTGTTAATTTTGCCAGAGGCTGTAGGAAGTCGGTAACCGGTCGGACGATAAAGGGACAAAGGGCGTGGAGGGCAGCGAAGGGATGCGTTTCGCGGTGAATGGAGGGTTGAACGAAAATCGACCGGCGAAAGGAACCGTGTAAGCCGAGAAAAAATTAGGCAGCGTCGGATGGTGGGCAAGAGAAGAGCAAATAGATGCTCGAGGCATCGCTACGGGGATGAATGAATGGATGGAAACGACAAACGGGCTCAGATGAATAGATAGAATAGTAAAAATGCCAAAGTCTTTCTCCATCGTTGATGTTTCCTTTGCGTCTTTTTCGAAAACTTTCTTCTCGTTATCGGTTGAAGAAACGCGGCTACTCAATGGGATTTACTTATATTTTCGAGATGTTTCGGGTCTGTTCGAGGGGATTGAAAAAGGATTTACATTGAGTTTTGGAGTTTTTAGTGGTTTTAGAAGTTGTTCAGTGGTGTTTAGTTCATTTTGTTTTTGTCCGGTATAATAAGGGGAATAAGACAGTTTTAATGATTTTTTTATTTAACGTTAGTTTTGTTTTACTTAATAGTTCGAAGATGTTTAGAGTAATAGATGAAATGAGATGATTTTAGTGAAGCAATTGCGTTACTTTTTGATCTTTCTGTGTGCAAATTTCTATACACAAATATGTGGAAATAATGTAACATGATATGTAACTTTATTTGTGCGAGGCTTTTATAATTAGAAAAATGGTATATTTCTTTAAAAATCCTACGTGGATTCACATTCTAATCAAACGATGGAGTATTACATATCTGTCTCAACATTCGTTTACTGCTAACGAATCTTGCACGGTTTTTATTATCGAGATTAAACAACACGACGCTCGAGCTTCGTGGTTCGTTTGCCGTGCAACCGCAAACTACCAGCGCAAACACATTGACCGTTATAGTGTTTATCGGTGTGCTCGGAGTTTAGTTAAGACCGAGTGACTTAAATGTTCGACAAATACGAATGACAAACGTATTCACAGCGAATATTCGACGAAAAATTCGAAAGAACGATTCTCCGAAATTTCAAGTAATTTTTATCTCCTCTGGTAATCATTTTGAGAAATGCTCGTTGCTTTATTTATGTTACTTGTATAATAAATTATTGCAAAAGGAGGATTACCAACTATTCAATAGAGAATATACGTCTTTCATATCCGAAACTATTTTTTAATCTATAGAAATTTTTTAAAGAATCCGGGGAAAATTTTGCAAAATTTTACCAGAAACAATTCAACGAATACAAATATTCATTTCTTCGAATAATGGAGAAAATTTTGCAAATTCTGCGAGAATAGAAGTGATCGCAAATTTAAGAAGAATGATTCTTTCTTTAACTACAGTGAAGTTTCTTAATTCCAGAGAAAACTCTCGAAAGTGTAACAGCAAAGAATTCTTTAAAGCTGCAGCAAGGAACATCCCTCTTTTTCTACAATCCAGCTTTCTAAGTTTATTAGACAGCCTCTCTACTCTCTTAAATCCGCATAAAAATCCATCGCAGAGCCCAGACAAAATCATGCAAATTTTAAGAAAAGGAGAATTCTTAAACATTCGGAGAGATCCAAAGATTCTTTTTGCTAAGTCTAACGCGATTCTCTAAGCTCGGAGCAAAAGTCGTTAAAAAGTGGAGAAGAAATTCTCAGAAGTCGAGCACAGAGGAATTCTTAAAGATTCATTCTCTAAGCAGAAGAGAGTTCTTTTTCTTTCTTAAACGTCTCTTCGCACAAGATACGGAATGATCCAAAACTGAGGCGATGTTTTTAAATGCGGTTTTAGAACGAAGAGACACGAAGCAATATTCTACGTTTTATTCTACGTTTACATTTCTCCTGGTTTTCGTGTACTACGTTTTACAAAAGTTAAAATGGTCGAAGGTAAAAGTTAGAGAAGTCAGAGGTAAAAGAAGTTGAAGTAAAAATATCTTTCTAATTAATTGCTTCCAGAGTTAAAAGTTAGAAATTGTTTCCAAACATACGTAGGTATCTTACTATCTTTTTACAACATTCTCGTTACGTCACATCTTAATTAGCGCGAGTAGAATAAAATCGATTGATCGCAATTTTAACTCCTCTTTCGCGTCGAATTATTCGAATTCAGTTACAAAGAAGATTCGACTTCGTCTTATTGTCCAGAACGAGAAGCCATATGAAAATCATCGTGCATGTATGTGTCGTTAAAAATATCCGAAAAGCCGTGACTGGCTGACTAATAATTCCTTAAGACGAAATAGAGTAGAAAAATGAAAATAAAATTTGATTACCTTCGAAAAAGACCATGCACGTAATTCTAAACAAATTTGAATCGTAATTTAAAATGAAATTAGTAAAATAATCGTTCTAATCGTATTTCGCGCTGAAGATGTTTCGTAGCCCCATCCTTTCACCTTTTCGAAGATAACGGAATACAAATTTTTATCGAACATCGAAGAATTTCTTCGTCTATTCATAATAGTGTCAAAGGAGCCCGATTTGCAGAACGATAATAACACAAATAATCATAAACTTCTTAGTACGTGAGTTTTGGAAGAATGTCCGACGTCCAAGGCCTGTACGAAATCTCTTTATATGCTTCACGGTGTGTAGAATCGATGATGAGACCGGATGGTATTATCGAAGTCTTCGCTGCAACGTGACTCGCTATTCTACCATGTGTGTCTCCAGATTTACGTGAGCCGAGTTTCGGATAGATTCGGTATCGTTTCGCCAATTTCCATGGAACAGACGCGAAAACTTTGTCCCCGTGTGGACACAGTTACAAGATTGTTTGGGGTATTGTTAAATCAGTGAAACGTTTTCCTTGAAGCCAAATATTGTTGCTGATAAGCGAGCGAGTCTAGCGAGATTGCGATTCGACGTGTCCGTGGATTTTTATTACGATTGGTTGCACAGTGGGAATTTTAAATGTTACTTAATATATCGAGAGTCTTGTATAATATTAGTTTTTATTTAATTTAGTTTATTATATAATATAAGTTTTATATAATATAAGAGTTTATTATATGATATAACTTGCGACGAAAGATAAAAGAAAAAGAAGTGGGGAGAATTTGTAAGAGGAAAATGAATTACGATAAATTGCGGTCAAGTAAAAAGGAACGAAGAACTTGGGCGAAAGAAGGACCAGAAATCGAGACAGGGACTGCTAAATTACATAAATTGCTATAAATCGGTAGGTACTGATCTATAGTTAGACTTTTTCGTTCTCTCGTATCGGTTATTACCGATATATATCACGGGTTTATTAACTATGCGAGCAATCGATGCGATTATAAACGATGGGGGAGAAAAAAGAAAGGAATTGCGATAGGGGAAACGGAAGTACAAAAGATATGGAACAATTTGAACGGAAGAATGAATAAAAGCATGCAATTGCTGCAACTTATAAATGACGAAAGGGAAAAAATGGAATTGCGATAAAAGAAATGGAAGCATGGGAAATGTGGAGCGATCTCAATAAAAGAAGAAGGTCTCGTGGTAGATCGTGACAAAATAAAAACGGAGGCAAGGAATTGGAAAACTTTGGATGCACGAAGAATTTAAATAAAGGGAAGAGGAATTGTGGTAAACCGCGGTTAGATAAAGAGCAATGTAAAGATTGTGCAGTAATTCCGATTAGATTTTGCCTTTAGCTTTCAAGAATACGAATATCTTGGGGAATATTTGAAATAATTTAAAGCAAATGTTGCGTATAAATGTTGTGCATTGTCCACTTTCAATTTTCTCAAAAGCTTTCTCTTCTCTTTCCTAATTCCTTATTCTCAACTCTCAAACGCAGCAGTAATTCTTTATCAACTGTTCCACGCATACGTACTTCATAAGAGTTTCTTCTATCTTTTCCTCTTTTTTATTTTATTTTGTTTAAATATTTCCTTCACTCGATGTAATAATATTGACGAAACATTGAGGTAAATTCAGACGAAATTTTGTGTTCACACGATCTTTCTCAATTACACCAAACACTTCTCTTTCACACGTGTAACATTATAGACCACGAGCTCATCACTCTCATATCTATCATTCCGAGTCAAACATTTTTCACTCGCTGTACGGGATCCTGTCGCTGCACAATCGTGATCGGAATTCGCGTTCGCGTGTTTGCAGAAATAAGCGATTAGTATCGATCGTAAAGGATTTCAAATAATTAGGAAAAATAGCGATCAGTATCTGTGGTTGCATGTTTTTTCAGGATTAATTGTTACAACTCTTCTTGATGGATTTCAAATGGTCTAAAATAATTGCGGCTGCAATTTGTATCGTATTTGTGGTTTCAGAAATGAGTATTAAAATTCTTCGTGAAGAATTTAAGGGGATCTGGTACAATTGAATTAGTGTTTGAATATTTTGAGAATAAATGTAGAGGTTCGTTGTTAACAGGGAAATTTGACAACATTTTTATCCGAGTTTCTCATTTCTTATTTCGCAATTTTAATATTTCTTCGCCGTTTCTCGCGATAGAAAAATCGAAGAACATCTTTCGATAGTTTAATTACCTTTCTCTGTTGCCCCTATCAAAAAGCAGTTGCGTTCGTTTTATATTACTCTCGGATATATTTTATAATATTGCATTGGCATAGCGAATGTTAAGAAGCGTTCCTACAGATTGGATTTGAAAAGAGCGGTGCAGAAGCGAAGAAAATTTTACTGAGAAACGGTTGCTCGTTTCGCATTCATACGTATTTTAAAATTCATGCATACCAAGCTAGGCGAAAAAAGAGAGCTTAATATTGACATCAATTCAAACGCAGTAATATCACGTAGCTGTTATGCCGTGTAAAATATAAATACCAACTACTGGTTATATTTAAGTGGCCAAAAAATACCATACGGCAATCACGTTTACTTAAAAAATGAAATTATTCATACAGTTTGATAAACTAATAATATTGCGTGTGTGTGTGTGTGTGTGTGTGTGTGTAACTAGTAACTAATAACACGATTGAAACCCGAAGAATCACAAACGTGTCATCCGACTATTAGGAAAGTTTAAAGTCTGGAATACTGTAATAGTAACGAGAACAATAACGTAGAAAGTAGAACAACAGTATTGTCCTGGTAAATGTAACGTAGAGGATAATAACCATAGAATATATCTGCGTGTGTCAGAATTGATCCAGTCTTCGTCGTTGCGGAGTTTAGTATTTCCTGGAAAATCTATCTTTTCGACAAAAACTCAACCTTCTCCTCTCCTCCGTTTGTCTCGAATTTTCCGATATAATCTCAACTTCGAAACTTTAGCGAGCGAAAACATTCCACTGATTTGATCGTAATGCCACGACTGGAAACACGAAAATAGTAGCGTATTTTAATTAATCGAATTTAGCATCGAGCACGTTCAAAGTTAACGGTCTGCCTTGCGATTCGACGTTCTGTTCACCGTTACACAACCGTAGAAAGAAATGGAAAAAGTGTAAGAAAGTTTGAGTTGCGAGCCAGCGAATGGCCAGAGGCCAGTGGTTTATGTACTTTGCCTCGCAACTGTCTAACTTATTCGTGGCTTGCGACCGCTCGTTCGCCGCGTTAAACTTTATTATTTATTTTCCCTGCGATCTTTCCAAACAGCTGGCGCCATTGTCGCTGCCAATATGTCGCTGTTTTCTCGGCGCAATATCTTCCCGGTGATAAAGAATTAACTTTCTGAAAGTGTCCTTACATTGAGGGTTCTTGTACCGGTTCTTCCTTTTGTTAAATGCCAATTCTTATTGGACAGCGTGTCCAGTTGGTCAAAAAAATTGTTGTGGTTATGGGTTATATAGATAGAGAGAGAGAAGCGCGTGGATAAATTGTCACATAGTAAAATATATTTAACAAAGAAATGTTGGTATAATATGAGTACAGTTTGAGCTGGTCCAGATCCGCACGCTAGCAGTGTTACCTAGAAACTGAACACCGAAGCCATCGTTGCCTGTCTCTTGTCTTATGGTTGCCATGTGGTTGTCTTTTGTCTATGGCCTGTCGATGGCTTTAGTGAGTCAGAAAATTAGTCGGTACAGATGTAGAGTTTACTCAGAAGCGTTAACCACTTCAACACCCTCCCTAAAACTCTACGTCTCCAGAAACAATCATCTCTTAATATTTTCTAACTCTTCCTGTAAATATCTGAACCTTGATTTCGTCAATGACTTCGCAAATACATTTGCCAGCTAAACCGATCAGATGTAGAGTTCTCTTAGAAGTGATAACCCTCTCTTCGACAAAAATGGTCAAAAGGATTTTCATTTTGTAAAACTCATGCTGTTGTTGATCACATTTCTGATAAGATGAAATCGCGTTCTAGCAATATGTTCGAATAATCTCAATCGTTCGAGTAAAGCAACAAAAATTGACTTAAAATCGATGAAAGTAAAGTAACTTTTCCAAACGTCCTGTAAATTCGTAATCGATTAATGTTCATTTAATATCTATAGTGTGACAACGAACTTTCTGGAAATAAATCGTGATTTTATCATCTGTATGATTTACTTAACTTTTAGTTGTACCACTGGCATGATAGAAATCACGATCGCACTACGTAAACTTTTAATCGTACTACCTGTACGAGGACATTCATAGTTGATGTATGCACTTGCATGATCGAGCTTTGGCCGTGCTGTGACCTGTCTGATAAAACGCGTGGCTGTACTACTTGACAAGTTTTAACAGTGTTACTTCTCCGGTGTATATTGTCGGATCTTGTTATCTACCTGTACCACTTGCCGCTATCTATCCTCAACATACTAAGACCTAGATTATCCAAATTAATCGTCAGACACGCTATTCGAGTAACTTTATTTTTCGTATAAGAGAAAATCATTTATTTTGAATGATTCGAACAATCTTACTATAAAATAGGAACAAAAGCTTGCTGCTACAAATATAATAATTTACTTCAACAATCTATTCTTCTTCGCCAATTTTTTCTTATAGAGGATCATCACGAAATTTTTCATTAATCGTGGTTTCGTTATAATTCTTCGACCGTATTTTACAACATCGAATCGCAATCGTGCACAGTTAGGAAATCAAAGAGACGTCTCTACGTCACATTCAAAATTATCGGAATACAAATTTCCCTGCAATGGAAGAGTATTTCAACGCGTGACTAGAAATTAGAAAAAAGGAAAATTAAATTTACCGATTATTGCTAACACTTAAAAAATCATCCGAATGTTTTACACTTCCATTGTCAAATATTTATCGTATCGTCTACGGAAATACTCTCCAATTTCTAGCATACCATTTCTGATCTTCTGCACTGATTATCGAAACTTGAAATTCGAAAATAATCGACTCAAGGCAGTAAAACTTGGCCAACCAAAGGACAGTTCGAATTTCCTGGTCGATGGTGTCGATAGCTCTGTCACGCTCAGCCAAACGAGCATATGCACGCGCGACTTTATGAATCGCTGCAAAGCAGAAGAATTGAAAGAACGAACAGACACCGCCAGAGAAAGAGTTGGGATCGTTGCACATGCGATCCTCCCATTGGGAATCGCGTGGTTCCTTTGAGCTGCGCTCGCGTAATTCCTGTTCCAGGGTAAAAGATTCGTCGAAACAGGTATTCGACAACTAGATTTTCGATCTGCTTGCGATGTTAATGAAGGCACCAGGCGCTTGGCGAGAGGCTCGGATGAGGAGGTTAAAGATAAAAGCTCCGCGGCGATGGAAGGGGAAAGAAAGCAGCTTTCGTTGCTTTCGAGTGGATTTTTCGTCTTCTGGCAGATTGTTTCTGCGATCGGAGCGCAGCAGATGCGGGTGGAGGGTGTTTTGTCGAGGTTAAGATGATCACGCGAATGGTGGCGGTGCTTTGCATGGAAATATAAATGGTGTTCATCACGTCGTTGGTGTAATGATGCGAGGAAATTTTTTGCGGATCGTTTATGTAGATGTACACGTAGACTTTTACGTAGAGCGATTTTTTACGAATTTAAACAATTTTAACGATCTTAAAGATCAATTTTAGATAAGTTTAATTTTGATTTTTTTTTTTTATACACGGACGTGATATAATTCATTTTGCAAGCTTATTTTATTATTATTATTTATTTATTTATTTGCAGCTTACAAGTAAAGAAATGATTACGTCGAAGAGATTTTAGATTCGAATGTCCGCTAACATGTCTTCCCTGGTGAACAGTTTAATAATTCCATTTCTTCATTCCTAATTTTTACGTTGTAATATCTTCACTTTATTTATGAAAGACGGACCACAAAATATTTTAATACATTAGGATATTGTAGAATTTTTTTTTTTTTTTGATGAATGTCTGCATAGGGAATAAAAATAAATTGGATGAGAATTAATTAAACAGATAAATCTAGAAGGACGTAGCAGGGTCCACGTCGTGAAATAGAGTTTGTATCTAACGAAGATCCTGACGAACGTCCAGTGAAATTCGACGAGTCGTGTTCACTAAGTGTGTGGATTAGTGAAATCCCGGGTGATCGCTGGAAAAATCCAGCGCAACTGGCAGCAAAGTGCTTGGTTACGTTCGACAGATGGTGAATTTCATTTGACCAAGTAATTCGTATAAGAAAATCCGTGGAATTTTATTGAAAAAGTTAAGACAAGGGTTAATAGTTTCTCTCGATCCACTATTTCTTATCTGCTTTTTATTACGCGATCAGCTTTACTTAATTTTCAATTAAATCCTTCTTAACGATCTTAACTGCATATTAAAGCAAACAGTGTAGGGTAATATGGAAAAAGATTAAAATCTCCAATTCGGTAACATTTCTTTGCCTTTTTTTTCCACGTAAAATAAGATCCTCGATCGTTTCTGACGGAATAGAGAGGTGCAAGAAATTTTATCCGTTATATTAATTCCGTAAAAATCTATAATGCATAAATTTTGTATACTTTTTATCTACGAGTGATTTCACTATTGTAAATACAAATATACGTGTAAAAACAGGCATATTTTCTTCTATCGAAGAAAGTTAAATTAATATTTCCTTAACAGTTTAATTTAGCAAACAAAATAGATTTATACCACGCTATATCCCTTTCTGTTTTAAACGTCTCTCATAATTAATCACTCTTCGCATTTTCAATAATCCACTACATGTTCCTAATTTTCCAGGGTTTTAAATTTCCAACTTGCACAATTGGCGACCGTGTCCAAAAATCGAGTCGCAAACATTTTGGTAAAGTTTAATTAAAACCTGTCAATCAACCTGGTAATCCTTTCCCGATCACACCGAACCTTTTGCACAAACAGCATTTAATATCGATCGTCGGAAATGTTACGAAGTTGGAAAACAACTCTTTACGTTATATAGTACACCCGAATATCCATAATCGGGTAATTTTCTTGAATTATTTATGATCGGCTTTTCCATATTTGATATAACACCAAGATGAGGAATATTTTATACGTTAACAATTCAATGCGTTATAACAGAAATTAAGAATCGTTATTCGAGCATTCTTATTTTATTATTGAACAAACACTTTTTTATTTTCCGCATAAAATTTAAATTGCTAATATTTTATGCTTCTGTGCTTTCGATAATTCAATACGTCAGATTGCAAAACTAATTTCATCGATTATCTTTCATTTTGGTATCACGATCTACTTCCGTGATTCAACCGAACATTATCGGTGAAATTTCACGAAACACAAGTCAGACGATAGATAGAAACGCATGGCAATTTCAATAAATCCCCTTATCTAGCAACGACGATTTGTCAAATTAACAGAGAAGTCTGTATTAATCCTATTTATCAATCTATCTGCTGCTAATCTATTAATTTGCAGATTAACCGAGAAGCCTACAACTTACGATTTAGAACTTATCAGTTCATTAACGTTATCGTTAATTAATTATTACGCGAAAAGACCCAGATAACCTTCTGTATAATCCATATAGAGATAAGATATTCTGCGTACTAACAAGATAATAGAAACGATGCACGATGCAACGTACACTACCGACCAAAAGTTTGGGTACTTAATTTATTAAAATGTTCTTAATTTTTTTTTTGTACTAGTATGACATAAATGCTTTATTTCTCTTTGTTTACATACATAGATGTAAAAATCATCCACGTACGTTATAACAGTCGAAATATCTTTTTAAAAAATTAATAAAGAGATGTTATATATATTGCTACACGTCCCGTTCATCAAAGTAACCACCTCTTTTCTTTATTAATATTTTACACACTTTTGGCATTCTTGAAACTAACTGTCCTAATTTTTCTATCGGTATGTTTTTTTGCAACTGTTTTGTAGAAGCTCCCATAAACGTTGTTTCGACCTTGGACGATGATTTCTATTTTCTCGATCCAATTCATCCCATAGATAATGTGCGGTTAAAAAAAAGCTGCGTATTTTTATAACAGTGATATTATACAAAGGACGCGCAAGTATTAAAAAATGATGAAATATTAAGCCGCACAGTTTGTATTTGCGCGTGGAATACAAATATAGCGGGTGTACCCAAACTTTTGGCCGGTAGCGTACGAAGCACGATCGACGCGGATTACACGCGGATATTGGCGAGCTCGTCAAACAGTTGTTAGGTGGAAATGGCGAATGCTAAATCGCGACAAGAATGGCGGCCGGTATTAAGGTCGTCGTTCGTAGGAGAGCGTGTTTCGCTTTTTGAGACGTCGTCCGTGAAAATGGGATTGCATTTCCGCGCGGCAAACGGCAATTGCCCGCCAATGTTACCACTTCTTTCCCCGTGAAGAAAGAGCCTACATAGAGAGAAAATTGTCCGGCTTTATGGTGACGTCGCGAGTCTTTTTCTCTCCGCCTACGTTCCTCTTACGCTTTCGTTTTTCAATTTTGTTTCGCGTCGTCTCGCCCTGCCCGTGTTCCACGCTTCCTTGTTTCACATTTATCGTCTTCCATTTCATCCTGTCCTTTATCTTCCTCGTTCTTATTTATTTCCCCCACGCCATCCTTTCGTCGCTTTCTTCTCTCTGCTCGCTGATTTCTGTATAAAGTACAACCCCCTATCTCATTATAGAAGTTAACACTTTGCGGACTGCAGACGCGTCTTTCATACTTGATGCAACATCCCACAAAAATGTTAGCTACCGTTAAACAGCGAGGAGAGCGATGCATGCTATAAACGAAATGTCACGAAAGTGTTTTTACGTTACACGCTCGAATAATGCGTTCCGATTTTCAAGGAATTTAACGAAGTAATAAAGTTTCCTTAGTATCTCTGTATCGGGCAAATTGTTTCCAAGCGTGTCACGCTAAAAGAACGTCACTTTCTAGTAGTAGAAAACGAAGTCTCTTTGAACATGTTCGTTGATCTCTAATGAAATATTACACTCGTTAAATGCTCGGAAAGTTCGTTCGGATTTTTAGCTCTTTGGTCGACGTAAAAACTCATATGGGAAAGTTCCTCGCCGAAAAAATATGGAAAACTCTGACAGAGAGGTTCTGGAAGGATGGGATATTCAAGTTGCGTGAAAAATGGACAAAGGTTGTGGAACAAACCGACGCCTATATAATTCAATAAATGTACGTCGGTCGAAATGTTAATCGGAACGAACATTCCGAGCGATCGTTTGAATTTTCAATCGCTTAAAAAATACGCGGGAATTCAGGCTACGTGTTTGTCAGAGCATACGGCCCTCACAATGTTACAGAGTCGCTGAAAAACTCGAAATTTAATTACAGGCATTTTACAATCACTAGTACAAGTTAGAATAAGTAATAAGCGAATAAATCCATTTTTGTATTCAGAAAGTATGAAAAGAAATATTTCCAAGCGTACGAAGAATTATTTCTCAATGCTCCATCTACCGGATCGTTTTCGACCAGCACTTTTAGATAACTTTTCATGTTTTCCACATTTTTCCTGCAAGTTTTGCTTCGCTTAAAAAGACTAAGGTAACACGCTAAATAAAAACTGTTGGATGATATTTTAAAACACAAAGTACTAAAAAAATCTGCATGCACTTAAACGACCCAGTATGCAAACGACGTCAGTAAAAGCAAGGTTCAACAATCAAAAAAGTTGCTGATATTTCGTCCTTGGATGTGCAACTCGGTACGAAACATAAATTAAAAATAATAGCTAGTCCGTAGTAACATGAAATTACGCAACTGCTAGCGGTGCCCAAGAATTAGGAATATCAGGAGCAAATGGATAAATAGAAAGTAAATTTTCTGGTATTTACTGGAAATATAAAGAAATCCTCAAGCGTGGGAAAATGTTCCACGATAGATAAATAAAACATGCTGGATGCCTGGACTGTCCACTCGGCCGTAAATCTAATCTACCTCCATACCACGGCCAGCTGGAAAAATATCAAGATTACAAACATTCGCGTCGTAAATCCAGCTTTAACAACTTTAACAAGTTGTCGACAGAACGTTTTACATTATAGATGTTAATCCGCGGGTAAAATAAATCCGGAAACTCGGCGAATCTTGCGAAGGCAACGTCGTTTGATGTTTCCATTTTTTCTAATTTAGCATCCCTCGTAATAAATCGTTGACTCGACGTTCAAAGCAACGCGGACGGAAATGCACCGCCAATAACGAATTAAATGGCTGGCCGGCCATTTTGTCAGGGCATTAAATCAGCTTTAGAGCGAAAAACAAATCGAACAGGGATGCGGTCGAATTTTATCGTCGCTGTCCACGACAGGAATTTTCGATAAAAATCTCTGACTGTCCGCCGTGAGTCTCATTTTTCTCTCGTTTCGCCAAAAAACTGGTTCCTTGTTCGATTTCTTTATTAGGAGGGAATATATATATAATATGGTTGCGTAAGAAAGAGAACTTGGACGTGATTTTCAATCGAAGTTCGAAGCAATTCTCTGCCGGATATTATGCGGCGAGATTGTGATTTGTACACGTAATAAATTATAGCTATTCGTTTATTACAATTATTAAGAATGGAAGATAATGTTACGACTATTGATTTATTATTGCTATTATTATTATTAACGACGAAGAGAATGTATACATAGAATATTACGAATATTAATCTATTATCAATCGTTATTATTAAGAACAAGCATTAAGTTAATGCAATATTTCATTGACATTTTTTTAATTAATTAAATTATTGAATCCATCTTCTTTTTTTTTTGAACATCGTATATGCTTAATATTTTTCCACCAGCACTCACCTTCTTTCACGTAGGTTCTACAATTTTGTGAAGTTTGAAGAAATTGAAGGATCTATAGCGATATAATAATCTATCTCTTGTAAATCATATAAATCCTGCTTGTCGGATTCTTTAAAGTGTCTATTATTCTAATTTTTCCTTTTTTTTTTTTTTTTGTATTTTAATAAGCGAAAAAATTAAATTTTGAAATTTCGCAAGTTTTAAAACTGAAATTTTCATTACACGCGGCTGCCCTGGTATTAAAATTAAAATCTATAACAAACGAGTCTGCAGACCAAACGTGCTGACTCCGCGTGCCTTATATTTTAATAAAAGTTACTATTAGTATGCACTGGAATACGTACGACAGTATGGATACTCAAGCGATTTGCTTATACTTTATAAGCTCGGTGCATTTACTCTGCAACTAGCAACTACGAGGTAACAAGTTGAATCAAATATACCGTCGACTTCTAACCGGCTCATTCGGCTAAAGTGCGCGAAATGGTCTTGACTCGTCTGGCTACGACGAGCTTTATTCTTGTACTTTTTCTTGCCAACCTTGGTTGGTGCCACCAGTTCAAAGCAACGATGTTGCAGTAACAGCACTGTACTGCTGACAACGCTACGGTTAACAGTTTTCTTAAATATACTCAAGTATACAGCGACGACATGCTTTTCGCAGCCGATATAGACGATCAGTCACTGACATTTTATCTTACTGTGACTTATAGATTTATCGTTAGTCTGTGTGCGGCCAGAACTTACGACAACGCGTAATTTAAGCACGAGTCCATTCGGTTTGTAAATATCTTAAATTAAAACAAGTTATTTATATATATTCCGCTTCAAATATTCTACGTCTGAATAATTTGACTGATTAAACTTCCGCTGCAAATATCCTAAATAACGACAAAACACGAAGCATTCTTTTACCTGGGAAACTATTGAAAAATTCAAGTAACGCAACTTACTTTCATTTCCGTAATTGCCAATAAAATACGAAGCAACTCGAAATCGACAAAAATACACGATTCTGAGGATAGAGAAAACTATCGAACTATAACAACTGACGAGAGAACTAAATCTGATTGACATATCGATCACCGATATTAAGTAAATCCATCAAATCCACTACCAATCAACTACGCTGTAGTAAAATCTATCGATAATACTGATAGTATGCTTCAAATATCAGCAATAAATTAGCAACGTCGATACCACTGTTGAAATTTTACCAACGCTGAGTAATTCTGTTTAAATAGTAAATGGTTCCATTAAATCTCTATTCAATCAGCAATTGTTTCGTCAGAGGAACTGACGAAAAATCCAACCAAAACGGAATAATTTCAGTTTCGTAATTGGTTAAAAAAAAAAAAAAAAAGGAAAAAATGCAAAGCAAATCGAAATGGACGAAAAACACGCGATTGAAAATTACTGACCAGAGGGCTATCGATCTATTTCACGAGAGAGGAAAATCTGGCTGGTATATCAATCACAAATCACCGGTTGAAAAGTTCCGGACGAATTTCGAGGATCGATCGAATCATTCCCACGAAGAATCTCGAAACGGTCGGATTAATCGTTTGCGAGTTTTCAAGAGAATCGACGGGAAAGTGGGAACTCGTTACACGGAATTCTACTTCCCAATCGTAATGTTACCTAACATGGGAACTTCATTTCGTTCATGATTTTAATTATAATCCCTGTTCCCGCGTGATTCGCGCGAATTAAAACAAATGTCGTTCAGCCGCAGCAAATTAAATTCATTTCTGTAGACGCTTTGTATTTTAATGAACTCGCCGAGCCTTCGTGGAAAACGTACGTTGTTTGGCAAAACGATTGTTCCGCTGTTTGTTTCCACGAATCAGAATATTCCGATGCGCCTTTTCCTCGCAGGTTTCCTGTAATAGTTTGTTCTCTGAAGGATCGTTCCCAGTGGATGGAAATTTCTTGTTCCTACCGTTCTTTTAATTCTCTTTAATATCAAAAGCTACACGCATTCGTGCAGCTGTATCCCTTTAAGTATCGTCTTTTACGTTCGCTACTGTATTTTCTTATGCCTTTACGTTCTTCCGCTTGTAAATTTACGTCGAATGAGATCTTTTATGAGACTCGTCCATTCTTTGCCTCTTTCTCCCGATTCGAATTTAGTTCGTGTAAAAATGTCCTTTCCACGAACAAATTATATTTCAGAAATCACAGACAAGCAAAAGGCAATTAGATATAACTCCATCGTTTCACAAGTTTCATCGACTTGATTCACTGGTACAGAGAAATCGTCTTTCAGTTGTTGCAAAACAATTTTCTATAGAGCTTCTGCTTTTTTCGTTATATTCTTTAAAAAGTAGCACTTTTTAAGGAAAATCCTCGTGATATCTTAAACGTCGAGAAGCTAATACAAAAGCTTCAGGAAATTCGTTTACGAAATCTGCTTTCGATGCAACATTTTACACATCGTAAAGTCAATTTATCACGGCGAACAGATCGTTGTTCCTCGGATAAGACTCCGCGAAATTTTCAAACCAGGTAAAGACTAACGCGAACAACTCGAGAAACTTCGTGGCAAAAATCTCGCTCTCACTTACATTATACAATATTCAGCAAACATCGCGAATTCAATTCGTTTGAGCGGGGAAATTCGAAATTTTCCGCAAGAGAAATCATCGCGAAATCTCTCGCAATTTACCCAAACATTCTTTCACCTTTTTCGTGCACACCGTAACAAGCGTTCCGCGATCACACGGGAATTTCGATTTAGTCGTTTGAACAGCGGACGTTTATTAAAAATTTCACGCGGAACATTTTTGATTTCGTGCCACCGTGGCCGCGTCTCTTCCGCCTGAATAGCCCTTTGTGCTCAGATTTATGGTTTATTAATCGGTCGACGAACGAACAATACGAGCACGATGGCTCGCGAAAGTAGTCGAACACTCGTAACAACATTTTCTGAACGTAAGTATTACGCGCGTCATACAGAACTTTTTAACATTTCATTATCACCGTAACGAGACTCCGCTGTCACGATCGTATTTTTCGAATAAATCTGAAAATTTATGCAGATTTATTCGAATCTGATTATCCCCTGGAATCGTCCTGTCGGTCTACGAAAAGAAACGTTAGGGTAACGCGGTCGAAAATTGATTAACTTGCAAGAGATTTTATCTTTCATTTCTGTTTTACGTTTTTCCTTGTTCCTCGTACGCGATATTCTATGATACGAAATTAAAGTTACAGCGTCTTTTAATAATACTTTGTTTTCGTAGAATGACGAGCGGATTGTGGACGATGTATGCGAAAAGAAGGAAGGCATTTTTACACTTGCGAAAAATGATAAGTTATCGTACATATTTAGTATATTTCACTTCGAACCATTCACTTTCTCCTCGTACCTACCGCTTACGAGAAAAACACTGGCAACTAACAAAACGCCGCGTACAGAAGCTACGAAACGTTCAGAGCGAGTTATATATTTCACAGAGACGAAAATGTATTTAAACAGTCGATTAAGCTTTATGCCAATAAGCCTCGATATTCGATGAAACCACCTTTAACGCGTATTATATGCTTAAGATAATTATTCACGCTGTATATTAATTTTCAATGAAACATATATTCCCAGCGAATGTCTCGCTACTTGTATACGCATTGCCAAATCGATCTGAAATTTGGCCGGCAAAGATGACGCTCGTGTCTCTTTGCGGTATCAATGATATTTGAAAATATTTTACTTTCAAAAGTTTTCTATGCTAACTAACTGTTGCGACAATTTACCGGGCTAGTGCGTATATTTGATCGAGTTACGACGCGAGAACGAATGGCAGACACAGTCGTTGTCGAGTGTCTCGTTGTGTAATTTCTAAATGGAAATATTAAATCGATCGCGTCGGTCGAGCGAGTGGTGAATCGAGTGGCAACGCTCGCGTCTCGTCGTCACGAAGGAACATCCATCGCGCCATTCTGGATTTCGCTGTTATTGTTCCCTTGATGCGTTTAATGAAACGCCAGCTACGATTCTGTTTGCGCACGTGTGTTTGTTCCTTCGGCTGAGTCGTGAAGATCGATTTAAAGAAACACGAGCCTGGGGATTTGCTTTGAAATTTTTTCGTATTATTTGTACGGAGTTAGGTGATTTGTGGAGGTCGATTTAAAGAAACACGATCCTGGGAATTCTCTTTGAAATTCTCCGTATTATTTGTACAAAGTTGGATGATTTGTAGAGATCCATTCGAACAGACGCGAGTCTGGGGATTTTGTCTGACATTTTTGGATATCAGTCGTACGAAGTTAGATATTACACGCTGGAAATAATATTTCCGATATTCCAGCTTTTAATTATAGTTTTCCGTTTCGTTTCGTTTCACGGAGTAAAAAGGAATGGAGTTTAACACGCGATAGAAATTTCTTTGCAAATATTTATCGACGAGTAAAAGTATCGTAAAAGTATTTGTACGTATGGAACGTATGCTGTGAGTGAAACTTGGATCGTTTGGATAAATTAAAAATGGGGGTAGTTTGAGTGAAAAATAATCTTGCCAATTCTATTCGAAACTTTTAGCGTTACTCGGAGAATGTTAAATGGATCGTGAGTATTTTCATTTCCTTTATGTAAATGTTCCTTTGTTTTCATTGGGCACGGTGAAATGGGACGAGTGTAAAGGAGAATGATCGTGATTTTTCTTTGTAATTTTCCGCTACTATCCGCGTAAAATGAGATGGAATTGGTTAGAAGATTAATTTACTGTACTTAATGGAACGTGAGAATTTTTACTTCACTGTATACGTGTTACGTGTATCTGTGTGAAGCTTGTCTCCTTCAAATGAGGTTAAAGGAACACTACGCTGCGAATATTCCTTGAAATATTTTAGCGCAATTTGAACAAATTATAAAAGCATTTAATCGAATGAAATTTGTCAGTAACAATTTCCCGGTCGCGTTAATTATCGAATTGTCAGAATATCCGAAAACCAAAAAGAAATTCTTCTTTTTATATTTCGTCTGCCTTTCATTCGGTTGACGCTATTTTCGTGAGAAATTACACACCGAAGGCAACAAGTTCTCAATTTCTCCTCTTATGATTTTTATATGGCTGGAAGGTCTCGAGCAGCAAATGAAATTTTTATAAGCTTCAAATTGGACATTAACGACGCGTTTACCGATAACTCGAGCAAATCAAGTTACTCGACCGCATTTCCGATTTCAGTTTAATGGCCCTACAAATCTGACGATGTATTATCCATCTCCATGAAACCATCTCCATTCGAGATCAGAGACAATAGATCGTTGAAAATTCACAATACCGAAACGATAATGACGATTTTTTCTTCTTAATAATAAATTCTACCATTTCATTCTGCGACGAAATTACTATATCGTATTATATATCACGCAATCTGTTACACGTTGCAGATTTTCATACAGATTCACGTTCAACTATTTCTACGAATTTTTGTATATTTTAATAGATTACGAAACGCCGATGTTTGTGTATTTGTGTACGAATTAAGCTTACAAAAATATGTAGCAGAACATTCAGAAACATATAAAATATTTAGAGCGAAGCGACGTGTACAATACCGAAGTCCTTATTTAAATTTCATTCTCTAAAATAAATTATAAATTTATTATATTTGCAAAAATATGAATTTGCATAAAACTCTACGGCTTTCGTATTTAGTAATATTTCGATCGATACGTAACGTTATTTTGTTTCACCTTTCCGTTAGAAACAGGCACGAAAAAGGTGGAAATGCCTGCAGAAACGTTGTACCAGGAGCATTCTTCGAACAACGATAAAATGAAATTCAATGGATCATTCAACGCAACTTTAACGTCACCTTGTTAACGTAAACGCGATACAGTAACTCGCAGAAATGACGAACAGCTTACATGGAAAGTTTTTATATACTGGTTAGTTAATATCTATGCTAAAGGAGAGATTTTCAAATTTCATTGCCATAATTATACCGGTATGATTCCGATAGCCGTGTCCTATTACGGTAGCAATGAAATTTCAGAATGTTTCATATAACACGCATGACGTATTCGCAAAAAATTTGCTACAAAGATGCTCGAATAATTTCGCGAGCAACTGTATCTCGCAATGACAGAAAAGAACGCGGGGAAAATCGCTCGCCGAGCATTTTTCAATGCGTTGAAAAATAATCGAGACGCTGAAGTACGGTGGAGAAGTTGTAGGCGATGCTTAAAAGGCGTCAATTAACGCCCAGTAAAATGGAACTCGCTGCCTGTCGTTTCATTTCCTTTTTTCCCTCTCTATTTTTCTCTCCTTTTCTCTTTTCTCCTTTTAGGTGAATGGAAGAACGCGGTGTGTTGAATTCGAAAATATTACGTCCATAAAACTCGAAATACACCGTTTGGCGTACTAAATCGTTGGTAATTTCCCGTTTTAATGGGACCATGAAAATCTCGTGCATCTCCCGGAAATATCGACATATTCGCGAATCTATTAAAAACTATCTGCTAGAAACGTGAATTGTTAATTGGTAGAATGGATTTTTTTTTTTAGAAAAAAAGAATAAAAAACATTTAATGTTTGGTCGTTTAATTTATACGCCAGGATATCCAATAAAAATCTCGAAAGAAACAAAAGTAAAACCAATTGATTCTCCCCGGAAGTAACTTGCTGTGATCCAAAGCTGAACTAAATGTAAGATTTTAGAGTACATCTGAACATGTATATTGTAAAATTTTATAACAAATACTCTCCGCCCCTCCCCCCAGAAATCAGGAAAAGTTTATTTTGTTATTAAGAATGTTAAACAACAATTTCAATGGCCATACAAAATTTGAAATACTAAATTCAATAAGTCTTAAGCATCGCGAAAATGCCAGAAACTAACAATCGATTTCGCTTGAGTCGAACGTATCCTAAACTTTTATGCTAAATTTCCATGCCGAGCGCGTGTCCCTAAAAATCAGGAGAAAATCTTCGCTCGGTCGAAAAATGTCAAAGAACGATGGCAGTAGCCGAAGAAAACTAGAAACAAATTTCTCACTCGAGCTTCTCGACTCTGTTCCATTAATTACACACTTTGATCAAATTGAAAAGCAGCGGACAGAAACAACGTGTATCGAATTTCCAGCGTGGATTTCGTTCGAATAATTCTTCGATAGCGAGCACTGAGTTTGTTCAAACGGACCACAGGGAGGAGAGAATCTCGAGAAGAGAATGCAAATGACACTGACGTACGCGATATTGTGCAAATCGCAGAGAAGACGGAATCGCCGGCAACGTGAAATGTATATCCGCGTCGTTGTTTGAGCGACGAGCGTGAAATTTCGCTTTTGAATGATGTAGTTATAGAACTTGACGGCTGTGTATCCGTTGCACTGCTCCTCGGCCGTTTAGATCATAAATATCGCTTGCGGGCAACGGTCTTTTGTGATTTATAAGAATCCTGTCGAACGCAGTGAAAGAAAGGAACAGAGGAAGGGAATTATTTTCGGCGAGATTTCTTCTCTCGCGGCGCCTTTTTCTGGCAATCGAAGATTGGATTCCAAGTTGAAATTTCACGATCGAGAGAATAGCGGTTTCCGAAGTGCAAATTCTGTATGAAAGCTGGGTCGCTGTGGAATAATCTTTTTGCACGAGTCGCAGATTCAATTTTAGGCTGAATTTTGAAGCTATGATTAACTGATAAAAAAAAAACTGGCGATTTCTGAAATCTAAACTGCGCAAAGAAGCTGAGTTGATAAAAGAATTCTGTTTCTGAGAAAACGAAGCATCGAATTTCAGGTTGAATTTTTACGATTTAAAAAATATCCGCTTGAAGTTTAAATCTCGCAAGGATACAGAGTTCGGTGAAAAATTGTTTTTCTGCGAGATTGAAGATTAAATTTCAGATTGAATTTTGTTACGAGTTAACAAATTTTGGAAATTCGAGAAATTGAAATCTAGACTAATATGATCAAATATTACCTTTCTTTTTTATATTCTTCTTGGTCTCCGTTTTTCATAACTAAAATGAATCGATACGCTTCTTGTTTCTATTTTTTTTTCTACATTTCTGATTTATTACGCTTTTGATTATTTGTCGCATAACAAAATGCATAAATATTCACATAGATCGTCGCGATGCATCAGAAATGAATGCGCACAACTTAAAAAGTTATGTCCAAGTATAATTCTCGCTCGCGAGCATAAGTCGCGAATATCGAAGGATAAGAAGACGAGAAAGAAAAAGAAGAAGTAGAAAGTGCCACTCTATTGCGGCAGTATTTACGATGATAGAAGTCGAACGGTCGAAGGTCAACGAAACTTCAAAAAATCGCTTCGCGTAAAGATTAGGACTAGGATATCGTTCACCGAGTGTTACGGCTGATTGCCATAAATGGCTCACGATACAAGAAAGTACTGTAGTGACTCTCCCACGCGATCTCCTTTTCTTAAATTCGATTCATTGCGTTTTCCATTCTATTTTTCCGATTCTATTCCATTCCATCTATCTTTCTTTTAAGATAAACCAACGAGGATAAAAGTTTGCCAATATCAAAACTCTTCATAGAGCACTTCCACATTTAAATTAGTTCCCGCAGTGAAAACAGCGATGACAAAAAACTTTGTTATCGTATTAAAAAGTCAGATGAATACTTCAATTGCTTGAAGAGCGACGCGCTTAATGACGGAATACTCTTCGTTATTTTGATGAAATCTACACGAAAACGAAGTTCTTATATATATTCCTATGACAAATGGACTCGTACTTTACTAATAATAATACACAGAGAATAACTACAATGCATATTCACTGGCAGAAGCAAGGAACGGATATTTTTCAATTTTCCAAGTGAATAATTTCGATCTCGTGACTGAGAAATCCGTTAACACGAATGCTTCTTTCGTCTAACTTATCAAATCGATTTCAATGATCCGAGCAAATCGTGCTTTTACCCTCGACGCATGCCACGCGGTCCAAGGAAAAAATTTCTCCATTCATCTTCCATCCGCAACGTTCCAAGAACCCATCGTTTCTTCCACGAAGAAACTGGAATCTATATATCGCGGGGGATTAGTCGTCGCAAAGTTTCGTAATCCTCCTAGTTTGAGTTCAGAGGATTTCTTCGATTCAACGAACCTTTAGAAAATCCTGGTCGCTCGCAAACTCGTGACGCAACTTTCGTTCGTTAACTTTTGATGAATCAATCGCTTGTCACTTTCTTCTTCGTTTCTTATTTAAGCTGGCTCGAAGCATCTCTTATGATCATTAGCGACGGCAATTAACGAGATCGTTAGCCATCGCGATTAACGAAAGAATTAATTATCGTTTTCGTCGAGGTAGAAGGAAAAGTTTCGCGGATGTTCTAAGTACGTTAGATACAAAGCGATTGCAAGCTTTGCGTGCACTCGACTGTTGCTATAAACTTCGCTCTCTCGACAAGGTAACGAGTGCTCTAAACGCGTACAGACATACATAGTGTACAGTGCTAGCGCGAGCTACACGATTTTCATCCTAAGTGCATGCATTTGTTGACACGTTACGTTTCTGACACGTAGTCATGAATATGGCAGCGTTTAGCAGTTAGGTTTATCTCGATTCTTGCAACATATTCTATCCTCTTTTGCGATTATCTCGTGTGAAATTTTCGTCAAAGAATTGTTATTTTTTATTTTCTTCTTCTTCTTTTTTTTTTGGTAGTAACTAGTATGTAAGTTGAGTTGCTTTATTATGTATTCGGATATGATAGAGCGGCGTGCAAAAGTTTCCGGCCAGATGGATTTTTCGCTTTATGTTTTACAGAATTTTAAATATATGCAACGGTGCTCGTGTATTATACTCGTACTATTTTCTGTCATCCATTGTACTGTTAAGCTGAATGTTATTTAAAATTCTGTTAGATATTTCNTGGTTTTATTAATATTAATTTATGATATTAATATGAAATAGGGATTTTGATCCACGAGCGATTCTCAGGTTCGAAACTTAATAAAATACGCGAAGCCATTTGCAGGAAATTTTTTCGTCAAAATGCTATTTATCGCAGAAGTAAGAAATCTTTCGTCTGATTCACAACAGCGTACAGGTACACACAGCTTCTTGATGGACTAAAAGAGAAATTTAACTTCTTCGCGCGAGGAACTGTTATCTAACTTGTATTTGAATTATTAGCTTCGTCGAGGAAAGTTTGCTCGTGTTCTCCGGTTGTTCTGTCTGATAAACGTAACGTGGAACAAGATCTATTCAAAGGATGTTCGACGATTGTTACTTGGGAAACAGCGATGTTTCCTGATAAAAATGTTCGATGAAATATCCACGAGCAGCAGACTAATTATTTTAAAGATACTGTCTACGTACGAAATGGAACATTTTAATTAAAATCCAACTGTACTCTAATTAAAATTTAATTAACGTTTACTCTTGGTAAACAATACGAATAAAAAAAGGAGAAGACAAACATTTTAATAATAACACGAACAAACTTTGGTCAATATCTATGCCACGCAGTAAACTAGAATCTCTTTAAAAAAAACTTGTTGCCTATGCTCATGAAATCAAAATATTCTAATTAAAATTTAATTAGATTCTAATTTCGATTTAACTGATATCAATCGTTTAAAAAGCAACAGCGATACAGAAGTAGGAGTAGGACACTTTATTAAATAAGTATAACCTGGATAAAACTTATCCAGTCGCGAGTCACAGTCGGAGGAGAGGCGGATAAATAAAACAAAACCCTGGGTCTTCTACGTTTCGTCTCTTTCCCTGGTAATCACGAAATGGCGTTTTTGCCAGAAGACGCACAAATGACGCTGGTTTTGATATGACCCGCAAGAAGAACAAATCCACACGCAACACCTGAATCCTCGTGCACAGCTGCTCGAATAACAACCATAATTCCAATCTTTCTGTCACGTCGAATTGTAGAAATTTTTCCGCAGATTTTTGTGTCACTCGCCTTTGTCTTCGCGAGGATAATGCTGGAAAGCGAAGTGGAAAATTTCTAGTCGAAATCACGATTCGTGTAACACAAAATATTCCTGATTTTCCTTTCCTGATCGCTCTCTTCTTAATTTAGATGATTGGCTTATTTTAAATTGAATTTATTTATGTGTAGTTACACGTTTGTATAATTCGATTTATTAGAAATATATATTCAATTAATTTGCTTGTTATTCGCGAATAGTGACCGTGTCGTTGTGCGAAACATTCGATAAAAGGAATATTATTAAATACATGGACACGTTGTCGATATAATTTATTTAATTTACGACGACCAGGCGAACCACTCGTATTGAGTGTCATTGAGAATGTCTGGAGGCTGGTCGAATCGCTTGTGTGCTCATTATCGTCCGCTATACATGCATGTATGGCTGACTCTGATTAATATCTACGCCTGACAAGTCCACCGAAAATGTGAATCTGAAAGCGACGAACGTGTAATATTTGTTGACTTGATCGATTTAACTTCGAACGACATAATTTTTTTTCTAACGATCATACAAATTTATCTAACTTTGTACAAGTGCCCTAACACGCATCGACGTGATATATATGAAACGAAACTTCGTCTCAATCGCAAGACTCCACTAACGTAATTCATAAACTTTGCCACCAGAATCCTCCTTCGATTTTACTAAATTAAAGATATTGAAACTCTTCGGTGATTCAGACTCAACGACCAGCGGCATTTATTCCTGAAAACAAAATCTTTTAGAAGTGTCTCACTAGAGAATCTGGCAACGATGAAACACACTCGAACGTACGAAGGCACAGTAGTTGCATATTCAAGGAAAACGAATGAATTTCTTTTCAACGTGGCTATATAAGTGCATCGGCCCAGCTGCAACGAGTTTCGTCGTAACGACGAAAAGAAAGTGAACGATACCCGTAAAAGCTGCTAATTGGAATCTTTTGGTAATTGGTGTGCAAACCTCTCTCGAGGATCGCGCTTGATCCGTCAGCGGAAGCTGAAGAACAACCGGTGACAATCTATTCTTGTCGCTCGTTTCCGGCCAGACATTTGTCAGAGAAGTTTCTGAAACGCCTGAGAGCGTTGGAATTCGCAGCGTAAATATAGTTTCGCAGAGTGGCAGGACGCGAACGAGACAGAAATTCGATTTTGCCCGCGGAATGTGCGGTCTGCAGGGTGTTCCGCCGGAATGTAGCGACAGAACCCGGAAACCGCGCGCAACTACTCGCCAATCTGGCGCTCTAACTAAGAGATCGATTTTAGGGGATCAAGGGGCGCTTACGGTTTGCAAACGATAATTTGACACGTAGGTGTGCGACGTACGCCGGCAGATGTTCGACAGGAAAAATACGATTTCGGGTAATTTATTCGCCGGATGTGTTAAGAACCGACGCGGACAAATTGCGTGAACGCAAACGTGGCTGAGGGATAATCAATGGAACTTGCGTTTTCGTAATTTTCCGAGTCTGAAAGTTTCGGAGATTTGCAGAGTTGGCAACTCGAAATTTGGCAATTTGAGCAATTCGAAAAACTTGGAATTTCGTAGTTTGGAGGATTCGAGAGTTTCAAGATTTGAACGTTTGGAGACTCGGTAGTTGGAGGGTTCGAGAGTTTGAAAATTCGATGATACGATGATTTGAGAACTCGCAATTTGGAAAATTCGGGAATTTGGGACTTGGAAGGTTCGAGAGCTGGAGAATTTTGGAAATTGAAAGTTTGGAAATTGAAAATTAATGCGAATGTGTCATTGGCAAGTGTATAGAAGGTAATTTATTATATCGTTTTAACAAGTTACGAAGAGTATAATAAAATAGTAGGTACTTTACAGAAGTCTGTTACGCGAATCGGAGTTTCGGAAGTACTTTCACAATTTAAACAGAAATGGTTCATTTTATAATAATACGTGCCACGAATACTTCAAGTCCTGCGAACTTCACAGGATGGTCAAAATTTAAATGTAGGAAGAAATACGATACGATTAAATTATTCAATTCTCTGCTTTACGTTACGTTGATTGTCTCGCAGTGAAGTATGGACTCAATATATAAACTCCTATATTAACTCCATAGTTGCCAAGAAAATTCATGAAACCACAGCAGTCACGTGGATTTGGAACGACCCAAGCAGTTAAATCCGCTAAGTCCCCTTCAGTCAACTAAATTACTTTATACACCTAGTGTTAACTAGCTTCGAAGCTGATCCATCGACGTAGCAACACTTTCGCAGATACATATTGATCTTCGAGGAAGTTTTCCGTATTCAAATGAAACGCATGAAATACGAAGAGAACTTGTACAAACTTGTAAATGCAGAGGTTCAAATTCTCCAAAGGCTAAAAAAATGGAACACGTGCTCCTAGCTTCGAAAAAGACAGAAACATGATGACACGTGCGTGTAATATGAAACACGGCGAACTGAACAAACCCGAACGTAAAAAATTCTCGAGACGATAAAAGAAGCGATACATATTCTTGTATCTCCTACAAGAAGGAATAGAAATGAAAATGAGCGACTAAAACTGATCCTTAAAACGGCTTCCCGAGGGCCAGAAAAATTCCGTTCTATCTGCGATTTTTCCAGCGAAACGTAACGTGCTGAAGGCAACCAAGTTCCAATTCCAACTGAAGATACATTCGTCCTGGTATCTCGATCGTCGCGTTATCGCATAACCCGCTTAAAAACTCTTTGCCCTCACCTCGAGATATCCGTTTATTTGCCTTTTCATTCATCGTTGGCGTATTGTTCCACCGTCATCGACAGATACCTGGTCGCGTAATCAACGCGTCGAAGCTGGTACAACGAGACAATGGCCGCCCGCATCCTCGATTCCTCTGTTCTTCTACTTTGCTCCCTCTCGCTCGCTCTCGCTCGCTCTCTCTCTCTCTTTCTCTCTCTATCTCTCTATCTATCTATCTATCTATCTCTATTTTTATCACGACAAAAAGAAGCGACGTCCCACGAGGATCGTGACCCCTGTTCGCACGCCATATTTCCATTTAATCATCGAAATTGAAGTTTCCTCGAAGAGCTTGTGTTCGAATTTTTTTCCGTGCCACGATCGCACACACGTGGAAATATCTCCACGTTTGACAATTTTTACTTCTGGCCCCGGAGCAGTTCGGATTTTTCCGGAATCGGAGATTTCTTCTTCACGACAGGATTGCCGCGTCGAGGAAACGGAGGACTTTTATCGAGTTTCAAGGGCCGTCGATCGAACGAACGAGCCACGATGTCCTATTCTTATTTCCGCAATTTCGTCCACATCGTTGCTGGGATCGCGCTGTTCCAGCAAAGCCTGCCATGTTGGTCAAGCGTGACTTGCTTCTTCTCTTGCTTTCGAATTATTTTTTCTTCTCATTTTCTTGTGTGTGTTTATGCGTGTGGCTGTCGAGGGAAATGGGACAAATACTCGTGCTCGAGATTTATCGGATTTTGGAGAAAATTGCTGGTGTAATATGGAAATACTGGATTGTTCAAATGCATAGAATTACACGAACGTTTAGTTGAAACGCGATACGTCTACAGAATCCATTTAATAGGTTTATAAAATACATTTATTATCTACGTAAGAGACAAGTGACTATTAGATGAAATAATGAAACTGTTAGAAAAAATTGTAACATAAAAGGTATTACATCTTTCTTTAAAAAAGTATTTGATAATTTATATATATATATATATATATATATATATATATCTTGTAAATTAAATAAAATAATTTTCTAATATCTTGTAATCTCTATGTATACATTCTATATATATTTTCAATTTCGTTCCAAATTTTACCAATATCATCGTCATAATCGAATCTCATTACAAAGCTGATGAAATTTCATTATGTTTCGTATAATACACATAGTATAATTGTAAACATTTGCGCTAAGTGCACAAATACTGAATTACTATAAACGATATACCTACATGTATATATTTAAAACTTAATACAGCGGTAAATTTAGTTGAAGCCACGTATGTGCGCCATAATCGCATCTTCGGCTAATTCACCGAACCTATCCTGGCTTGTCACCGTCATTACCATCCTGCTTCTCCTTCCACTAAAAACCCCAATCACTTCCCCCGACGAAGCCCATCAAACGTGCCTTCCAACCCTAAATGGCCATTAACATATTTTACGTAATTAACACATCGACTTCGGTAGACGCTAATTCGCGTTTTACTTCAGGCAGTATCCTATAAAATATGTTAACTATTGTTAAAGAAAACAGCAAGAAAAGCAGTGGACGCTATAAACAAAATGTTATGAACGTATTTGTATATTCCATGCTGGACTAATAGGAAACAGTTATCAATGTTTAAACAATTTTTTGAAAACCTTTTATTTAGCAACGATAAGGCAATCAAAAATGGAAGATATTGGAGATAGTGGCAGTGAAATTGATTTTGCTAGAAATAGAAGCACTTGTCCTTTGAAAAAGATTATGAAGACCTTTCTATATCTTATTATTTATAATATATATATAATATAGATATATATAGATATAGATATAATATATAGATTTATATTATGCTTATTAAATATTATACTATATTTTGAATCTTTTCAATCATTTATTAAATAATTAGAAAAATACGTGGGAATTCGGGCTATGTGCTTATCAAAGGATAGCGCCCTTGATGTGTTAAAATTAGCTACGATAATTATTCCATCTGAGAAAATATACAATTGGAAATTCTCGATTTCAATAGCTTCCTTTTGGAGGCACGCAAACTCGCGCAATATTCGAATGGAAAGCTGATATTTAATCGAGCAATGTCGAGTCATTCAAACATGGAAATGCTTTTCTCAGATACATAGCAGGGAAACGGGATTATAAATCGTTCTGTTGGCGACGTATATTCATGGAAACTCGATGTCATTTGAACAGTCATGGACATTTCCATTTCTCTAAGCATAAAATGGCACACGAGCTTCCCTCTACTTCTGGCCCTTTTACGCGCTAATTTACCAATTATTAATATCGGTCAATCGATGGATTCTAAATTCTAGACTGTACACTCCATTCTTACGATTCAATATACCGCACTGGAACGTAGTATCTTTCCTCAAAACGTGACGAGTCTTCAGACGATCGATATCATCGTCAATATTTCACATGTTCAACATCTTCGTGCGTAAGAGACTCTTTAGATTTTAGACGATCGACACGTGTACACTGTCGACAATTAAGCAAAAAGGAAGGGCCATAATCGAATAGAGCAAAGTACGATATACGATTTATTTTCTCCCACTGTACGTAACCTTTTTCCTACGATACGAACAACGAAGTTACGAGAATTAAAAATCTTCTTCAATGGTTCCTGAAAACGACCACGTATTCTCAAGAATCAGCGAAGGCAATTACCTTGACGGTATTTTACTTTCGTACGATTTATGGCTAAGGTTCTAGTCCGAGTATGGTCGAAGAGAGTACTCGTGACTTTGTGAGAACGAGCAATCCAGACGTTCAAGGATGGCTAGCGACTCGCAGAGAACTTTTGGAAGATGCGTGAAAGACTTTAGAGGCGGTAAGCAACCCGACGTTACGTTGCTTCAAAGAGTAGCACCATTATTCCTAAAAAATCTGGCCATAGAATAGAAACGACCAGGGTGCCCTTTGGTAAGAAGTTTCTGAAAGACAGCCTGCCACTTTTACCATTTACCCTTCGAATATCTGCACGAGTGATTCGATCACACAAGATTTTGTTCATAAAATATTTCTTTGCAGTTTTTAACATGCAAATTCTGGCTAGTGAACGAGCTATTATAATTATCACGAACGAAACATTTATTAAAAGGAAGATTAAGTAACAAAAATAAATTGAGAAAAGGGGATCGTTATTCCTCCGTAATATAACATCCTAGTTCAGCTTTTTAACTTACAATTAATTTCAGAGTTGTACTAATATTCTTAACGTTAGGTGAAATTAGAAGAGCCGAAAAGAGGAAGGAGAAATTTTTAGGAATACAAAAATGTTCAAAGAATAATATTAATCTTCCAAACAGTCGAAACAAATCAACGAAATTCCTACTTTCTGCAAAGTGTCGGAGACAGAGACTTGGAACATTCGAGGCAAAGTCAAGAAACGTTAAGTACGTAAAATAATTGGATTCTCAAACAACATCCGCACGTTATTTCGCGTAACATAATTTCACCATTGCAATAATTTTTCTCAATAAATACCCGCCAAGAGACACGACAGATAATCTTTCCTCCAGTTATCGTAGAACGATATCGCGTTTCGGTTTAAAATAGTCATTAGACTCGAGTCGATTTAAATACACCAAACTAATGATACACGCTTAAAGTTCCATAACTTGGTTCGTCGCGAACAGTCTAATTCCGAAATTCCGTGGGAATCTTCTTCGGCGCTCCATCCCACTCTTCGCAGCCGCGTCTCTCAAACGAACCGCGGAACAAGTTCCGCCTCTTGACTAAACCGGGGAAGGCAAAAGAACAATCAACTCGAGCAAAATCAAGGAACGTCACTGAACTACATGATGCAAATCAGCCGCGTTTAAACGGGTCTCGCGAGCCTAATTAACGCAAGCTGCCATTGTGAAACCGACTGGAGAGCTCGACGATATCCTTGCGCGTACGAATGCGCGTTTACAATTGCTCATGACGCTAAATCCCCACTGCCTTTGCTAGAGACGGTTGTAATTAAGGCCTAGCGGCCGTTCAACGGGATTAAATCGCCGAAAAGTAGTTGATCGCGGCTGCCAGAGGTTTCAGGCTAGCGTCTTTAGAAATCCCCTCTCGCGGAACCATCCCTCGTCTCCTCGACGACGTTCTTGCTCGTTATAGGCCGCTATTAACCGTTCTGGCTACGCCTTTCAAAAGAAATCCTCGGCTTCTCCTCCACGACTCTCGCTCTCTCTCTCTCTCTCTCTCTCTCTCTCTCTCTGTCTTTCTCTTTCTGAATAATCCTTTCACGAGGATTCCCGAAAACCTGACGCGCTAAAGCCTCTAACTCATTAGGTCTCAGTGCGCGCGTTGCAACCGCTGCACCACACGCTTCGCGGTCTCTCCTCTCCTCTCCTACTCTTCCTCTTTCGTTTCTGATTTTCGCTGTAAAGATGGTCGTGGATGAATGCAACCGCTGCAATAGTGGAACGTTGAATAATTCCATAGGGGATTGTACAGGGGAACAAGTGGGGACTGGTAAGAAAATATGACGGCGATTTTGGTCTAGACGTTTGTCGAGTGCGCTTTGTGAGGCAGGTTTAATGGCTAACAGTTGCGTTTAACTCGAGGCTTTCTTCAGGGTCGTGTGTTAGGTTACTGGATGCACGCGGGGATAGGAATTTCATCGGGAGACAAAGGAATGTTCTTTAGAATCTTGTACGTTTCGTTTTCATCGAATTTCTGTAGCCATGGCAGGAGACCACCGACAATGAGCTGGTAGGAAATTTAATATACCTGTTTAATAAACTCGTGAATGCTGTAAATCCAAATCGTTTCCTGTATCTATCTCATAGTAAAAAAAAAGCACACCGCTGCTCTCCAGCAACCCTTAAATTATACTTTTACCAATCTCGCGATTTATTCTCTTACGTCGGCCGACCTCCTCAAAAAATAAGAACCTTCGGAGTCTCTCGAACATCACGAAGGAAAAAAATCTCGGCGACGAGGAAGAAGGGGAAGGAAGAAACGAGGGACGTTCATCGGCACCCTTTTCTATCGTTTTTTTTTTTTTTTTTTGTTTCTCAGCTCCTCGAGGTGGCAAGAAAAAAGCGGGCAAAGTATTCTCCGCTCAACGCCAACTCTGCGTCGCCGCTCGGCTTCTTAACGAGAAAACGCCCGAAGAGAAGGAGAAAGAGAGGGAAAACGAGACAGTCGGCCTATTCATCGAGCAGCTGCACCTTAGGCGGCTGCATTTCGCGATATTAAAGGGCGCCGCTGACTTCCAGGGTCAAGCATTTATTGGCAGCCGTCGCGACGTCGACGCTGGCGACGAGCGGCGTCTACGCCGCGCGGATACACGCCTCGTAAAGCCGATATACGGACTTAGCGATACAACGAGCCTCGCCCTTAACGGCTAATAAACATTTTTATTCGTCGGTTTCCTTGCTCCTTCGTCACTGTCGTGGGTTTCATATGGTAGCTATCATTGGATAAAAACAGCGAATTTCTAAGGCAGCGTTCGCACGATCGATTTCGTCGTCAATATTTCAGTCCTTAACATTAATGTATGGATCGTCCAGAGGGTCTCTTACGTACGATAATGTTGAAAAGCCGAAGTACCGACGGAAATATTGGCGATAATATCGATCTGGTCGCTCCGCTCTGAACGCTCCCCAAGGAAGTTAAAATGATGTAATAAGAAACGAAAAGCGCGATTGCGAGACAGCGTTCGCAGAGATGTTGCTGTACCGCGGTTAGAATAACGAATGTGCAAAGTTTCGGGATTAAGAATTTTACTCCCGGTAAAGAAGATTTAAGAATTTCGTAATCTTATGAGGTTTGTGTGCCAGGAGGTAGCCTCTGTACAGATGTAAAATCGCAAGTTTCGTGCGAACAGGGCAAACGAAAGAAGAGATGCAAAATGTGCAACGTTTGGTTTCGAGGCTTACGTAGCGAATCCGCACGCTTCGCTCACGGCAGCTAATAAAAATTTTTATTCGTCGACCTTCTTATTTCTTCGTGGCGATCGTAAGCTCGTATATATCACAGGTAGCTGTTATTGCATAGAAACAGAAAATTCCTTAGGAGCATAAAATTTAATAAGATACGATCCTATGAAATGTGCAGAGAGATGTCGAAGGATCGCGGGTTAGGAAAGGTAATGTAATTATTGCAAATTTCTCTTGACAGTTTTACTTTACCAGGTAAGGAAGATTTGGGAATTTTGCGATTGTGTGAGTGGATCGAAATTTATTGAAAATGTGAATAGGGGAAAGGAAGAAGTGGCTGCGAAAGTAGATGTAAAAGATTTGGGGATTGCTTTTCTTATCTAGCGGGACTACGAGCCTCGACTCGGCGGCTAATAAAATTTTTATTCGCTTTTCTTCTTTCTTCGTGGCTGTGGTGAGTTTGCGTGACAGCCATTGTGGCGTGGAAATAACGAATTTTCGGGAAACGTAAAATACATTAGTAAATAGATATGATTGCGAGAAAATGTTCGAGAAATTGAAGTTTAGAGAATGGAAATGGAAATGGTTAGCGAAGAATATATCCTAAGATAAGATTATCGTAGGTTAAGGGACTTTGACAACCTTGCGATCTTAACGTATTCGAAGATTTTCAACTCGTTTACATTTATTTGTAGTTTTACGCGAATAGGGAAAATGTAGGTGGTAGGGTTGTTCTCCAGCGACAGCATTTAAAGGTTTCATGGTTTTTGTTCATTAGAAATTTGGTATGTTGGAAGGTGATCGTCGTTCGATCCTTGCAAAGCTAACATCGCTTTAGCTTGACTTGAGTTTCTAGCTTGAAGAAGATCTCGAACAAAGGAGCTTCCGAGGCCTTTGTAATCTTGATCGTCGCAAGTTTAATGCATCGAGAGGTTGTTGATAGCGATAGCTTTTGTGAATTAGTTGAAATTTATTGAAAATTTCGAACAAATTGTCGAAGCATCGTTTACAATGCAGACATCGTGTGATCACATTCATCTTTGAGAATTGCAGAGTTACGAAATGTTGTTCGAAGTTAAATAGCCTCGAAATTTGTCTCGAAACCATCGTGGGTTTTTCGACAAACAGAAATAATTATTTTGTTACTTCGATGATTGAAACGTGATCGATGGTGATCCACTTTTCGAATTATCGACTCAGGCCTATTGAATATTTCGGATGAATCACGGTATGGTAACAATATGCGGATAATATAAAAGCAATATTGAAAGGCCTTTCTCGATGTGATATCGTCTGAGCGTTGTAAAGCGGTACAGTTACGTTGGATTGCCATAAAAAGCGAGTGGTTATCGATAAGTACATACATAAAAACAGCATTAAGGCCAATCCTCGGTTCATTTTTCATGACGTTGTTAATATAAGAATAAAAAAAAAAATACCGATAAAACTTCTTCAGGAAATATCCAACCAGACGCTTATATGCATATAATCGCCCTTAAAATTTGTTAATTTTATTTTAATCCTCCATTTAATTTCATAATGTAGTCTTTAACCTACTTTTCGAGGAAATAGTTATTTTCATTTTATAATTTATCTTCTATAATATATTCACAAAAGCTATCTACAAATTTTCGAATTTTTTCATGAGACCGTGTACGTAACTTGCAATTTACATGACATTATGCAGGATTGATACATTCTACATATTGTAATTATTAGAAATAATTATTATAAATAATCGGGGCTTTCATAAAATTCATGTATCGTAAGATCGAACGAATTTCTACTTAAAATCGTTCCAATACGTATCACGCGAGAATGTGATTTCGTTGGTAACAGTCTCGCACCGCGTCTGACTACAAACGCTTCATTTCCCTTTACGCGGTAACAGTCTTGCCCTTCCATTCGTTATCCTGTCTTTGGTGTAGCGTTTTGAATCAGAATTTTACAGAAACATTGCGCTGGAATTCCATTTAGAGTTTCCAACGTTTTATGAACGTTTACCGTCATAAAAGCAGTTTACGATTTTCTTTTTATGCGCCGTGCAACTCTCTACGAGAAAATTTCAAGACCGGGAGAACAATCGATCTAAGACCATGAACGACGAACGAGATATTGTTCATAGAGTCTCTGACAGGATTATACAAAAATATATCTCTAAAGTAATCGAAGATATTGAATTGTTGGAAGAGTTGCCAACGAAATTCGGAAGAAATTTGGTGATATCGTATTTTTATAGAAACAGCGTTTCATTACTTCGGTATTACTTTACCGTTGCTACACAACTTCCAGAAAGATTTATTATTGCACGATCGGGGAAAACATTTTCCAAATAGGAGGGTAAAACGAATTACTAATATTCTAGCTTGGTTAACATTTCGATCGACGTTTTTCTCATCGAGAGATAAACGAAGAAGCAATAAGTTGCTTCTGTAAACTTTTCGTAAAAGCTTACCGCTCTCAGCAAAATATTCTTTCAAATAGTTCTGCCGCGATATTTAGTTGCTCGTCGCGAAAGGAATATTTTACAGCGATCAAAGAACGATTAATTCTCGATAAATATTTTCATCGGAATGGTAGATGTTCTTGCTTCGTTAAAAGCAAGATCCTTTTCATTGACCGGTATTAAACTTTTCTCTTTGATCGGTACGTTCCTCGATATAAAATCACCTTTCGAACAAGTCGAAATAGATCAAGCCGAGGATCAACAGTGGAAGCTCGCGAGTATCATGGAAAATGGAATGAAAAATTTCACTCATTATTTGTTCGACGTGAATCGACTCAATGGAACGAATAATGGCAAGGGAAAAGAGGTATAATTGATTGGCACCGGGTCGAAGATGAAGATCCCTGTGGCTATAGAGAGTAAGCTAATTAGATCGGCAGTGCGAGCGAGAATTAATCCTCGAGTGGACAAAAAATCTGCCCGGACACACGGCGAAGGCCTGATTTGAATTTGAATCCTTTAACGCATCCTCTGATCTTCGATATCCTCTTCGAATACCTTTGAAGTCCTTAAATTAAAACCCGCGCGAGAGAAACTTCCCAAACCTAGCTGTTAAATAAGACCGAAGGAAGTCTATGAAAAATCTATCGTCAGCTAAAAATTACTTGAAATGGCTTTAAATAAAATCTACTTGAATATTTCAGCTCTACCTATATCTAAAACAGTGAGCGTATAAATAGGTACATTTTCGACAATCCAACTGAAACTACTTGTTCTCTACATGTTTCGAATATATTCTTCGGATTTACTATGATAAGTGAAGGTTATAACAAAACATTGAAAATTTTCAACATTAATGTGAAGTCTCGGTGTACATTTCGCTATAATTGTAATATTATCCTGTAAGAAAAATGATATTTCTTTTCATCCTGATACGTACCGAGTGTACGGAAACTTTATCGAAGGATCATAAATTATCGAAGATTTCCGGGAAAGTTTTTCTTGGTTTATAAAAATGTAATCGAAACAGAAGGCCAGCTTTGAGAATCCAGAACGCATTTACCGCTTTTTCCGCAACAGCAGGAATATTCGAAAGAGTTGGATAATCGCATGTTCGACAAATGGAGCGCTGCATTCGCGCAGAAGGAAGAAATTTCGAACATTTATTATAACTGCCGAAGCAATTAAGAGGGTATGCAAACCTGGAAGCTTAAAAAAAAATATAGAAAATATAACGTTTCTTTTCACCTATAACTATTTGGTAAAAGGTCAATATTTTTACTTTAGGCAACATTATCGCTGAGTTCATACATTCTTTATTACGTGAAATTACAAAATGGCGAAGTGGCACAACATTATCTGACTCCATATTCCGCAGAACCTTGTTTGCTTGCACCCAGCGGCAAATGTAACTGGAGCCGTAAGAAGCAAAAAGATTTTGTGCGAACTTATACGAAAATAAATAATCTCCGACGTAGCGTACGACTTTTTCATAACTTCGCCTTGTTAAGAACAAAATTTTATTTTTCGCTGAGAATGATCAACTTTTCGTATTTATCAGAATTCAACGGATCACGATATCAAGAAAATTGTAACATCGTAGATAATGTTACGCGGAATGACGTATAAAAATTGCAAGTTAATCGGATGAAGAGTTTCACAGATCAACTGGATGCAAGGCAGGAAAGCATAGCTTCGAGAGAAAAACACGTTTCAAGTTTTAAGTTAATCTTTCTCTGAAAGAGTGCACTCGTATTCGTGATACAATTTCGCCAATTTTTTACGATTGTAAATACCCTTTTACTACACTATTCTATATATATATATATCAAGTTTTGAAAAAAAAAGCGAAGAAAAAGTTTTTCGAAGTCGACATGTTTGCATACGCCCTTGGTAAAACTTTTTGAACGTCTCTAACTATTCGATAAAGCATTTTCGGACATAGATTTATATGAACTTTTTTTATCTACTTGACCTCATTAATGCATTGTGCTGACTCTTTCGGACACCCTGTACGTGCACGAAGCATATTTTCCCTGTAAATACCACGGAAATAGAATTTCAAAGCATTTCATACGGAAAAGTCGATTTTCTCTAGAAACAAGTTTTTTCCATTTAAATTACAGGCAGACTTATCAAACAACTCACAGCATAGCTTTTTGCCACTGAATACAACTAATAACTATAGAAAAATCAATGATCTAAGTAACTGCAAATAAACCTGAGAAATAAACGCTGCAACCACAGCAGAAGTATATTTTCATCTACCCTCGTTTAGGGTAAATTTCACTTAAATTGCATATGGCTAAAATCACGAGCTGCCCTAATAGACAACCGACATTAACCTACTTAACTGGAAATAGTAGAATACATTACACTCTCAACGTTAACTACCAAATATAACTTGGAGTAAACCTCAGAATTAAACATCCCAACCACCCGAAAAGTACATCCTCGTTTTTCCTCTGTTTGAGGCCTCACGTAAGTTAGATTCAGTGAAAATTACACGTTGCATTATGAAACAAGACCACATCAAAATCAACGATTTCTTTCACGCGTAATTTCGAACAAACGTCGTTAACGTTAACACGTTCTCTGTTAGAAGAATTCTCGATGAGATAGCAGATTTCGGAATGAACGGATTTAACGTGCTGTATCATTGAAACTAAGTTAAAGTTGTTTTAAATAAGTAATTACTTCTGTGTGAATTTCTTCAAATAAATAGTTTGTCAAAGCTTTTCTTGATACTTAAGATTACAGTTCTCCTTAAAATGTATACGTTACGATATTTATAGAAGATACAGAAGAAGCTCGTGGATACTTGTAGTCTTAGAATTTCGATATTTATTAATTTTACAATATTCACATGTTTAATTATAGAATATCTATAGAAGATTAGTAGAATAATTAAAGGTGAATATCTAGAATTTTAGAATTTTAATATTTACAAGAGGATATACAAATAATTATTAGCGAGAGAAGCATAAACTCTAAAGTACGATGTAAAGCAAAAATTCTAGACGTTTGAGCTTTAATACGTAATTTCACAAAGTTTTTTACGCAAAATATAGTAAGGGAAATATCCGGTCTAAACGGAAAGTTTCGCGTGATAAGTATGCAGCCTACGTCGCAAACTACAGTTAAAACGTTTGAAACACCCCTGAAAGCATAGTCGTTAGGGAAGAAATAGTGAAGTCATAAATTATCGTATCATACGCCTCAACGACGTCGATTGATGTCATTCTTTAATCGCTCTGAAGATCTCTTAAATTGTGGTTACCATCAACAGTCGAGACATTCGTAGTTTTCTCCTCCACTGATTTTAAGACCTTGCGGTAATACACCCTCGTTTATTTCTCGTTTAAAGTGAATTTCATTTAAATTTCGTTTAGACAGCGATTCAGAGTCACGCGTAGTCTTATCAAGCAATTTACACCGCAGTCTTTACACTTTCTATCAAACATAATCTCGACTAAGTTTCAAAATAAAAACGTTTCCACTACTATCACGAATAAATGTTCGTTTTTCCAACATTTTGCATAGATATCGTCTAAATTGGATCGATTTAAACAATTCACGTGATAATCCTAACATCTAACAAACATACGCTCGATAGATTTCATGTATCTCTCTTGCTCGCAGTCTTCTTATTTCACTGTCTTCTTGCTTTCCCACATTTAGAGCGCAATGGAACTTTATTCGTCTGAAATCGTGGAAAAACGAACGATTAATACGACTGGAACGCGGATAGTAGTACACTGATTCTCGTCGCTACCTTTTCTATTCCGATAAATAAAGTTCCGGTAGTAAAATTTCGCTTGAGTAAATCGAGTTCAGATAAATGGAATTCCACCGCGCATCTTTCTTAAATTAAATTCACTGAAAGTCGTACGTCGACTCGCCAATCAATCCGCGCGAAATAATCCCAAGATCGTCAGCCAAACACACCGTCAAAGTCAAATATTCCGGGCGAACAGTTAATACAACTGGAATTCAGGTAATACTAATTTACTCGTTCTCCTCGCTCCTTTGATCTTCTTTTTTTTTCCCCGGTAAATAAAGTTCAGATAATAAAATTCCGTTTCAATAAACGCGCTTCGGATAAATGAAACAAAATTCTGCAATAGATTTCGCTGAAATTGCGTTCACCCGGAGCCCTACATCAACTTGTCAAACAATTCGTACGAAATAATCTCAACCTTGTCGATCGTGTACACCCTCAAAATTAAATATTCCAGCACTCTTTATTCACCAGCGTATGTACTCGCTTTTTCCCTCCTGTTCGAAATGTTTCGTCCACTCGGCGTGATATTCACATACACACACACACACGCACGCACGCACGCAATATTCACGCGGGAAGAGACGATACGTACGGTTCATAGCGCACGTACGCATGCTTATAATACAAATAACTGGGTGTCGAGGCTGCGTGATATTACACAGCCTACATATGCATGATGTCCCGCCTGGAACCAGCGACGCTATTGTTTCGGCCAGATAATACGGCCATTGAACACGGCCGCAGGATAAAGAAATAAATCCTTAGCGAACGCATATCTCGTGCTGACTCGTTGAATTCGTTAAGTCGCCGCTATCGTGCCTGACTGTGAAAATAGAGCGTGAAAAGGCGTGCAGCCACGATAAGTCGCGTGTACTCGACGTTTACGATCGCGAACAATGGTTCTTGCCGTGTCCATTGGCGAATTCGTTTCCATTCGATAAATAGCGGTATATCGTATTACGAATATCGGAGATATTTCCGGAACTAACGATTGCTGATATACGTAATAACGTTAAATTATTTTGTCCATTTGTATCTGAAACACGCGTGTCTGTTTGAGTTCCCTGGTCGTTAACAATGAAACGTACGTGAACGTAGAATCGATTGGGCCACGCTTTATGTTATGTCGGTGAATTATATATATATTTTTTTTTATATTAAGTATTATGTATTATTGTACATTTTTGCTATATCTTTTATATTACTTTGTTAGATTATATCGATATGGTGTGAATTCAAAGTCTGACTCTAGCGTAGTATCCGGACTGCAAAATATTCGGCTGGAATGACATTTTTGGGGGATTTTTTGAGATCGCTGGAAACAAAAATGAAGTTTGTTTCTCGCCGAAATGAAAGGTGTAACATTTCGGACAACCTGCTGACGTTTGAAATGCTCGTGAATTTTGACGATACTTTTTTAGAAATTTGATATTCGTTACCTATCGCGCGACTTGTTCTGTATATTTTTCTGAAACGTGACCATCGTGTCAGTTCCGGGATATCTTTTCTAGCCATGAAATACCATAATTTGACCGCTCTGGTAGTCTTAGTGTGGTAGGTTTAGTGTTAATGACCTATTCTTCCGGTCATATTCAAGAATGTATGAATTTACGTATAGATACGCGATTTAGCTATAAACTTGTCAGATTAGATGAGGAACAATATAGGATATTGTAGGCAGCGTATACTAAATTCTACGCGTGTTACTTTATGTTCGTTACGAAGGCACTTGTTAGTAAGTAAAATTTCGATCACACAATTTGCTCCATAAATTAGAAAACTATAGACAGAGCCTGAGATACTCGGCTCTACGCCGGTTTTACGACAGTTTTTTTATGGTCTTTGGAATGTGCGGATATTAACGATATTAATAGAACACGGCGAGTCGGTATTTGTTTGATAAAAGTTTCTTTCTGAGTGCATAATTCCCATTTGGATAGGTAATGGCGGTATTATTGCTGGCGATCCTTCTATTCCTAGGCGAAGAGATAGCGGCTACTTGCTCCCTTGGCGAAGTTCGAGGGAATATCGCCGAGATGAAGCACGTTTAAAGAGATAATACGTTCATAGAGTGGATTCTTTTCTTCCTCGCAGAGATGTACGGGATGACTCCCCGAAGGAGGTCGATATGATTCTTTATTACGTAATAATAGTTCTACAGAGAATGCTTAGTTTGAGAAATATACTTTAGTTCTATTGCTTCCCCCGCCTGTCTCCTTCGACTTGTGTGAAATCGTCTTTCCATAAGGATATTTGTCATTTGTCATAAGAAGCTATTTTTGATGGGATAGATCGAAATTTGTAATTCCTGTCAGAGTAACATCGAACATAGCGATATTTAAATCTTTTACGTTCGAACAGGCGAGAAGATTAAAAATAAAGAAGCACGCGATTATGTGTACAGAGTTTTTATAAATTACTTATATAAAGCAATTGGCTATCGAAGATTCATATTGGAATGATATTAAACTTGTAGTATTAAACAATGTCTATGTTGGTTATATTTATGAAAAAAGAAAATCGAGAGGCGTATAATTATATATGGAAAATTTAGAAGAACTTTACTACGTTTGAGGATAAATTAGTTTCGATAATTCAAAATCGATGATTCGTATTGAAATCTCGTTAAACATAAAAATGATTAAACGTTCGTCTCTAAAAAGGAAGAGAGCAATTTGTGTACATTTATACCTATTTTACCCGTCAAAGAGTTGTTAAAAACTCGCTGAAAGTTCTCGACAACAGGAAACATAAAACGCAAATGAAACGAACCGTAAGATTATAATTTTCTTAACAATTTGCACAACATCTCCACTTACTAACTACAATAACGATCGATAAGCCACATTGAGAACGGATTCGCTTATCTATCGAAACTATAATCGATGATGGGTAGTTTTATTGACAATGCAGAATCCAAGGGATATCTATTTCGAGGAATAATGATAATGAGGCGTCTGTTCAATCTGACCCTATTATCCACTCGTATCGTTGAACAGTTTCGCCCCATAGGTTGTTGGATTTCTTTCAAGCGAGTATTTGAGAAGCCTTTGAGAATTAGCAGCTTAAAAAGGAGACGTAGAAGAGACAAAGAAGCGAAGTTAATTTCATCGTAGAAGTACTCGTAAACGATTAATTTTTACCGATATTTCCTATGAAATTAAAATCTATAAATTGATTAATAGTCGACATATATGAATTTATACGTTACAGTGAAAAATTTGTTCGAAGCAACTGAAGCTTAAATTAAGTATACTTTTTAAGTAAATTTTTTAAGCTGTGAAGGTAATTAATAGACAACAAAGAACTTCTCCCTAATTGATGGAGAATTGCTATCAATCTTCATTTCGAACAATGCAAATTCTTTTATGTTCAAAGTTTCATAAGCCCAGTCTCATAAATCACTTTTTCAAGATATCATTGCGTGATATATTAATTATCACGGCCTGAGAAAGGATGTCCACGTCAATAATCTTCAATAAAATAATCATCCAACCAATCGTCTCAATTTCCCCATCGTTCAAAAGTTTTCACAATGAAAAATGGTCCCTCGTACAAATTTTCACAGACTGCAAAATTACGCCCCATAAAGACATTGACATATGGAAATATCGACTTATCTCATATAATTTTATTTATACGTGTCTGCTTTGTTTAAAATTTTCAAGGGATAAAAATTATCCTCTGAAAATTCCTCTGCAAAATTTTACATAATGAAAATCACCTCCTAGAACTTAACGCAGCAAGAAACGACTCTACTTTTAACGTTCTTTCAGCGAATATGACTTCTCTTGGAAAATATACGCAGCGCAGAATATTCTATATGACGTGAAACTGCATCCGAATTATCGCAGAATGAAAATTATCCTTCCTTTAAAATTCGATGTAGCGCGAAGTCAGTCTACGTCAAACGTTTCGTCTAATGAAAAATCCCTTCTCTTGCGAAATTCATAATGCCACTCTGCTTCTAAAATTCATTATATTAAAAGTCACAGTTTCTCTCAAGATTAAATATTTATTAACGACGTATTTATAGTTATACATTAAATTTATTTCTAAAAATTACCGACATTTCATGTATTAAAAATCTACCATTTAAAAGTCATCTTACATTCGTCAATGAATCCAACAAACCAACGAATCGCTCTTCGTTCGCAATTTTTCGTAGTACTGTACATAATGAAGACTTTATATTCCTTTGCGTTTTAAATACGAGTTTCAAAGCACAAAAACGCTAAATTTAAAGAACGCGTTGAGACTTTACGGATTGTAAATTTACCCTTAACGTTAATAAGCTTTGTTGTCCGAAGGTTTTAATCACGAGGCATGCAAACGTGCACGTATCTACCTGTTCATCGGTGATGCTCTTCAAACGTAGTCTCGTTGCGTGAACACGTGCGCCGATCAGGATCGCTCTGACGTTATACGGCGTATCAGCACACGTACCAGCTGCACCAACTCGCCGTTTCTGGGTCGAAGATCCCGATTTACCGAGGTTCGTGCGTCGTTTCTTCTGCAAGCGTGCAAATCGTCGCGATTAGAGATGTTCTTCTTTAAGCGCAACGCACGATCTTCTTTCGAACGTGTCTTTCTCCTTCAATAAAATATTCCACGCTAGAGCCGTGAATTCAAAATGAAGGAAATGGGAACGATACCAGCGCGAAAATAAGAAAAACCGGCTTTCTTAGGAAACGAATGAAAAGTCGAATGTAAATTAAAGGAACATGATATGGAACAGGATGATTCAGGTTTCACTGCTGATCATTTTTCAACGTGATTTCACCATAGTCCGAAATGTCCTGCAACTTTAATTAATTCGCGTATAAATTACTTGAATTGAAATTATTGTTTGAGCAATTAGACGGGTTATTCTTCTCCACGTTCTGCTAATGACTTCCTTTCCATTCTACTTTATTGTTCTGTGAATCATTTCGAACGTGGAGTATTGGAATTTCTCCCAATTATCGTTAATTTGCGTGTTAATTATTAAAGCGAAGATGACTTTTTCATTCGCTAGGTTTGCCATTATTCTCGCGATTTCTTCAATGATCTTCCTTTAATCCTAGCGTATAAATTTGCAACCGATTCTAATTGAAAATTGTAATTCCATATAATTCTACTCTGTTCCTCTCTCCTGTACAATATGGTATTCTTTTATTCATGAGGACAAAGCTGGCTGTTAATACAGCTTTTCAGTATGATATGAGGAGGAATAATGGTAACTGCGACAAATGGTCTGTTTGCTGACAATGTAATAATGCGATAATGGAATACAGTAACAGAATACAGTAATAAACAAAGGATGATAAACACAAAATATGAATACATCACCATGCAGCTTCAAAATAGCACAAATTATCGCAAGTGACGTTCAATTTAAGTTGTAATTTCGATAATTAAAGTTTTCTATAATAACAGTGTTCTCGTAACCGCATTTTCTTGTAATTACGTATGCGTAGTGTAACAAATCATACAAACTGACATTTTTATTTGATTAACTGAATTTCGTCCCTTTAGATTTCTATCATTTTCAAACGTTATCTTTTGCACGGCGTCTTTTAACTATCGCACGAACGATTGAAATTATCTTTGCCATTATATTTATTCGAATAATTATTTAAATAATCGCTACGATCCAAATTCTTACTTCACCAACAATTATTCAGAATTCACTTAAACCACGAAAAAGTACACATTTCTCCCGACGTTCTTATAAATTACCCCCTACTTGCAAATTAAATCAATCGTTCGAATTAAAAGCAACGTTTCTTCAAACTGTTCAAAAGAATTATCTTCTATACAGCTAACCATCTTATCGGTGTTCAATTTAACCATGCAGCCCGCGATGAAATTAATTAAAAGCACCGTATAATCTTTAAGTACATTCGTTTAAGATACACAAGAATCTGACGCACGATCGCCCACAAGCTCAGCCAGATCCACCCTCGACTTTTAATCGACCTGATACAACATTAACCAGACCGATTTCTTCTTCGTCCAAACTCCATCGATCACTCTTTGACACGAAACAGAACAAATAAAAAGCACTCAACCGCCCATTTACCAAAAAACCTCACTCGGTTGTTCTTCCACTCCTCTCACCCGGAAATAAACCCTGCGTTACGCTTCCACTGTTACGATATCCAACTTCCTGTAGCTTTCCACCGAACGAAGAAAAGGGAAAAAAAAGAGAAAGAAGCAGACAATAAACACTTCTTCGATTCTTACCGCCGAAGAATGTTCCCTCCCAGTTGCAACGCGTTCAACCCCCGCCTGCAGAACAATGGACACGCTGAAGGTGACTTGCTCCGCAAAGCTTCTGATCCACCTTAACGAACCAGCTCACGCACCTTGTAAAATCTGCGCGAAGCACCTCGAATCCTCTGTCTAAACTCAAACTTCACCCTTCAATCGTCACTCCTCGATGCATCCTGACGAGCGACCACGAACCACATCGCGAGAGGACAAATGCCCGAAAGTCTTGAGCCTGTCGTCGCGACTGGTTTGTCGTTTCGTGGCCAGGTTACACACGGTTGCAGGATGAGGAACGCAGATGATGAAACCGGCCGGCCGGTGTTCCTCGTGGATTCTAACTTGTGGCTCCGCGGCCGAGACAGGGAGAGCGCGAAAGAGGGAGCGCGACAGAGGGTGGACTCTCACCGGGTGGCAGTCAGGTCAGCGACCGTGATCGTCCTCGCTCCTCCGAATGCTTTCTATCGGCGGCGCGCTCGCGACTGGGATCCAGGATTTTGGATGAGAGCCGAGCTCTCAAGAATCAACACGCAGGCGCCGGCTCCTCCATCCTCCTCTGCGACCTACCCTTTTCTCTCGCGTTGAGTTTCCCTCTCTCTGACGCACCAACGCCGCTCGAGTTCCGTGTCTTTGCTTCGGTGTCTCTGTTGGACGCGCTGTGGGTGCACAGTAGGGTGGCAGCGTACCTGCCACCTTCCTCTCTCTCTCTCTCTCTCTCTCTCTCTCTCTCTCTCTCTCTCTCTCTGCTCGGCTTCTCACCGACTGTTCAGCTCGCGCCTGCCCTGCCCTGTTCCTGCTACTAACGCCAGCCTATTTTACCCCTGTGCCTTCGCCCCTGTATGTGTAAGCAGCTGTTCTCCCGTGTTTTATCTACGCTGCTGCTCGTGTCGGGTGTTTTTTTTTTTTTTTTTTTTTTTTTTTTTTTTTTTTTTTTTTTTTTTTTTTTTTGTTTATAATTCTGCCTTTGTCTTGTTGGTGTTGTTGTTGTCGCGGCTTTTCCAGTTTCGGATAGGTGGCAGAAGGTTCGGGTTGTTCGAGTCGGATCGAGAACCGAGTTCGGAGGATTCAGGGTGAGGAAGATTCTTCGTGTGGGAAAGGGAAAGTTGTGCGTGTCGGGAAGATAAGTGGTTGGACAGGTGTTCCGAGCGGGATGATAATTAATGAGGGAGAGGTTGGAAGAACGCTGGTTTAGCGGGTTGCTGTGGTTGGAATTGATTTCGGGCGATTTGTAAATGTTTGTGCTTCTTGGTATTCTGCGTTCAGTTTCCTGGCGTTAGTTTAGCTCTTCCTAATTGACTCTTCTTTCTAATATTCCCCTTTTTTTCTATGTTTGTTGTATCGTGGTATCGTTTCGTTGTATTTTACATTACATGTTCGCGTAGGTTATATCATCTGTTACGGACATTGTAACACGAATGTTTTTGGTTTAAATATTTAAATCGAGTGTTCGCGGTTTGGTCATTCGGTTTCTTTAACAGACGTTTTATTGTTATTGTATTTTCCTGTAATTCTGTTAAAAATTACATAAATGTGAAAGAAGCTGGAATTACGATCTGCATGAGTTTTCCAAATAAAAACGTGAATTTCCAAACTTTCGATTCACCGATTTCACTTTGTATTATTGATAAAAAGGAAATAGACGATCCATATCTCTCGAAGCAATATACTAAAATTAGCATCGTTGCTCGTATATAATTATTTTCTCCAGTACATAAGCGTTTGTTTCGATGTTTATCTTTTAAAATTCAATACGTTCGTAATAGATCGTGAATATATAGAAACCCAATGGGAGTTCTTTTGCAGAGGAATTTCAGAGCCGCATTTCATGGAAATCGCGCCTTTATTCGGTGCTGGTCTTCATCCTTTCGTGTTTTGTCTCGTGTCTATTGCACATACTTTCCCGAGGCTGATCAGACATCGACTCGTTCTACTTACGCGTGGTGTATTTCCCCCCACTTGCTTTCCTATATCCTCTCTTTCTATATTTTCTTTTTCTTTCTGATAAAAACAATATTACTCCTTGAAGGCTTATTTTTCGCTCGTTTTACCCTTAATATTATTAAAATATGCTTCCGACACGCTTCATCTTGGAAAATACCAGAGATAACAAAGAACGACGTTGAAAATATTTCAATCGATACAAACTAGTAATCTCTTTGCCTTACTGTGTATTTCGTATTATTTTATGAAGATCTAAAAATCGTTCGTAACGTGGAAAAATGCTCATATCAATTTATCCATGTAGGTATTTTAACAAATAGGCTCTGGATTTATATCCGAACATGCAAGAGAATGAATATAAATACAAAAATATGTAAAGTAGCAAAATACACGAGATAAATATTTAAATAAATACTCGAGACAACATTTAAATAAATACGCGCAGAAAAGTACATACAGGAAACGATAAAAAATATGAAAATACACGATAGAATATTTTATATTTTATGTTTAAATTCTTTTATCGTTAATCAATTTATCGATTTTTACCTGTAAGTAAGAAAACATGAATTTCCTTAAGCATTCGTATTTTGATAATAAACGTGTTACATCGATAACTACAAAACAGTTGAAAACTTAAAAGATTTATTTCATTCTTTCCCGTATAACTACGTCCCCACCCATTTGGTGCAATTAATTTACTTATAAAGGAAATCTCTTTGTTACTCAACGATCGAAATAATTTATCCTACGACTTGATTAACTACACTGATCGAGCCTCTTCTACTAAAACGATTCTTTTGTTCTCTTCTTTTTTAATCGTTTTAGGTTTCTCACAGATTTACATTCCTTTCTTATCTGTGGGGTACAGATCCTCCTTGAGGGTGGCATTAAAAGATTCAATAAGTTACCCCCTTGACTCATTTATTTTACTGTCCTTTTTTTTCCAGTTTTCCAATATTCGCTATTCGATATTTTATTATTGTACTATTTTCACATCAAATATCTGATAATAAGTCGCTGTCATATTGTTATATACACTTATTGTGATAGTTTTGAATTTTTATAACTTCATTTTCACTTTTTATTTTATATAGCTACATGATTTTATTACTATATATTTTGTACTCGCTGCACTATCGTTATTTGCTATTTGTCAAACGTTCGAACTGGACAATTTCAAAATACCAGTCATTTTTAATTTAATTCAAGGCAGACGATATTTCAATAAGTAAATTTCTCCAGGATGAAGAACCTGTGACAGCAGTGTTTAAGGGATTCTTGCAACTTTGCAACTGATAAATTTATTAAAAAATTTTTCAAACACGATCAACCAACCGTTCAAAATATTTCGTAAAAATAAACCATTGCATAATTCAATTTAATAAACTAAAACTAAACTTCATAGAATCATATAAAAGTTACTGATTGATTATGATCGGCCACTTTTACCGCGCTTACACGCAGCATACGCGCACTTTGCGAGCGTAAAGAAACACGACTGCGTCGTAAAAACGAAAATTTTGCATTCAAACTTTTAAACGAATTCTTACACCACTTCGAAAACTTTCAACTTTCAATGGAATTTCTTCGTGAAAAATGCATTTCCGCCGACAAACTAAACAATTTTCATTTGCAGTGTTGTACCAGCCTTGCGTACCACTACGACGATCATTTACACCACACGCTCCACTCTCTCCATCTATCGAAACTTTTTTTCTACGCCTCCGTTCCCCGCTACATCCTTCCCTTCATCCTCCCTTTCCCTTTGCCTCGTTTCATCACGCACCCACACAAAACTTGCTAATCCACTTTCGTCGCCAGGTTGCCAGGCTGAAACTTCCGCCAGTTTATGAACATTCGTTCGGCAGGCGGGAAACGAGAGTCTGGAATTATCCTGACGTTAAGCGCTCACCTTTGCCATCTCCGCTCACCTGATCGCCATTTATGGCGTCAATCGGACGAAGCGTAAAAGCAGACATGACGTCTTTCGTTGTTGTCGAACGATGCTCTCACGTTTCCGCCGCGTGCAACCCACGTGGAAAGCTCTGTGAAATGTGGGCGCGACATCGATGACTTTTTCTATATTTACTGTCACTTTGACGTAAAACCAAAGAAAGATAGCGAGGTATCTGCTTTGAGTAAAAGCCAGTGTGTCGTGCGGTTATTTCACAGATCACGTATCGGGTGTACGTATGAATAATGCAAATTTTGTCAACGGAACTGCGAAAACGGTGTCTACTGAACAACAGCAAAGAGAAGAGTACGGCGAGTTGTTCGATCGAAGTATTTCACGTTGCTTTTCGTAACATTGACACATCTATCAGGCAAGTGACGAATTCCATCGCGAGGCAATGCTGTGTCTTTGGACAAGATTCAATCGTCAAGTGATTTTTTTATCCGGTCCGCTAATTGCAAGTGGATATCGGATAAAATGTGCTGCATCGATCGGGTCAGGAATCGTTACACATGTAGGTGGTAATAATAGGAAGGGGTAATGTCTAGCGAATAAGCTGGTTGTTGCAGGACATCCGAAACAAGAGTCATTACGATGTCTTTTGCCATTGAAGTAGCTTGTGGCCTAGTGTTGCCATTCGGCAATTTCACAAAACCTTCGTCAGTGCCCTGACGATGTGATCTGGTCTAACGGCATTTTTCCCTGATGAAATTCATCAACTGCGTGATAGACGGCTTATAGTCACGGAAAATTGGCAACAGATAGTTTGATTCAACAGCTCGCGATGTATTTCTTTAAATAGACTCTGGCTGAAAAAAAATTTGGGCTATTCATTTGTAGACCTGAGATTATGCTTCACGTACAAATATTATATTTCGTTTTAAATCTCAATTATGCTTGGCTGAATGCAATTAACGCGTTGATCAGCTTGTTTCTTACTTTTTATTGATCCTTCCTTTCACTTTCGCAACCATTTCCCCCCGTCATTTACGTGGAAAAATGACGTACACGTTGTCTGACGTTACAAGTAACATATATATATATATATATGTATATATACGGACATATACACAGCACAGGTGTGTATAAAAAAGTTTAAGATCAATGTGATCTAATATAAAACCATCCTTGACCTCGCTTAAGGCTAATACAAATTTAGCACAATACAGTACGAAGTTCGTTCAACTTATCTCGAACGCTCATTCATGATTTGAAAGTACAAGTAGATTTGAAAGTACGGATATATCGAATGAGACGAGTCTTACTTTGACTCGAAATTTTCGTTAGCTTCGAAACGATATTTATCACGCGATAATCTACTAATTACAGGAAATTAATTTAACTTCTTCGTAGTATTAAAAGTAGACTACTATTTAAATATTTACAGACTACTTACACTATCACCAAAGAAACTATACCCGAATAAAAGTATATCGCAGCATCTGTTTTGTATGTTTTATATTTCATACATTTCTCATTTCTGCGGACGTTAAAACTTTCTATAAATTTGCACTAAACGTAAACGTATGGCCGGTTGAATGGTAAGTGATAAATACAATAACTGCGAAACTTTATGATCTTGAACAAGAATACCGAATGTATCTTTTCCTCTTCACCGTTCTCATTCTTTTTTATTAAAATACTTATGACAAGGACCGGTATCCTTTCTACTCGGTTTCCTGGAATAGACGCATAAAATAAGCTGACAGGAGATTGAACTATTGGAATCGAGAATGTATTATGACGTCAACTCGATTCTACGTCGGGTCACCTTTCTAGATGCTTTCTTAGCCACGGCACTTCTGGCATTTCACCGGGCGCTTCAACATGCATAGAGATGGCCATTTGCCACCATACACCGCATATTTTCTAAAGCACGTGACACGTTTAAAATTACTTGGTTTTTTTTACACTTTTTCGATCCAGCGAAAAGTAGAATTTTATCTGGATTTTCTAGCGACAACTCAATTTAGTCGATTGTTAAGAAATCAAACTACAGACTCAAAGTACAGAGACAAGCGTGATATCTATTCATTGTCGAATATGGGGAGCGAAATAAAAATTATGAAATTAAAAAGGAACCTTTTGTAACGGGTCATGAATGAAATAAAAAATGTACAAATTACGACATTTAAAAGAGAAAAGTCATTTATAGAAATTCACAAATGGAAGAAACACATAGAGTAAATGTAACAAAATTTGGGAAAGTGTTTAGAATAATTCATAAATAAATACAAATAAAGAAATATATAATATATAAGAAAAGTAAGAAATAAATTACAATCTAAGGCCTTACAACACAGAAATATGTAGATTTTTTACATATTTTACAAATTACGACGAATATTTGACGAACAATGAACCTGTTGAAACGAATATCTCCTTTAGGTTTTATGCGAACTAATTGCATGGTTTCGAATAAGTGTAATGAACAGATGATTCTTTTTAAGTAACTGTGATCTGATTGGCATCAGTAAAAAGATGTTCTTTATCCTTTATTGTAACGCAATTCTTTTGGTTACTAAAAATTGTAAAATATATTACAACGAACGTACATTAAGAAACAAATGGAGTTAGAAAATTAGTTATTCCCTAGAAATTGGATTCTGGGGAGAAAAGAAAAAATACCAGGGAATTAAGGCCCATTCTTTATCTTCGATCGAAGTAAGCGAGTAAAGTAACGTTAAATCCGTAGAACAGCGCTAGAGAAAGCAAATGAAGATAGTAGAGTAGAACAAAAGTTTCTACATTTTCTACTAAGAGATAAAACGTGTTCAAAACTTTATATCATATTATTGTTTCGTTATCACGCAGTTATACAATATTTAACACCCTTAAAAGTTTTGGATCGAGGAAAGTAACTAAAGCTCGTTTAATCTTTCTTCGGGGAAAGTGGAGGAAAAATTTACAAGAAAGAAATTGATAAAACGGTAGAGCAAAAGTGAATAAAAATTGCTAAAGTTCAGTTATCAAAATTAATGTAAGAAATATAAAAATATTTTATTTATTTTCCATAAAGAGGTATTTAAAGGTCGGTCGCTGACCTTCCAACACCACGCTATTACGTAGCATCGAAAAGGAAGAAGTATAACAATACCGACTCATCCATCAAAGTAGTAGAAACAAAGACCCAGGCAAAAAGAAATTAATAAAACAGTCGAAAGATCACGATCCCAAGTTGCGGGAGAAACTTATCGCTCTAAAAAGAAAAATCCCCCGAAACACGTCCAAAGTAATAATCCTCTATGAACTGTCCAGATCGCCGTGAAACTTTGGTCGAACTCGCGGTTCCACTCCGATACCGAAACAAACTGTTCGCCGAGCTTCGTCTAACACTCGAGTTACGTTATCGCTTTATAAAAACGATCTGCGAGAATCTAGCCATGCGTATTCGCGATAACGTTCGCGAAATACGAAAGGGAAAGAAATGAAAAGAGACGATTCGACGCAGTAACGTTTCAATCCTGTCTATTTTTAGTTGCATACCGAGGGAAGGAATATACGTTTTCGTCGGATACCCTTATCCTATATTTGTATCGATTGCGTTCGCGAGTATGAGAGGGAAAGGATAGAAAAAAAATGTTGCGCGGATTAGCGATGTCGAGAAGCGGAATATTTTTTAAGCGGCAATACATTTTACTCGGGAAAGACGATACGTTTACGGCAGATTAAACAGAATTTGGAATTCCGTGCAAATATTTCGTTCTTTCCATCCGTAGGTGAACACCTTTAACGCGGTTCAAACCATACGAAAGTTTACGTATTTGTGCGTTTGGTGTATTTAACGACGCAAGATGTACGTTTTATACATCCTGTATACAGGGTATCGCAAAATACACGGTCCACACTTGCAGGATCGATCATATAGTAAGATGAAAATGACGAAAGTTCGTGTCTAGAAACGTCGTTTGTTCCTCGAGTCGTAAACGATGCTGAGAATGCACACGATACGCGAAAATATATAAAATATCCAGATTATAGCACTCGTTATAACACTTGCTACGTTGTACTACACTCTTTTTAATCGTCTTCGTCAAAATATGAATTTGCACGGACATCCACGATCTCCACCTACGACCTACCTATGCATAAAAGATTTCTACAGGTGTTGAGATATTTTCATGAAGCGGCGCGTGTAAATAAGAGAAAGAACGCGGTTTGCGCGAGTTCAAAAACCGAGTGAGTTTACGCCGGATGGAAACGAAGCTGAATAACTCTGCTTTAAGAAAGTTTATTCGAACGAAGGAACTGGAACACTCGGCTTTTGTGCTAACTTGCGAAGGAAACGCGCGGATTCTTGGATGCTGGCTCCTTGGACGATCAATCTGGGATTGGTCCGGATGCCAAAAGTGATTATCATCTTCGTGGGGATCGGGTTGTGGTAAATTCCGCGTGATAGAGGGTCGAGATTAGGAAGGCTGCAAAGGAACCAAGATTAGAGCTGCAGCGAGGAAGAGAGCGGCTGGTGAAGTTGGAAAGAAAAATGGCAAGGTGGACGTGGGAATTTTTCAGAGTCAAGGCCAGAATTCCTACGAACCTTCCGAAGTAACGGCGTTTTGGACACTTAAATTATTATTAATCAGGACGATACTTCACAATTTGGTCGGTGTTGTTCTTATTTCCGAATTTTTTCATACTACAAAATGTCGAATAGTGCCATCTAAGAAGGTGAAATATTAGAAAAGGCGTTGCGAACGATTCTAGGTAGCTTCTGTCGTATATTAAAACTGAACTTTATTGAAACCAAAGTGAAAAACGTTCGGTTTTCGTACAACGTTTTAATGTAACCTTTTAAATGGTATTTTACCTTTTGAAACAGCCCTTTTCGATACACCGAAGATTGGACAAAATCGGAGAAACCGAATCGTAAGGTACTGCTCTTATTATGCATCGAGATAATTTAAAAAGCGAATTTAACGAATTTTTGTCTATAAAATTTAATAGAGAGGAAAGGAGAATAAAAATATCTTACGGTTAAGATTAAAGAGAGTCGACCGGTGAAAATCTAAAGAAGATTCTGAATACTTAACCAAGTAGCAGCTAAAGTAATAGCAATTACAGGATACGAAGGCAGTTCGAATTTGATGTTACGTTTAATAGACAGAACAGACGTTTTTGTAGCTTAACTTTTCGACAATGTACTATGAAACAGACTCGATCTAGCTCGAATTCCATTTTCTCCCTGTAAATAAAGAGGGGAAAAAAAGAACAAGGTCCTCCACTTTGGTACAGGAAGAGTAAACACTCGTTGAATATTCGTCTTCTAACTTTCTTTCCTAACTTTGCTCGGAGGTACGCGAGCCAATGCGTATTCATGAATCGTACGGACGAAAGTTATTGTGTCCTTTAGGTTGCAGCGAGTTTGATGTCTAGATCTGATAAAATCTGAGGAATGTGATAAAGAGACGATGGAGTACGTGTTTCAGTGTATACGTGTCGGGGTGAGCATCCTTGAAGACGGTCAATTCGTGAACAAGGAACTTTCAGCAAGAATATTGGAAGGTTTGAAGAAGTGGTTCTGGACGAAAAAAGCGACGAAGATAAAGAGCAACCCTTGAATTCATTTGTCACTTTGTATTGTTGGGAAAAACGTTTCCTAAAGAAATTTTTACTTCGAGAAGTTACGATATTTTTTAATGGAAATATATAATCGAGATTATCGATATATTTGGAGTTTTCTGTATTATATCTGCGAACGAGTTTAGTGACTTATCGAACAGTAAAAGTCAAATCTTATATAAATTTCAAAAATATTATTGTAACATTTTTATAATATCATGTAATATGTAATGTAAATTAAATAATGTAAGAATCGTTAGAAAATAATATTTCTTAAGCACATGAAGTTATGTAAATGTAGAGAGCGTTTTCTTAAAATTGTCGCAAAATAGAAAAAGATATTTACGTTTAAAATAATTGCTAGAAACGAGCGAATGTGAAAACTTCGATTAAATAAGTATAAATAATCCTAAACAGTTTATACATTTTTCGGTATGTATAAACTTATATATGATGTAACAAAATGTATATACGATATACGAGACAGTCGAAGAAACTGGAATAACTTGTGGACATTGTGTATCTCTTTTCTGGTTACGATAGATAGATAAATATTGCAGGGGAAAAGTAAATACAATACTTGGAAGAGGATTATCTTCGCAGGACCATATTTTTTACACAAATATTTTTCACAAACAGCACCGTATATTTTCTCTTGTGTTATATCAAATCCGTATGTTATTCTATGTAGAAAAACTGTTACAGTAAATAGAAAGATGTCCAGTTCGTGAGATATATATTTTTAATATTTTTATTTGACAAGATGTCCACCTGTTTGTTGCATTCTTTAGTAATTAACAAAAATTAATCCCGAATGGAATGGAATGGGTCGCTTATAGTCAGACATACGCTGTGGGTCATAAATACTGGACAGTTACCGACATTTAATACGAATTGTATGCGTTTCGCTGCTTCTATTTTCTAGTTAATTTATTGGAAATTTCGTATTTTATTCAAATATGCGTCTCGTACACATATTATCTTATTTATTCTTTTACAAAAATACTCTTCCTTTGATCACGGTAAACGTAACTTCCAATCGGAACGCAGGTAGAAAATTATCTGTTATTAACGAAATATTCTATGCATTTGCGCTTGATTTCGCACGGGTGTGTCATTTGACGATATTTAATTAAATTCGTTACGTAAAATGGTTCGCTGGTTATCGGACATTTTCGAAAAATAATCTTAGCGAAACGGAACAGAAGAGACTAATACCTCCTGGTATATTCGTCAACGTAAACAAATTTACAAATACTCTTCGTTAAATTTCTCAGGAAATTAATCGTTCCTTTTACAACACTCTTAATTTAAGATTGGAATTTTCATTGTTCGTCAACGTGGTTAATAAAATGTAAATTATACAATTCATCTTTCACGAAAGTATTAGATTCGCTGAAATGTTGTTGAAACAACAATGTTGTTGAAATTATAAAAATTGCTAAATATCAACGTTGTTTAACCATTTCAGTATATAATGCCAATATTATGCTTTACAGAAACAAAAGTTCGTATCCTCGTCCAATACGAAAACCTTCTACGCGAAAATTAAACGGACGCAGTTAAAACTTTCACCACAACTACGTGCACGTAGGCAAAATAGAAATTTTGCATGAATAGCTGCATCTTACGATACTTAACAGGACTAACCAGTTATTAGGAGGCGATTTTACATGCGGCGTGACACCTATTCACGGATACGCGACAGAATAAAAGCGATAAATCCTCGGACGTCTGCCATGTAACCGATATATCCTGCGACTATGAAACGACAAGCGTCTTAATAACGGTAATTAAATTTCCCGCCACCGGATACGGGGATTACATTCACTGACAATCGTAAATTTCGAGCTGTCGTGACAAGCGTGTACATGCGTCACACATCTCGGTTGGTTGGTTCGTTCTCGACGAGAACATCCTGTTGACAGGCTTGTAATTGCTCCTGACGTTACGATGATTTCATTCGACCCGTAAAGTTACTTTCGACACGGTCGTTTCGACGATTGAAGATTAAACGTTTGAAATTTCTAAAATCTTTCTCTCTCTCTCTCGTTGGTTCGATTAAACCGAATCTTTTACGGAAAATTTGTGACAAAATATGTGGCGATATTGACATCGATCGTAGGCATGAAAATAACGAAGGAAGTTTATGTACAGAAACGTCGTCTGACACTTATTTTCCAAACTATGAACAATAGTATCTTACGCCAGAAATACACTGCTATCGATGAATCAGTCAAATCTTCCTCTCTATCTGACTCACGTTTCATGTTTCTCGCTCGAATATAATAGTCGGAATCCCATTCGTGTCCTGCGTCGTTTGTTTCGATTTCTGATCTTACAAGGGAATGGCGAGAACTGGGAAGTCTCGAATAAGTTGGCTGCATGCGCGTTCGATGCTTTAAGTCGATGGTAAAACAGGGCCACAAGGCGTTTTAACGCGTGGCCTTTTGTTTTTCAGAAATTAATACATCCCTTTTATATCTTGCTTCAGACACTCTTTTAATATTGATATTATACTTTTCTTAATATTAAATTCTCATAATTTATTTCGATAAATTTTTTTTAGTTATTTTTGTTCATCGTAGTGTTACTGCATATTTTGCCAATTTTACCGCTGGAAATTATAATAAAAATATTTGAAACGTAAGAAATCGCCGCACCAACAACGTAATTTCTCGATTAATCTCTCGAAGACAAAGGGCCGTGCGCTGAAACTCTCCCGAGGCTGTTTTACCATCAACCTAAAACGTCGAACGCACGTACAGCCAACTCGTTCGAGATTTCGCAGTTCTTGCCATCTTCTTATTAGTATACATTACGTATTACCACTAGTATACGTCGTAAACAATTCGAAACTGACGTTCTCTAAACGCAACCCAGAGCGAAATCAAATTAATTAAAAAATTAATTTCTTCAAATAATTCGTACTCGCCGACACGAGCTTAAAATTTCAACCGAAAATTCCGAGTTTCAAGTCCAAAAGCGGGAATATATTCACCGAGCTGGATCACAGATATAGCGATCGCTGTTTAACATTTAGAACGGCGCATCGGCGAGGAAAAATGAGGAAGGAGAACCGGGCTAAAAGTTAAGCAGAGGAAATATTCATCGACTGCGCGACCCAGAAATATTTATTCGCCTCTCGTTTCGGCTACATTCGGAATTAACGTAAACACTGGTATCTCGAACGGGCCGCGATTACTCGATCCTCGTGGATCGTTGTTTCCAGCCCCGTGAGACTCGCGGAAATACCAGCCAACGCGGAAACGTGAAATATCCTGCGGATTTCTGGCGCGCTGCATGCTTCATTTTTCCTTTTTTCTTTTGTCATTCTACCTCTCACTTTTTGCTTTCGTCTTTTTCTAGATTTTTTCGTCGTCCGATACGTCGAGTAGATAGAGGACGGAATATTCCTCGACTTTTTGTAGCGTTGCGCGTAATCTCGCATGCAACGGAGCTTCCATTAAGGATTACGCGGCGCGACCACGTTATTGAAACAGGAAGCGGCGCGCCGCCGAGTGAACGAGGTGCCGGTAATCGAACCGGAGGTGCACCAGGCATTCATAAATATTTGAACGCTTGCTTCGATTTGTATCAAGTTTTCGGCGAACCCGTTCCCGCGTAGAAAGAAGAAGTCTTGAACGTACGAGCCGACAGTTAGACGACAGTTAGTTGGGGACAGAATTATCAAAATTGTCAATGGAACGTAGAATTTCTGGCGAGGAAATCGAAACGAAAACTATTTATTACAGGGGAAATACTGGCCTTTATTTTGAAAATGGTGCAAGTCCATTTTCCTTTGCTTTGAAATATCGACATGCTTAACTGCAGATTAAAACGAACGAATATTTTAAGATTTTATGATTTAAACGCTAAGTTGACCAGAAATAAGAAGTGCACGTTAAAGCGTATATGTAAATTTCTCGCGTTTTCAATTGTGTCGAAAAATCGACTTACGCCAGTTTCCAAATTACACCAGGTCCGTGTAGTGGCTTGATCAAAAATTATTCAAAACACTCGGAGAACTTCACCGTTGCAAATTTCTAAAATCTTGCTTTGTATCGAGTTTTCTGGTAAATTTCTTTTTACGCAGGGAAGAAGTCTTTCACGCGTGTAGGTTTCATGCGAATGGATATATAAAACTCGTATCGAAGAAATCGATATAATGCAGAAGAGCGGACAAACAGACTCTTCTTCGTACATTTTAACAAAAACCATTAAGATCCTTGGAAACTCACTGCAGTAAATCTGGTAAATTTATGTGGCAGATAATGAACTGGTCATCTTGAACACTCTACTGGTCCTATGTAGTGTTGAGCCTTTCTGCTTCACTGGCGCAGCACAATATGGAAGAAAATTCATGGATGAACACGACATAGACGAAAATTGTCATCTTACAGATCGCTGATCCTATTGTTACGAAGAATGGAATAAATATTACGGATCTAACGTAACTGCTTCGCTATATGTATAACACGCAGCTTCTTCGTACTTCGAATTTTACGTCGACACGTTTGCTAATTTAAGTGACACGTACGATTAGAACAAAATCATTGTTCAACTACTGTATTACTACTGTATTTAAATTGTTGGAAATAAGACTTATATATATTTTTTAATGAGTATAACGAGGTAGAAAGGCTGATAATATATAAATGTTGTATGATGGAAGGCAGTTGGTAAATATGTATACGAGCAACCTCTTCTTCGTCGCTCTACTACAGAAAGCTCTTCATCTGGTCGCTATTTTTCCTTGTCAAGGCTAAATAGGAAGTAAAATAGTAAAAGGCGAAGATAAAATTCTCTGAATACAACCTTAAGAGGTTTAAAAGCACATAAGTAGCATCCATGATGTCTCCACGTCGAAAAATGCTGAAAAATTTACAACTCTGCGCGTACCGAGGAAGCTTTTAAGATTGATATTAAAATTATATTTATACTTTTAAAGTTTAAACCTTGCTGTGGATTCACGCTCGATTGATACTCCTAAGAATAAACTTTGACGCTTTCGAATACGAAATCTACGAGTACCTCCTTTTTCCTCTTCCAAGCAATGGAATTTAAATATTGTAATAAAAATTGAAAGTCCTGAGGCTTTCACGACCTGGATTGTCACTATACTTAGCACTGATGCATTTAACGCTGCTTCGTTTAAGACCGAAACTTCCGAGCTGTGTGCAGAAGAAAAAGAATTCCGACGTTTTGCCAGCAGTTGCAATTGGCTCCATCAGAGTATCGCACTGATTCTGGTGTCCATTTGGAAAAACAATTTAGAAATGCTGTTCGACCGATCCGGAACTACCAATCGGAAGTCCTCGCCATCCTGATCACCGTTCCGGAACAACCAGACCTACATAGAAGACTGTTTTTCCAGGCGCACGCCGGAATCAGCAGGACTAACAGCACTACGCGCAGTGGACGACAATCGAAACAATCATTGTGTCAGTCGTTAAATAAATGGTAAATACGTAAACAATAATTCTCCCGAAAATCGACAGAGGATTAATAAAAATCGTTTGCGCGTCAAAATGTAATCGCTTGAAAATCAGGTAACTCGTTCGTTGTTCCTCTTTGTCAATTTTTGTCAAACAATGTTCTTCATAGTCTGAAATGTGGAGAATTTGCGCAAAGGTACGTGTAATTTTTATTTCCAATTTACAAATCTCTTTTCTTCCTCTAAGGAGAAATTTAAAAAACAACGGCTCAGATCATCCCGTAATTTTGATCATTTCGTGTCAAGAAGGTATCGCACTACATTGCTATGTAATTTTTCTCTGCTACAAACTGCTACACTGGACGTCTCCTAATTTTTTTTCTACTGATATAATCGTGTCTTGATTGGAGAGCGAATTTCCGACCATCGCGTTTATTCCGAAAGAATTTTAAAAGTTGCACAAAAGCTTCGTTCTTTACTGAACGTCGGCATAGATTGATCTCTGTATGAACTTACGAAAAAGTAGGAAGATAATTCCCAACATTGGCGTTGCTTTCTCAAACAATGAAACAAATATTGAAGATATTTCAACCGAGGCAGGGAGTAGGGAAAATACCAACAAAGCTTCGATAAACAGACTTTTGTTCATCTTGAATCCCCTGATGTCCAGTTTCAGGAAAACTATAAATTATATGCATTTTTTTGTCCCGAATCCTCGTTCAAATCGCCGCACTGTGAAATGTAAGAACGCGGCCTACGAACGTGTGAACTTTGCCTGCGAACATGCGTACCCGGTCTGCGAACATGGACGCGAACGTGGCCTGCAAAAGTGCGGATGTGACATGCGAACGTGAGCAGAAGTTCGATTTTTGTGGCGAATCCTCATTCAAATGCCGCACTGTGCGACATTCTGACGAAGCCAGCTGAAATATTGGCGATTCGTCGGAATTCTTTTTCTTCTGGACACAGCTCTTTCGGCAAGCCTCGAGCAACGTTAGACGAAGCAGCACTAAATGTATCGTTGGAAAATGTCAGTTTTCGATCTATGTTTGCTGAGATTTTTTTTCAGTCAAAATGGTATGACCTATATATCATATGAATCTCGAAGAGCTTCATTTTTGACACTCTGTACGATAGATAGACTGCGGATTCTCCTAAATTTATAGGAAGTTTAAAAGTACAAAATTGCACAGAATGCACGTAATATGGAAAGAATATATAAAATATCTAAAACGTAGTTCTTTGTGTAATATTAGATTGGTAAAACAATATTCTATCGAGATCCTACTTTCTTTAATTATATTCTCGAAAATATGGATTTCCATAAAAATCCACTGTCTATTATCTACGATGATAAATGTCAAGAACGTAGAAATCTTTCCACCCAGTAATTTTACTAAAAAATCTTCGAATGCCTAACAGACACAGGAATCACTGTGCACTGATCCTTTCGTCTCTGCACTGAAAAGTAAATTGTTAATAACGTCACTCAGGCGAATATGAAAGATGCATGGCGTTATGGAATAACTAAAATGGCAGGATTACGAGTGCAACATAGCCGTCCACTTTCTGACATTTACAGTGATAACACGGGCCGTAATAGCACGGCTGAAGTAATAGCATCTCTCAGCTTCCATTAAACACCATGGATAAAGCACGTGGACAGCGCGTGTCTGTGTGCGACCCACGGTTTATCTAATTATAAGGTCGCTCGACTTTAACCCTTTTGTCGCTCCCTTTCAGCCAGCCACATTTCTTTTATTACTCTTTCTTTCATATATTCATTTCCAGATTCTTTTAAACTTCTCTAAACAAATAAATTTGATAAACGTTATCGAGAAACCTCTTATTAGTATCTTTGCGATTCTTATCGGTACTAAAGTGAATTTTTTATAGAAAATGAGAAGCATAACGTGATTTATTATAAAATTGATCGTAAAATTCGTCTGTCTTACGTTTATGTATTGTAAAATTGGTAGCTTAACTCAACAAGAAGCAAACTAGAAATTTATCACAATGTTACGAATACTTCGATTTTGTTCAATTTCATAAAATCGTAGAATCGTATATGGAAGAAAGAGTGACGAAAAGAAGATACGTAACGAATCCTTGGAATTCCTTTTTATAGTCACAGTGTTGGAAAATAGCTATTGAAGAATATAAATTGATTGGGAAAATTGAGAATGAAGTGTTGCGTTAATCCAACGTTGGCCCTTAATGGCTAATGTGGTTTAGTTAGAATGTTACTTTTTGCGTGTATGATTGGGACTAATCGTAATTAACTTAGTATTAAGTAATTAAATCTTTGTAACTTGCAGTATAGCTATTTAAATTACCATTTATATTTCACTTTACAGTAAATTACTTGCAATACTATTTACAAACTTAATTAGAGATCAATGAAGACTGACTGAAAATTGTCATTACGAAAAAAAGAAGACTATATGGAAACTCACGCGTTACGAATTAAAAAACGAATTTAAACGAGAATACGTAGTAAGTTATAAATCAGATGGCCTCGTTGATAGTTTTTTTTTTTTTCTTTTTTCATTAAATCGATATTAACGAGGAACTACATTACCGACGAAACCACCAACTGTCACGAATCGCGACGTGAATTGCGTGTATCTGACAATTTATTTATGTATATTCTTACGTAAATTTCTCTATTAAACATTATTCCATGCGTAATAAAATATTATTCCTGTATATATGCCATAATATATAATGTGATACTCGATACTCAATCTTCTGTAAAATTTTATAAAAATCCGAGCAAATGATCGACTTGTCCAAAAAATGGCAATGGAAGCTGCGCTCGTCGTAGATAAGCGAAAATTCAATAATAAACGAAATTATACACCGATAATAAATACCGTGTGGCCAATAGATTTTGTTCAGCAGATTATTTTTCATTTCATCGTTCTCTTACTTTCTCGTCTTTTCGTTCGAAGCTTAAATTTCTAATTTTTAATTTCGTCAGTTCCTTTACGAAATGTTGGTAAAATTGATATCGCGTTCTTTTTAAATTTCTCTGGATCGCTTAAGAAAATATTATAAAAATTTATGTCGCGTTTGTAGATGTTAACACGAACCTTAACGCGAGGTTAAAAGCTATCGGTGACATTTGCCGCTGTTAAGAGCATTCGTCAAACTTTTGTTGCCTCGAACGGCCGTACTTCCGGTAAGCAAATCTAGCCGGGAAACAGCGTTCTAGCGAAAGAAAGGAGAACAAGAAGGAAAGAAAAATGACGTTCGCGCAGGAGCAACCAGAGATTTTTATCGAATGTTCCTACCGTGCACGACAAGCAAATTCGTTTGTAACTGGTCACCATCCGTATTCCGTTTTGTTTTTTACAATACGACATCTGTACAGAAAGTAAAGTCCATTTTGCATTACATCCTCGAATTTCGCTCCTTAAACGACTCGATCTGTTTCTGAAATATTCAAAATGGTTGGATACTTTCCAAACAGATTTCGTAGGTCAATTTAATCTCTCGTTTTATAATTTCTTCGGTTTCTTCAGCTTTGCTGTACAAACGACACAACGTCGAGCGATGTAATGCTGAAATATTATATATAGGTAATTTGTATCTGACAGTCATCGCGTAAATGATACTTTAACGCATACAATGGCTTAGGAAAGCATCGATCATTCTTAGAAACTTCTTACGTACATCACAGAAAACCTTTCGGTTAGCACTATAACGAAATATCACTATCGTGATTATATTGGGAAAATTGGAAACAAACCGGCAAATGTACGTAGAAGCCAGAAGATATTTATTCGAAGCATACGCTTCGCGGAGATTGCCAAATATTTGAACGGTCAATTATTCGCCGTATCGGTAAGTCGCGATATGCAGTGAGGTCATCTTCGGTGCTGATTATACATTTAAGACTATTATTCGTGCTTCACACTATTTTTTCGCTAAGAAGCGAAGATTCCCAACCCGCAAATTCAAAAAATTATGGAACTTCGGAGACTTGTAGGGGACATATATGTGTCTGTTATTTTTTACTTTTGTAATTTTTGTTTATATGTTTTTTACTTTTTACTATTTTACTAAATTCGCTCTGAGAAGGCGACATCGATATCTGAAAATTCGGTATTTTCCGATTTTGAACCGTAAGAGATCGAAAGGAAGTTTTCAGACAAAAGTTACGTTAGGTGTATCATTCGGTTAAAAATCAACGATCAATTTCAACCCCTTAGACAGAGCGAATTTGGGCAGCAAAGCAAACTCGCGTAATACATAACACTATATATTCTCTACATATCGTCGAATTTACGTGTTGAGCATCTTCTCTCGCAAATGTACGTTCGCAATAAATATCTTGTAACTTCCACCTGCATTTTCGGGCTGATCTCAAATTTTGCTATTACGATCACTCTAATCGTGCCACACTACAATGGCAATAAAGTTCGAAAAACTTTCGTACAATCCACATACCATGTTCGTAAAGCAACATTCTGTGACACGTGTTCGAATACTTTCGAATACTTTCGCTAAATATAGCAAATCGTAACTAGGCGCAACTAGAAACTATTACACTGTACTACAACCCCGTCTATTTCAGTCCAAATATTCTTCAACTATTCTTACTAATACTCTCCTCAAAATAATTCCTATTCGAACAAACGATATCCGTAAAATCGATAAAACACGAGAGCCAATATGCAGAACGAACGAATCAGCTTACACGGATACTCTACAATAAATTCCCTATCCATCACGCCGATACTCTACGATAAATTGCTATATGCTTCCAATTAGTCCGATAGAAAGGCGACGGAACGTGATCGGCTGTTTAAAAATACCGTTCGACGTTAACGACATCGGCAGCCGAATTTTCGATCGGACCTTTTCGAATAATAATTACGGTGTTGGCGGGTCAACAGCGCCACTCGGATAATAATCCGACCTCTCTCAGCCTCGTTTTCCAGCTTCGAGAGGCGATCCTGATAGACGCGTTTCGATACTCGATATTCCGATCCTCTTGTCTCTCTGCCTACCTGCAAATTCTATTTCGCTGTTTGCTTATGCCAAAATCGAGATGCGTTTAGGATGTACCTGTAAGCTATCCCGGCTGCAAGCAGGCTGGACGTAAATCGAAACTGCTGCACGAACCTACGTACTCGCGGCGAACGTATGGGAAAATAGCGGAAAAGAGTTTGCCGTGAATAGAACGGAGAGAATGTCGGAGCGTTCTTTATATATTTGAAAGTCTTTTTCGTTGTATTCGATTCGTGGAATTTTATTCTCCACTCTGTTCGTGGAATTCTTTAATGGATGAGTTCGGTTACGATATTTTCCGAGCTTGTAGCCTGTCGTGGAAATCTTCGCTATTAGATATCGTTGCCATTGTTTATTTTATTTGAAGTCGCAACGACTACCGTCGTCATTAGCGGCTAGAAATTCTTCTTGGTATCGATCGAATCATAACGATCATTTTCTTTCGAAATTTTCAAGCGGATCTTTAATAATCCGACTTGTCGACGAGTGTTTTAATACAACGAGAAAACGTACTTACTAAGAAAAAGTAGATGAAAGTATAGAAAAGAAATTGCTTCTGTATTACTATTTCCATTCTTGTGGTCGCAACGAGAAAATACCGAAATTGAAAAATCTTGATACGTACGGACATGTAAATTTCGTAATCGTCGACCCGGTACGAATAGATTTTTAAATTTCAGCATGGAATATCAAATTTATACAGAACGGAGGAGCTCTACCGAGCTAAAACGATGGCGAGGAATTACAATACGCGTAGGACGCGAAGATAATCGCTTTTCTAAAAGCACCGTCAAAGGCAAACGATTCCAATGAATATATCAAATTTCACTGCGGACTTGCCAGGAAGAGAATTTAAAATCGTCCCTTTCGCACGCGACGAAACGAAAACAGCTACTTCAAAGAAACTTCGCCCGCGTGCATCGCCGCGTTACTCCAAATTCGCAGGAAACACGCGTCACACCGAATCGTGCTCTACAGCATTTGCTCGTTCGAACGGCCACGTCGGGCAAAAGTATCCCTGGATAGGTTTTGTCGCTTTTTGTTTGGCAGAAACGCGTGCCCAGCTTTGACACGAGGCCGCCGGTGTTTGCATTTTTCATTACTGCAGCCAGGAAATTCAAAGGGGGCGACGTAACAGAACCCTTTTTCGTTCGCGTTTCTTGTTTTCTATGATAATCCGGCCGCGAAAATCGCCAGGCTCGGCAGTATCTTTCACCGAAATTACGAATTCCAAGTGGGGCCTCTGTCTTGAGCAGCGGCCTTCCATCGGCTTTTCTGACCCCTTTCTCTGCCTTTTCACGCCTTTTCCTCCCTTTTTTCCTTCGCTCTATTTCGAGTGCGCTCTTGGTCAACCGTTTATCTCTTTCCGTAGAAAGATTTATTATGGTGTAGGTAAAAGATGATAAAAGAAGAAGGATATTGATTGATTTTTCGTTACACTACCGCGTAATGAGTAGTATCGTATGCGTAGTGAGTATATACACTATGTACTTCATACACACTGTATATATAAAGAATAACGTTAATGTATCATTTGCAATGCAGGACGAATTTTGTTGAACAGTTAGTTGATAATTTACTCCGTCCATTTTGGAAAATCATGAAACAAGGTAAATAGGAGGACCATACACCGTGTACGTATATGACACATACATTGATGATATTGTTTAATTGACGATAGTATTAGGTTGTCCCAAAAGTTTCTTTCGTTTTGTGAGGAAATAATAGATGCGCAGCACTTGTTGTTTTATACTATTTTATTGAATTACGTGTGATCCATTTTGTAGTAACAGAACGAAAACAGGAAACGTACATAGTTGAATAAAATAATGTAAAACAAAATTTGTTGCGTATCTATTATTTCCTTATAAAAGGAGAGAAACTGTCGGGACAAACTAATACTGTCGTTAAACAGTATCATCAATGCATATATTAGGTCGTGCGAAAAGTGTCTTTCTCTTACAAACACGTCTTTTACAGCAATGCATCTTTATAGAAATCTGAAACCTAATCTGTCAAATATCGTGCTCTTTATTGTCGAAGTGTTTATCGCTTCTAAGAGAACTCTACATCTGATCGGTTTAGCCCTCTCGTAGTTTTTTTTTTTAGTAATAAATTAATTCGAATGGAAAAGAGAAAGGCGGCTGGCAAATGTATTTGCGAAGTCATTGACGAAATCAAGGTTCAGATATTTACAGTAAGAGTTAGAAAATATTAAGAGATGATTGTTTGTGGAGATGTGGAGTTTTAGGGAGGGTGTTGAAGTGGTTAACGCTTCTAAGAAAACTCTACATCTGTACCGACTAATTTTCTGAATCACTAAAGCCATCGACAGGCCATAGACAAAAGCAACCACATGGCAACCGTAGACAAAAGACAGGCAACGATGGCTTCGGAGTTTTTCAGTTACCAGGTAACACTGCTGGCGTGCGGATCTGGACCAGCTCAAACTGTATTCATATTCATACAAACGTTTCTTTGTTAAATATATTTTACTATCTTACAATTTATCCACGCGCTTTTCTATCTATATAACCCATAACCACAACATTTATCTTAATAGAAGAAAACAGATCACACATAATTCAGTAGGATAATATAAAACAGAAAACGCGGTGCGCCTATTATTTCCTTGTAAAACGAAAGAAACTTTCCGGATCATCCTTCTATTTACCTTGTTTCATGATTTTTTTTTAATGGACAAAGTAAATAATTGAAAATAATTGAAAAATTAAAATAAGTAAAAAATCTCATGATACCGTTTAGAAGTTAGAAGAAATCTCTGCGCTCCACTTTTCCAGTTGTACTCGGAACAGTGCACGGTATATTTCCTGTTTCGCCATTTTTCGATACTTACGAACGAAACTATGTATCAAACGGTGGTTACGATATTTACGTACTTCGTGAAATCGAGGAATTACACGATGCGTAGGTGGAAGCTGGGGGAATTCGGACGTTTCACGATCCATCTAAATTTCACTTTGCCGATTCCAGCGAACGTTGAAGTTTGCCAGGTAATTTGGAAACGATCGATAACAGACTCGGGGGTTATTTGTTAATTTAGTAGAGAGGCCGCAACTAAGACCAACTGTTTGATTAGCAACATTGGAGTGAATTGCAAACACCCGAATACCGAAATCGGCAGACTATTCGTTTGCAAGTCTGGTCGCATAATATTTGCGCGTGCTAATGCGTTTGAAGAAGTTATCGGAGCTAAAGTGATGCGCGACGCGGTAATGCGAGCCAAATAACGCGTAAAACGAGAAATTTGCTGAACAAAAACCGTGGATGCCGGTGTGGCCGACCAGCCGGTGCAAATTACCAAATGAATTACAACATTGCTGGATATTTTAACGTGCATTAATTTTGCACTTTTAGCATACGCGTCGTATCCGTTATAATTCTTTGCAAACCGCAATACGTAAATTAATTAATTAAACGCGTCGAGATTTCGTTTTACTTGCACACGAATGAAATGAAGAAATAATTTATTCGAAAGCCTATCGTATAACTGTACGTCGTGATTTTCTATATCGAATCATAGGAATATAAATGGAAGAAAGAATTGTCATCGAACAACACTTTTCCAACGTCAAAATCGTTCGAATATAATTTTCTATTAAACGATTCTTCCATTCAGCGATTGAACGATATTGCACGGTTTCCTTTGAACGAATAAATCGATATCAGGCGAGTTTTTATTAAATAATTAAATCAATATCGGGTCTCCTTGTCCAATGAAGGAACTGATATTCGAGGTAAAGAACGTTCGAGACCTTGTGGCAGGATTCCACAAATTCCAAACTTTCTACTTTCGATGGAAATTTCAATCAATGTACATGTAAACAGTAACGTTTTAGATATTAAATACTACGATAAAAGTCAGAGATTATATGTATATATAATTACAAAAATTATACACACACATATACACCCCCAGACAAAAGGATAGCACGCGTGTGCTATATTTAATTTCTCACGAAAGACTGAAGAATATGCAAATCTTTTGTTTTGTCTTTGTCCGTGTCGGATTATGTGTTTCCCTCTCAACTCAGAGGACTTATTGAAGTAAGGTCAATCCATGTTTCGTTTACATACTAACGAAAGCTACGTTAACCATATATCTTAAAATTTCCACGCTAGCATAATTTTAACACTAGAAATGAAATATAGCACACGCGTGCTATCCTTTTGTCTGGCAGTGTATATGTATATATATGTATCTTCTCCAATAAAGAATTCTCCAAAATTTCATGGCAATGTTCGACAACTACCGACACACGTTATTACTCTATCTACTTGCTGGTATTTTATTTCTCTTCGAAAAGAAACGAAACATCGAGCAAACGCATTTAACAAATTTTATGAACCTATTAAAGAACGTTCGGACGATTAATGTTACTGTCGATATTATTTCCAATATTTAATTAAAGCGAGAGGAGCTTCAGCTTCTCGATATTATCGTACGCTCTCTAGACGATCAATTGCATATTGTAAATATGCTAATACCTTAAATACTGACGATAATATCTATACTTATAGTAGAAGAGTAGGAGAGTTGCGTCTGTACATTGAATAAGAAAAAAAAATGAAACTATCGTTCAGGGCAACTCGTAAGCTCGTAAGAGTTGAAGAAACTAATTTTTATGAAACTTGTATCTGTCCGTTCGTTTGTCTCTTTGTACTCGCATCACGAAAAGACTACGGAAGTTTTCTTTGTTGTATGATGTCTATAGCGTATAGTATGTTAGTGTCCGGAGAAGAAAATAGAATATGTTTCATCTCGATCCGTATCGTAGAAGCTAAGAAATAGCCTGGTATCTGAGTTGTATGCTTTTTCACGTTTGGTAGAAGCGAAATAACGATGCTTATTGTTTACATCGTGTTTATTTCGAAATCCTAATTTATCTTCTTCCTGATTTTATCTCTCGTTACGAAGAACAACCAGCCGTTGACATAAAAGATACGAAGGTATTCATGTGCTTAAAAATCGTTGCGCATATCAGTGAGCCAGGTCGCGAGTAAAAGCTAGTTGACAATATTATCGATAGTCTGAACGCTGCTTTAAAGTTCCCGAGAAACAAAGAACGTATCTTCGTTGGAAAAATAAAGGAATTCGATACACCCTAGGGCAGCGTGGTTTGAAACGCAGAGCAAATGTAAAAAGTTAATTTCAATATCATTCCGCGTTCCCTCGATTCTCTCTTTTTCAACCGCGCTCAGTTTCAATTTATCAAAAGACACGATACATTTTATGTCTAGTGAAAAGGAGGAAAGCGAACGCGGAAAATTAATCTCAGCCCGTCCACTGTTTTCACAATTCTTACCTTCATTTTTAATTTCAATTTAGCAAGCAGTAAAAAAGCGTCGAAAAGAGAGAGAGAAAGAGAGAGAGAGAGAGAGAGAGAGAGAGGAGAAAATAAAGATGACTGGTATTCGTGACGGGATGGAAAAGTCAATAAATTTGATTCAAGAGAGATAGGTAAAAATGACGTAAATGAAAAATTAATTTCAACATCCTACATATGCGTACGGAATACTTTTCACGTGTTCTTTGTTTCAATTTATCAGGGATCCAATATATTTTATTCGATGTCAAATAAAGGTATTTACGATTAAAACAATGTAAAAATATGGTTTAATAAAATTTGCCATCTATATTCGCGAAAAGGACGTTTCGTCGAAAATAAATATTTGTTTTTAAACGAAATACACGACACAAGCTGGAATAAAAATATGTCCCTTTTTAAACATATCGGTTGAATTACAACGGGAAACATTTTAGAGAAATTAGAAGACTGGAAATAACCGCAGGAAAAAATTAAGAAGAGACCAAAATAGAAAACTGTAACTAACCGGTTGTTTGAAAATTTAAAAAAAAAAATAAGTTACTTTGGAAGATCTAAAATATCTCTGAAAATCGATAAACTTTTCCTTGAATTTAGAACTAATTGGAAGAAAATTCTCTGTTACGAACTTCTGCTAGTTAGTAACATATTACGTTCGAACGATTACTATTTCCATTAAAAAAATACAGAGAGTCGAAGAGAAAGACTCAAGTTTGACTAACAAAGGAATATCCCATTTCCTAACAGGAAAACGATAAGCATCGTGCATTAATGAGGAGAAATAACTACAAAGAGTACAATAATTCAAACTATTAAATACAAAAATTTATATATATATATCAAATACCCAACAATATAATCAAACAGTATTTTACTACTCTTCATTTTTTAAACAACCATTTGACAAAATAATGGATTTTCCAGGCTTCAAGAATGAAACTATTTCCACCAAATAACTCTTATGCCAAAACGACGATCTCCTCCAATCAAGATGACAGCGATCGATGTCTATGAATATTAAAAAGAATAGATCAATCGGCAACCTATCGTGACAAAAGATTCAAGAAGAAGCTCGCGTCGAACATCGAAATCGATATTCCGCCAGTAATTTCCAGTTCCATCGTCCGAGGGGAAATCCTTTAAACACGGTTAATCCGTTGATTGGTCGGCGTACAAATCGCATTAGCACCGATAGGAGGAGTTGTGTATCGATTTCTTCGCGTTCGGGATCCGTCAAGCGACCTTATGCACCCGATTTCAAACGATTTATTCGCTTTCCAGCCCTTATCTAATCTTCGTGTTTTTTCTCATTTGCTCTTCGGCTTGACGGTTTCGTTCCCTCGGCCTCGCCACGTTCTGCTTCGTTTCGAATCTGCTTTGACATCGACGTGGCCTGTTATTAGCGGATAATTGCGTTTATCTCGCAGTTGCTTCAAGCTATTATACAATGGGTGGAACGGGTTGTGCTTGCTTTGTGTCTGTTATGTTCGATGCGATGAAGATGAAAGACCGGGATTTTGGAAGAGGCTACTCACGACGGTGGAGTGAGACGGTTTTAATGGAGCAAATCTAATTACTCGAATACGGGCAAGCTGAATTGTCGGTTAGATTTTTGTCAGTTGGATTTTTGCAGGTCTTCATTCGTCTTTGTGGTTATGAACATTCAGCTTAATCGCGTCGACGCTGCTGTTAAAATTGGCTGCTATTTAGCAACAGGACTGTCCAAACCCATCCAAGAGACCGATTTCGGATTTTTCTGCTTGCGTCGTTGCTGCAAGCTGATTTTTATTTAGATAGACACAATTATGTAGATCTATTTAATTTAATTGATATCACTTGAATCATACTGATTCGTGTATAGTGTTACAAACCGGTAATCGTAGCTTTGGGATATACAGTGGCTGGAAATACTGACCACAACGTACCTTCATTGTCAAATTCCATCTTTTCATCAGATTCTATATTACGTTTCATTCTCGTAGCATCGAATGTTCGTAATTGTAGGAAAGTACTGCCGAATGGCACGAAAAGATTTTCTACGATTCTAATCTTACGCCACGATTGTATCATTAATACCGCGTGAATAATTATATCAATCTACGGAGTTTCGCTTGCGTATCTTTTAAATGCAAATAGCTAGAGTTTTGAGACAGCCTTGGCTCTCACAACTGGCGGGGTTCTCCGACCTCTAATATAATCAGAAGATAGATTGCTCAATCCCTAGAGTAACAATTAGAGCTCGCGAGAATCTTCCACGGATAATTACGTTCCTGGAATCTCTACCGGCCGTTCACAACGCGTAAAATCACGGTTATCCAGCCGTAAAAAAAATCTCGCCCTATTGAAGGACTCTACATAAAAAATGATATTAATTATTGTTGAGAATTTTGGATCTTTGATGCCGAAATAAAGTTATAGGAACACAAAATTTACACTTTTAATTAATATTAAAATAATTATACATTTATTTAACGGACGATCTCTGTTACATTTATCGATACACATTTGCACGCGTCTCAGCCCATTCTTGTATACCAGACTGTCCAGATGCCCCTCGAAAGACAGACTGAACTGTTTTCATACATCTGTTTTTTTTGCAGACGCCGTGGACACACATACTTCCACACACTGATCTCACACACAAGTATTCTTACTGCGCATTTAACTAACCCAGCACAGAAAATTACACATATTTCAACAATTATATTATAAATATATTAAATGCATTGATATTAAAAATTATAGCAATCTAATCAATCAATCCAATCGAACAAAAAACCTTAGATCCACCCCTGTACGTATACACTACTGTACACATTTACACACACACACACACGCGCGCGCGCGCGCCATACTTTATCCGCAATCTTTATTCTCACTTTGCCATTGATTATTCAGTCGATATAGCACGAATTCATTGTACAACAGATTTTTAAGAATCCACCTATCGTATTACGTTCGAACATTGCGCGTACATTTTACGAACGTAGAGCTCGCAAGACAGACGTGACGTAGATCGACTTTACGACGCACGCTGCTTTTGACGTCATGAATATTCATGCACTTTTACTGCGCCGCTGTTCACCTCTGTCGTTGCGCGGCTAGCTGAAATCCCAGATTCTAACAGTAACGTAGAGAATTTCGGTATTTTTCATAGTAAAATACAGCCGGTATTTTGCAGGCGATACGCGCGTGGATGGAAAAGACAGAAAACGATCGTAAATTAAGCAAATAGCGAACGAGATCGCTGTAGCTCGTTTCGGTGCTTAAAAGTGCGTGTAGACTAATTGTGAGCGAGCTGAAGCTTGCGACATCGCTCGCTGCAGTAAAATCAACGCGCTGATTGCCACCGGTTGCCATCGCTGACTCGCGTTTGCTTCAGTTTGATCGAAAGGAGATAAATTTCGCGAAGCAGACAATATTCGACAATGCGGATGACTTGGGTAACTGGACTGCGCGTTTTTATGCGTTTCCAGGGAATGCGAAATTGCGCAAACACGCGTAACACGCAAAAGTAACAAAATATACATATCACTACTAGCGATATTCAATGGACCAGATAAATTTCTACTTAGATTCCACTTGTTCGATCAAGTTTGTAGAAATCGAAATTTACGTAAAATCTGCAGTATGTAGACATCATCGTCGAAGAAGAAATGCGCAAATATAATAGAATATTTTGCGAAAATTGAAAGTTACGGTGTAATATATTTCGATCTATCGCAAAAAACGTAAAATTTGAGTAACAGCGTTCAACAGTGAAACAAGTATTCCTTCGCACTTTGACGATTGTTCACCGAATTGGAAATCGGACATCCGAATGTTCATTTATATATATTTATAATTATAATTTCTTCGACGAACATCGTTGTCACGAGATCGAGTGAAGACCGAGTTGGAAATAACCATCGAGCATTTTACATGCTTCGTCTGATGCCTGGGAACGTCCGCTCGGGTTCGTCAGGAAGAAACCCTTTGGCCAATTTACGAACAAATTGTTCGATGACCGTTTATACTAAACGAGCTTACGCTATACGACTGAATGCTTTTAGCCTCGTTCTATGTTCTTGCTCGCTTGGCGTAATCGCGCCTCAACAAGGTAGTAATTGTCTGTCCAGTGAAGATCGTAAATCGAACTTAATCGCGTAGTCGATCTAAAGGTTAAATGTTTCGGACACTGATCGATTCATCGAAAAACCAGTATGGCTTCTGAAATGTCCGAATGACGCAAACAATCGCATGCATGTCGATAACGTGATCGTTTGTAGAATTATTTCGGTATTTGTCTTAACCAATGAATTGCGTTTGGCGAGTATACGCGTCAAACGGAAACTTTATTTCGGCGCGTTTGACGAGTATGCTCATCGTCGTTCGTAGCTACTTACGCACTGCACGACCTAATCCCATGAGAGATTTCTAAGACTAAATTCCGCAGTTAACTGATTAATACGTATATTTCTATAGATTCATTTTTGTAGAAGAAGACGATGTGAAACATGGGTTTGCCTTGTACGAGAGTTATTTTGATTCTATAAATCTAGAGAAAGATACAAAATAAACGCGAGGCAATCGAAACGAATATTTATTTTTATTTTCCATAAATCTAAATAAACATTTAGATTTGTATTACGTTAAAGATAAATTTTCTGTAAATATCATAAAGTCTGTAATTTCTTGCCCGGTGAAATGTTAAACGCAAAATATCAATAAAAAAGAAACCTCAAAAGTACATGTTAAATGTACTGTCCTTATGAAGCTCGCATTTCCATTTCAAAGAGAGAAAGCAAAAATGCATGAAAATTATCATATTCAGAGTACGAAATAACTTAAACGCGATGTAATTGAATTCTCCAATTTTTACTTTTATTTCTCATGCAATAATATCTATGTATATTTGGTGTTAATCATTTTTCCAGCCAAAGATCGATCGAAGATTTGACTACTACCTAAACCTAAATAATAAAGGAAAAAATATCCTTATCGGACTCGGATTCCTGTATGAAAGAGAACCGGCAAAAGCACACCGAGAGGCGATCATGTTTAGAATATAAAATAAACTAAATGGAATGCGCACAGACGAGCTAGATAAAAATAGCTCCATTTTACATTTCGAAATCCCCACGTCGCCGTTTCTTCTCCACGCGTGCAAAACGTCCCTAACGACGAAAGGCCCCAGAGACGCCGCCGATACAAATCTTCGGCTATCATATACGTTGGCTGTGGCAGTGCGCTGCGAACAACACGCTGTTGCAAAACGAAATACAAAAGAACAAAGGAGAACGTGGAAGACGCGAAAGTGAAAGAAAGAAAAAGAGAAAGAAGAGAAAAATGATGGTTAGACGACATGGAGTTTTGCCACGTAGATCGAATGGCCGCGATAAATTCAACTGGAAAGTTTGTGGCTGAAGCTGCCAGTGAAGGACGAGCAGCGCCCCTTCAACTTTTCGACATCGGCTAATACGCGACTCGGCTGGCAAAAAATGAAATTACGTGGCGGGATTATGCACTTAGCCCCATTCCGTGGCCACCGGCGATAATAGAGCAAGTTGCGGCCGACAGAAACGTTTTTCACCGGAGTGTCAGCGACGTTTCGAGACGGCTTGAGAAATTCACGACCGATGCCGTAATCGTTCTCGTGTAATTAATTTCCCTGGCGTGAAGTAGATGTTACATTTGAAATTCATTCGCCAGGTTTTGTGTCTGGAGATCGAATGCATGATCTTCGAGGCTTCTTTCCTTTTTCTAGCCGACGCGGTGCAATTTTTTTAAATCTTTTCTACAGTATTCGTAAACAAGATATTATGTACGATGAGACACCACGGTAAGATATTATCTCCGCTTGCGTAATTAATTTTCCTAGTGTGAAGTGAACTACTGCGACTGTAGGTTGAATAGAAAACCTCTGTTCTTTTTTCTTATTAATTCCGTGGAATTTTTTAAGACTTTCGTGTCTGTGGATTTCAGCGCCGCGTTAACAAATTTTGTCTACTCGTAATCACTGATGATATAATGTGGATGTTACTTTGCAATTGAAATTAGCTTTCATTAACGCCATTTCTATTTACATGTTCTCAAAATTAAAGCTTTTGTCGCTTACACCATTTTTCCGTACATATTAATATATTGCTATCAATAAGTGTGTGTGTGTATATATTCATTGATCTTCTTCATACGTCACATGTTGCAATTACCAATACATCGCATACGTCCATTCATTAGGATGAAAATCAACTGGGCTAAAATTAACCGTTTCATTTTATCGATCCTTTGCTTTTAAATACATCATTATATTTCTACTACGAACTCGTTACAGTATATCTCAATTCACGAAATTCAAGATAGACTAAGCCTTGTTTCATAAATGTTTCATTGGATGCCTGGAGAGGCTTCCGATTAAGAACTGACCCGGTTAACAGGTGACAGTGGTCAATTGCTATCAAAATGGAATATATCCGATAAGATACTTAAAGAGGCGACTGAAAATAAAAGCACAGATAAGTAGATAAACGCGGGAGCGTCTCAAAGGAAACGTTATAACGTTCGAGCTTTATAAAAGGGGACGAAAATTACGTTAGCTGCCCTAGAAAGAAAGACTTAACGACGTCAATCGAATAATCAACGCCATACGCTGTACAAAGTACAGGAAATGATAATAGATTTAACGTGATTATGATACATCAACTATCATGTGCCTTACTACGCATTTAGCTACGTTAATTAGCCAACGAAATGAGATTACACGCTGTCTGTGTTCGCACGCGCGCAAATTATACTACGAACAGCATCGCACAATGCACAAATATTAAAAGATTAAAGAAATTAAATAGCATTCAGTAAGAGTAATCTGGCTTTTTAAAAGAGAATATTTAATTAATACGCTTTTGTGACGACATTGCGTGGGAAATAGGAATGAAATACGGTTTTTCAAAGAGATAACGAGTGCAGTGTTAAGTTAATGAATAGACGTTAAGAAATTCTCAGAAAGATTCATGAAATCGGTAATTGAGAAACTCGCGTTAGAATATTATTTTAGAAGTATTAACATAATGGCATATAGAGACAAATATTTAGAGAGACAATCAATGAAAGTGACTACAGGAAAGAAAATTATTAACATCTTGTTTCTGCGTTAAAGCTCCATTGAAAATATCTCTAAATTTATCGATAAACGTATCAACACGAATATTAATTTTTCACGAGATTAAAAATTTCATAGAAAGTTGAAAGAATCGAAACTAACTATACCGTAGCTCTAACTTGAAGATTAAAAGAATGGCAGAATAAAAAAAGAAAATTTGTTTTCTACATGAGCAGAAATACGCACTTCTACACGTATGTACATATTTCAAAGCGTATTCATTCTCGAGTAATTTTATATTAAATTCTGAATATTTTGTGTGAAAGTCTGAAATTTTTGTATATTCTGTATCTTCTTTCATTACGCTTTATTCATAACGTTAGTGATATACGAAACTTCCCTTTTACCCTGCGTTCGAACCGAAACGTCAAGAAAATTACGAAATAATTTTGCTACGAAAACGCTCGACAAAATAAAATTGACAAGTGGGAAAAGCGAGTTGCACGTGATCCAGCGATAAGAGAATGACCCTCAACCAAAAGACGAGGAAACTTACCAAGGAGGAACAAAAAATTTTCGCGGAAGCTTATTTATCGAGCAGTTACCATTCGATGGTATTAGATCACCAGCAGTTTCCACGGAGATTATCGAGGTAGAATAACGTTAAGAGGAGTGATTCCCACCGCGTTTAACCCATAATTGATCCATACGGAATTAAATTAGACGAATATCACGAGACCAAGAGTAAAGGGCTATATCCACGACCTGGTTCTGGTCCCCGGAGGAGGTTAGGCGATAATCGTGCAACTTCGCGTCGATATTCCTCCGCCGGAAAGCTGTGCTTGTCAGATCGCTACAGCTATATTTACTTACCACTACTACTTAGCTATTAGTTTCAGGACACACTTATAAATCGATATATGGGATCTGAATAATGCATTCGATACGCTATTACAGACTTCCTATCTTCGTCTTACTCTGCCTTCTAACCTCGACCATCATTTTCTACCTCCGCTCATTTAATTTGTACAATTGGCGAATGTCGAACGTTGCAATCGTCGTGCGAACGATAAACAAGCGTGGTTTTCAATTTCGTCTTTTATCGTATGTTAATCAACGAGAAATGCTTTCGAGCATTCGCGATGTTTAAATTGATGCAGGAAACACGAAGTCCCAATTCTACACGAGAGTGCTCGTTGTAGGGAACTTCATTTATTTGAAATGTTCAACGACGTGACGATTACTTACTAATTTTCTTTACTAATGGGGCGGATATTTTTTTTTTTTTTTTTTTTTTTGATGGATTGTTGAAAATATTGGGATATCGATGGCTGTTGTTGGAATTTATTTATAAATCGTATATTGAAGGAATCGTTCGATCAATTGGCGCGCGTTATTTTTGTCTTTTATCTTTATGAATTCAAGATGTCTTATTCTTCTTATACGGAGCAGTTTAATATGAAAACTACTATAAAAGACAATCAAGAGAGTCGTAGCTCGATGCAATAATCGAATATAAAAACACAATGCACAGATCGATATAAGAACTAAAATGCTTTAAATTATGTAGCAATCTACAATGGTAATTTTTCATTTTCTTTTCTTTTTTCGAATGACAATAACCAATGTAAGCTGTTGATGCGACTTGCGAATAATAGGAGAAAACGAAATTCTTACTATCCGCTCGTTAAACCTATGATTCATACCTTCATAACGCTATAGTTCTACTTGAAAAGAGCTCCAAATTGTTCCAAATTTCGTCTGAAAGAAAATCAGTTTCCAAATATACTCGTTACCGCAGATTCACACAAATCGTGGCGCAAATAAATTACCTACCCTTTCCACCACGCAAATACAAAAATACAAAATCGCAAATACAAAATCATATTATTCCGCCATTAGCATTAACCATTTAATCCATTCTATTCCATTCCTTTGTACGTCGTCGCTATTAGTAAACCATAGCACCTCTTGTTATTCCAACTCCCATAGAACACAATCCCAAACCGATGTATCCATCTCGTTCATGCTAACCCTTTCTCTGTCCGCTTTATTGCTAATGCTTCCGGCGTTTATCTTACAGGGATATTCCCCGGACGTAGTGGCACATCTACGTCCCACCGAAAATCGCGACAGTTGGCGTGCTATAATTTACGAGCTCACGCTAACTGCCTTCCGGCAGATCGGACTGCACGATAAAGTGGTCTTACAGATTAATTATTTCGATAAGGAAGATCGTGAGAACCGCCAACCAGCGAAGTATCCTCCTTCGTCGATGGAAAAGCGATAAAAGTTATAAGCTTGAAGTGATTTTAACGAATTTGACGACATTAGCGGGTCGATGGATTCGTTTCGAAGAAGTTTTCACGAATTTCAGGTCACATTACGTGCAATTAGAAAGCGGTCACTGCGGTGGTTCACGCTAATGAGTCTATAAAGAGGCAAAACGACGCGCCATAGGTTGCAGAAGATGGCGTTGCTCTTGGAAATTGATCAGACTATTACTCTGGATATGGTTCGAGCGATTTGTAAAGTAGAGAGTGGATATTTTCCTGAACGATCGATGATTCGAGGAATGTCGTTCGATTATGTAAATTTAATTGAGTAATTTATAGCTGAATAACGAATATATTCGTAGAACCAAAGTAATTCTAATATAATAACTATTTGTATTTAATATTTGTAGTATTGTGATATTTGTTTTATCTAACATTTAAAAAATAAAGCACACTATCGTCGTCTATTTTTATGGCGTAGTTTCGTTCATCCACATTTCCAGTTGGAAATAAGTTCTTCAGCTGATAATTTTTATTACGTAACAAAATCAAAAGTCCCACTTTGTTTGAGAATATTATTCTTCCTGCTGATAAATTCTGTGGAGCAATGAAATGAAGATAACGAAAACGACGCTCTATCTTATTTTACGAGTATTATTCTTCCTGCTAATAAATTTCATTAAATACTAATCTGGCATTTCTGCAGTGAAGACGTAAAGATAGATACGCGAAAGATACATGTTTCATTTCGTACTATTCATATTCCATATTCCAATATCATTCACCAGACTCGCGAACGAATTCACCGATAATAGTAATACGAGAGAACTTCAGAAATGAATACATCAAAGTTTAATAAATTCGAGAACAAAAATGGTTTCCACGTGTATGCAGAATACAGACGAGAAATAAAAATGTTATTACAATTGCCCGGTTGATAACGTGCCAAGAAGAAGTGGATCTCGTGATGGAACGGCTCGATAAGATCAAGCTTTACGGCTTATCGCTATAAAACTGGTAAAACAACTCTACAATGTAGCCAGAACAGAGACTACTGATGGAATCAACGTAAGGTACGACGCAGAGTAAATGAATATTAATTTAATCAACGTTGAATACCATGGAGGAGGATGATTATTCTCGATCTCGAGAATTCTCTCAGCAACTTGGTTCCTGCAGTAAAGTAATTATATTAAATTTATCAGATGTAAGTGGATCACCAATGGTCTCCTTTCGAGTAATAGTTATTAATGTAATATAATAATAATAATATGTGTTTGCAATATTATATTAACCCGATTGCAGCGTACAAATTTTGATATGCAAATCTTATTGTTTCAACAAGCAAAAGGACTTTTAACGTTTTGAGAACAACTCTGGCATGAAACCAAAATAAGATACGTGCCGTGTAGATCGCTATTGATTTCTTCGTGTTATTTTCTTCAAATTTTAGGAATTTTTGTACAATAGAAGATTACGATTCGGTGGAGAATGATGCAGAGAACGCAGGCCAGATTCTTAATTGAGTAATCCAACGTATTCGGCTTAATAGCCGATATTTATATGTATGACATTATATTAAATAATATATATTAATATATATATATAGTAGTAAATATATAAATATATAATAAATATATATATAGTAATAAATATATATAATATATATATAGTAGTAAATGTTTCCCTGTTGAAACAGGAATACACGGTATTGAATCGAAAAAACACTGAACACAACTTGAGACAAATTGGCCGAAAAGCCGAGCTTTATATCGTAATTTTAGCTTCAACTTTAATTCCACGTTGCGCGATCCTCTAATAGAAATCTTCAAACTGATCTAAACTTTAATTTAAACTTTTCTTTTCCCGCACATAGCTGAAATGTTCAAAGGAAACCACAAATTCGCGGTCCACTGGAAATGCTCCCTATATTGGAAAACGTTTAAAACTCTTAGTTTAAGTTATATACTCGACTGTACTATAACTACGAATTGAACGCGTTTCTAGTAAAATACATAAAAGTTCGTAGATAAAATCGTAAGCGATACGCGAATCGGTTTATTTTTCTATAGAAACAGTCGGTCATGTTGGAGAACCAGAATGATGGTTGGATGGCGCTTGGGAAATTATATTTGCAAGATAGATTATTAGCGCGCAAGATAATACTCGTATCTGATTCAACGAAGCCAATCTGTGCGCGTCCATAAATGAGACATTTTGAACAATTCATCAGTTAACGAAGTTAGTTGCTCCGCTTTATTACAATGTTGCCTGGATGAAGCTAACCTTGCACGTTCTAACAATAAACTATAATCAACCACGTAATTTAAGGATATATTCAAGCGTTTGATTAATATTGTAACTTTAAAATGTCCTACAACTTTTGTCCTTTAGACAGCGTTTTGATAGTATGAAAATTATCGGAGGTTTTTACGTAAAAGATCTTCGTTGTTTCAAAACTACAAGTACCAATTCGCGTTATATCATACATTAATGAAAAATGCTAAAAGTACGGACGAGTCTTAATCGCCATCTACAATTTTCACTTTTTACCAAACGTAGAATAGATGTGAAACAAACTGAAACTTAAGAAACAACTAACTCGACGCTGCGTTAATTGAAAGCGCGAAAGAAAGAACTTTAATCCTTGTTTATAATTTTCTTCGGCCCCTGCAAACTTTTAACATATTCAAAATAAAGCGAAACTTAATAATATTCAAGCAACACTGCGTTAATTCTAAATGTCAAAGGAGGAACATTCATCTCTGTTTATGATTTTCATTATTTATCGAAGCTTTTTCATACGCTCGAAATAAGCTGACATTTAAAAAAACGTAACTTCGTGCCACGCCGCGTTGATTAAAAATGTCGAAAGTACGAAAGACTTAGTCGCTGCGAATTTTCGTTCCAATCATAAATTTTCATTAAAAATCTGAACGATAGAAATCCTCTGCTTTCGAGTGTTCCAAAAAATTGTCGATATCCATCAAATCGCTCAAAATCCTTTTTGCCATTGAAACGATCTTTCGCCGCTATCCTTTCTGTGTGGTCGCGTTTTAGTGCGAATTGGAAATGTCGCGTCGCCGGAAACGGGGCGCTTTGTCTAAAAAATCGCGGAAAAATCGTCAGAACGTCGAACCATCCGTTCGACGAAGAAATTCGTGTCACTGGCGGATTTCAGCCGATGGATACGCCTGCAACGCTTGGATAGAAACGCTAGGAAACGATGTAACGCGCAACTTTCGCCTCAAAGCGACGGGATTTATATCATGCTCGGCTTGGTTTCACACTGGAAACGATTCTAATAAGAATTCCCGATCGAATTCCATAAAGTTCGGCGGAAAGGAGTGCATATTTGAAACCGATCAGTCGTCGACCTGTCTGAGAAGTTTCAGAAACATCCTGGGAATCCTTTGACAGATAGAGAAACGAAACGTTCGTCCCTAAATGCAACTCTGCCTTTCACTTTGCTATACAGATACTACGAATTTCTTGTTCTCCGTGCCATAGGATTTTAATCAGGATATTCCTTAACGGTTAGTAAGGAATTAATTGATCGCATGAACCACGTTGATTATCTGTTTTATTAACGACGAGATACGAAAGGAACATTTTATTATCGTTTCTAATAATTCTAGAAGTCTGTTACCCGTGTAAATCAGCATTATTTGTTCGTAGAATTGCACATGCACTTCGTAGAATTCAATGCGCCGTGATTTGCAATTCGCCACAACAACCAGAGCACGTACTTTAACGCGACCTATACAAACGGTGTATTCCAGGATCGGCAGGCGCATCGATCCCGCTACCATCGCTTCGCGATGCAATCAAGGACAAATACACACCGCGAATAATGCAAAAAGGAGAGCGGAGGAGTGGAAACAAAAGGAATTTCACCGGACGGGAGTCGAAGTTTTCTAATAACACTCGATAATGAGTATTCGCGAACGGAAAAATTCCCGGTGTTCTCGTTTCCTTCCATAAAACACGAACGATGTTTCGTGCCGGAAGCTCAACCATTCTCGTAAAATTGAAAAAAAAAGTGCAAGGATACTAAAACAGCGAACGAGAACGAACGGTAAAAAAAAGGATTCGTCGAATCGTAAAACTTTATACAAGATATAACGATGGAGAGAGAGAGAGAGAGAGAGAGAGAGAGAGAGAGAGAGAGGACAGGCAGACAGACAGAAGGAAACGTGGGAAATTGTGGAAATAAAAATTTCGTAAAAATTTCACAATCTGCAAAGGATTGAACATACGCGGTACATGGCATACATGTACATGCTTCTCTTTTTTTTTTCTTCTTCTTCTTCTTTCTGTTATAACTCCGGTGGCTTGACGTCGCGCGTAACAGATCGCTAGTTGGCAGAGCAGAGAAGGTTCGTTTAAAACTACCTCCTGGCTCTGGTGTCTAACGTTAGGAAAATCCATACCATCGTGGAGACAATCTAGAAGGTTACATTTCTCTCCTCTATGATCCTCGTCCTTCCCTTCGATATCATTCTCGTTCGTTTTTCTGTACTTCCGTTCACTCACCATCGCTGCTCTTTTGCTCAACGGCTGCTCTGAATGAAGACAAAACCCATTCCTTCGTTACTTCCCTCGACTCACGCTTCAATTTATGCCACACTTTCCTGCCGTTATCTCTTCATGGCTATATCGTGACTTGCTTCTTTCTGTTCTACTTTTCTTTGTAATTTAGTCGTCACTTCGTCCTCTTCCCCCTTCTTTCATTCCTTTTCCTTTATGATAAGGCACGATTAGTTTTGTCTACCTCTGATTTATCAGATTGTATATCTGTTATATTATACTGTTTGTTTATATTATATTATATTATATTATATTATTTGTTTATATTGTTGTCGATTACATCTGTTAATAACACGATATATTATGTATTATAATGTTAAGGAATTATATGGAAAGGAACGTTTCTTCGAAATGATCTTTTCTCGTTCTTTTATTAGCTTGTCCCAAAAGTTTCTTTCGTTTTATAAGGAAATGATAGGTGCACAACATTTTTTGTTTTATATTATTTTATTGAATTACGTATGATCCCTTTATTTCTGTTAAGATAAGGACCACAACACTTGACAGATTAGGTTTCATGTTTGTATAAAAATGTATTGTTGTAAAAGACATGTTTGTAAGAGAAAGATACTTTTGGGACAACGTAATAGTTTTTTTTTTTTTTTTTTTTAGAAGGGAATGATTAGTTTCGTCCGCTTTATAGAGGTGCATTAAGAGATAATTTTTTACTCTGATATCTGTCCTTTGTTCAGTCACCTATCTTTATATCGATTCTGTACCTATCGGTTGGTATTTCTATTCTTTATCTATTTTTATTTCCCTTCGTTAGCGATGCAATTATCTTCTTTACTGGTTTACTTACTTTTACTGGTTAAATAATTCGTAATAAATTCTTTCTCTCGCATTTTCCTTGTAGATTCAAAGGCAGAAACTTTTGATGTTTTAATCCCATTTCTGTTCTTTTCCATCTGGTAGCAATTGTATTTATCTTCCTTATCAGCGGACTTTCTGTCTAGACCTTTGGTCATTTCTTTCCTTCCTACTATCGCTATACCTACATGTAGATACTAATACGATGAGGCATATGTTGGAAGCTTACGTAACACTCATACAGAAAACGCACATAAGAGAATTGCTATTACACCGAAAAATATCGAAGATTGTACGAATATAGGAATAATAAATCTCATTTTCATTGAAAGCGGAAAATTGCGCGATAGAGATAGATATGACATATTTCCGATTTTCCTAGAAAAAGATCCATCGATCCGGCAGAGTAAAACATCATACATGGCAGGATTAGAAATGATAGTGAAAGCAATAGTCTGCAGAGCGAGATTCACATTTGTTAAGAAATATCTTTCGTAAAACCATATTTGCTTTCATCAGGGTAATATTGTCTTCTAATATTTCTAAAATACGTTATTTATTTTTCCATCTTTTCTTAAGGAATTATTATACCCCGACAATTAACTTTACGTCACGATCTGCACCAGATGTCACAAATTAGGTGAATAAGACCAGGAAAAAAAAACAAAAAGGAATCGTACATTTAAAATTCTAAGGTTTATACGAAAAATTCCTCTTTTATGTTTCTTTTTTTTTTCGAACATTTCATTAGAAATCCAATTATTTCTCCGTATAAGTCATCCCCGTCTATTTTGTAATACGTATTCTTTACTTTTTTTATGAATTCAGAATTTAATATTCTCGATGCTTTAATCCTATTCACTGCCTTTAACAATATACGTATTTCTCTTCTCTATTAATGAACTTCATCCCCTAGAAATTTCTTCTTTTTGATCTTTGCTATGAACACATAATTGAAGGTTTAATATGTATCCTTTTGATCTCTCTTCATTAAAGAAATTCAATTACTTTCTTTATTACTAGATCTTTCTTCTTTAACTCTTTTATGAACAGAAAATAAAAAATTTTGCTTCGATCTTACTCATTTTTCCTTCATTAAAATAACACTATTACACGTAAATATATATAAATTATACTTATACAACTTTTATCAGAGTGATTCCAATTTACTTTCCATTACTTCACTTTACTTTTCATAATTTCTTCTAATTATTTCGCATTACGCGATTGATATTTTTATTTTATTTCATTCGACCTCCCTTCATTTGCAACGCAATTATTTTCTTTTTTGCTGGCTAACTTTTCGTAACAGTTTTTCCTCACATTTCCTGCATACTGCGAGTTAAAAGCGATTCTATTCCTTCTTTCATCCCTTTTTAATAATCTACTTATTCTTTTGTTAAGCAATTCTCTCTATGCCCTGGTAATTTTCTCTCGGCTACTCCTCTTGCGAATTTAAGGTAAAAAGCTCCTGATATTTGAATTTCGCTCGTGCTTGCTTTTTCGTGTCTTTGTTGCGGTGTATAGTGGTGGAGTTTACCACTGTTGATAATACAGGGTGTTCAGAAGTCTCTGTCGAATTTACGAAAAGGGTAAAAGCATCTCTGTTACACTTTACATGCTAATTAATTAGGTCTGAGCGTACGAATATTAAATTCTGTATTGTTTTATATTATTTCATATTCTCGTAGGACCAACAAAATTTGATACTATACAAATTCAAATGATAAGAACGAACGCCGATAAGAAGAACGCTTCGTTAGAAAATAAAAGGCTGCATGTTCGAATATTTGTCGCAGCCACCGAACAGCTGTGTAAATTCACTGAAATCCAACACCCTTTACGCACGCACAATGTTCTTGTTTGTGTTCCCGTGTATTGTCACCCTCCTCCTACCCATTCCCAGTACAGCAATTTTTCGCATTACCTCCCTCAAGTTTACTCTATTGTTCGCCGTCATACACGTCCTACGCGACACCGACCGATCTCTGCCTTTTTCTTCTTACATTCTCATCCGCAAGTACAACATTCCACCCCTATCTGCATCGTCATTGCTTTCTTAAATACGCACTGTCATTTTTCCAGCACCAGCGCATGATTATTATTCCACGAACGTTCCTTCGATATTTCTCCCTTCATCGAACTTCTCTCTGTTATTCATCCAGCTTCGTCATCCCCCACTTTCACGAATCCAACCTCACCCTCCTTCATTTTATTGCCTCTATCTCTTTCTATATTTCCTAACCAACGATCAATCTATCTCGATGTCTTCGTCTTGCCGAAACTTTACATTTCTTCTTTCTTTCGATTTCACGATTTACAGAGCATATCTCAATGAGACGTATAGCTTGAATTATAACGAGATTGGATAACATCGTATCTCCGATTAATAAGAAACGATACTATCCGCGTTGTAATATTTCTGTACTTCTACCAAACTGGGAATAACGGATAAAGACATGAAATAAATACAGAATCGATTTGATACAATGACAAGTGGATTTTACTATTTTCAGAAAAGAAACACGAACGTTTGGGCGAAGAATTTTAAAAATAGATAATTTCTCGAATATAAACTTCAAATATAATTTTAACCCTCTACAGGGGAAAAGCGAATCGTTTACGTCCAATTTTAATTTTCTTTGTTACTCTACATATTCCTAAAACATCTGAACAAATTTTTCTTTATTCATCAACGTCCACGCTATCATGCAATCGTCTATTATATATATATAATATACATATACATATATAAAATATTCAATATTTTCTTCGCCAAGAAATAAAATTCGCAGGAAAACCCAAGAGATGAAATTTCGGTTGATTTGAATAATATTATTTGAAATTTTCTGCCAACGACCAAGCTCTGCTCCAAATCCGAAGCCACCCTATTTTCATCTCCCTTCCTCGTTCACTTTTACTCTCAGCTTTCACCTTCTTCACCCCCCTTCGTTTCTTCCTCGTGTCAGTTTCTCTCCCCTTTACAACCCAGCCCAACCTCCAAGATCTCTTCCAACCTATATAATCCCGACTTACATCTTTCTCTCTTCCTCCATCTCCTCTCCCATTCACCACCTTTCCTTTTTCAGCCCAAAACAGCCTCAGTTAGCGATGGATTCAAACGCGTCGCAAACAGGTTCGTGCATGGATCGAGTAGAGTCATTACTTGAGAATTAATATGTGAAGATCACGAAAAAAATACGTAAGAAGTATATTCTCGTTGATTTTATTATTGTAATGTCTGTTTATGATCCAACAGGAATATTTTGATATAAAATAGCTAAAATGGGGAAGCATCTGTTATGTTCACAGGTATACATAAATATGTATTGTGTTGAATATATGAATATCGAATAAATATCAATATAATCGAAGTTTTGTGTACGCTAAAGATAAAACTTATAACTTAATTTACAATCCTCAATAGATTCGAAATACGTAATATATATAATATCTAAAAATATATAAAATATGTAAATTATTTAAAGCAAAAATTGATTTCTAGGTTTCATGTACTTAATGATATTTAAAAATATATGACTTTGTTTAAACACCAATAGTCTACTTGTCAGTCTTGTCTACTGCTTGCCTTGACTACTGAACTTGATTCCATCGCTAGCTTCACCATAAAAACATCCCTTTCTGCGTTCGTATTTATCAGCCGTCTAATCTTCGTTTCTGAACTTGATCCTACAGCTAATGTAATAAAGTTCCATTGATCTGAACTGGTCCAGGCAAAAACAGTTTGTATAATTGGAGTTCGTGTAACAGGAACTCGCCGATCTTCCTCGCTGCCTATTATTTTTCAGTTACGTAATAGAATCACGTTCAAATAAGATTAGATAAGAATTCGATTAACGAAAGCTCAGTTCATCAGACGTTAAGTAAAATTTCCAATCAGTGGAAATCAGATAAATGCAGTTCTACCGTAAAATCATCACCTTCTCCGCTTCTACTTATCACTCGTACGATGTTTATAGCGAACTTAATCCCATCACTAACTCCGTCATGTGCCACATAGTATAACTCCATTTATCTGAACTAGTCGTAGGAAAAACAGTTTATATAATTGGCGTTCGTATAACAGAACCCCGCCAATTTCTCCCACTGCCTATTATTTTTCGTTTACATAAGAGAAACTCGCGTTCAGATAAGCGAATTCAATTAGCAAAAGTTCGGTTCACCGGCCGGCCATTAGCTGAAATTCCCAATGACTGGAAATCAGATAAATAGAGTTCTGCTGTAAAGTTATTCGTTTTTACTTAGCAGCTGTGCTCTGTTCATGGTGAACACGATCCCATTGCTACCTTCGTCATAAATCCACCCCTTTCTTCGTTTCTACTTCTCCATTGTTACGCGAGCCAAGTTCACGAAAACTTGTAAAATTCTACACCCAAAACATTTGATCGACGAATATCGCGTACAATTTCATCAATTTTCTCCGCATCTTCTTTCATGGAATTAATCGACTTGACGAATGAGCGCGGCTCATATAGCATTCATAGTGAACTTGGTCCCATCACTACGTTCGCCATAAAACCATCTCTTTCTTCGTTTCTCTCACGGTTTCCTTCGCTACACGCTACTGGGCGTCACGACCTAACCCCTATCTCTCTCCCTCTCTCTCTCTCTCTCTCTCTTTCTTTCTCTTTCTCTTCGCCCTCATCCCTGTTTCTCTTGTTACGCACCCCCCACCCCTTCTGTCGGGCCTAGCGCTCGATCCTGCGTGCATTCCCCTTGGTCTCTCGGTTTCTCTGTCGCGAGCCGTGGCAACCGGTCCGCGCAGGCTACCGCCGCCGCAGCCGTCGTTAGACGAGCGGCAACATTCATCCGGACGCCGTCGCGCCGGGGACGTTTCAGTCGGCGTTCTAGCCGCGTTCGTAACCGGCCAAATCCATCTTCCGTCGGCCGGGAATCATTCGCAATCATTCGCATTACACTACGACGAGAATTAATACCCCGAAGCTGGCTAAGGGTGCGTCGGACAATTTGTGCTGAGTGAGAGAAAGGTGACACGAAAGGGTCGTGAACTGTCGCTTCTCTGGACCTCCAATCTGCTTGTATTCTACTCACGGCTGCGTTTCGAGTGGAGAGGAAGAGATTATTATAGCAGACGCCGAGGTGTGTATTATCTGACCGCTTAATTTGATGTATGGCGTTCATGAAGGAATAAATGGTTGTGGCTCGGAATAAAAAAAAAAATTGGATTTGAAAGAATTCGTAATGAACACTTTGGCTGCAATAGTTGTTCCAAGCGGAGAGCAAGAGATTATTGTTGCAGACGCCGAGGTGTCTACTACTTGATTGCTTGGTGCGATGTATCGTACATGAAGGAGTGAACGATTTTGGTTGCATGACTGTGCTTTGCAATAAATAATTGTCTGAAATAATTTGTAATAAATATTTTGGCTGCAATAGTTGTTCCAAGCAAAGAGGCAGAGGTTATTGTTGGAGACGCCGAGGTGTCTACTACTTGATTGCTTGGTGCGATGTATCCTACATGAAGGAGTGAACGATTTTAGTTGCATGACTGTGCTTTGCAATAAATAATTGTCTGAAATAATTTGTAATAAATATTTTGGATGTAATAATCGTTCCAAGCGGAAAGCAAGAGATTATTGTTGCAGACGCCGAGGTGTCTACTACTTGATTGCTTGGTGCGATGTATCGTGTATGAAAGAGTGAATGATTTTGGTTAATATGGTGTATGGCACGCATAAAGGAACGAATGGTTTTGGTTGGATGTTTGTGGTGTGGGAGAAGTAATTGTCTGAAATAACCTGTAATAAATATTTTCGGTGCAATAATTGTTTCAAGCGGAAAGGAAGAGATTACTGTTGGAGACGTCGAGGCGTATACTACTTGATTGCTTGATGCGATGTATCGTGTATGAAGGAGTGAATGATTTTGGTTAATATGATGTATAGCTTGCATAAAGGAACCAATGGTTGGATGTTTGTGGCTTGGGAGAGGTAATTGTCTGAAATAATTTGTAATAAATATTTTGGGTTTAATGCTCGTTTCAAATGCAGAGAAAGAGATTCTTGTTGGAGACATCAAAGTGTGTACTACTTGATTGCTTAATGTGATATACGATGTTTAAAGGAGTGGATGGTTCTGGCTGGACGATTACGGTTTGGCATAAATAATTGTCCGAAGTAATTTGTAATAAATATTTTGGGTATAATACTCGTTTCAAATGGAGAGGATAGCTGTTAATGGCGATTATCTGATGGCTTACTATGATGTATTGCCGCATTAAGGCCCGTTTGAAATCTGTGTACTTCAAGTACAGCGCGTGTTAATGGGTTCAGACGTGGATGGTTATGGTTTGAGATAAACCGTAACCATGGGAAAAAGAGAATAAATAATTATTCCAAATAATTTGCCATAGACATTATGGTTTGGCATCTTCATCGTGATAATACTAATCATTGCGAGTGGAGAAGAAGGGATTATTGTTGGAGACATTGAGACAGGTATTATAGGATAACGGTTAGTATGATGTACAAAGGATGCTTGGGTGGAATAATTATGCTTTGGGGCGGAGGGTGTCGATTAATGTGCGTGTTTGTAATGGATGTGGATTTTGGAGGGCGAATCAGGGAGCCAGGGTGCGGTGGGAAATTCAGTGTCTAGCTACTCGAGTATGTTTATGCTGGATAGAGAGATATGCGGTGACGGATCGTGGTGTTTGTCTTCAGTGCGTGTGGGCGCGAGAGAATGACCAATAGTCATGAAAGTTCGAATCTGGAGTTGAGATGTGGCTCGATAGTAGAGCAGTTCTTTGAGTTTCTAAGTGTGATTCTTCGATTCTTGTGTTGTCGAGAGACAAAAGTATATTGCACGTGTATTTCGAAAGTGTAGCAGCTGAAAATAATTCAGCCCGATGTTGGAAGGACATTACAACCATCAAAGAAGAATTTCAAGGGCTAAGAATGGAAAATTACAAAAAAAAAAAAAAAAAACACTTGATCACCGTTTCTTTTCCTAAACAATTATTTTTACGAAGTTTTAAATAGTTTGGAATAGTTTGAGTTGCGTCATGTTTTAAATATACCTGCGATACGTCTTGTTGGGATTATTTTGTTTCATTCGAAAGCTTTCTGGGCTAACTATATTTAAATATATGAAACACACGCGAAATGACTTTACAAGTATTGTTTAAAAAAATATAAAATAAACTTTCTCGACAAAGAGTGTTTTTTATTAAATCATAAATGCGATACGGAACCCGTTGTTCGACTAGTCACGCTTCGCTAAATCTCAATAAAGACGCATTCATACAAAATTTAAAAAAATTAAGTTCATCGTGAAAGATAAAATTCACAGTTTTAAAACAGTTTGCAAAATAATTTACAAGATAGAAACATTTGTTGGAAAAACAGAGACTTAGAAAGATAATACCAGAAGAAATCGGATCTTTCGCATGTTTCGGTCTAATATACGATAGATGTATTAAATTTCTATAATACACGTTCATCTCTTCAGACTGGATACAGACGTGTATCGCGTGTATTTCTCTACACTTCTGTAAATTTCAGAAATTTCTCTACCTCTAACCTATAATAATATCACTTATGATGGATATTATGAACACCTTACACGTCCATTAACAGAGTATTCTCATTAATGTAAATGATTCATCGCTATTTATTTAAATCAATTATCTGTTAAAATAAATAAATCGGCTTACTTCAGCGTGCAAACGAATATTTTAGATTCTGTTGAATGACAAACGATGCCTCTATTTTGATAAAATTAGGCATTTTTCATACTTTATATGGATTTTCTGCAAGAGTTAGCCTGCAATCTGGTGGACATTCATGAATTCCGTGAGAAAGAGAAAGTTTTGGAAAAGTTGACTACGGTTGGATGGTGCAAGTTCGGAAAGGTAATTTTCTTGTCCCTCTTACGTGTACGTAGGAATGATTAACGTCGTTAAAGTGATGTGAAACTCGCGTGTGTTGAAGAGAGATAGTTGAAGAAACTTTTTGAGACGTGTTCTCTTCAGATTAATAGTGAGTTATGCGACAGAATGAGATTTTAGACAGTTTTATAGCCTGGATATTCTTCCGCTGCTTTATATTTGATCCTCTTAATTTATTAAATTTGTCGGATATTACTGAAACATCTGGGAAGTTAGAATTGAAAAATTTCGAATTATAATAAAAACGTAATTTTTAGCTCTGTTGAATTTCAATTAATTTGTTACTGTCTTACTTTGAATGCTTCTTTTCTTTTTCTTTTATTAAATCGTACTTTTCTATTTTCAATTTCTCGCTTAATTATTTTTTTTTTTTTTTTAATTTAGTACAGAAATCGAGTTCCTCGTTATATTTTCTCATAGACTTTAATGTCTGTTAATAATTATTCCTTGTTAATCTCCACTAATTCCTTCTAATCGCCGCTTTCGCGATTTTTAGTACAACGAAAAGCTCTATGTAAACTCGATTAACTGTAAAGTATTTCCCAATTATCCGCAATTCTTTTTTAAATCCTGCTCGTTTGTATCTGGTACCGAGGAAATTCGTTCACATCCATTCGAACACATAATTCCCTTTTACTCGCCGCAGTATCAAACGACTGATCTTGATTTTCGTTCTCTAAATTAGCAAATATCCCGGCGAGCATCGTAACCCATTTATCTAAAATGGAAGCTCACAGGAAAACACGAATTTCGTTTGGGAAAATACAAACGAAGCTGGAAAGTGGCATTTTATTGCTCGTAACATAATTTTTACGATATTATATCATATCATTTATGCATTTGAAAGTAATATTTCAATGAAAGAGATTGCTAATACTTATGAATAAACGAAAATCCGAGACCATATTCATAATTTACTATAACTTTATTATTTCTACTAAACGGTATTTATTTTATTATTTTATTAATAATCGGCTATGAATATTTACGCATTTATTTTTATTATTATTATATTATTATTTATTTTACGCATTTTACGCATTTATTTTATTATTAATATAAAAAATATCCAAAGCACGATATTCTTTATGGTTCGATATATTTGTAATGATAAATATTTTCAATTATTCCACGAGCGAAACAGATCTCTGCTTAGCTTTCATTTCTGCAATCGTATTCATCAAGATACAAATTTGCATAAACATCCGCAATCTGGACATTCACTTGCAATTAATGCTGCAAACATAAATAGCGATATCTCTTACTTCGATATAAGTTTTCTACGAACTGGAAAAAGACTTTTCTTCGATTCTAAAATACAAGCCGACCAGTTTCTCAGCAATTTGATTTCCGTAAAACGCATAGTGATTACAAACTTTTAGTCGGTAGAGTACCAATTGCAAATGCATATTGGCGACGACGTATATTTTAAAAGAACGTCGAAAGCAATTACCTTCTTAGTGCTACTTCAATTCCCCACGATTTTAGTCTAATTGCTGGTACAGTGCTTGTTGAGAACGAGCAATCCAGATATACACGGCTGCTAACGATTCGAAGTCACGTTGATATAAAGTGTCACAAGATTGGTTTTTTTGAAAGATACGAGAGATAATTTAGAAATAGATTGCTTTAACCTACGCTGCCGATCGAATTTCCAATACCTGTCTTATGTGCTAAGTGCTAACAAAAAATGTCCACGTGAAACCTATTTCGATATTTTGCGAACTTTGTATATTTGAAAACCTCCTTCACGTGTTAGCGTATCGCTATATGCTTTGTATCACTATAAAAATACCTTTTCCCAATATTTTGTCATTTTTAACGCGTTAAAATTTTTGCCTTAAAGGCATTGCTATATTACTAAGTAGTAAGTACTACGTTACTACTTTTATCGTAATAAAAATTTCCTTTCCCCCAGAATCCGGTAATTTCTAACGTAGCAACACGCCATTAATCCGTCTTTCGTTTTAAAAAATGATTCGGAAGTAACTGTACACAGATTGTATTTCATACGATTACAATATTATAATGATACACGTAATTACATGTTAATTAATTTAATATACCGATATTATACGTAATCGGGGTATACAAATTTAATAATAGCACACATTGTATCTCCAATTTTTCGGTACAAATGAAAATAGGAAGAACATCTGCATGAAGTTGTATTCGCCGTGTTACGAAGTTATATGAGAATTTTGAGTGAAATATGCGGTTAACGAGAAATTCGGCATCACAGAATATGAAACGTCGACTGCGGTACAGAATTATAACTACGCATGAAGAATTGATAACTTAGTTTCTGATATCGAACAAAATTTGCCAGGAAATTCACAATGTAGGTAATAAATTTCGTATCACGTCCATACGATTCCATAACGCACCGTCAACGTGACACGGCCATATTGCGAAACGAATATTTAAACATTTTAACGGACTGCATTCTTTGTGTTCACAGACTATTACGATATACAATGATTCGCGACATTATTTGATCAGTTATAACGAAAAGCTTCTACGAATATATTGCGTTGTATAAAACTTTTTTATTGTACATTTCAAAATCTACAGTACATAGAAGAATACTTATGATATCAAAACGCTCTGTCTATAAAAGGCATGATGCACTCATAAAAAGTTTGTATTCGAATGCTGTTACGAGCAGTTCACCATGCTCCTGCGACTTGTACGAGCAAAATTAAAAGCATCCTGTGTATCGGGATTTTTTCAGCGAAATGGCAAGATTAAAAGAAAATTGGAATAAAGACAGAAACGCTATTCCTAGAGACTTGGTCACGAACTGGAAAAAGGTGTAGTTTGCAGTAAAAAGAGCCGTAAGCAGCGCTGTATTTACCCCAGAATCTCGGAATCGAACGAATGCCCGAGTGATTTGGCCATTCTTCGTCACAAAAGACTTTTGCCTTTCCTTTTTGCAACTTCAAACGCGTCTCATCTGCCTCACCGATGGAAATTCTTCCAATTGTTCCGAAAATTGTTCCTTAGTCTTCCCGATTCCATCAACGTCCATGACTTCAAGTTATTATGAGACTGGAACGTGTGTTCGTCCTCTGCCACGCGGTTTATACAAGAAACGACGGGACAAAACTTATATCGCGAGTTAATCAGGTCGACTAGGTAAAAAGAAGTTCGTAGAAATCGTTGTCCGAAAATGCTACGTTTGAGAGTTATCAGCGTTGAAAAATCGTTGTTAAACGTTCTGGCAGTGGCAATGAACGTTCGAAATTTCGTCCATCCGCAAGAATTCAGGCTTTCGTCGATCTTAACGATTGCCGGACTCTTTCGAATATCCCCTACGATCGCGTACAACGAATCCTAAGGACAGCTTTCCCGAAAATCTTTGAACGCTTCTAACTCTTCGACAAAGTAAAGTATTTTCCGTGAATTTATACGAGGCTTTTTACCTACTCGATCTCGTTAACGCGCAGTGCGAGTTTTGTCTCGACGCGACAAGCCTTCTCGCGCATTCTGTGTAATAAATAAAAAGAGAAGAGAAGAAACACGGCGAGTTTATGTTAAAAGCCAACGCGAAAAAACAGTATAGAAAGAAGAAGCTTTTATCCATGCAAACAATCACCCGAGTTGCCAGAACTGGGTCGTGCAAAATAACAACAACAAGGTATTTCTACGAAAAGTTACCAATTGGTCATTTGCGCAGTTCCAGTATTAAACGTTCGAACGGTGAAATTCGTAGAGGGAGAAAACAATTCGCATCGGAAAAGTCCATTCAAAGAGTATCGAAAATATAGGAGGAAGGTTAGAATTTTTCGTCGTTGGCGAAGGAAGAGACTGCGATGAATGTTGGAAAGTTATTCGGTGCTTCTCGCGGCCGGTTGAACCAACGACGCGACTACATTTGTCCGGCTAGTGCACGGGTCAAGCTACTCACCTCTCGCCAGCTACTCACCTTTCGCCGGCTACTCACGTCTGACCAAAGGACGACCGAATTTACTTGGTGCCCGTTATCTCCGTTCGGATTCCGATACGACGAGAAATATGATAGCTTTGCCGGACCTTTCGAATCGACTTCCGTGAAATTTGATCGCGTTCGTCACTGCCTTAAACTGAAAGCGGGAAAAAGAATAGAGAACTGCAGAAGCGAGCGAAGGAAATGTACCAGCATATATGGATAGAAGACGTTCCAGTCACGCTGAATAGAGCCTCTGTCAAAATGCTCAGAAAACGAAATGAAAGGAACGTCGACCGATTTAACGATCAAGTTAACGTAACGAACCATCTTTAAGGTTCTCCATGGAACAAACGTATTTCGCGGATAAGCGTCGAAACTTGACTATTCCAGGATTTCTACAATTTGCTGTAATTACTCGCTTATGTATCTAAGTGATCTGTAAATTTTGCCAAGATTACCAGTGTATTTTTGGTAATTATAAGAATAATTATTATCGTTTGTTTGTATTTAATTACCGTTGTTTGATAATCGTTACGAAAGATTTGTGACACGATTGGTTATTGGAAGCTAGTGGAAGCGCAGAAGATACTTCTTCGTAAGCTTAACTTAATACTCGAAATTTATTGTTACTTCGTATAAAATAAGTTGGTCTTAAACTCGTGGTTCGCAGCGATTCTACGAAGAGATATATATCGACCGAATCTTCGGGATTTTCTCTGATCACCATAACGTTAAAATACGAAGATAAATCGTGTGAAAAAAGATGCAAATTAGACGTTGTATCGAAGCAACGTTATAGCGTTCCTAAAAACGTCCTCCGTATCGCAAGCTATCCTGCACCCTAATCTCCCTACCCTAAACGATCCTCCCACGTCTTCATTCTTCCCGTAATCGTCTTACCCTTAAAGTCATCTCTGTCGTGCATACCCTTATCCACCTACTCAAAATCCACAGTCAAGGACTAACATAAATCAATATCGATAATACCAATCTCCCTAATCCAAATATAAATAAGCAAATGAAATCTAAGCGAGGATTCGTTTCGCCCATAAGAACGTTTCCATCATAGCGGAACAACGTCTACACGTAACAGACGCTCTATTTTGCAGATTTTACGTGTTTTTCCATTTCCTGCGAATTTCCCGTATTTCTGCATCTACGAACTTCGCAGATTCGTGAAAATCCGCCCCTCGATTCTAATTAATCAGACTTACGTTCCTTCTGTCGGTCATATTCTCGTCGCTGTATGATACTCGAGTGCTTTGTTGTCCACGTAAGGATGAAATTCTCTCGAATTCTGTGGAACACGTAGCAATTCCGAACTTTTGACCTGCGGTGTATCACCCTAAGTGCCTCTAGGTCGTCTGACAAATCGCCTGCGAGCCATTAATTTATCTCCACCGGCGTATCCACCATCTTGAGTTACAAAAATGGCGTCACGAAGAGTAATGCCAAGTATAAAAACAAGCTGCCGAAGGAAGGAAAAAAAAAAGAGCGAAGAGTCGAATGCACAGACAGCAGCGAGTGGATGAAATTGAAGAACGAAGTTGAAGAGCCGAACGTCGCTCGAGGGTGTAATATGAAGAATTTCCGCTAAAAACGAGTTGTTTGTCGGTGTATTTGGATCGTGAAAATTCGGATAGCGAATTCGGTCCGCGCGACCGTAGCTCGGCAAGGAAATGTCGATGCAACGTCTCTGAATAGAAAATATTTCAAAGTTTGAGCGAAAGCTGAATGCGTAAACAGCTTGTCGATGCTTCTCTCAACAGTTTCCGCGAATCGTATTTGTTTTGGGGCGAAAATAATTTCTCGATGCAATAGCAGGGATTATGGGTAATTTGCTTTGTCGATCCGACTTTCTTTATTCTGATCGATATTTTTTCTACTAAAAATCGTGTCATACAGGCAAGCCGCGAATAAACCGCCCGTATTAAGCTTCACGACAAATGACAGCTGTGCTGTGTGCTTCGTTAAAAGTGTTCTTTAACGTTTTCCGATTGTACGAGTATAAATAGATGTACACGATAAATCGCGTCGAAAGAGGCAAATAACGTTTGCTTAATAGCAGCATGGAATACCAATTCGCTCGGTTAAAAGCATTTATAAAATGTCGGGTGTGTGATTTGCGACGGAATTTCAAGAATGATATAACTAATTATTTGAAAATCAATGATATTACGTGCGTACGATGCAAGTATGAATTAAAAAGTTAGCAGGAAAGATGTAAATTATTCTGCGATATTACTCTGTATATATTCTGTGATAATTCATTACGATCACAAGTTTATTATCTGATATTTTTTAATCTACATAATCTACTTAATAATCGATAATTGATGAAGTAATATTATACATACATGATCAATGAAATAGATACGTAACGTTTGCAATTAGGAAACTGTACGGCCAATTACGAAGACATTATGAAACTAGAAGGCATTTTTTATGCACACTATGCATATTATATGTGTTTCGTAAAACATTTTGCAATTTCGATAACGTTATAACGAGACACGATTGCACGTATTACATTAACGAACTTTAAAATTTAGCTTGAAGATGTGCATAGTAGTTATAAGATACTTACTGCGAACATATATTTGGTGAAAAATTAATATACAACACGAATAGGTATATAAAACGTGCGATAAACTTTGATCGAAGATGATCCCGGTGAATATGGAGTCTTTTTAACGTAATGAATAATCGACTGTTCAAATATCCTTTTTTATACATTTTTATACATTTCTTTTCAGATCGCTTTCAAGCTATTTCGTACGCACACGGTATATTCATAAAAGGTTTCCACAAGCGTAGAAATAATTTTGCGAGATTACTATAGGCGGCAACAGTATTTCGAAATAATTGCAGCAGCGCATTACTCGCGAAATAATGACTAAGTGACTGTAAATCAACTGGAAGAAACATTTGCGAAGCCTCTAATCGAAAAAACGGCAACTATTTTCTAATCTTGCGGCGTAATGAAGCGAACAACACGCTTTCGTGAACAGTCGCTCGCATAACACCGTAACGAAGCAGCCTGCCGAATGATTAATCGGTTCTAATCGCATTTCCGGCGGATTTCCATTCCGACGACCGAGCACTCGTAGCCGATAGAAACGATACGACTGAAATTTCGAGGTAGCGACCCTATTTATTCAGTAGGAGAGCGGTAAAGGTAGACAGAATACAAGGACGTTTCATTAATCTCGTGCAAGCTGATTTTTCTTCGTTTAAGAGAGAAACATTTCGCTGACATGCTACTTTCTTTCTTTTTTTATTCAGATTAGAGAAGTAGAACGTAAAGAGAGATAAAAACAAATCTTTTCATATAAATAAAAATGTAAAGTCAGCCACAATATACCGATACGCGATGCCAGGGCGCCCTTTTGCAATAATTTATTGACTGATAACATTGGTAACACGACAAGTGACAAGTTCTGTGTTACCTGTACACGTATGTTACATACGTTAATTATAAACGAGCTGAAAGTCGTAAATAGACGGCGGATATTTATGCAAATATAGATATTTTTCATATTGCATACGTTTCGCGTATTTCATGTAAAAGACGACTGAATATATTATATATTGGCTACATATTTTACGTAGATACCTTACTTCTGTCATCTCCTTGTCGTGCAACTTGTAGTAACTTGCACGATCAATAGGCTCGGTATTTTTATGCATTCGCGAGAAATTTAAGGCTGCAAAAGTAGGCAGAATGCAGAAAACAATTGATTTGCAACAGAGTGCAAAAACTTGCGTTAAAATACAGGAAACGATAGAAAATACAATTTAAACTATAGAACCGTATCCGATACGGACGCTTTATACGGTAAACAAGTGGCAAAAGGGTAACGCGCTAAGGAAAATCGGAAAAGTATTTTTCTTAAAAATCGACACTTTGCTCGCCACTCTGTATTATGTTACAAGAAATACGTTTTCCTATTACTGGGAAAAAATCACTTTCGTCGCTCGATATCGGATCGTTTCGTATCAGATTGTGACGAGATACGTTCTGTCTTTCCTTCTAATAATTCTTCGTAACAAGCCGTACAAGTTCTCAGATCCTTTTGAAATCGTGTAGAACGTTCCAGATTGATACCGTTTACGGTGAAACGATAAAGCGTGTTAAAACATACCGCATAACTGTAATCAAAACGTGCTAAGTTAACCGTGTTAAAAGTTAATAATGCGTGTTGGAAAAAAACCGGCTAAGGAAAAACTGTGGGAAAGTGAGTCGTCTGAAGGAAAAAGTACCCTGTAAAAAAAGTCCCAGGTGTAAAATACAAAATGCATAGCAAAGTGTAATACTCGTTATAATATCTAAAGCAATCTTTTTTTCTGGATTCCATTTTTCAAATTATCTTTAGAAAAATATGGATTTGCATAGATTATATTATTATTGCGGTCTAACGATCGGTTTATGTATCGTAGTAAGCTTATCCGACGTAATTTGAATTAAAAAATTCTGTCAGCTTAGAAATTAATTTATCGTCGCGCGAGCGATACCGTTTCACGCTGGAAAATCTCGATCGTTATACAGTTGTACTGAGAATCATGCAAAGTAAGATACAACAGTATAGAAAGTAATATAATACGTTGTAAATCTACGCTCGATAGTTACGTAATATTTGTACACGCGTTACGTACTCTTAACATATCATTTGCAAACTGCTTGCGTATTTCGGTACATTTCAGCTGTATAAAAATCCGCGGTATAATGACGAATTTCCTGACCGACTATCGTAGCGTCACGGTGTTTCACATTCACGAATTCTTTCATTGCGTGTTGACGTTTCAAAGTAAATTTTCCGCAACAGGATTTCATTATCCCGCTAATAGTATCAGCGCTAATAGATCGTAAGATCGTCTCGACTCTTTTCGTCTGCGTTTTCCCAGCTAAATTGGCTTGCGTTAAAAAAAAGACAGCAACGTTCCAAGCGTCGATATATCCTTTTTACGCAACAGTATACAAGCACGTACGCAGCAGCCATGGTTTTCTCTACACTCCATAAAAGCAGGTGTTAATGCCCGAAGAATGCAAGGAGGAGAAGATAGAGACTCGGTTTAAAGTAGAAAGGTCTTTCGGTGGCAGGCACGGGCTCCCAATTTCCATTGATCGCGCAATCAATCTATATATTTCGTTCAAACTTAATTGCTCTCAAAATGCCCTCGTTGCAAGGACCTCTGAAATCTGGTTCAATGGTTTTTGGCTCGGCGTGCCGTTGGGGAATAAAACTTTCGTCGACGCGAAGAAAACGCAGGCAAGGCCAAAGGGCGTGGCCCACGGGGTAGGTGCGCGGTGATTTTTTTTTTTTTTTTTTTTTAGGGAAACAAGCGTCGGATAATCCTAGGCTGGCTACTCGTGCGTGGCCAGGTCGATTGATTCGTTAGCTAATGCGGCCCGAGAATGAATCGCGGACGCATTTAACCGTGTATTCGAGTGGATTGCGCCGTCGGCTGGTGCTGATGGTATGTATATGGAAAACAAACCGGGTGTCGCGAAAAATATGTCGAAATACGTCGGAAACGAGGGATTGTCGGGGGAAACGTTAAATTCGCGAATATTTCTGAAGCAATCTAAAGTAACAGGGAAGCGAAAGTTTTATGATTTCAAAGAAGCGTTGATCTTATTTGCTTTGCATCTCTTGAGGGTTTTCAAGATTATCTCGGTGCTGGTTTTCTCTTTTCGCACAGAAACTTATATCGCTTTTTGTAGATTCTTATTCTCTCTTCCTCTCTCTCTCTCTCTCTCTCTCTCTCTCTCTCTCTCTCTCTCTCTCTCTCTCTCTCTCTCTCTCTGTCTCTTTGAGAAAAAGGGGAAACCGTTGTACTTAAGAGATCTCACGTTAAAAAGTTACTCGATAGAAGAAACAGCACTTCCATATAGTCTAACTTCGTGTAATTTAATATTTTTATAATGGCAATTTGATGGATCTCCGAGGATTTCGTAATGAAAGATTGCTCGAGAAACGCGACCTATCGAGTGGCTTTTAATCGCGAAAAATACAGAGACGTCTGATAGAGATAGTGTCCGTCACAATATTTGTCGAGTTTCCATGGCAGATGTGTTCAATTTAACACGAAGCTTCGACAAACGTGCTGATTGCACATTCTGTGTCGAGGAATTAGCGAAACGTATCAATATTATTCAAGGGTTTGAAACGAGAATTTAGAAATGTCAGTTTTCCTGCCAATTTTCCTAACGACTGAATAAATCTTTAAACGCTCGTCATTCGCGAGAATCTATACAGTCGCAGCACTGTCTGCTCTATATTGTCGCTTTTAATCATCTTTCAAGAATCTCCTTATCAGTTTACCCCTTGTTCCTTCCAACCGAACAGCTGAATTTCATTAGCGTTAGAATTACCGATGACTGCAGCGTAAAACTTATGAAACAATTAAACCAGCCATTGACTGACGAAGGTGTCTCTTCGGAGAAAAAATATACCTACAGCGATTCGCGAAAGTATTCGCTCTTCTTAGAAACATTTCACACGCACATTATACGAAACATTTTGAAATTTCTTCTTGACACCGAAACGAGACACGACTATCGTCGTTATAATATCGTCGTTATAACACCGTAAACAGATCTGACAATGCAAACAGAAGCTACGAAATAATCGTTGAAAGCATAAATCTTCTAAGGTACATCAAAGTATCTAAACAGCGAATTATTCGCTTTGATTGATAAGCCAGACCATTTAACGAAGCCGTTATTTAACACTAATTTTACGTTTGATACCGCTATTCGAACTGTATACTATTAATTCATTGAATTGATTTAACACGCTTAATCTTTCATTGAGCGTATGTTCGCAATAAGCGTGTTGTAACTTCTCCTATACGTTTTTGGATTGTTTGTAGATTTTATTATCACAATCACGATAGTCGCGTCTCATTAGAACGCAAACGAAGTTTCAGAAAGCTTCGCGTAACGCGCATAATATATTGGGAAAAGTTTTCTGCCGCAAGTGTTCGAATACTTTCGCCAGCCGGTACGTTCTGTACGGTCAGTAGATTGAATATTGGGAATTTTATTTGAAAGAGCTCGATTTTTACAGCTACCTAACATTTTTCTCCTGATCGTAAATCAATCGTACTTCCGGTATTTTCATAGTAATACTCTGCGTTATCGTCTTTTCGACGTATTAGAAATAGATTTTGATATTAGGAAACGGTTCTGCGGATAAAAATTCGCATCACGTTGGAATGTTTCCCCGCTGACGCGATGCTGTTGCCTGTAGTTAACAAATTCTCACGTCGTTGCGCATATCTCCGTCGTCGGAATCGTCGTCCAGGAAAAGGTAAATACTTGATGAAATTCGCGGCACGGCGCGTTTACAGATCGTTAAGATGAAAGACCTCGAATCGAAATAACTCTCGATCAAGTAAACCGGCTACGTTGTTTAAACACTGTCGACAAGACTAACGACGTGTCTGTTTTACGACTAAATAGCGGACATTAATCGAAAGTACACGATAAGCCTCTATAAGGTGATTTAAAAACACATTTATCTTTTGTTAAAGTGTTAGCTTCGTTCTATAGAATTTTATTTTTATTAGAAAACGAGATATCTGTTAAATTAGCAACAGATAAATCTAGATAGGAACGTTGGCATTTGACGACGTGCGGTGATTCGGTAAAATGTTTGAACACTTATTAGAAACAATTTTTATGAACATATTCGTACACTATACGAATGTATTACGTATTATAATTTATAAAATAAATGAAATTACTTTTCTGTTTATATGCTTCAGATATATTTAAAGCATTACGTGAAACGTTCTAAATTCTATGTATTGCATTGTATATTATTTAGATAAATATAACGTATCGTATATTTTAACGCATCCTATTCACTCCAGTTGTATCGAGAATTACGGTCCACCCTGTACATCAGTTGCTTTGTCATCTCCGCGTTGAAGGCATTCGTTTGAAGTTTGAATTCTTATAGTATTTAACGTATGTCGTTTAAAAATGTTTCTTTCAATTAATTGATCCGCAAAAGTCAAATAAAATTCATTTTGTAACGCTCGTAAAAAGAGGGCGCGCTTGGAACGAGACCTGGTTTTCAATTAACCGTGGATTAATTAAACGGTACAACCAATTTATTTGATAAACGAAACGCGAGGTCACGAGGATGGAACGGAATACAATTGATTACTTTCATAGGGGAGAATTTTACGTTCGCATAATTACAGCAAGGAAGCGAACGTAATGGAATCCGATATTATGTATTAAAGACTGTAAATTTGACGCCGTTACGTGCAAGTTTTTATGCAAAATGGACGATATTCGTTTGTTCGCGATTTGCCAACGTTTGTCCAATCAGAATTTTCGTTTGTCCAGCCTGCGAAAAAAAGAATTATCGCCAAATGTAAATTTCCAGAAATTCGACACCAGCGCCTCGCGTACTTTTTCATTGACTTTTAAATACAATGTGATTATTCAGAATTTTTCCACCAATTTTTCGCGTAACCAAAATTTTCGATCGTCCATCTTTCAAAACAGAGTTACGACCAAATTAAAAGATTAAACATCAACAATTAAAATTAAACATCAGCGTCCCCGTGAATATTTTTCATGGTTGTTCACGACTTTCCCGCGTTCGTGCAACTAAAACTTTCGTTTGTTACAACTCGCTTTACAAAAGAGAGTTGTAACCGACAAATTTTTCTTGGACAAATGCGAACAAGCGTGCACGAACCATAGGCAAATCATAGGAAAACGAACGATACCTTTTGTTTTTTATAAAAATCTGCAATTGCGGAATCTTCGCAGATCATTTGTATTCTGCATTGGATGATTCATACGATTCAGCAATTTTGAATATGTATCAGATTTGTTGGTTGAAAGAATTTTGGAAGGATTATTGAACAAATGGAACTTATATTCGACGAAAGAAAGAAAATATTTCAGCCAATTCTACGTTTCCTTGAGAAAATTCTTAAAGCTTTTCTTTAAATTGAAGGTATTCGTTTCGAAATATTACGAGACACGATAATCTTTTACGATATTATTTCAATTTCTATTTTAGCAACAGAATCGTCTTTGCAACTTTTTCAGATATTATTTCCACTTTCTATTCCATCTCCAAATATTCGACTTCTCTCAAATTCGTAGCAAGTATAAAGCTTGTCCCCTGCAAGATGTACGTTTTCCAAGTATTTTCCAGCTGTTCTTTCCGAATTTTCAGATCCTATTTTGCGTATACGATGTTCGATGTTTCTCCGAATTCGAAATATCGATTCAACGCGTTCAAGTTTAACGTATAGCCTTGCATTTTTCTAACTACAAGACGTAGCCCCTGAAATATTGCTTCCAATTTCCTTCAACTTTAAATCGTTACTGTCAATTTCCTTCTATTCTCTTGGCGAATACTCGCATGCCCGTGCAACGTACATATGTGTTTCATTTGAAGCAAAATTCCATAGTAAGATACATATGTGTAGACTTTACTCTTCAGACGTTACAAAATATTTTTTGATACTATTTCTTTTAATATCCTCCAATATAGCTTCGAACCAATTGAACGATTGAAACGGCTACAAGCAAAGCAAAATTATAACAAATTTTCTAGCCTTGGTAAATTCATCTTTCAGCGAGTTAATTTTAATTTGCTATACATTAAACTGGAAAATATCAGTTTTCCCTGTTATTCCATATTCTTGTTTCCTGCAACATTAAATTTTAACCTCACAATAATTCTGTATCTAGAACCTCCAAGGGTATATAGCATAGGTACAGTAGTTCCTGTGTACTGTAACTCTCTCTCTCTCTCTCTCTATCTCTCTCTCTCTCTCTCTCTCTCTCTCTCTTTCTCTCTCTCCCTAGGCTACCGTATTCTGTACGCTAAACGAGTACACTAAGTTCGCTATTCAGCCCGTTCAAATATAATCGAGAGCACAGACTCGTTCTCACAGCAGAGAAAACTGTGTGTTTCGCCCGGTTTATTGCGAACAGAGTTGAACTTGTTGATAAAAACGGGTACACCATTTATTCTTTGTTACGTGCATACATACGATTAATTACGTCGTAATGGGAAATTTAATTGTTTGACGTGCAAGGTGAGTAGGAAGATATACAAAAGGCGATTCTGTACGCGGGAATAAACGAAAAGTTATACAAGGAAATTTCCGTGTTCGGGATTTAGTTTCTGAGAAAATCGATCTTGAAGATCTCTTATATATCGTAGATGTACGTACACCTATACATCTTACATATACATACGGTATAGGTGAAATAATGTTATTAAAGTTAGCCTTCATTGTAATGTTCCAGTCATCGAGTGTCGAGCCGATGCAACATTTCATTCGCATTTTTCTCAATCCATGCACGTTTTGATTGCATTTTGATTGCATTCGTTCGATCGTATTTTAATAATATAGCTATGATAAAGAATAGCAAAGATTTTTACGCGTCTTTTACGTTCCTATCCCTTCTTCCAATTAAATCTTATAATTCTGTGATATTTACAGAAACTGAAATATTTACGCATTTTCTTACACACTCTTCTCCGCCGTAGGTTGCCTGAATAATAAGAATATTCGCGCGGTTTTCTCGCGTGAATTTAAGCCGCGAAATAGTTCGACCGGTACGACTGGCAATGTAATTTAGCATTTAAGACAGATTAAAAGTATTCTCTGCTTCGTCTAGACAAGTTTTTATTAAATTGATTATTTCGTAAGAAACTGTAACAACTTCGTTCAGAGAGTTCGTTAATAAAAAGTAATTTTCATAAATCTGAAATAACGAGACTTGTTAGCGTGCAAATTACTTCTACTAAATAACACGATACCTCGAGAAAGCCACGTGGTCGTTGGAATTTTATTCAAAAATATACTTCGCGTATACCACGAGCTAATAAAACACGTATTCGTATGGATATTTGAAAAATATAATGTTTCTGCTTAATTAGAACAATTTGAACGTCACGTCGTCACGCGTATGAATGCGGTCAACCACATTGTGGTGCAGCTCCAATTAACCCTGCGACGAAACGTTTGTGTGCAAGCTTCAAGATCATTTTAATTGATCCGCCGGTACAATCGAATCGATTAGTAGGTTATTGTTTGCTTGGTTGTAATTCATTTCCTCCGGCAATATATTGGACTGTATCGATTCGATTCTTATTATTTATGGAGCACGGTTATTCGTGCGATAAATAACAATATAAGTACGGAGCCGTATTTATGGAACGCGGTTATTAATGCTAAAAGCAACGATATAGGTCGCGTGATAAGTCAATATAGTCGTACTTAGATTGGATACTCGCGTTCCTATTGATTTATGATTATTCGATAAAGAAAAGCGATTCGTAAATCGATATGCTAATTTGAAAGTACATGACAGAACATTCGTTCTGTGTCTTATCGTCCTTTCTCCTTCGTTATTACGTTCCCCCACAGTCATATCATAGAGCTCTCAGACTTCTCGATTTGCAGATTCCGAATTTGCATTTTCAGTTCTTAATTTCCGATTCCTAATCCCCAGATTCTAACTTCTGAACGACTTATTTGAAAATCCTAATCCTCGCTTCTCAATATTCTCCCTTTAATTTTCAATCTTCAAGTTCTAATTTCCAAATCTGTCTCCCGTTCGAAAGATCGAAGCTCGTTTTACTCCCTGAATCAGACAAACTTTCTCGTTCGGTTCTCCGAGAAATAATAACACTGCAATCGCAAGTGTCGCTTCTAAGTACAACCGATCAGAGTTTTGACACAACGGAACAGTAAAATCAAGGACATTTCTCTACTCGAGGAAGTTAGTATTTCTTCCGAAGTTCCAACGTGCCGCGAATTGTTGATGTATAACGTAAGTTAGAAGCTATTCATCGGAATTGTCGGTACGTTAAGAAAATTCGAAATTCCCACGTAGAAATGAATTCGTACGCGTCGTTCCGCCGACCAAACTTAATGACAAATTTGCACACGTTTCATCAGCTGAAATTCCATACTTCGCGTTCAAAATCTTTGACATCGAGGCTCTGTGTTTCGGAGCTACCCGGTACACTGTGTGCACGTTATCGAGAAAACTTTTAATTGGCGTGCACACGAAATAGCGGCCGACCAGCGTTTACCGTGATATTGGAAGAATTCTATCCAAGTGACGCCGGGATAAATACCGAGCCGACGATCGAGAAGCTTTTCAAAGCGGTTGCGATCGCGTTGACACGTCCGCGAGAAGAAGTTTTAGCCGGATTCCTTCATGATGTAGAATAGAGGTTACGATTCGTCGGCGAATTTCGTTCGCCAAGTTTCCGCAGGTATCCAGCTACATCGCGGCGAATCGTCGCTCGAAAGCAACGATGCGTACTCGAATATCAAGTTTAAAGGATTTTCCTAACGTCTCGTTCGAATTTTCTCTCGCATTCGTCGAATTCGGCCTTGGATTACTTGAAAAGCGACAGAAATTGGAAAAGTAAAGTTTGGAGGAAATCGATTTCGAATAGGCAGACAATTGTTAACACTATGACCAGTTATGTATGTTTATGTGTGGAATGTTCGTGTTGCAGTTTCCTTCGTGCAGGCAAATTCGCTAACTTGGAGAAGGTAAAAGAAATGAATAATTTAGAAAATGCAAGTGAAAAGTAGATAAATGTATATATATATATATATTGTGCACTGATAATTAACACACGCACATAATGGTAGAGTTGATAATTCGATCATTTGCAGATGAACGGATTTTGTCTCGTTTGAATATTTCTTCCATCTTTGTGAGCTCCACCAAACGTATACTAAATATCGCTAACTTGGAATGTTCAATAAATAAGAAGATAAAAGAAATGAATAATTTAGAAAATGCAACTGAAAAGTAGATAAATAAATGTATATATATATATATATATAAATATTGTGCACCAATAATTAACACACGCACATAATGGTAATGTCAATGGTCGTCGCAGAGTTGATAATTCGATCATTTACAAATGAACAAATTCTGTCTCGTTTGAATATTTCTTCCATCTTTTGTGAGCTCCACCAAACGTATACTAAATATCGCTAACTTGGAATGTTCAATAAATAAGAAGATAAAAGAAATGAATAATTTAGAAAATGCAACTGAAAAGTAGATAAATAAATGTATATATATATATATATATATATATATATATAAATATTGTGCACCAATAATTAACACACGCACGTAATGGTAATGTCAATGGTCGTCGCAGAGTTGATAATTCGATCATTTGCAGATGAACAAATTCTGTTTCGTTTGTTATACCACATACATTATAATTTCCATGTACATTTTTAGTTTCGTTTCGAACTTTACCAACGCGCGGAATCACGCGAGTCGAGTGCATTCGATGTCAGTGGACGGAGAGCGTTAAAACATGGCCATTTTTGGCACCGCCGGATACTGAAAAATTCATGCAGGATCTTTAAAAGCGTCAGCCAGGGAACAAAAAAACGTCGTCACTTTCCCGAAAGATAATGTTGTTAAAAACGAGTCGAAACATGTGAATACGACAACGGTCGAACTCACCTAACTCGTTATAACATTTCATCTTCTCCTTCCTCTTCGGATATTGAACCATCTTGAAAGTGGTTTGCGAGAAAATCCTTCCGAAATGTTTCGTATAATACGAGTAATATATTCATGAAATCTGTCTAAAAGTGTACGAGTACTCGTATTTCTGTTAAAACATTGTACTTTCAATATGAGACACGCAGACCGTCTATGACAGAGACAAGAATAAATTTTCATTCTCTTCGCTATTCGCTAACCTGAATTAATACAGCAACCGACCAAGATGATTCTCGGTTATTCGTTTGGAACGAACGAATTTGCAGTTTTCGTGAAATACGTTGACCGTGAAAATGGTTTTATCGCCGCTAGTATAAATAAAGTAGTATAGGTAAACAACATAGCGATCCGATGGTGAATTTATGTAGAAATACGCGATTCAGACGCGCGGGAATTTATTCGCCATTTTGTTTCGTACGCAGGATGTTTCAGTAAGTGATTCCGCTTGGCGAGAAATTCTTACGACGCTCTACTTATTTAAAACACAAGCAGTAGATTCTTGACTCTTAAAATCTTTCCGACGGGATAAAAAATGCCACGAGTTTGCGAATTTTCAACGGCGTCGTTGATAAGCTCGTGGAAGCTGTTGTACGCGCTATTAACGTGAATAATATATCCTGAGAGTGATTCTTTAGCATTATCCAGGTATTATCCTTTATCGTGAGATATTTTAAACTAAAAATATCGAAAACGCTCGATATCGGTGGAATTATCGAATCTACTACTGGGTTTTACGCGGGAAACATTTCCAATTTTCTTCCCTAAAATTACGTAAGGGAATAAATGATGCATAAATTTAATATCCGAGGATTTTCATCTCCGCTTCTGCGTGGAATTAAATGACGGCTGAAGATTTCCGCTTGTTTCAACTTCCATTTAACTCCTCTTACCGTTAAATATGAGAAATGAATACACAAAATGATGCAAAGTGTAATTTTCAATGTGGAAAGATTTCATTTTTCGCTGGAATTTACTGACAGAACTGACTCGAACGATAACGCGTAACGTGTTATTAATTCAATCATTTTAGGAATGAGAAGCTTTCCTTCCGTAAAATATTTACCTATTGAGAACAAATAAACGAAATGATGCGACGAAAATTTGAATATGAAACAATCCGTTGGCTTGCAAGATAAATACGTGGCATAAGATAAAGTATTATTTTAACCTGTTAACCTGTTAACGGGGTGCGTGATTAAAATCAAGCAATGACGAGTATACGCGTCAGACGCAGGGTTCCTATTATAAATTTTACGAGAAAAATTAAAGCAAAACGAAGAAGGATCACATTTTTGTTCGATAGAAAAATTAACAATTAGTTGTTGAAGAAGCTATCGTTATCAAAGACTTGAAAATTGCCAAAAAATAATAAAGCAAAGTACACGAAACAATTGGGGACATAGTCGATGTACGCAGTAAAGTACACAAATGGGGATGCATTGGGCAAACTAATCTCAGTTTATAAAACAATCTCAATAAACTCAATTTATAAAAAGCAGTACATTGTACCGAGAATAATCGATATACCAAAGAGAATAATCAAGTAGTGAAACTGTTTTTTTTATAAAATACGTAATAGGTTCACTGGAAGTATAAAGGAAGCATACCACTAAATGTCGCTTATATTACTTTTTACTGAAATTTTGAATTCTTCTAGTAAACGATAATTTTCTATTTCACGCGATGAGTATACGCGTCAAACGCGCCGAAATAAAGTTTTCAATTGACGTGTATACACGTCGAACGCAGTTAACCGTCAGAAGCTTGAAATCCAAGGAAATTTTCCATTTACTCTTTGTTTAGAATCGAATGTAAGAAGCAAATATAGAGAACTACGAGAATATATGAAAGAATGCCGGTGCTTGCAAAATATTCGAAAACGCACAGAGAATAACGTAAAACATTATCTTAACCGTGAAAGTTTATACTTATTCCTTCCCAAGACTCGACATTACGAAACTGACAAAACTAAATATAGAGAATAATGAAACGCGTGATATAAACGTAAAAGGATTATCCGTTTATTCCATTCTCTCTTTTGAGATCAAGAATCGAGAATAAATCCAATGTACAGGAAATAACACGTAGCATATTACTACAAGCAGCCGCGGTTCGAAGGTGAAAAGATTCAAAGATACAGAAATGTATAACGTGACGTAAAAGAACAAGGAGAAGCGGATCGTGTATTGTCAGACACGTCCTGCAAGCAATACAACACGAAGTATACCTCGGTCCCAGTGAGAAACGGGTGAAATGCTAGGGTAAAGTGGAAATGGATCGTCTATTGTCAGACACACGTTGGCATTATAATGCAACACAGGCTATAAGTCTCTGGAACTTTCCACGTACGTGCGTTATTTTCCAGCGGAGAATTAATGCTTTAAAAGAAACTTGCACGAAATTTCCTTATTCCGTTTGATATACTCGACTTAATCTTACAGATATCGACTGGGCTGACGTCGACACATAGTAAATTATTTTGTATCGTCAAAGAGCGATATTAAGGTTTTAATCAAGCTTGAGGAAATTATAGACGAATCCGTTTTCCGATTACTTTGCTACACGAGTAATTGTAATTTCGTGTTTACTCTGTGCTTTTTTTTCTGCGAAATAAATATTCGCGTTCGCGCGTAAACTACGTTTACTTTGTTTTAGTTTACATTAGGTTCGCTTATTGACACGTGCTTCGTCGATAATGATATTCTGCCTTAGTTTTTCATCTTTTCGCGTTTGAAGGGAATAATTTGCGAGAACCCGTAATTAAAGGATTAAGAGCTTGTTCGATTACCGCATCCGTACGTCTATCGTTTACTGTTCTTTGCGAGATACTTTTTATAATATTGAGTTGATTAAACATGTGATAGGTTTAACATATTCTAAAGATTAAAAGACTCCACTGTGAGAGAACAATTTTATTTTTATTTTGATTCGATTACTACAGCTCATTATTATTTATGCTTTGATTTATTTATCGTAAATTGTAGTTTACATATTCATGGTTTAAATGGAGATTTATACTTTGAAATATTCATGAAGATATTCTGTATCAGTGTATGTTACAAATAATAATGGACTTAAAAATAGTCCAATCAAGTCCGAGTATTTAATTTACGATTTCAACGGAAGAATTTTCTGATGGATTCACTTTGCAGAAGAAAAATTTTTGAAACGCCAAGGAAACCTTTAAATTACATTCAAAATGCTCGAAATGTCGAAAGTTCTGCTAAAGTTCATGAAGCTCGGATGGTCCCTAGTTTCAAAGTAGGGAAACTGCAAAGTTACACGAACACCAATCGTGGAAATTTCACTTGGAAGATACTCGAGCTTTTTAGAATTAGTGTAACGTTGGAAATTAAATATCTTCCTTTGGGGATGCTTTCCCGAAAGCAGGGGAAGCAGCCCGAAAATTTTCCCGAACATTTCAAATCTATCTCTAGAGAATTATTGTACGGTCTCACATTTTACTTCGAAAGTTCACGCTTTCGTGAGTTTAAATGATGCCTGAAAATCGTTATCTAATATACGAGTTATTCTAGGTTTTGTAGAACGTGGTGGTTCGGTCGATATTTCAAATAATTTCAAACTTTTATTGTTTCACCAATTAAAAGTTTAAATTTCATTTTTTTTAAAAAAGAGTATAACGATCCAATGTTTTATTACGTTTTATCACGCGCAAGATCTTTGTATTTAGTTTGAATTAAATTTTTTACCTACCGCAAGTGCACTTCACGCATGTTCAAAAAAGTAAAACATGTTAAGTGATGTATGGGATAATGAGGTACGTGAGCTTATATCCGGTATACACAAGCAATGCGTTATGTGAAGTTGAGAATATGAAAGAATGCCTGGTGTAACACGTGTACGCCAGAGTGAAGAATTAAGGAACTAAAAATTACAAAAGTACCAAATGAATCATACGATTAATTGTCGGTAGATATATTCACTTTTATTTTTTCTCTTTTTTTGTTGGAGTCAGACTTCGATGATGTGCGTTGTACAGAAAATGTAGATTTTTTTACATCATAACTCCATTATATCCCTCAAACATAGATCATCAATCATCTCTTACACCATCAATCTGTCGGTATATCAAGCAGACTTCAAAAAAAAAAAAAAAATGAATTATTACCAGCAGAAAGACTACCTCGATCCAAAAATAAACTCCTATACCCTAAAAATTGCCCTATTGGGCAATCCCCAAGGATGCTGATTCACGCGATCGAACTCCGTTTCTGAAGATTCTCCACCGCCGACCTATTATTTCCACGAACCAAAATCCAAAAGAGCTGAATCCAAAAATAAATCTTCAAACTTTCCTCAAATCCTTAAAATACCATCCGAGCAGCCTGATCCAAGTTTGACCCATTTTCCTGGAGATTCCTCTTCCCTAATCTGTACACCCACCCCATCGAAATCCAAAAAACACTATCAATCAGGAACAAAAATATCATCTCAGATCAAATTAGCTGTCGAACTTTACCTAAACCAGCAAATTACGTATCTTGATCTACCACTCTCCCAATCTATCAATTCTAAAAAAAAAGAGCAATTTCAAAGAAACTACTTCGACCTAAAGGCCAAACTCTTTTCTAAGGAAAGACACTGTCCCAAGGATTCTCGTCCACGCAATCGAACCTCCTCTACGAAGGTTTTCTACCCTATCGCTCGCACCGTTCAGGCCAAAAAGGGCTAACGACCATAAAAAAAATCTCGACCCGAAAGAAAAATCTCCAAAGTTTTCCTAGAACCCCGTAGGATCTCGATGCACGCAATCTGGAACCTCCTTTTCAAAGATTTTCCACTCCTAACCCATCGATCATCTCACCGAGGTTTAAAAAAAAGACAAGAAGTCAAAACTGCACCTCTCAACTCGTGCCAAACCGTTCAAAACTCTCGTCTGCATCCAAGTAATCAAATTCCTTTCTAAAAAGTTTCCAACCTATCACTCGCACTATTCTTAGATCTAAGAATATCGACTACCGTAATCGAGGGAAACTGGACTTAAAACTGAACCTGCAAACTTTCCTAAACCTCCTGAAAACACTTATCCTATAGGATTTCGAATTTCGCATTTCCACTCTTAACTCGCAAATCATGCCAGCCAGGTTAAAAGAAAAATCCAAGCACCACCGGTGCGAAGCTATTTCGTTGCAGAAATAGACCTGTCAAGTGTTGGCAGAAGCTTCGAAACTCTTATCCGATCTCTGATACCGTATCCACGTAATCAAATTTCTTTCCTAAAGAGCTTCCAACCTATCACTCGCAGTATTTAGATCTACCAACTGCTTACCATCCAAGAACTAAGTACCATCGTCGAGGAAATCTGGACTTAAAACTAAACCTGCAAACTTTCCTAAACTCCTCAAAACACTTATCCTATAGGATTTCGATCCACGCGATCTCGAATCCCCTTTCCAAGGATTTTCCACTCCTGACCCATCGATCAGCTGACGAAGGTCTCGAAAAAAGCCAAACACCGCCATCGAAAGCTATTTCGTCACGAAAATAGACCCCCCAAGTGTTGGCGAGAGCTTGGAAACTCTTATCGGATCTGTATCCACGTAATCGATTTCCCTTTCTCAGGACTCGGTGCAGCATCCGCCGTACCAACGTCGTCCCAATTCCGGCCGGCTCTATTCGAACGCGTATATAATTATACTCGCGAGGCAGCGACAACGCCTTATTTCCCCCGGTTCGATTCGAAACGGCTTCTCATTATCGATTTCCATTGCTGCCGAAACAGATGACGAGCGCCGCGCTAACAGGCGACGATATCGACGCCTCCCGACGACAATAGGCGTCGCGCCGCCAGCCTGGAAGACGCGCGACTCGCAAAACGCCGCCACAACCGCCAGTTTCTCGCGTAATTGCGGCGAATTGAACAAAAGGGTGGCTACACGCGCGTTGAAAACGCGGCCATCGCGTACGCGCGCCGCGCGATCTTCCAGAGGGCGAAGAGGACAGAAAGCGAGGGACGCGGGTAACTTGTTGCGTCGGTGTACCAGTCGGAGAACGTACAGCACCGAGGACACTTCTGTCTGCGCGATATTCTTTTCTACCAGCGGCTCGCTGCTTCGTCGAAAACTGGGCGACGAACGAGAAGCGAAATCGAACTCGATTAGGGGACTGATTGGATTCTTGGCCACCGTGAAAGCGCCAACTTGCTCGCTCCGGGCTTTACGAAAGAACGTGGATCGTGGAGGCGAGTGAAGAAAGGGAAAATGGTCGGGGGATTTTCTTTTGGTCCTCCGATCGACGAAGTCGTAGCGGAGCGCGCTATCCGATTGGATGTATTGTTGCGGGGACCAGAGGTTTGGGAATTCAAGAAAGTGAAGGATTAAGGCAGGTCCAAACTATGGGCCGTAGGTCTTTTGTTCTTCGGATTGTTAGAAACGAAGGATCTGCTTTTTAACGCTGCGAGCTTTTCCATTCTTTTTGAGGACTATCATAATCGTTCAAATAACGAATCTGACATTCTTTTATCTTGGTATCAGCAAAAACGTGAAAGTGTTGTTTCCACGAATCACAGACTACTCTATATGCAAGGTATTGTTATTTTACGATCAAATCGAAACCTTCGTTGTTTTTTTTTTTTTTCCAACGTATATTCACGTCGATAAGGATTCGGCGAATTTTATCGTAAACAAATATCGATCGTTCAGTGTGGGCGATAAGGGGGCTACGAATAATTTTCAAAGTAATAATTTTCAACCTTCATCCGTAATTCTTGCCAATGGCTTTTACAAGTGTGCTCTTCTCTGCAGTATATCTTGACTTGTTGTACGAACACGAAATTTCAATTAATCGTCTCTCCGATAATCTGCGTTAATTATCACGTTTCGTACGAGATCACAAGCTACTTCCAATACTTATGAACGTGGTTGTATATTGGGTATTTGGTTATCGCTGTCGGCAGTTTCCTGACTCGATAGCGGGGATTTTTGCTCGGGTTGTTTATTGGCAGAAGTCTGCTACGTGTGAAAAATGAATGTAATTGATCATGGAACGTTCTAGATATCTGGTCGAGTGTTTGTTACTTTTTCGATTGCTTTGACAAATGCACATTACGCTACTTTGACATGTTGTGCTACGAATTGTGATTAAAGCGCTGTCATCGGAATTTACATGCCTGTATATGTAACTTGTGTATTTGTTCGAAATAGTATTCGAGTTATTTTTGGCTCTCATGGCAATCCGAGGACTGGAACGCAGAAACTCGACCGAGTTTTACGCCTGAAGCGAAAATTACAATTTTTTGTTTTTGGATAAACAAGATTCAAAACGTGTCCCTTGAGATTTAGAGGGAAAGTTTTCGATTCATAGAATAATTTTATTCGCAGGGCAATTTAAAAAGAACATTTGATTCGCGTTGGTGTTTGCTTTAAAAAATATCGAGAAATGTTAAGGTATCGTTAATAACGTTATTCAATGTTATTTAATTTGTAAATTTACTTAACGTATGTCAATGTTATTTGTCAGTATTTAATTGTTCAGGTCTTCTACAGTTGAAAATTCATCGACAGATCGTGGTAATAAAAATTCGCGCTTGAAAATACAGTCGAGTGGTGTATAGTTGGAAGTTAATATTATTAATAATTTAACGAAAGGAACAGAAAAGGAAAAAGCAGCCTATACGTTATTACAAAGGCTATTCGAAAACGAGTAGAAGAAGCCAGGTCGTACAGACCCTGTTGTGCCTTATGCATCTGAATTCCCTCAATTCTCTGTTAAGTTTCCATCCGCCATTGTATAATTAATCTTTGACTCTTTCGCAAACTCTCTGTTCGATTTGGCTGCACTTCCCTCTCGTAGAACATACAAATCACCCGTTCTCGGTATAAATGGAACAAAGAGGGAAACTTTTGCATAGATCTAATTGGGGGTCTTCCAAGAAGCAGCTTTCTAAGCCATGCAAGCCGTTAAGTTTGCAAAGTTACGAGCTAGGGTATACATAGAGAGGTTGGATAAAATAATGAAAGCACCTCATACGTGTCGTATACGTCGTAAATGAATGCACGTTCATCGTGACGTGAAAAAGAACATTGAGAACTTTAGAAGCAGCATTTGGAAAATTAACTGAATTTTTATTGAAATAATTCGTTTCTTCAAATTTTTGAATTTTTACTATTGAAGATTATCCATATTATACACTGCAGATCGATTTTCATATTTTTCTACTTTTATATAAAGTTATATCGATAGATTATAAAAAAAGATACTGAATATATAACGAAGAGTACCAAATACGATACGAAGATCAGAGGGAAGAAACATATGACGCAAGTCGATTTTTCTACATTTTCCTCCGACTTCGACGCCATCACCAAGAACGAGAACTTCATACAACGTAATTGAAAAGCAGAACAACGTGGATACCAAAATGCATGAAATTGTAAAGTAGATGATAAATTGACGATAATCTTCGTAACGAAAAATTTCCAGAATTTTGTTAATATCCTGCAGACGACGAAAAGTACAAGTGTAAGAAGTACACGTCTACAAATTTTCCCCTATTCTGCCCGTTGGGCACAATGTTCCATGAATCTTCGACTAATCCCACTTCTTTTGTCCTGTCATACCACAATTCTCATTTATACAAAGCGCTTCGTCTTTTCCTATTCAATTTTTCATACAGTGTCCCGTAAATCTCCAATTAATTCCGCCTTATCCTGCTGTATTACGATTCCCAATTACAAATTCACAAGCTTAATTTCTGCCTATTCGACCGATTCGGCAGCCCTTTCTCCCTTCCTCCTCTTTAGATCGCAATTTTTCTTCCATAAACCGGCTCGTACGGCCAACAATTTCCAAGTAATTCGCGTGGAACTAGCATCATCGTGTGTGTTCGCAGAATCGACGGTAAGAGCAACTGTTTCTCTGCTCTCGTCGATAACACGGCTTCAGAGGGAGGAAAGGCACCTTATGAAAGGGAGCGTTTCGTTAAATCGATTCGTGCCAAGCATACACACGGCCCGGCCGCTATCTCCAGCTCTGTGCAGAAAATTGGCTCGCGTTAACGCCGCGAGTTAAACTTCAAATTAAACAGCTCAGTCTCTCGAATAGATTCGCGCGAATTTTGCAAAGCGGAAAGACTGTCGTTGAAATCGATTCAACGGACAGATTAGACGTAGAGAAAAGAGTTGAAGTGGCTCTCTTGTCTCTTGCACGTGGAAGTGTACAGGGTGTCCCAGTAAACACGGTACAATCAGCAAGATGACGATACTACGCGAGGAACGTAGAATACATTTTTCTGTTTTTTTTTCTTTTTTCTTTTTTTCGTATGTCGCTACCATTTTCGAGACTGAAAATTTGTAGAATAAATCTATGAAATAGTTGGAATTAAACACCTTGCTGCTTCGAATAAAATCGCGCGAATTTTGCAAAGCAGAAGGACTATCGTTGGAACAGAGTCAACGGAGGAATTAGATGCTCAGAGGGAAGTGGCGCTCTTATCTTTTGTGAAAATATACAAAGCGTTCCGTTAATCACGGTACAGTCGGCAAAATGGTGTGTCTACGTGAAAAAATAAATCGAAGGTGTAGAATAAATATTTTTCCAGTTGATTCTTCGATTATCGAGCGAATCAAGTGTGAACATTTGTCGAATATAGCTCGGATTAAACGGCTAACTGTCTCGAATAAATTCGCGTGAATTTTGCGAAGCAGGAGAAAGACTGGCGTTGGAATAAAGTCAACGGAGGAATTAGGTGTACAGGGAAAAGAATCAAAGTGGCGCTTTTACCTCTTATGAACGGTAAGTGCAAGATGTAGAATAAATATTTTTCCGAATTTTCGACGCCTCGTTTTCGAGAAAATCGAGTTTCAAAATTGGTCAAACATCGTCTAACTTGGCTGATTTCTTCTCGGTGTCGAGTCAACGAATTTTGTTCGCATTAAATAGGCCAAAAATAATCTTCGCGTTCCGTCTTTTGTGTAAATAATGCCGAAGCGCAAAAAAAAAGGATCTAAAATATTCAAAAGAAAAATGAAAAGAGGAGTCTTTATTATATAACATTTTTACGCTTGATTATAGCTATCCATATTGTGCAACAGAATCTCATCTGTATTATAAAATATATTAATAAGATTTGGTTATTAAACTCTGGGACACAGTGTATACGTGTGCAGCGGTCGCTCTTTGTTTGTATCTATGCGCGCGAAAATGTATTGACCCGTTGCTCATACGCTTACGGAAGAATTTAAATCGAGTAATTTGCGCCGTGTTAAAGAACACAACTTTATTTGCAATCGAAAAACCGTGTTAAGTAGCTGGTCAACTATTTTCAAGTAGATAGAGAGAGGACGGTAAACTTTTTCGCATTGATCCGTTCAATGTTATACATTGTAAGACTTTGTAACGCGATTTCGTGAATATACCACCTCAGCGACTTATAAACTTTACAACGATAATGGTTTTACGTTTGGATGATCGGATTCTCTGATTAAAGACGGTTCAAAATGAAAATCATTGAGAACTTTTGCTACCGAAGCTTCGAACTTCTAATATTTAGGTCACATACATACACACACGCGAAAATGGAAATTTGATATTATGCAGCTCGTTTCTTAATTTTAAAACACCGTATAATATAGGTGATATTTTATATAATAAATGAAACTAACAATTTTTTAAGTGCCCAATGACAAATTGTTCACTTCGTATCCTTGATAATCATATGGCTATACGTATTTATAATTACGAAACAGAGTGATGCATTCATCAGAAGCTAATTATAGAATAGCATTATACAACTGCATCGATAGAACTACATTTATTACGTTATACCGCTCGTAGAACTAATTAATACAGCCAATATAACTGTAGAATTATAAATAACTTGTATTCCATTATTTGTAGAAAATCAATGCCAATTTTCACAAATATCTGCAAACGTGAAAGATGAATATTTATGAGCATGAAACTCTTTACGACTGCTAAATATTCTCTCAAGGAAGATATTATCGATAGAAATATTACTGAATAAAACTTTCCCGTTTTTGATAAACATCGGTCTTCCTGAGTTTTCCAGAATTTTTGTCTGACACCTGCTTCTCTAACTTCTGTATTGTTTAACCGGCTCCATTTGCTGCAAACTCGCTACTTAATCATTTAACAAATATTTCAATCGTGTAACAGTGAGGCAATACATACGCTACGATAACGACATAATAAAATAAACAACGATTTCAAAATCGTGTCGCATTAACTCGTTCACGGATGTTCGCCCATTCGATGTTCCGATTATTTGTTTGCACTTAATTTAATAATTAATAATTCGAGCGAATGAACAACCTGTACGCGTGATTACACGAATTTCGCGTACGCGAGAAAACTTGATCGAACAATTCATTTAATCAGCAAGTCAGCTCGATCGGATATGTATTGTGTTCTCGTTGCTTGAACTTTAAATGTATTCGTCCCAGGCCGTCGGTTTCGTCGGTAACATCGAGAGAGTCCATTAATATGAGTGAAAACGGGACTCGATGCGGAAAAGAAGCCTCGAAACGCGTCGTTTCTAACCATTATCGCCTTTTGTTTCACTCGTTTGCAACGAACGATAGCACAACAACAATCGTTGTTTTGACTCCGATCGATCGACGTGTTGTAGCTGCCCGTTACTTAAGATTGCCAATCCATTAAGTGAAGAAGCTTCGACGATAGACGGTGATCGTGGGAAAAAAGGAGATACGAAAGTTGGAGAAAATTGATGGTGAAAGTAAAAAAATTGTCCTTGAAATAGATCTTTATAGGGGGAGCGGCCGAACGACATACGTACGAACGAACACCAAGTGATTCCTTGTGAAAATATAACAAAGGAAACATAGAATGAAATTGTTTCGTCCTAGGCTTAGTTTTCTAGAGAACTGACATTGGAAACTTTGATTGGTCTTTGATAGGTTTTGATAGGTTGCTTGGCGTTGATAGTGGCGCAACTCAAAAAGTGTAAATTTTAAGGGAGAGACTTTTTAAGCTGGTGTTTTTTTTTTTTTTTTTTTTTTTTTTTAAAACTAAGGCCAGTTTATTAGGAACATAAATAATAATTTTGCTTTCTGACGCAAAATTGATGGGATTACAGATATACCTTGATATTTTTTACATGAAAAAGATAGAAACATAATGCAGACTTTCTATTCGACGAAAGAAGATTGGAAATTTGCAGAGTCTGGCCGCTAATCAACGCCAAGCAACGATATGCGAATTTGCCTAGTTACCGATTAGGCACGCGTTAGCACGAGACAATCGAAAGGAAGTTATTCTTCGCGCGAAAATAGGCGCAAAACGTGGAATAAAATTTTTCCGACTGAGACTTGATTTTCAAGAAAATATGGTTCGTTCGTGTTCCGTTAATAATCGGTCTAGTACACGCGGGTAGAAGTACAAAATACCGATAAACAACCCACCGAATTGGAAGGTAGCATGCAAACATAATTTTTTAAAAAACAAACTTCTCCGAACTTATTGAAAGATATACCAAAAGATTTTATTATAAAAACATCTTCAACTCGTTTTCACGGATATTACGCAACGCACAAACTAAATAAAACGCCTATAAGCATACCGTTAGGTTTCAATGGACGCAAAACCTTGCGAATACAATTCTCTTGAAAAATTCCGCACGAAAAGATCTTTATCCGACGTTTCCGTTTCGCCGTTTTTCCACGGAACAGCGAAATAAATAAAAAAAGCCACAGCTACCATTGGCCCCGGCTATAAAATTATGTATATCACGTTTGGGGACATTTGTCTTTTCCCCTAGAAACCGCAACAGCTTGCACACGAACCGATTTATCGCGCTGTTCCAGTGCATTTTTTGTCAGAAAATTGTAAAAGCACGGAAGAACTAGAAAACATGAGTTGACGTTTTCTCTTGCAGGTTTCTGGGCGACAGGTGAAACAAAGGAAAAATGCCCGTGGGAGGACGAGTCGCTGGCAAAGTTGGGATTTACAGCTCCCATTATAATGGTAATGTAAGCAGGGATATTGGATCGTTACGCGTTACTCTCGCGTGATATGCATCTGCGTTTCCAGCGTGCGCGCTTTCACGTTTTTTTATTAACGTTCGTTAATAAACGATAAATGACGATCGTTCGATATTTACGTAGCCGCCACGATCGGATAATACGATACGGATAACACCGAAACGAGACGTGAAAAACTCTTTGCTCGCCTCGAAGTATATATCGACCTCGACGAACAATAAATTACGCGGCAATTCGAAATGTATTTCAACGATACATCGTGCCACAACGCACTATCGATCCGTTTTGTACGTTTTAATTGACTTCGTCGAGAATATAGGGCGTATATTTTTAATACAGTTCTGAAATGTGGTTTCCAGTAAGTACGTAGCTGGTTTTCCACACCTACATCGTGTGTTGCGTGTGTTCTCGTAAAATATCGAGCCGGTGCACGTGTTGTGTGGTTTTTGGAATGAAGCCTTAACCACACCTGGTTAATTCGGAACACGATGTACAGCGACTCGCCGAATTATTCGACCACTTATGATGGAAAACGTGTATAAATGTAACAAGATGTATTATACAATGTGTTATAAATTGCTTTACGTTTGCCAATTATGTCGCGTTTGCGCAATACGTGGTTTAATCTCCATCGAAAAGTGGATTAATTTCAAGTTCAAACTTCGAAGAAACGACATACGGATGAGGCAACTTAATAACATTAGAAATGGAAAGAAATTCAGCGATTTACGTGCAAATTGGAAATGAAACAAGTTTTTGTATCGGTGAAAGAATGACGTTTAATTGCAACACGATTAAAATTCGAGTGTTGAATTCTGATAGATGATCTTTATCGTATAAACGTACATATATCGAAGTTAAAATAAGTAGATGATTGAGTAGAAATTTTACACACACGCGCGCGTAAGTAATTTTTTTAATAATTAGGATAACTTTCCACCACGCTCGCTTATAGCGTTCTGCTTTTATCATTTTTATCATCTTTTAGCATTTCGTAAAAGGTAGATGTCGTTAAATTATTAATTAAAATTCCTGCTGTAACGCTCTATCGAAGTTGAAATCGTTAAAAATTTCAGGCTGTGGAAGCTTAAAGGTGATATGCTTGAAGAAAATGTCAACTCAATAGCTGAGATAAAATTTTCTTGAGTAAGACAATTATTATTTGTTACTTGGCTTGTATGTTTAACTGGAAGTCAGTGCAAAGCCGGAAGGCAGACGGAAATAAAAAGAAAGACGAAAGGAAAGTTACTATTTATTATCTGTAAAACTCGATCTTTAAAAAAATGATACTGCCTTCTTTTTTTAATTAAATAACTATCATCGTTCTTCGTGAAGTCTGTTATTTCTAAACTATTGTCTACTTATGTTAACTATTTGTCTACTATCGTCTACGTACCATTCATAAAATTTGTAAAACTTCTTTGAAGAATTCTAACAATTCAATAGCAAACTCGAATGATACTCGCGAAACACGCATACGTGCACCTCGAGAAACGAATAAATCTACGAATACGAACGTTCTAACGTGCAATACACGTTCGATACAGAATAAGATAACAATATCTTTCCACTGCAACAAAGATAACTGAAACACCTTTACAACAGTTCGAAATCGAACGTTCAGTACACTAAGACCACAATTTCCATTTCGTACAGTCAATATGACGAAAAGTACAATTTCAACAACTTCAGCCCGCATGGCCGGTACATCGATCGAAACTTTAACCACAACCCTGATGGTCACCGTAGACGATCTAGTAGCAAGTAATAAGTATCAAAAACGATTTGCAAGCGCGTTTGCGCATAAAACTTCGTAATACCGAGCTTTAAATGCACAGTACATTAATTACAAGCTTCGTAACTTTGATTTAGATATCATCGATGGGCCACTGTACATTCTAACAAGCTTCGCTATGGCACTCGATAACCCATACACTGTAGCAACTCATGCATACTGGCAAAAAGTAATTATGCAATTAGTATGCAACAGAATTTCTCTTTGATAATATAATTACAGCTTTAATTCCTTGAATATAATCTTATAACGGCGTCAAAGTATGATTATAACATTAATGTGTTTCTTGTTCATTTTTATGCACGTTTCATTGAATCGATTATAGTGTTCAATTGAATTACTCCCTCTATAATTCGATTATTCGTAGAAAAATTTAGAAGCAGTTCTTCCAGTTTCTTTCGAATCAAAGTAACGCGAGACTTTTGATTTTAATGGGCCAGTGATCGTCGGAATGGGGCTATAGTGATCCATATGAACGACTGTGGGAAATTAAATCGTTTAATAGCAGAACACACGAGCAATAGGTTACAGATGTTTATATAAATTCATATTTTTTCGAATATAATACGTTCCGTCTACTATATGTTATGTTATGTTACTACGAGTATTTATATATTCTTACAAATTCTATACATTTCTGGCCCGTTAAATTTTCTACAAACATTTTATACATTCTTGTATCTTTAAATCTTCCATAAAGATTTGATACACTTTTACACCCGTTAAATTCTCCGTGAACGTATGAAAAAACTATCCAGTGTCCAACATCAAATTGCACGAGTATTGAATAATCAACCACCATAAAATTGTTCGATTTCGCTTCCACGTATAAATCGTTGGCCACATTATTTCTTAAATCTGCCCTAGAATTTGCACGTTATTTTTTAAATTTACCTTAACACGGCGGTTCTTAACCTTTCGTTTACCACGAACCTCCTTCAAATAAATGTGTCGTCGTCACGAACACCCCCATGACTTAGTTGAAAAGTTAAATCCTTATGTGTCAAGTATGTATATCTAAAACATTCATCGACTGCTCATCGACAATCTTTTTCGAGAGAATAGATTCATTATCAATAATTAAGTACGAATGCTAAATATTTCTTGTTCGAATAACACAAGAATAATATAATAATCGGATTTCCTTTGTTCCATATATCCATGCCCAAGACCAACTACGCCCCTAATAGTTATATTAATGTTATATATAAGCACTGCAACTCACTCGACCATCGACTAGACTTTTCCTGCAAATCGTTGCCCACGTTTAAAAAGCATTCCAAAAACGCTTTACATTCGCATTCACTTGCGCATCATTTGACTTTTGATCGATCGACTCGCGATCAATGCCATGCTTTTACTATACGTCGAAATATGTTCGTTAGATGTCGTAATATTTTTATTAAATAATTATCAAAATATCGTTAAAATATATGCGCTTATGTTGATTACACCTAAACGAGACGTCGTTACTGGAAATGAATAAATAAGTAATTTGCTTGTGCGAGGATTTCATTGGTCCTTCGGAGGTGCACAGGTCACAGGTTAGGAACCGCTGTCTCAGAATTTACTATATCATGCCTGTATCATTTTCTTGCGATAAACGAACTCGTGAAAATCAGTGATTTGAAGAATTTAAAAAAAATTAAACGCAAATTCGGTACATACGCGTTCACGCGCTGAAGTTGAGGAATCCGCCGGTTTAGCTTCTGAGAGATTCATACGTGACTCATAAATGAATCAAGAGCCTTAAAAGCGTGAACGTCATCTCACAGTAGCGAAACCCTGGTGCAAGGTGTCGATTACAAGATAAATCCAGCATGCTTTCAGGGAAAGGCTACAGTGGTATTAACGAGGAGATCATGTGGATCAGCATCGGCATGGGGATCACGATCGCCGTACTGATCACCATCGCTCTGTGCTACATCGCCCGTGAGAAATGCCGCAAACGACACGAGGGCTACTACGCTTCCTGACGGACGCTGCCGCCGCCCTCGTGGGCCTCCTGGTCCTTCTCACCATCGACACCTGGCGTCTTTTTCAGCCCGACCACGTCGAGAGGTAAACCGAGGGCGTACTACATCACCGTATAACGCCGAGATCTGGTGACTAATCCCTTCCTTTCGGCTCGAGCGAGCTGACGTTTCACCATGAACGAGAAATCGAACGACGACTGCTCTTATCCTTCGACTTTTTCATCTTTTCCCTCCCTATTCGTCCCTTTCGTTTCTTCTTTTACTCTGCATGTAACCTTCGACCAGTCTCGCGCCACTTGACAGACACAAGGAAAAAATATGACGAGTCTATCGTCGTGGACCTCTGAATCCTCGTGCCGCTCGATGGCTAAAGAGAAGTATTTTCGAAAATACGCAGACGATAAGTCCACGTTGTTCTACCGGTAATTTACTTTCAACTTTGTAACTAAGCAATATTTCGTACTTACGGATATGGCATTCTCAGAGAAGAAGAAGAAAATACATCCGCATAATCGCTCAAAATTCAACGATATGATCGCTACCGAACCGCGGATCGATCGAATCTTCCAAGGAAATTAGAAGCTTCCCGTAGATTTCCTATCGAAATGGAAAACCACGTAAGAATATAACGTTGCTCGTGTAAGATTAATTAAATAGCGTACTTCGAACTTCGAATGTTGCACTGCGTATAAAATCCAAGATATATAAGTTATCGTATCTTTCTTCTGCGACTTTTCGTTCGGTCTGTCTGTGCGCTCGTTCGGAATAAACATCAGATTCCTTCTAGCGAATGCTCGAATTTATCGAGTCAGAATTCGACCATGATTTATGGAGCGTGTGAAGCAATCGCTGGAAAGAAGAAGGAATCGGAGGAAAGCTCGGGTAATTCCGTTTGATCGACTGGATAATTAGCCGAATTGCGAATAGTCGATGCCGTTGTTACGGCCAAATTTTAGGCGGCCGTTTCTATGCGTTATTGGAAGTCCAAGGCTTTTTGGGTAATTGATTGGACAGGACGGAGGTCGAAATTGATTCGACTTTGTTTGCTAGGCCAGGTTTTGAAACTGGATCGTAATGAGATTGTTACGGAATCTGTTGCTACGTGATTTCGGGATAATCGACATGTACCGTTGTTCGGCAGTAGTAGGGTATTTACGAAGCGCGAAGAATATTTGCAGCGCTATTTTGTTAAACACAGTCGGAATTCGTACGATAAATTCGATATCTCATAATCGAATTTATTCCGTAAAACGCTGTTCTCGTGTTAATTTCCTGATTATTCTATCCCGTTATATAGGATTGATAAACTTTATACGGTGTATCTGATACCTTACAGTCGAATTTACTGTATAAAAATTCGCCTCTCGTATATTAATTCCTCCAACCAGTTGCTCTTTCATCAAACGTAACTCCTCTTCGTAGATATTAGGCTACTTACGGAAAATGAGGAATATTTCAGGAGTTATCGAGGAATTATTTCAACTTCTAAGGATTAACGTTCTCGTTTAGAGACTGGGACTAAAAACAAACACGTATATTTAATTATATATACTATTTACAGTTTAAATTAGATCGGTGACTTGACATACGCTTCTGTTCGTAAGTGTTAAGGTATTTATAGAAAATAGAGGATATCTGAAACGTTCTTTGGACGTTGTTTAAATCTTCAAGAAATATTGCCGATTTAATTCATCGCTCAACGATATCTTCGCTATTCCCTTGCTGAAACGCAAAATATCTTAGAAGTAGGTTAAATAATTTCGTCGCATAAAGCCGTTGTGCAATTCCAAGGCAAATTTCTCAAAATCGCTGTCCAAATCCGACGTTTTCCAAGAGATTCTATCTAACGAACGTTGCTTCTCTTTCTTGCCCTATCCTTTTAATTGCACGTATGAGTCGATTGGTCGTGCATTCGAGCTGATTGCATTCCAAGCAATAAAACATTTCCATCCGATTTAAGTCGTAAAGTCGATCGGATAATCGAGAAAATTAATCAAAGTGCCGATCTAATAGGAAAATCTGTTAAATCGCGCTTAGAACGATGCCATTGAAACGCGCGATTTGCATTAAAATTGCTGGACAAATGAAACGGCATTTCGCTCGATAGAACGCGTCACTCATTCGCCATCTACGCACGCGGATAAAAGACGATTTCCAGAAAAAACAAGCGCACCGAATCGTGAAGCTGAAGTAATCGAGTTTCGTGATTGTATAGGACGAACATCAGACATCCCGTACATTCGAGTCAACATAATCCTAAAGGAAGAAAATTTAGGAAAGGTCCCATCAATTTCATGTCGTATTTCCGAGGAACAACATAGATATCTTTCAGCTAAAAATGGTACAAGCTGATTTTACGTCTTTCGTGATTTTTACCACGGCCCTCTCGCGTGGTTCCAAAGTAAATTGTAGTATCTGAAATTTGCTCGTATTTTGCAAAATTACAAATCGTTCGATTATCCTGTTTAGCTCGATATTAATATCGTAAAATTGAGAAGAAGCAATTTATAATCTACAATTTCTAACTGGAAATAGTCCAAATAGGAAAATAGAACAAATGACGAAGAACGATCGTCAATTCATTCTCAGTTCTTCGATATGAATTATGTTTGAGCAGATAGTTGCAATAACTGAAATAATTTTATATTTACGAAATAAAGAAAAATCTTACGAAATATCCAAATGCGATATAACAATTTCGAAAGATACGAACAACTGTTTGACTAGGAAATACACTTGACACCTATATGACAGTGTACTCATGTATAGATTCCACTTCTTAAACAAGATTCAATAACAAACATTCAGATAACAAACATTCCTCTTCTTAGAGCTTCTCAATTATTACGTAAGAGGATCCAACATCTTCTGAATTAATATCGAACGTCGTCGAAGCGATTCTGAACGAGTCGCAAACAAATTTTTTAACGAATGTTCTCATCTTCTCAAATCATTTCCTCGTTTCGTCTTCGAAAAAACTCGCCGATTCTATCAAAATCGTAACATCTCGAGATTCCTCGGATAATCGACTGTAGCGGCCGTTGTCCAAACCACAGAAAGCCCGAGGTCTCCTCATTTCCCCACGTTCCATCCATTCTCGTGCTTTCGCGAAACAACTCAATTTTTCCAAAAAAAAAAAAAAAAAAAAAAAGAAAAAAAAGTCTCGCCTGTCGCAACAACTTCCGGTTCAAGGTTAAAAAGTCTCACGGAACTAACCAATTCGTAATAAATTCCCAAATTTTCGTGCACCGTCGTCTGTGCACGCGTCAATTTTTAAACGAATCCCTTTTTTGGCAAGGAACGCGACAGTCGAATTTACGACTGAGAACGCTTTGCCAAACGGCGACAGTCGCTGCAGCAACGTTAGTTTCCGGGGCTTTAACTCCGCTATCTTCCAGCTCTCTTGGCCCTGGAAATTTCGCACGAGATTCCCGTTCACTGCTCATTTGCAAACGCGCGAATGTCGATTCGTGGTCAAAGGGAGGATTTGGACCATCGATTTGGCTGATATTTCACGCGTAACTGGTACAGCGCGCGCGATGTACCTAATTTAAATATCGCGTTCAGTTGGTCGACGAAAATATTCTTGCGCTTTTGTCTCGTTCGATGTTCGATGACCAAGTTATTCCTAGTTTCTTACCTGTTTGATTATTCAAAATTGGAAAGAATTGTTCAGGTGAAAGTTGTTCGACTTCGTGGAAGAAACTTAATGGTACAAGAAATTCACTTTACCAACTGTAGTTTACCAGAGTTTTAATGCGAGGCTAAACCATAAGAAGCATTTAAGAAGATAGAACAGACTTCGCTCTCAATTTCGCTCGCTTATACGTATAATTAGCGCTTGAGTTTGCCTTCTTTTACTTTACTACTCTTTGGCACGATGTACGATGCGTTTTGTAATTAACGATACTGTCGCGCGAGAATAAATCTCCAGCGTGGTAAATAAAGAAGTCGATAATGTAGAACGCAATTTCTTCGTTCGAGTTCTTCGATCGTTTCTCGAAAGAATCGATTTTACGTAGAAGATCCTCCTTCGCGTTTTTTTAAATTCGAAGAAACAATAGGAATAAAAGCTGTAGAAATCAAAATTTTTTAAGCGTTAGAAATATATAGGAATAATAAAGAGAAAGTTTCAAGTAACGAGAGATAACTGCGCCAAACTATTGGAATATTAGAATATCAGATTCGAATTCTAATTGCGACAGCAAACTTCGCACAACATTTCCTACGCTCGGAAGATGCATTATGCATACCATGTACCATCTGCCTGGAAAATTTCAGCCAAATCGACGAACGCATCGTGAAATTTCTTCGTGAGATTTTTTAAGGGTTCGAGAAACACGAGAACCGACCGTTTCTTCCTTTAAATTAAAATCTTTGCACCCTGATACGCGGTTCTTCTTTCTCACGCGTGATCCTTGTACGAAACAACGATGATCGATCCGAGACTGAAGCAAAAGTTCGGAATAAATTCCTGGGACATATAATTTGATCGGGTTGCTCGGGAAATTCGTAGCGAATTTTAAAGAGAATTCGATGATCGTATCTACATTAGCACGAAATTAGCATTTTATCGCGCAGTAAATGCACTTTCACGCGTTATTTCGCTGCTTGGTCCTTGATAGACTAATGCGTTTAATTGATCCAGCTGGAAGTAATATTTGCCAAAGTAGAGGCGAACTGCGACGCGAACCGTCTAACTTTCGAAGAATATCTTAACGCTTCGCAGATACCGCATGATGATGATTATTTCTTTGAAATATTTCTTTCGAAAAGACGTCGTTTTCACCGGAATGTCTTGATCTTCATAAATGTGTGATACTCTTCCAATCTGATTACATATATAGATTACGAAATGTAATACCTACTGCCATGAACATTACGAATTTATCGAGCGGCCCAGTAATTTCGTTATCAGACTGCGAATTTTTACGCGTTTAGGAAAAACGCTTCAAATGCACACAGTGCACGGAACGTGTAAAAATATAGAAAAACGTCTCGAGTATTCGTCATAGATAGCGTTCGACGGATGAAATATATCTTTACACACATTCCATTCCTTTGATCGTATTCGTCGAAATATTAATTTACGTAAATATCACGAATATTTCTCCGCGGTTGTTAAACGATGATAATTAATAAAAAACAAAAATAATAATAATACAGTGGCTACAAACTGCGGCGCTGAAGCTTCTCGCTGATTTTATACGAAGCAATAATAAATTACGAACGTTCGGTTAATCCTGTGCGAAATCGAGTATCTGCCGATGGAAGAGGATTAAAACGACGATCGATCATCGGTGTTCGGGTTTCAAAAGCACAGACAAATCGATACTTACTGCACCGGCGTCTAAATGTTTATGGATAGTTAAAAAAAAAAAGAAAAAAAAAGATAAAGAAGATAGAAGACCGAAGGTATTTTTCAACGAAGTTCGATCGACGAAAAGATTGAAACGAGAATTTTGGGAACATATAGAAACGACATCAACGAACGATAATTTCGATTCTAAGGTAGCATCCGCGTCGGTATATGTCGGTACCTGTATTTACCACTCGTTCGAAGCGCTTATATTTCTGCTGAGAAAACCTTCGGAAATTGAATTACGTTCGCCTTTAGCTTCGAGATAATTACCTTCGAGATAGTTACCGAACTTGCCGATAAGGAAGGTAACGAAGAAAACTCGACGCACAATTTACTGTCATCCGTTCCTCCCAAACGACGTTCGTGCAACTTCTCGTACTTACGAACTTGAAAATTAACACGTTAGGATAGAAATTAACGAATAAGCTACTGCAAACGTTTGCATCGGCGTATAATAGCGTCTTCGTGAATATCGTTCGTTGCGATGTACAGGATATATACCATAGATTTTTCTACGAATTCAACTGAACACGAGACACGAAAATATCGTATAACGCGGAAAGTAATACTTTCGAGGAAATAATTTTCTTATTATCGACGTAATTTATTGACAAAATTTTATACCGCGCGGATCGTAGAATCATAGCGCTCTATACGATTCTGCAATATCCTTCCGTCGAAATTTCGAGCGTTAAATAAATTATCCGATAGTAATTGACGAATCAGACCTTGAAATACTAAAATTGCTGTAGTATTGGTGAAACTATCGTAGCTAAGCTCGCGCGGCAAGCTACGTTGTATCCTGTACGTGTAGAACGATTTCGATTAGGCGATGAATCGTTATTAGCTGCTATAACAGTAATTGTGGATGTTCTGTAAACATCGTCGATTTCGAATCTCTTGGGTAGCAGGATCGAGGAACGGATGATATTCGGTTAGTAGACACGAGCATTGAAGAATCAGTGGAAAGTAATAATCATTTTGGAAAGTGCACGAGCATGCCTGCACAATTTGAAAACTGAAAAGGTTCGCCCGTTCGTGCATTGCACGATACTCGGTAATTCTATCCAATAATATCTTAAAGGTTATCTTAATAAATGCCAATTTCTTCGTGTTTATCGCGCTCTAAAAATTGTTGGCATTCCAATCCCTCTTAACTCGTAATTTCACTCTGAAACATTCTAAAGACACGAAGACGATACAAGTTCGAGAAGATCTGTTTATCTCGATATAAGAACGATTCTGACGATAAGAAAAAAAAAAAAAAATACGAACGTTCAAAGAAATTCGAAAGAACGAAACCCGCTTCTCAGATACGTGGCTGGCTTCAATTGAAGCTATCGAAATATACGAGCAACGCGAAGAATATCTACATACGTATACGAATAACTACCTCGCGAGTTAAGAAGAGAGCCACAGATACGGAGGAAACCTGCAAAATAAAGAAATACGAAAATGTACAACTTGCTGCTTAATCTGCTTAAACGAACGTAGTTACGCGTTTTGTTTCTGTAACTTCGAAGTCACGCAGATACACGAGTGTACGTTGAAACATTTCCAGGTCGCAGGAGGTACAGCATTTTACGCAGAATTTTACAAGAACAAAAATTGAGATACGTACGAGGAACTTTTAAATCGCGCCAAGTTACAGATAAGCGGCAGACCGCCGAATTGGAAATAACGCAGACACGCGAGAGATTTTCGCGCGAAAGAAAATACAAACGCGCGAGTATACTTCCACATAAGGGAAACGCGTAGATACGTGGACAAACTGGTATTAAAAAAAAGTTAAACGAGTTAAAAGAGCGTAGATGGGCGGTTGGAACAGAATCGTGCAGGCGTGCTCTTGCGCGCGTAAAACGTGTAAATAAACAGGCGAAAGCGCGTAACGCGGATGCAAAGTGAAAAGTATAGCACCCGTTGGCGCGGCACGATATTGCATTACTAACGAGATATTAGGTGATACACGGCTGTATGCGTATATACAATACGTAGCTTGAAAGTCTACTAAATCGTCGTGTTTTACCGCGAACATCTGCGAGGGCATTCATTAATTTCCCCAAGAACGGTTTAATTCGATCTCATTACGAAGCACCGGCTGCAGATTGCGCCTGGAAATAGCGGTTCTTACAATAGAAAATGGCGAGCAATTGCAATTCGGACAATGCGATATTTTAGAACGCAATTGGTACGGTTTTCGCAAATCCTTTTCTATTTGTCGCAGAAGCGTAACAATTGTTCCTCGCAAAACGTCAATAATGTTTTCCTCTCCTTTTCCTTCTGATACACCGCCGCCGATCATTTTAATTCAACGATTTTTATCGAACTCCGACTCTAAACGCTTTGGTTCGTTTATTTCGTTATTAACATCGAACTAACAGTAACGCGCAATTGCTTTCTACAATAACACCTTGCTATTGGTTTAACGATATTTCGTTCGTCATGAATTCTATTCGTTAAATGTTTGCGCACCTTGGTACTTTGTCTCTTTCCATTTCTGGTAAATTTAGTTACGCGGAAAGTGGATGGTAAGAACGATGCGTCGAGAGAAATTAATGAAGGCCTAGTTGTGAAATATTTCTTTAGGAATACTTCGATTAATGTGTTCTGAAATAGAAGTGTCTGGCCTAAACTACCGCCGAGTTACGATGAAACATCGATCGTAAAAGAACTGACACTTTTTGCCTCCGAAGGTCGTTTTATTTTTCATTCTACGCGATCATTTACAAAGTATTGGGCGAATCTCCTATGGCACAGATTTCCAATAACATTGAACATCAATTTTCCTATTTTTAAGATAATAAAACAGCCTTTTCTGTCGTCTGATCTCGTTCTTGCTCATAGAACGCATTTCGAACGATCGTAAGAATGTTTGCAGAATTACGCGATTCGTTAACAATTATCTGACGCGTAAGGATGTCCGCAAAATTATACGGACCTAACTCGAATTAACTCGCACGAAGGCATACGATATTATGCGCGATATTAATTTTGTGTAGCGCAGTCTCACGAGAAACAACGTGAAAGTAATAATATTCGAATTGTACAGAAAAGAAACGAAATAAAGCATCCAGACGATCTGGTTCGATTTAGAAAAATCAACCGAAAATTTGTTCGATCGTTAGCGTTCCAAGTTCTTTCGAGGCGTTCAATACTTTGAGAATAATTAGCCTAGAACTATACCTGCCTACAAGATCTCTTCAAAGCGAGCTCTAAACGCGTTTACAAAAAAGAAAAAAAAAAAAAATGAGAGAAGATCAACACTGATCACTTCCTGAAAGAGACTTTTTAACTCCTACCGTCACATCCGTTAAGTGTACAAAGGGTCTCAATGTAACAATTAACACGTACAACGTAAGAATTCTGACCAAAAAAACTTTAGAATATACTTCAGAGAACTGAGATTATTGTACCAGGGTCTCGATCTGATTGTGTATGGCCTGTAGAGAACGACCGTAGAATAATGAGTACTTATTATTAGAGAATATTATACATTGTTGAAACGTGGATAAAATCTATTGCATAAATAATAGTGAGTGACGAGCGTGGGTGACATGGAAACGTACAAGCCTCTTGGTTGTTTCAATAATTTCACTCCTTCCATCTGACAAACGCAATCATCGTGAAAACATCGTTATTGTTATCGACATATAACTGTTTATAGCTTTGACAAGTTCTCTACCAAACTTCTCTATTATATTAAATTGTAAATTGTAACGTCTACTTTTGAGTATAACTCGAACGCTTTTTTTAAAACTTTTTTTAAAATCCTTCCTTTGCTTATTTTATATGAGAATTTCTAAATTTTTACTTTGTCTAGAATATTTAAATATTAAATTAACAAAATACGAAGCTCTTCTTCTTCGGTCGAAGAAGTTCTTTGTTATGTATTCTGGTCTATTTATAATTGGAATCGCTGGAAACAGTTATAATAATTGCGTTCTTTTCTAGGTCTAGACAGAGAATAGACGATTCATTCGTGGGAGTAGAATTTCCAATTATTTTCACGAAAGAAGTGCTTTCACGAAAAAATACAAAGCAGTGTACATTTTATTTTCAATTGATGATAGATCATTCGAACAATTTTTCGTGCTGTATTCATACAGATATCGCGGAAATCTAACTATTGTGAATAATATTGTAAATACTGTACGATACGGCTTTAAATAAAAAAATCTCATATAAAGAAGTCGTATGAGTAACATGGTAGAGAACGTGTTAAACAACAAATACAATTTTCTTCTTATTACGAATGTTACTATAGGTTCTATAATTAAATACTGTAATATATATTATGTATTAGATAATTTAACTTTCAACTATTACTATTTTAACACAAGAAGTATAGAACAAATCGAACAAAAAATTGTCAAATGAAAAATATATGCGTCGCTCAAAATTTCTCCCTAGATAAAAGGCGTACTTGTGATAAGAAAGCGTAAAAATTATACTCCTCTCTCTCTTTCTCTAATAGAATAGTTAAATACTTTAAGACTTATTAGATATATGTAAATATTTCTTGCGTTCGTGATATTGCGAAAATAATACATATGTAAGTGCATATTTTAACAATAATGAATAAAATGTTTCAATTGTTTTAAGTTTGAAAAAAAATATCAACTGGAGGCTTGTACACAATATGGCGGAATTTTGATGTTCCTCGCGCGTGCATTTATGCATCGTGAAATTTAGATGTTTTTTATGATGGATCGCGACATCTCGTCGTAAACGCGACAGATTTTAGAGATTTTATGAATGTTACACGACTCGCTCGTGATAAGGGCTGCTTAGTGGGTAACTTGTATTTCTATTGAAAGTAGATGCTGTTTTATGTAAAAAAAAAAAACAGAGAACGAGAGAAGTTTCTCAGTAACAAGGCGCGATTCGATATACTAAAATGTCTATTGCAATGACCAACTTGATAGATTGCTCTATGTACTATGATATATTATTTCTTCTGCATTTGTAACAAATAAACAATTAAAGAGATGTCTTGGAACGAGTGTTTTCTTTTCTGACCAATTTTCTGACCAATATAATAGAAGATAAAATAAAAAATGATATTGGTTCTTAGAAAATTTATTTTAAGAAAGATTCATTAATAAACTTACCAAATAAAGTCTTGAATATACAATATCATCATGTTCCTCCTGCATCGTATTCCCTGCATTTGTTGAAACACGCATAATGCTCATAACACGTATAAACACAGTTTTTCGCTAGAAAAATAAGTTTTTCTGTTAGAAAACACTTTTCGTGAAACATAAAAAGACGCGGTTAGCAAGAACTTTTTAAATTCAACCACATTGATCCACATATAATAAATCGATGATGATAAGAAACTGTAAGAGTAGGATCATGTAGGATTATGAACGCGCCATCTGGTGGCTAATTAAAAAAATGGCGCCATACATTTAAACATGTCAGATATTCGCTACTATTATTTGCTAATAATTATTAAACGATCCAGAAACAATATCTTTAATTAATATAAGAAAAATGAATATAATCTTTTTAGTTTAAAGGGAATGATCATGATTTCTCATAGTTAATCCCTCTCTTAATTCATATGAGATATTATTCTTTAGAATGCAATATTAAGTAAATAAAAAAGATATATTTGCTTCTAATAATTTTAAAACAAATATTTTGGCGTAGGAAATAAATGGGCTTAAAAGGGGCAATATACAGTGAGAATTCCCATACTTTATTCCATCAATCTTTCCAATATTTGTACGAGCTGGATTATTGTCAATGCTATGAAATATAAAAAATGAAAATACTGTGAAATATATAAATATACATATCGCTTGTACATACGGTTGATCACAAATTAGAGAGAAAAACATAAGAATCATAATAATACTATGTAAGTGTACTATAGATCTGTACATTTATTTCTGCATTCTATAATCTCAAGATGATAATTATAATAAGTAATGACAATCATAAGTATTGATGATATGATTATATCCAAACGACAATTGAGAATTTCCTATCTATTATTGTACAGCTTTTAATAATTTATGGAAATCAGCACAGGCTCGTAACAATTCATAACGCATATGTTCAGCTATATCGCAGGAACTCTTAACGCAACTGGAAAAGGAGAATGAGCTGTCAAATCGATAATCTGTCACATTTATCAACAGTGTCTTACTTTCTCTCTCTCTCTCTCTCTCTCTCTCTCTCTCTCTCTCTCTCTCTCCTTATACAGTCGCGACACACAAGCCACAAAATAGAAATAAAATATTAAATAATTTCATATTTACTTGCGCATCGAATATTAATGCTTAGACACTAAATATATAGAATGCGCAATCAATACGATATCTTATAATATAATACAAAATCTTTATTCAATGCGCCATTCTTTTATCAAAATTTCAATGAAAAGAAAAAGATAAAAATTTGTATGAAACATAATCATTCATTTATCAAGATATACGCATATCAACCATATCCGGTAAGAAGCGTTTGTAAAAGATAAGTTGTTAATGTTATTGCAAACTAATCTCCTGTATAACGTCAGATATTAATAGGAAGACCACTAATTGCAAGTCGCGAATTTGACTCGTGCAAATTAACATGACTTGAAGCTAAATAGATATTTGAATGATAGACCCGATGTAACGCCCATGAAATTGAAATACCAAAGAAATTCTTTAACCGTTCATACTTCTCAAAGAATTGACACATTACAGCAAATAGGAAGACTACAAAAAATTACTAGAACAATTTCCCTTTTGTGAACACAATTTTCCTTCATTTTTTTTATAAGCTCACATACATTACATTCTCATTTCCTTGCTCATATATGCATACAAGCATACGTAATAATAAACATGCATACGTATCGACACATGCGCACACATAATGTATCCCGATACATAAGGAAGAAAGAAAAGAAAGTTTTTTGTGATGCTTTGATGTAATAATAATTCAAAACAATGACATTATCTGCAAGTATTGTACAGTATTGGACGAAGAACAGTTCTACATGAAAATCCTAAACAGGAGGTCAATTTATATTGGCGTAAAATTAGAGATATTTAAACATCTACCATACATCACGCTTTAACATCAAGAATAAGTAAGAGCAGACAACTCGTCGCTTGATTTTTTTGTATATATACATATCTTAATGCATAAAACAAAGTGATTATTAGCGAAGTGAATAACTTTATAGCGATAAATTAAACTCGACGATTTCAAATAATACTTAAAATAAGTACATCGTACGAGTTATGAACTTATAACATTAATATACTAGTCGATCAGCGATTGATTTTTCACGAAATTCAAGAATTGTTACAAGGAATGAGTATGTTATTAAGATGGAACTAAATGTAGAAGGAAGAAAAATAATTTCCTCCACGGAATAATCACCTCCACCATTTGTTTATTCTCACTCATACCTTGCACCACGTAAGACAACGATTATATTACAAGACGCTCTTTATATACTTACACCACTGAAGATCAAAGTCATTTCTCGTCTCGAACGAAACCCTAAATTGACTAATAAAATATTTTCGAGCAGACAAAAATTCTTTATATATTAGTTCTTTTTTATATACGTTTCGACACCTTTTTCAATGAAGAGAACAGAGAAAATACGTTTCCAAATCTGAAGTTCTTAATTAACATTCGATCACGTTTCGCAGAATTCCATACCGAAGGGTATCGAAATTTTGTCACATCAGAAACCTTGAATATCGACATCACTTCAGCTATTACGTCTTGTAAATTTCTTCTCATCACGAGGCATACATCCTATTGATTTCGTGTTGATAGCGTTCTTGCACTGCTTTCCTTTTAAGCTTGAATGCGGCTGTTACCAGTCCCATATCAGGTGACCATTGTTCTGCACACAGTTTCACAGCACCCGGTATTTCGAACCTCTGGAGATTGCCTGTATTAAAAATAAAAATTATTTAAACATTAGAAAGGTTTGGGAATTGGTATTTAAACAAACAATTATTTTTCAAATATTTACATTTTTTGGCTTGTTCAACCAACTCCTGTAACACGGCTTTTTCAATACCAGGATTATCGCACAGTTCCTCTAAATTTTTCCCTATAATACCTAAGTCATTGGCAATCTGTTCTAAATAGTATTGGTTAGGCACTACTAGTGCCACTGTATAAGATTTATGCGAATCTCCATAAACACAAATATTCTCCACAACAGGACAGGTTTTCAGTTCTGCTTCAACTTTACCCAAAGACACGTATTCACCAAGTTGCAATTTAACTAGATCTTTCTTTCGATCTGTAAAAATGTATTAACCCAATAAAAAAAATGCTGAAATAGTTTTTCCAAGAAGGCTATAACACGGAGATGAAAACTTAATATAACCTATAATTTTTATGCAACCATCTTCATGAATTTCTCCAATATCGCCGGTTCTAAACCACTGTTTCCCATCTTCATGAAAAAAGTCTTCTTCCGTTTTGTCTGGTAATTTGTAATATCCAGACGAAACATTTGCACCACCAATTAATATTTCTCCTCTAGGATATGGAGTATCCGTAACTCTGTAACCAGCTTCCTCCCAATTTTCTAATCGAACATCACAAATTGTAGTTGGTCCTCCTACTCTTCCCGTACTCCTATCATGCTCTTAAAAATGAGAAATCATATAATTTAATGTACCAAACAAAACATCGTTTAATAAGAAACGAAAAGAAACAGAAATACATACTGTCCATAACTGTAGCACAAGAAGTTGTTTCTGTAAGGCCATATCCTTGAGTCAATGTGGCACAGAGACACATTTTGACTTGAGTTTGGGTATCTGGAGTCAAAGGAGCACCACCACAAAGTATAAGCCTGACCTTTCCACCAAGAACCTGTCTTGCAGCTCCAAAAACATATTTATTGCAGACAGGTGTATCATAACCACGCTTATACCATTTCAATTTGTATTCATAGGCAAATCTGAAAATGGTCCGATTCAGAGGCCCCGATTTCTTTACCTTTTCATTGATACCTTTAGAGATACGATCCAAAATAAGCTATAAAAGATAAAGAAAACCAAAATTATTATATACTTACGTCACAGTATGATATAATACAATTTTTGAACCTTACTGGCACGGAAGTTACACAAGTCGGTCGCAGAACCGACGCGTCCCCTTTGGATCCTCTTTGAATTTTACTACTCGAATCGATCATAGTAAGAGGCGAACTATAGCCGATAGGTACACCGCTTAAAAGGCATACACTCTCAGCAAGGAGTTCAAATACATGAGCCAAAGGTAAGAATGCAAGAAATACATCATCCGATCTAATTTCAACGACATCACAGAACGACTTCATCACAGAAATCACATTTGTATGCGACAAGACCACACCTTTAGGTACTCCGGTCGACCCAGATGTATACATTATGATTGCAGTATCAGAGCTTTTTGGTGGTGATAGTGATGCCGCAGAACTGTTACCTGTCTTGAGTATATCAGAAAAAGGTAACAGCCTAACATCAGCCTAAAATGTAACAAAATGGTATACAAATTAGTGAAGATTTCTACATAATGTTTTTTATAGTTAAATGTTCCAATTTTAATTCTAAAATGTTCCATTTCTTGTATCTACAGTACCATAAATACTATATAGAACAGCTGCTGCGACATTTAGTACAAATTGAATACTGTTCATTATGTTTATTTTCCAGTTATTTTACCATAAATCTATTATTTTTAGACATATAATACATATAATATCCAAAAATACATAAAACAACCAAAGTATATTTTTTATAATATACTCATTATAATATTTAGTGAATGAAACGTATCTCTGTTACAGTTCAACTTCTTCAATTATTTCTCTATAATTAATTATATTCATAAAAACTTGAATATACATGAATATCCATAATTTACTTATAATGTAAAATATAAATATATAAGGTAAAATTTGGTATAATTCTTCAATAAATATAACATCAGTAGGTGTCCTAATATTTATGGCCGGTAGCCTGGATCAAGGTACTCACCTTATAACCATTTGTATCAGTAGGTACCAGTTGATCTTCCATATAAATGATTGTTTTAATATTAGGTAACACATTAAGGAGCCGTTTGAACTTTGGTAACAAGTTATGGCTAGTAATCACGGTATTGACTTCCGTTTCGTTGATTCCGTGAGCAATAGCTTCCTCGCCTAACGTCGCATAAATAGTAACTACAGTCATGTTCTGTTTGAAACAACCATAGGCGGCTATCATCCATTCCTCCCTAGTCTCGGCAAAGATCACAATGTTCTTATGCATCGTAAGATTATATTCTTTTAAGCCTCGACCAAAGGATGTCGTCAGCCTGTCCATATCCTTATAGTTTTTCCATTTGTACTCTCCCATTTTATACTGTAACAAAATAATTAGTAATCAGTTTTTTCCATGTAAATTATATTAAGTTGAATTTATCCACGTAATATACAGCCTGTATCACAAACTCTGTCCACCTGAAATATCTTTGTTGCTTCGAATAAAACGCGAAAATGTTATTAACGAAAGCTTTAGGATTCAAAAAGTTACATAACACGGCAATAATGATTTCTCAACAGAATCTCCTGTCTTTTATGGTTGATTGCGATAGAATAGCGAATTCTAAGTATAAAAGTACTAACATATACTAATCCTGAAACTTACCGTTTCTGAGATATTTGCTTTGTTCATCTTAGTACTTTATGTTACGAAACATGTTGAAAAATGCGCGTAGTACCCCGAATGTAAACAAATGATGTCAAAATCATACTACTGATGATGTCAACTGCTAGTTTCGCCTTGTTTGGCTTTGTTTGCATTCGAAGTACTACGCGCATTCTTTGAATCTTACAGCTTTCGTCAATAACATTTTCGCGTATTATTTGAAGTAACGAAGATATTTCAGATGGGCAGAGTTCGTGGAACACACTGTACATTGACTAAGAAACTTCTAAGTATTCTTTTCTCCTTCGATTCTATTCTTGGATCAAATCATACGTATTACAATTTTAATTACAACGAAACAATCGCTTCTTACTCTACCTTTTTGAATATTCTACCATTGGATTGAACCTCGTCCTCCTCCGCAAGTATCTCTCTCGTGCCAACGCATTTTTTGTCGCCGTGCTTTTTAGTGATCCAACCCATCACCTTCTCGAGCGTGTCGATGTTTTCACGTTCAAGGGTGATGTGCATCTCCTTCGGCGGATCAACACTCCTATACGTAATACTTTGTTCATCCCTCGTAATTGGACGAGCCTTGATCCTTCGCGAAGCCTTCCTCTTCTCCCAAGGTCGTTGGAGCACGAGATACACCGGGAACGTTAGCAGATCGTACAGGTACGAAATCGCCTTGATCGCGTTGACCGCGCTGATAACCCAAAAGCTTTCCATCTCCCTATACAGGCAAACGCAATGTTACGAAATATGCATCTCGTTCTTCTTGGATGTTAGTGTCCTTACGAAATCGTTTGCTAATTAAAAGCTTATTGTATAAGCAGCGTCCTTTTAAAAAAAAAAAGCTTCGTTGCAGACCGACAATTTAAGAAAATGTTTGTTTCGCCACTAATGTCAAATTGTTTCTGTTATTTTAAGTCTGGAATAATAACGTTATATCATTGTCTGTGTAGTGATTTGGGATGTCAGTATGATAGGATGCTTGGAATAAAAAACGATTCGCAAAGTGCAGGTTCGTTATTATATGACATTAATGCAGCTATCGCTATGTACAGGGATTTTCATTAGGGACGTAAAAGAGTTTAAGATAATTTAAAAATAATTTTGAATTCAAAATATCAGTATAAGTACGTCTAAAGATGTTTAAAGATTATCGTACGAATTTTAATTAATGAAACTTCCTGTATAGAGAAATGTCATTATCACGGCTACAGAGCACTGCATTATCTACATTGCAGGGAATGGAGTCAGTGTCAATATTAGTACTAAAGAGCATACCATGGATATCCGGATATGTATAACACGTTCATTAGTTGATGTCAGCATCTATCATATACCAATGAAAGTAGTAATATACTTTCAACATTAATACACATAATTTCATTACAAGTTAAATATCGTAAAGCCTTTTCAGAAAAATGTTAACATGCCTAATATTCTACACGTTATTTAAAAAAGAGGTACAGTACGATGAGTCATAAAAATGTACATATATATATATATATATATATATATCTAATCTGAAACAGTTCCGTATTCAAGCTCATAAATTTAGCAAATACTCAATCTTCGTGTTCATATATCAAGCTTAATGTATTCTTCAAGGCTAAATCATTCATATGCAATGCATTTAAAAATAAAAAGCAGGAAGAAGTCGCTTTGAGCCAAAGCAAAGCAAACAAAATTAAGGATTATTCAGATATCCGATTAATCACTTAACCGTCAGCTGATAAAATAATAAATTAAAGACGAAGTAACACGCCGTTTCTAACTCTCGAACTTTAGACTAATTAATTATCTAACGAATGTTTACTTTACCAGTGGAAGATTAATGGCAGCGACACGATCGCCGATACAATAAACACCCCGATGAATCTCCCCAATATGAATAGATCGAGCAGCGTTATTCTTCCCTCCTAACTTGGACTTTAACGATAATCAAACGACACGGAGAACTGTTTGTTTTTATTTTCTTTTTAATCCTTTCTTTTTTGTTAAACGTGTATATTAACTCTTTGATACCCTTGCAAACGATCACACGGTCTTAAAACGTAGATAAAAACAGAGTCTGTCGGTCCGAAACATGCATGGTACAAAAATAGTGTGCGTAGATTGCGCGATCGCGTGATGTTGTAAAATTAAAAGAAAAACTTAACGGCGCCGCGTAATAAAGGTGTGTTTTGATGGGCTTGCTTCCGATCACTGAATGAGTAGCAGAAAGAGAATAAACGAAGAAGGGTATAAAAACAGAAGAAAAAAATTGGTAAAAGAGACAGCAATTATTCATATAAAATCGTACGACATAACTGTTATAAGATACAAAAAAGAAAGACATACAGCAAAAAAGTAGAAAAACAAGAATCATAAAATACAGATATTTCTTGAAGCTTTGTACAGTTTATTTTGCTCTAAAAGAGTTACATTACCGGCTGCTACAAATATAGATTTGGTAGCGACGTTCCCGAAATACCTGAAATTGCTTGAATATACATACGCGCATAAAAAGTTGTGGTCGCGGTATTGAGGATGTAGTGAAGTATACACGTATATGCGTGTGGCATGACGTAAAATACGTGTCAAACTATTCAAAATAAAGAAAATAATCCATGTTCTTAATATATGTGTACAATGTACGCGGGTACGTAAATACAAGTTACTCGTTTAGAACAAGGAATACATGCCTAGTCATGTGTACTAAAACTTACATTGAATAGAAATTCGAATTCGTTTACCACACGTGTAAATGTGTATTTAAATACACGTAAAATAGAGACTTAAAATACAAATCTAGATTTAACAACTTGGAAACAAATGTGTAAATTGATACAAACTTTTCGACTTACGTATTAGCAAGATTACAGTCACAGTGAACATAATAATCAATTATACTAAAGGTGTTCATTTCTTGTGTACGTAAATACACGAGTACATACGTGGTAAACGAATTCGAATTTCAATTCGTGGAACTTCCAAGAAATTTCCATTTTTCCTTATTACGAGCGTACTTCCCTTTTATCTCCGCATATCAGGAAGACAATGCACTGTGACGATGTCGATATCTGTATTTTCGCCATTTTTATTTTATGGCTGCATTACTATACACGTTCCACCACTTAGAGTACCTCATTTAAACAGCTTTTTAAACAAGTTCATTTTATAATAACAACAAACGATACAGCGATTATCTAAATTAAAAAAAAAAGAAACATCATGCGTTCTTCGTTGAAAAGAGAAGAAGTAGCTTGAAACTGCAACGGCATACACGTTCATATCATACTACTACAAAAAAATTAAAGCACCTAAAATCATTCAATTGTGGCTCATAACGTTTCGTACCGCCTCGAAACGATAGAATGCGCCACGCGACACCCTATGTGTACCAACAGACACAAATATAATTAAAGACATGGCGTGACTGCAGTCTGGCGACAACGTACCTATATATGTACAATGTACATGCGATTCGAATATCTTCACGGACTTTGAACGTCCTGAGCTCGCGCCACATGCATCTACCAACTACTCGCATTGTCTTTTCGTTATTTGAGATTCCAAACGAAGGGCAATTCACTTTCCATGCAACCTACTACTATTTAGCTGGAAAGATACAGTGGAAGCACGATACACGAAAACACGTTAAAGATCAAGGTCGGTTACGCATCATCTCCGAATTCAATACAAATAATGGAACGACTAAACGAGAATAATCACATGGTTCGCTTGCTAAGATAAACCGTACACATTTGTAATCGTTCGTGTTTCCTCGTTAAAATGAATTAATTGTAACAACGTCCGATAATTGATTTCTACGTACTAATAATCTATTGTAAATTAAATTTAAATATAAATTCCAACAATTGATATATATCATAGCGGTTCATGCGACTGTGAATAAACAATTCAGAAAAAGCAGATTAAATTGTTAAAAATTAGTATGTGTCATCCTTCTTGCGTGTTTATAGAACGATAATATTTTATTGTTTCGAAGTGAAGAAATCGAGAAACAACAGAAGTGAAACAACAGTAAGGGCATATCGCTGGCGTTACAAATAAAATTATTATTCAAATAATTATGTATGCGATGTAGTTACGCAATCGAAAATACATACCTGTTTCCATTAATAATATGTACTCATTTGGATATTTCGTACGTGTAATGATTCTTTTCAAATTTATATTTTCAAGCGATATCTTAACGGTATTGACAAATGTACTTACCATTAACTGTAGTCTTGTAAAAAAAAACGGCGACGCTATGGATTTTTCAGTTGATTGATAAATGTACGTACAATTACAATTGCAAACGTTTGAATAAAATATAACACTTCATTTTTTTATATTTATGCGTAGTGTTCCAGCCAGCATAAGAAAAAAAAGGCAACTTGTTACAATGTTTCGTAGAAAAATAGAAAAATCGATAGTTACCGTAAATTGGCGATCATAAGATACAATTTAGTTATGAATCAGCACGTGAACAAATCAAGATTCCTCATCCTGTAAGTAATTTGTGACGCGAAATCTAAATTACTGTAGAAAGAAAGCTATCATTCTCTTATATGATAACGATTTATCAGCATGACAAATTACAGAGAAACATGAATCATATAATTACAAAAGCTAGACGAATGTACAATTATGTAACAACTTCTTTAAGATAAATAAGATTGTGACTTAATAGATAAGTGCAATACAAGAGACTGTGAAATTATACGTTGTATTCAGCCTCAAGGCAAAAGAACGTTAGCAATTGCTATTTGAAAACTTGTAATAGAAACCGATTTATTAATTAGAAAGTTGGATGTAGAATGAAAATTTGTCTGTACCGATTAGTCATTGAAGGAAGGCTAGTAAGGTAAAATAATATAGTTCGCAGTCAAATATTACTGGATTGTAGATAAGAATACAAAAGGAATCATTCAGAACCGTGCTAAAAAGTTATCCGTAATTTAATAGAAAATGTGTTACGCAGATAAAAAATATCGATACAGAGAGAATTGAAGTGCCTGTTACATTTTATTCACTGTATTACAATTCATAATTATCATTCGATTGTTTACCAATCCACCAAAAAGTTCTCGTTTTCTATAACACCAGCAATGTGCAGCGTATTATATACTTTTACTGACACAAACATGCTAATAAATATCATCGAATTGACTTATAAACAGGAGATAGAAACAAGCAATGCTCTATGACACTACACTAACTTACTGGCACTAGATTAATATTTTACATCATACTACATCAGATATATTCCAATTCTATACCATAATGTTCTCTGAAAGAGCTTGCTATTTACATTCAAGCATGCGTAAATATGTAAAAAAAAAATTGTGAGCATAATTGTAAATCTGCAGGCAAAATACACGTACATGCGTAGCTAAAGATATTCGTAATAGCATAAAAAAAGAGCGTGGTGAGTTTGTCTTTCTCTTTTTTCTTTTTTTTTTTTTTTCTATAATTACTGCGACTCACGGTTTTTCGTCCACGATCATGATGGATCACTATCTGGTCGCCTTTATTCCCAATAGATATTAGTACCTCCTGTACTTTAATGGAAGTTGATTTGATGCGGATTAATGACACTGCAATAAAAACCGTTAGCAAAATGATGTAGTTAATGGTATTTTAGGATGCACATGTTTTTCTCTCTTTATCGCTACTATACCCGAGCGTCATCGAAGTCGTTCTCGACATGAATACCGATTTTCCTTGTTTTAAGTCAACAGGACAATTTACTGTAGTTATCGAATGATATGAACTTATAAATAGAGCAACGGAGCCGTAACAGGGCAGATGAACTGTGCACTTGAAACCGAACGCTGATAATAATTCTTATCGATATAACGCCGAACGATCGTAATTCATCATTTAATTACATTGTATCAAAATGTAGACTGCTTATACTCTCGAATTAAAGAAACATCGGGGTAAGATAATTACAATAATTGAATATAAATAGAATGTGCATACGCATCCTCTTCCATGCATACAGCCGATGTGACTTTCATGGAAGCAAGAAAATATGATATCCAGCACAAACAACAACAGCTATCCATAGCAATTGATAGTGGAAAATTACATCAATTTCATTTCTCCGATTTTCTCTTATTGAAATAAACGAGATTGTTTCGCATTTCTGAAAAATGCTTATTACGTGTATAGTTTCCGATATTTCTCGATAATAGATTGAATTTTTCTTCTGTTTCTAGAAGTCTTGTAAGTGAGAGCCTGTTTTCGCGAATTCTAATTTAATAATATACTCGGTTATAAAATCGAGTATAAAATTAAATTATGAACATGAACTTACGAGACTATATTACACATTGAGAAATAAATGGAAAATAGGAACAAAGAGTATAACGAAAGAATTTATTTATTTTAAATACTCGGTGCACTTGCATTATGGATACCCTATATTGGCTATGAAAGACTATTAAGATGACATTGAATTCACTTGAAGTCTTACACAGTCTGTTAACCGTGGAGCAAGTAATTTGGTTAAGTGCACTTTACCATACACGTGCTGCCACGCGCCGATTTATAACGAAAATGTATGTCGCAAAAATTGAAACACTATAAACGTTGACGTGTCAAATTGAGAAGCCTTACGAAATTAAAGTAACTCGTATCGAAATAATAATGACTCGCTTAAAATAATCTGAGCGATTATGTCCTATATTAATTGAATCCTATACTTTATATACTTCTCTTCAATCAAAATTATAGTAATAGTATAATATTTCAATTCTATACTTGATATTAAATCTCTCTCTCTCTCTCTCTCTTTTTTGTTACGTGATCCATGTAAAGCTATGTATATTTTTATGATTATAATAGAATGTATTAATCTTTTCATTCGACAGCATAATTATTACTCTTTAACATACTCTTTTAACATAACATAAAGTGTACACAATATAAACATAAGGATAAACGTAAAATGAATTGACTTAGATAAAAGGAATTAACTTTGTTTTTAAAATATGAAAGAATGATTTGAAAAAAGTGGTGTTGAGATAATCAGTACAACAACGATGCTAAAGGACAAACTGCAGATAAGTCAGAAAGACCATATATATTACAGCGAATGCCCGTTTTGAAAATAGACAATGGGGTCACTGAGCGACCAAGCTACCGCGACATATATGTATATATAAACGACACGTATGTATGCGTATTTAAGCAACCCAACTTCGACCTTGAACAATTCTGCAGAGTTGTGAGCGAGATATTCAATCATTTCAGTAATTCAGATTTCTTTCCTATGTTCATTCGAAATAAAGAATTCCTTTTTATCGACTTATATCAATAAAAGTTGTTGTACAGACTCTCAGACATTCTTATGGAACAGTATAATATTTAATCAGATCTCATCAATAGAATTATTATTAATCTCATATTTCATTATAAAAGAGAACTTGATAGTGTACGTTGAACAATTGATTTTGGGATTATTTTAAAACACTAATTTCTTATAGGATAAGTTACTCAAACAACAATTAATACCAATTATGTCAACAGATCGATAGATTTAAGTCGTAATAAATTAGACGATAATTCTAGTAATGAATATTGTCCAAGGGATATTAGTAATTGATTACTATTAAAATACAATAATACTATATTAGAGACATACTACATTACCAATAGCTAAAACTACATTATAGACTATATAATACCATAATGCATACTATTAAAATACAATTAAAACACAATGAAAATACAATTAAGATAAAATGGAAATTCATTAACCATATCTCTTGTGCACGCGTAACTACTAATCCATGGTAATATAAACGTATCTTAATTTTTCCTTTTTAAAACAATCAAATGATGAATATTTAAGTGTTCTTGTTATGGTATACCTAAAGTATACCTACATGCAAACTTATCGTTTCTTATTTTTACAACTTCCATAAGTCAATTTTTATCAATTAAATTATCATTACACTTTTTTGTAGTATTTAAAAATAAAAAGACATTATTATGCAACTAGAAGACGATTTTGCGTCATTTTTTCATTCTTAAACATATTCTCAATGTCAAATGTATTCTATACATTAGCAGATATATTATTATTATCTTCAAATAGTTATACAGAAAAAATAATAAAAAATAAGTTATACAGAAATGTTAATGTAGCCTTGAAAACAAAAAAAGTCTGCAATATCTGCAATATAACTCGATTTATTACTGTAACCTACTAATAAAAATTTGAAGCCTGGATTAAACTGTTCTATAATGAATTTCCTTAGAAAGCGATAAGTATAACATATTAATAATACATAAAACTTGGTAAAAATAATGCATATGAATATATCACTGCATAATGTATATAACCCTGCATTGTTTTGTGAAAATCCAAGAAATACTTTACAATATTTAAAAGTAGTATTACACGAAAGGATATGAATAAATTAATGATTTCTTCGAATTTCTATTCATAACCAAAATATTTACAAAAGAGAAACAAATTCAATAATGAACATTAATGAGAAAAGATACAAATGAAACATTTACGTAACGTTGTTCCATAATAGTGGTCAACCTTCCATTTAACATGTAATGTATGACAGAAAATTAAACCAAAAATTAACGAAAACCTACTAAGTAATATTCTAAATAAGCCATTTACCGTAACTTAATGCAGCACATGAGCTATTCGAAAAATCTATGTTTACCGTTTGGATTTTCGGAATTGAATTGCGAAAGTTACTGCTAACGCCTCCTAAAAATGCAAAGTGATGTAATACTTGCTCTTGCAATAGTAAATATTCTTTTGAATTACACACAGGTGTAAGTCTTTGTTTCACAGAACCACCTATCCTAACTTCACGCTAAACAATATTCTAGTACGACTAATAGCACATACAACTAATTTTGATTCGAAATCAGCCAAACGAAGGTATACACGATAACTGGACTTCACTTGTAATTAAAACTTCTCACATAAATTTCAATGCTCCAATTCTCTCCCTCTCCCTCCCTCCCTCTCTCTTTCTAACAGTTTGTGCATCGAAAAATTTTGCTCCTCGTTAAAAGTACATAACATAACAGAAAATTTATTTGCAAAATGGAACTAGAGCTAGAAGCAGATATAGCGTTGTTCCATCTTGCCAATTACAATTTTACACGAAAGATAAAACCACGCGTCCACGAATCATGCACGTGAAGATTCAAATTGGATCGTTCCTATTGGTCAGCTTCCTGTCTGGGATGCGTTCGTATATGTCCCTTGATCGCTTACGAGCCACAAATCGGCTCGATCGTTCGAAGCTCTAATGGCTGGCATCCTCTGATATTAGGTCAAATTATGTAAACGAGCAAGAAACGGATTTCTATAGAGCGCCATGAGAGTTAACTTATCAACGAAACGCGGAAACTATCCGTTTCGCGTGATGTTTCAACATATCTTCAACCGAAATTATTTTATTAATGACTTGGAGTCCGAACTGAACGCCATACCATCGCTGATTATAATCGAATATTGAATAATTAATAACACTTTTTATATTATTACACTGAATTATATATGATTCATCTTGTAGTAATAAAACAAAATGAATCATACATAATTCGATAAAATAATATAATGTTACTTCCTTATAAAACGAAAGGAGCTTTTGCGACAATCTAATATAAGGTCATTCTGAAAGGAAATACCAAACGAGTCGATAAATTATTCCTGATTGTATACGGATCAGTTTCATGTATATAGTTTCATAACAATTGCAGAGGAAGAAACGAATCAACCGATTCGAACACAATGGAATGTAATGATAAGGATATTAGTAGAACTTTGTATACATTTTTTGTTTCTACTTGGCATCGTTATCGTAGTATGTTTCGATTCTTTATTCCATTGGATATTGACAGGCTTCTGAATCGTTTATGCCAAGGCCTGACCACGGCACTATGTATCGTATTACAAAGATACAACCAGAGATCGAGAATTTTGAACGTGTATTCAAAATACATGTGTACATTATACATTATACAAAATATACGTGTACGTGACACGTGTGTTGGAGAATTGGAGAACCATGTTCTTACGGTTATTGAACTCAATACGCTGGAAAATATTTTTTTATTATATATTATCTATAAAAGATATTAAGATATTACGTAATCACCTGTAAAGGGACCCGTTTATCATCAAAAATTGTATAGACATTTTAGTCTTCTTACATCGAAATAGAAAATTAATTTAATTGAACAATAAAACTTTATCGACCGCCTACTCAAAATGAAGTGTAATTGTAACCTAAATGTAATTGAAATTTTTTGCGAGTATCTTGGAAACTAAGGCCGAGCGTCGGTTACACTTATAGAAAAAAGTTGCTCAGAATGTTGATCTTGATAAAATATTTCAAGGTCATCGTGCTTCGGTCGATATAACTACCACTTTTGTTGCCTTTCCAAATTGTCTTGATAAATACGTACGTATATACATATACTCGAATATCTAGTAAAAATGACCTCGCTATAGTCGAGACATTTGTGAGTGTATATTACATCTACCCCTGAACAGGCTCGAGATCTACTTATCTCCGGGAGTTACGAAGTTTTTGAGAAACGAAACTTCACATTTGACTGTCCAATACTAAAAAATTCGTCCTTTTGTTTCCCTACTTTTTCACTATTTTCAATTTTGATTCGAATTACACGCCGCATAACAAAATCCATGGATGGAAACATATAAAAAGATAGAAAACTACAATCGTCGCTAATTATGCATAATAGCCTGAAATTATCATAGTCGTAAGCTACTTACGACTGTGCAGCTTGTTTTCGAATAAACGTGGATAAACAGAGGAGCAGTCGTACATTATATGTATGTCGTTAATATGTAAAAGATAATTCAATTTATTCCGTACAACGTATTAAGATGAGACAAATTTTATTCTTGGCGGAAAACTTCTTTTTCAAGTTTATAAAATCTTGAACAAAACATAAAATGATAAAAACTGCGAAAACTGTTTTAATTAATACAAAGTTGATAATCTATCGTTTTTATTTGTGGATTAATGACTCTTGCATTTGTGATTCATGAACTGGTAATTCTTTTTTTAGATACTTTCTATACATATAAAAAGTGGACAAAATGAATACAGAATAAGGTACTTTATTATGTTCATTTCCACCTAACGCGGACTTTCAGCTTTCTGATACCACTATCTTTCAAGATACCTACAACAAGTCGTATACACGTGCATCAAATATTACAGTAATAAAGCCAGTTTCTCTCACGATAATAAAACCACATTCCAACAAAGCACAAAGTATAATTTCGTAAACTAAATATTTGAATAAATAAAGATTCGAACTTATCAGACAGTGAAGAAGGAATGATAAGAATTATCCAACTTCATATCATACAGTGTAGAATAAGAATGAACTGATATCTGGCGCCTCATAAATCAATCACAAAAATTTATCTATGCTGTACTGTCAAATCTGATATATTGTAGGAAAGATAGCAGAAGTTTTTCACATCGAATTTTATATTAATTGAAAGTCATCACTAAAGAAGAAAAAATGCAAAGTGTAATGTGATAAATATTGTAACCACACAGAATACCATCTATATAAAAAGCTAAATTTAGCAGAAATTAAAAAGCGTTTAACTCGCGAGAATTTCACGAAGAAATTACAAAATTCTTCAATTTTATAAATATCAATTTTATAAATATCATTCAATTTTATATATATCTCCAAATATTAAAATTAATATATTGATTTTTTTGAAATTCAAAGTCATTTTGTGTCGCTTTGGTCGTTAGACTCGCGATTATCCTACGATTTACGAGAGTCAAAATCATTCGATGCACACGCGATATGTAGGATGTGTGCAAAAAGCGTTGGAACGAATGAACCACAATGCGAAGCCCTGAGATAAAAAAGTCTCACGACATTGAACGTCGCGTCGAACCCTGCATTACTCGTGTTATGCTTAAGTTATGCCAAGGTGAATACGGGGTTGCCCTATATGTATCACAGATTCACATGTTATATTTATTATGGCACACTATTGAAAGTACTTTAGTACGTAAGTAGTAAGTCGTATTAAGTACGTAAAAAAAAGAAAAAAAAAAAACGAAAAAAACGTAGTTATGTATGTAAAATATGACGTATAATAATTGATATGATGACAATGCACAGTTGATAAGCCTAAGTATCTGTAATTGGACGAGGACAAAACATATAATAGCCTGATGTATATCATAATTGATACATATTAGCCTTACAAATTATGGGCAAACAGTTATTGAATAATGCATATATAAGATACGGCGATCGATACTTTTGAAACGATAGAGAAATCGTGTGTAGCTGCACAACAATGTGAATTTCTATTACGTCATTAGATAACAATATTACGAAAACTATCTACAATTATGGTTAGCAATTAGAAGAAATATTATATAATATTTCGAACATAAAAATCAAATTCTTACATATATGAATTGTACATAAAAAACAGAAATGATCTCCATTTAGTGATATTATTAAATATATTATATATATATATATATAATATGTAGTGTTACAGCAAATCATCAAACAGTCATTAACTAAAGATCAACACTGAGAATAAATTGAGCAGAATAATTATACATCGACAGATACATCAAGTTATAGGCGGAAACTTATACATAAAACAGCACGATCATCGATAAAATACATCAACCTAATGGAAGTATGCGCTAACATTTCATACTGCACGTTGTTATAATTAATTTATTACAGTAATCAGTGAGGAGACAACCTGCGTCTCTGTATTACTTGCTTTTGTCCACATTAGTATATAACGTTGTGCAGCTCCTACTTGACAAAATATCAGGTGATACTGGGTGCCGCCATGTGCGACGCGAAGATAGCGATATTTAGTAATTTTTCTCAGAACAGAAGAAGGAAAATGAATCACAGCAATATTAGCATTCTAGTTAAAACCTCATTCAATATCAGCTATACAAATTAAAAATTGTGTACTCTTCTGTCGAATAATAATTATTCGATCAAATCGCAAAAGGGAAAGTATACTTTCATTTTGCTATAGACACAATAAACCCTTAAACATTTATTATATATTCCTCCATTTCGAGAAAGGAAAAGACATTTAACGATTTAAAAAAAATTTTATGTATGAAATTGAAATGAAAAATTAAGAAATTTTCTAATGCTAGAAAAATGCAAGTGAATCGGAATTAACCTAAAGGTCGTAACAGAATTAACTATACCAGATATATACAGAGTTAAAAAAGTTACAAAAGTATAAACGACATAAACGTCATTTAATTGGCGGTACTTTCTTTCTCTATTCTTAGTCACGGTAATACACACAGCGTATAATAGTATACATTAATTGAACATCAATAAGACATATTCAGGAAGGAATTCTATATGTATTTCAAATATTTGTAAACGGTTCAAAATGCGTGTGCGCGTGTAACTGCTAGCACCTGTTCATTCACCGATAGTTCTTGATCAGTAACCGCGAACAATTTGACCGCGAATTCGATAGCTGACTGAAAGATCGATTACTTCTTTGTGGAATGCCGCAACCATGACAATATTCACATGGTAGGATAAACGAAAGAAACATGTTGCCGACCAATCTGTAGTTACAGCAAGCAGTACCATTCCGGAAGTTTGAATCGAGAGTAATTCAAAGTCATTTCAACTAAACCATCGCGTGTTAATTGTACATCATGTCGATTTATATCAGTATATTTTACGATTGATTCACGTGTTTCTTTCATATAAACATGGAAAATTTTTTCAATATGAAGTAGAAAATTATATCACGTGAATTTAATTTTAATATTTTGATTGGCTTGAATATTAATAAAAATATTCGTCTACGAGATATGAAGCAAGTTCATTGCTTACCTTCTCTATACACTACACTACGATTGTCTTAATTTTCCGATCTCGTGACTTCTTCTCGAGTTCGACGATTCTTGTCGACTAACAGTCTGTTTTCCCACTGCGATCAAAAGAGGAAATTATCACTATACGCCATACGCGATCCAAGGGTTGAGAATGGTGTGGGTGTATGGGTATGCGTATAAGTAGTATCTGCACATACAGTAGATATATATGTATACGTAAAAGAAGAGAGACAAGGAAAGGACACGAGGGACAGCCGATCTACGATGTGACGTACTCCGTGTAGCGGTCGACGACGAACTGAATTCGAATAGCGATTAACGTGAGGACTGAGAAGTTACGTGAGTTAGAATTTTCTGGTGATCTTTGATCTTTGATCGTTCTCTTTCATGTGAGCGATATGTAATTTTGTATCTTGATATTGACTAACACTATCAGGGGTAAACGAAACCGACATGTGACGACAAGACAGCTGTTCGACAGATCGCCTACAGTCTGCAGTCTACGTACCAACAAATGCTTTTATGTTACGTCGAGAACGAAATCGGTTTCTATAGCGGAGAATTTTTACGCAAAACTAAAAATGCTCTCGGTACTTAATTTCAAGCACACATCACTTCAAACTATGTATCTTGTTATTCTTACATTCGTCACGATAATCGATCGTGGAGATCGAACTCCTTTGAATCTTCACTCGGTGTAAAGAATTATCTTCAATAATTCGTTGGATACTTGATAAGATAAACCAAGAACGCCTTAACACCACGTGCTTTTATACTATGAACTTGATACTATTCACCGTTGATCCTATACTTGTGATAATATATAACGCGCACACGAGCGTTCAGCTCAGTATTCGCGCGAATAATACTCGAATTTTAACATTTCTTCTGTATGTATGACACACTACTCCTTATTGTACACATGTCAAATTTTTAACCTATCACACGTTGAGGTTTCGCGAATACTGCGTATTTTCAGCAAAACTGAACGTTCCCTACTCTCTCTCGCACGTACTAACGCCAGCGCAGAACACCGACCACTCTATACATGCTCGATCCAATAGCAGCCATCTTGATATCCGTGAGCTTAAAACCAAAAACGTCGATGAGAAGAGTATAAAATAAATTACTCTACACACAACAAGTTTTAGATAATTTTGAAGAATATTAAGAATTACGAGTGAAAAGAAGAATACGCTTTATTTCTAATAGAACTTTCTAAAAAACATTGTTGTAGTTTGAGTACATTTTTCATTTGAAATCTCCCGCCAATTTTTTAACGTAGCGAACAGTTTATACTCGGAGATTTTACCCGTTTAGTCTCATAAATTTTGTTAACATGACATAACGAGCATAATAATCGTTAAGATTTATACAATTATGCATAAATAATACAGATTGACATCGCATAAATTAATTTATGCGCATGTGAAAACTCAAGGATTTGACTTACAAGCCGCGACGATCTTGCTTTTCGATATAGATAGCCGGCCTATACCTGAACCAATCCCAAGCCGAGTTTCAATGGGCGGGGATGTGGCGTGATCCATGATGACGTCATGGTAGTCCGCAATCGATAACTACTCGACATTTTAGTAAACCCCTTCTAACCCTGGCCTGTTACTCTAGTACTATACGATCAATGTTCAACTTCAATGCGCCACACAACTCTTACGGTATGATCGCGCATTCTTCACCTCGATAAAATGGGTTTACTATCTTGAAAGAACTATCAAAATATATATTCCAATCGCACTTTTAGTCATAAAAATAGATCATACCCGATATTTATGACTTCTTCGTCAAAAAGAGATAAAGCATTATGGATGTTGTTACCATGGAGGCAAGGAAGTGATTTTATCGACTATACCGATTTCTACCGTAGTTAACGAAAATTTCAGCAAATACATATATCAAAGAGGAAATACAATCATGTTGTTACTTGATGAATTTATATACAAGTGTAATTATGAAATAATATTTGCATACAGACAGAATTTATAATTTATCATTTTAGAACGTTTTATTTCAATGTAGGCACATAAATGAATTTTTATGGCTTTATTGTAATTTTTTATCAGTCAAATCTGTGTTATCATATGCACTTCGATGAATATTTTTTCATGATTTTACAATGCATAAGAAAAGCGATAAGGTTAAAATAATGTTAAACAAATATTTCCACGAAAGAGATTATGATTTAATATTTTCATAATTTAACATATACATTTAATCCGATCGTATGATATTACAGATTTTCATTTTCATAATGAAATACATATGATATATACCATGTACAATAAAGTCAACAGCATAGTTAACGTTTAAACTTTATTAAAACCAACAACATTAACAAGAACAACAAGAACAAATCATTCCTTCAGAAACAGTTCACAGAAACTCGATCTTACACAAAACTCAATCGTCCTGCCGCATGTCGCTCAACGACGTTGTATATCAGTTAGTTATGCACTCGTATAGAATGGTTCACATCATAAATGATCATTTGCCGGGAAACCTACGACATTAGTAACATGATTCAAATAATAATAGTCTCAATATGATGAAAAACGCTTCGAATCAAACCTTCTAATTATAAAATGCATTAAGACATTTGTCGTTAAGGGTCCAGTCATGATGCCGCTACGGTCGCTAAAAGCAGTGCAAGAAAACAAGCCAGCAAAACCATAGAATATGTAGTTATCAGTATGGTTATGAGGTTAGTAACATATGAAATACGCATTTCAGTCGAACGAGGGATGACATGTTCACAAGTATTCTTGCATTTTGTACTCTCACCTTCGCAATTTGGGTCACGATCAACAGTGCATGGTTTATCATCGGTCGATGTTACAGTTTCTTCCATATCGCACTCTTTTTCATTTTTGTCGTTCAGCGCCATTAAATCGTTCTCAATATTTAACAAGGGAATATCCTCCTTAGCCTCGATGTTACTACTACAAGAAATGTCATTTGTTGCATCTTTTTTCAGTAAAACTTCTAGCTTTTCTATTTCCTTCTCGTGCTCGCATAAACTTGCCGCTGCTAATTGTAAATCATAGACAGCTTTGGAAAGATCGAGTTCTGGATTAGTATGCAAATCATTCCTCGTTTCTTCCGGTTCCACAAAGTTGTGGTCATCATTTAATGTTATCGTTGTATCTTCTTTAGGAACTACATTTAATGTATCAGTGGTCCTTGATGAACTAGACAGATCATCGTTTGTGTCGTCTAAACTACAAGTGACGGAGCTACGAGTACTAGTATTGGGCGTCGTACTATCGGTTTCTATTTCAGAACGGAGCGACGTCAGCGAATTCTTTTGGCTTAAACGACTATCACGTAAGTGATCTGCTACGCTGCTGAACGCCTCCGCAATTAGTTTAACATTTTCGTCCGCAACACGAAGATAGAAATCGAATGTATCATCGTCAGTCTTCTCAGAACATTCGTTCTCAGGATTTGCGAGGGTCTCCGTCAGTTTCTCTATGTTTTCTTTATCCGTATCTTCTTTATGATTCTCAGCATTATTTTTTGAATAATGACTACCTAAAGACTGAATACGCAATATGGAAGATTCCTCCGTTTTACAAGGAAGCTCTGAAGGAACATTCGTTTCCTCAGTCAGTTTCACTTCCATATCGTTTTGCCCTTCAATCAAATTGACTAAATCTTGACATAGACGACTGTACGCCGTGAAATCAGTTTCTGTATCGTGGTTGGACGATTCATTTGATTTGCTCTGCTCGCAATTCTGCCAGAATTCATTGTTCAAGGCCTTCGACAGTATGTTATTAGATGTCACGGAATTCTGTGCTCTCGCATCATCCTCATTTTTATTATCGTCTTGTATTTGAGTCGACGGTGAAACGTAAACACGCAATTTCTTTCTATTCGCATTCGTAATTGAACGATTGCCATTTATATCAGTTTTAGAGTTCCTCAATAAACCATGAGTACGCCATCGATCGTAATCGGAGAGTTCACTATCGCTCACGACGTGCCTATCGGATCGTACGGGTAACGATTTGATATCTATTATTGTGTTATTTATCTCGTCCTTGATATCTTGAAGACTAGGTTCTCTTCTAAGATGAATCCTATCGTGATTAATTAAACCGTACAGATTGGCGGATAAAGATCTAACCGCTCGTTTCTTCTTCGAACCAAAAGTGGTTTCCTGATCTGTAGTGATGCTGCTTTTACTTTCAATGCTGTTCCTCGGCGCATTGGCATCCTTCCTGAGAGCCCGGTAAGCCAAGTCATCCGTAACAATGTCAGGCTCGCATTGCGGAATGTATGACGAACGTGGATGGTCTGGCTTAATCGGTGTAGTGTGTAAGTAATCGCTTTCCGTAGCGGTCGTCACCGGCCCTAGAGGTATTCCAAACGGAGGTTGAGGATCAATCACCTTTAATGTGTTGTTAGCATGATGAATACTCCGATAAACAACATCATCTCGCGTTACGTCTGGTTCGTTACGTGTTATGTAATTTGCGCTATACAGATAATCATCAGTTGTATCTTTGCGTGACAAAATGGGTGAGGCTATCAGGTAGCTGATATTAGAGAGCGCAGATTGGCCGACCACTTCCGACAACGATGTAGGTCTCTCCTTTGGGTGCATTCTTCTATAAGCCATATCGTCTTTCGTTCTATCTATTGAATCTTCTGAAATAAATGGAACAACAGTATTAGTCTTTGCTTGACGTAGGCTAAATTCTTCCATACTCCGTCGTTCTGCCCGATCAAGGAGATCTTCGTCTCCAAGACGAAGGCTATTATATATTGCTTCTAGTTCAGAAAGCGCTTCTTCAAGATTCTTGGAACTTCTTTTCCTTTCTAACGTGTCTTGTTCAATAGTTATTTGTTTTTCTTCTTTCACTTCGGTTTTCATATTATCTACGAATGTAACATTTGGTAAATTATAAGAATTTTCTCTTACAATCTGTTTACTTGGTGATGTTGCGCAGGAACAATTTAAAGACTTAAAAGTAGGTGACGTAGAATTATTGCGCATATTTTTTATATAAGTAGTGGACAATCTATTTTCACGTATTTTGGTATCATAATTTTTAAAGCTTGAAGTAAGTTGATCATTGCGATCGTTCCTCCTCTGACATTTCATTGCTTCCGTTTCTTTAAACAATGGTTCATCTATGTGTCTACCGGTTGAATTGTGTCTATTGTTCGTACATTCTGATAAATTACAAGTCTGTGTCGAGCTTACAGTCAGAGACAATGGACGCCGTGGACATTGTTTTGCCGAGTCACACCGATTGATTTCGTTATTCGATTCGTAAGACCTTAAACTTTTTAAATGATCCTTGGTAACTTCGTGAATATCGTTCATTTTAGTACGTAGGGTATCGTCGTATTTCATTACACGATACTTCCCATTAGATGGAAAAGAATTACAACTATAGGTAAAAACTCGACAACGTGGGTCTCTTGGTGGAGGTTCAGGCGGAGAGGAACTTCGACTTGTAAACTGACGATTTGTCGTGTAATCGTATGGATCAGCGTAAATTGTATTAGCCGTGGGCGAATTGAAAATATAATTTTTCTCTTGATTTACGTGGTTCTTACTTTTATGCAAAACATTTGGCTTTGCATAAGTATTATTCTGATTCAAATCTGTTATATATTGGTCTGTCGGATATTTTGTAATATCAGTAGACGACCTTGCTTGCAAATTGGATGCAACCATCCCAGATTGTCGTAAGTTTTCAATAGATCTTTGTACAGGGAAGGTATTGCTATTAGAATAATTGATAAAGCGTGGTGATTGTTGTGGAAGCTGAAATAATTCATTTGTATTCATAGCTACAGATGATTGTTCTTCATTCATGAAATCATGACTGTTACGCTTATTTGCTATATTATTTAGGTTTTCTGGGAACTTGTGACCCTCATCCCTGGATAAACGTTTTATATAACGTTCTGTTCGAGCCGCTCGACTTCTTCTACTGCAGAAACCATTTTTTTGTGTACTATGCCCAGCAATTTCATTTTGGTACCTTGTCAATGAATTACAAGATTTACGTGAATCTTCGTCTGAACTACTGTCTGCACAAATGCGATCCCGTTTTGCTTCTACTTGTGCTTTCAATTTATTTTTTCTCGCTTTTTTACTTAATCCATCTAATGAACCATCACTACTACGGGAGTTTAAAGAATCTCTTTGCATACTTGCGATATCCATCGACTTTGCAGCAGTGTCATTTGAATCATTGACATTTAAATATTGATTCGAGCTCTTTTCAACTGGATGAAGAACAACGTTATGTGATTTTTTGTTAAATACTGTTCGAGGTCTTGGCTGCCTTGTACAATATACAATTTCCTCATCATTTGAAGAACTATCATAATCCCTTATGGAAGATATTCGTTTCAAGATTCCACCAATCGACCATTTTTTTTCTTTCTTTTTGTCTGTAGAAGTCACTGCATTACAGACTGGTAAGCGTCGGGTTGGTGGTAATAGACCATCCATTCTTAGAATGTCCTTTCCACTGATACTTCTCTTTTCCATCATGAATAAATAATGTATCTCATTAAATATATTATAATACCTAAAAAATTCAAGATTAATTAATATCTAAAATTCTAAAAACTTAATATTGTTTGGAAAAATACTACTTTTTAAATCTATGATCTAATGTATATTAATCTATAATTTTAGTATGTTGATATTAACATACATTAATTATATTAATAGCTATAATAATTAGACTGTGGATATTTCTGTGAGTTTATATTTTTATGAACAAAATGAAGAAAATAGAACCTAAATAGAAATTTGTTTCACCCAATAGATATTACAAGTATTTTACTAGGGATATTTTATGTATTTTTGCATTTCTTATAAATACATAAACATTTGCAGTCTAATAACACACACTCATAATTTTAACAATTAAAATTACGACAATAATTTTACTTACGGATATATATGAATATGTATATATACACAATATGTATAAATGCAGAAAATGTATAAAGATGCGGATGCCAACACTTTGCTATAACCAATAAACAGATTACATTTTATCGAAGAGACGAACCTTCGATTCTCGATACCGATATGTTTATATAGTGAACACCTTGAAGCAAGGTTTCCATTATAAACAATTATATAGCATTGCGTGCATGTAGTATATAAATAGAATATTGTCTGCTAACCTCCATGCAGACGGTCGGCTGAATGATTCAGATAAGTATTAGGCGAAGGGCGAATTTTCTGTACATCTGCCAAAAATGTTCCCTGTGTGAATCGAGAATGCCAGTCACAAAGCCCGTTCACGTTTCACAGCATAAAAAACGCGGTACTAAACTTAGGTCAGTACGTCCAGTGCAGTATTGATAACACTGATAGAATCTCCACACCTCTTCTGCAGTCTTTCGCAATACGCTTATCTTGACAGTTGAACTGTAAAAGCGGTGTCTCGACTTCACTTTTTCGGACGACAGTAAGTTTCTATGGTTCTCAACGAGTCAGAATAAAGATTCTGTTACGTTTAACATTTAGAAAAGAGTTCGTCTAGTATCTAACTATCTTTGCCTTGCGCTCAGTTTGCGCTGCCATTACATGGACATCGATAAACGTGTATTACGCGTCGAACACAAAGAATACTGGTGGACTACGCGAAACTGACTCGAATCAGATCGAATCAGATATGAGAAGAGAAGGGATTCATCGTTTAGACCCCACCCATTACACCAATCTCCCCCCATACTCTCGCGCAGAATCACGCACGGTGAATCTTACACGCATCTTACGCACCCACACACCATAGTTGTACTTATATATTTACTTAGAAGATCGTTTGGAATCATTGCGGCTGAAGATGTTTATGCTAATGCATATTCTTATAGGAAATTAGCAATAAAGCAGGACACTTTATGGCAATGCATAGAAATTTGTTTTGTCTGTGGAGGGTCTCAAGTATATATAATTTCAACTGTGCCCTATTTGGTTTGAGAACAATATGTAAAAGTATACAAGAGCATAAATCTTTGAACTTTGCTAACTACGAGTAATTGGTATTAACCAATCCAATATAATTATTAAATGACATCAAAGATTTAATAATATTGGAGAAAATTTTCAATTTTAAGATTATATTATAAATACAAATATAAATATACATCAAGTTATAAATTAATTTTAACTTATAGAGATTATTAACAGAAGTTAATATCTAAAAAATTTTCAGGACCTATTAAATTATAAATCGTATGACTGATAAATATGTATATGTAGATACATTGTATATGTATACATACATGTATATTCACATATTACATTTTCATATTTCACATATTTTATTTGCATACTTTGACATATACTAAATGCATAAACATCTGCTAAGTGTTGCCAAATGTTGCCTTAGTTTAGCTTCAAGTAATTTACTGCTCACTATGCTTACACTATTTTATTATTGCTATAATGCATAGCATACATGTATGTACTTGTGCTATATACAGAACAGACATATATACGTGCACTAAATAAAATAAGATTGCTTTTTGCGAGAATGTGTTAATTCCTCCAGTGGACAGTCACGTGATAGGCTCCAGTCTGGACAGCACTGCTTTATTATTATGCATCACCACAGACAAGATACGGGATAGACTTATAACTCAATGCACTTTTGTCCCATGTCTAAAAGGCTCCAGAGCTTTTACCATTTTGGTATCATTTTGTCAGCGCTACCAACGTTAAATTTAAATTCAGATTCAAATTTATATTCAGATTTTCAACTTCAAATTCAAATGTATGGAGCCCAATGAACTTGGGCATTTATTGTAGCTGTATATAGCTTCTAAGATTTTGGTGTGTTTCTTCTTGCTGATCTCACAGACGTGATACACTGAATTCAACGATTTTGGTTCATTATATATACAGAGCTCTGATGCACACAAAACACGTATAAATACACTGATATTGAAAATATTTATAAATAATATTGATTTTCTTGTTTCGGACTATTGAGTCGAATATAATTCCTATGTTCGCCGTAATAAATCGTAGAGGGCGTAGGAAACACTGATTTTTTCGAAGTCGGTATTTCAGAATATGTAATACGGAGTTCGCCTTATAAATCTCGTATTCTTTGGTTGGAATTGAAAGTAGAGGAATTTATGAAAGCGGTTCTTTTAACATAATTCCTTGTTTTCTTAACTGTAAAATGAAATATGATATTTGTTACATAATTCTAAAGTTTGCTCTTTCTTTGAGATGCAATAAAGATTATCGTATTTTATACATCTTTTTCGTGAAAGCTATATACGATAAGTGATAATTGGATTTGTTAATCGTATTAAGTCACAGGAACCTTGAACTTATGACATCGAGTCGTTCTTGAGATTCAGCCTTAAATTGTATTGCATTCCAGATCTGAATTACGTCAGACTGAAACATATGACGAACCAGGAGGCAATATTATAAATAGAAATGCTTCGTATGCTTAGCTGACATATTTTAATCTGAGTTGAACTTTAACTTCTGTCTTTTTTTGAAATAGAATAGTTTAGATCCAATATATATTCAGAAATATCAATTAAGCCATAAGATGAGATTGATGCATAAAGGTAAATTAAATAATATAGCAGAAAAGATATTAGGTACATACTTACTCCAGAGTAATCACACTGATCACTTTTTAGCAAAGTTAAGCAGTATTCATTTTAAAATCGTAATCGCTTCTTGTAAGCACTTTGCACTTTCATCGCTTTAAATTGCATATAATTGTATAAGACCTACATTTCTCACATGTTCAACCAATTTGTTCTGATGTGTATACAGGGTGTCTAAAAAATTAGTGATATTTTCACTGTACGAAATAATTTACTACTAATTAGTCGGTATTATCGAAAATGTTTATAGAGATTTACAGATTTTACGAAACTAAAGAAATGAAACTTTTAAATCTGTTTTACTTTTTTTTATTCACCCTTAGATTTATTTTATCATCTAAATATCATACGGAGTACTTTCTCTTGGATATTTTGAACAGTTTGAATATTTTTGCACATTATGAACATCCTGCAAATTTTTGCACATTAAAATTTCTCATAAATGCATAAATCTACAATTTACAACAGTTTACTTTGTAGACGGAATTCAGGCAGATTTATATCAAATCAAGATGTGAACATAATTCAAAAGAATAATTAGAGCGTCACATATAGTATCCTACGAAGCATCTGAAAAAGTGCGATTGTCACGTACAACGCGAATTAACGTCGTCGTCCACGACATTCCTCTGTTTTAGAGAGTTGAATCGTTTGCCTTGATGCTATGACACAACAATCGTTTACGAGAGTTCTCATAATACGTATAGTATCTATCATGTTAACGTAGTGAGGTAAAAATAAAATTGTCAATGTAGAAAATATAGAAAAATATAACTTATAATTATAATATTATAAAATTGTAATAATAATTCGATTTTCCCTTCTATTTTATCAAATGCTAAAGAATGGAACAAAATATCACAGAGAACCGAATCTATTCTCCTATTTTCTTTCTTTTGCGCGCGCTTCGATCGAAACGTGCGTGAAATCCAATAACGTACGCAGATATTTTAAGAACGATTCGGATAAGAAAAAAGTAATAAAAAGGAATAAGAAAAAACAGCTAAGAAGGTAAGTGCAACGTGTGTTTTGTGAAAGTTATGTCTCCAAGGATTGTTCGTCGCATAGCGCGTCACGCGAGCCGATAAATGTTTCAAACTTTTTGGAGACCGTTTTATTTTTTCGAAATTAGGTATTCATGCTGCATCATTCGGGTCCAGAGAGCCATATACGGCTGGCCAAAGACACCAGACATGATGTATACGTACGTACCTCATTGGTGCAGCAAGGAGAAAGCCGCTTTCAGCGTTAATTCAGGACAAGTACCTTTATTTTACACGCGGCAAAAATTCCATAGGCGAAAAAATCGACGTGACGTCGATTAACATGGCTCGAAATAGCGGTGCCGATCTTTTTATAGCATGGCGGGTGTCTATTTATACCTGGAAGTATGTTTAATCATCGCGCAAAGGAAAATACGTAATTTTCGGATGTGTGAAAAATTGGAACAGAGTAAATTGACTTGACGTTAAAGTATAACATTAGTGAACATAATAAATAAATGCTTCTTTGAGAAATCGTCGTTTCATTGCAACAATAATAGCCTGATCATTGGGTCAAATAATGTTTAAACAAATCTCGCACGGAGTATGTTTGAAGTTTCCGTTAAGAATTTCCCTGTTTTTTTCTTTTTTTTCTTCTCAAGCTTATTTAGCTTGCGATGTTTGGCTCCAAATACGTGACCAGACGATTGTTTTAAAGAACGTATTTATAAAACGCGAAGAACACCAGGGAGAAATTTGAAGGACTAGAGTAAAGTAATTTCTTTACGTTTTTATGAATTGGTTTTGTATCGGTGAAAAATTCGAAGCATCCCGCTTTTCTGCAACACCCTGTAATTGCTACTACACGAGATTTTCTAGTGCAAAAGCGAACTGTAATAGATATCCGAGGATGACGTGTTTATATGAATATTTGTAGATATGATATCATTTCAATTATTAATGTCAATATCAGTACTGCAAGATTATCATCATCGAAAGTTATACTACAAAATGTTAATGTTAATGTTAATACTGCAGTTTACCATTAATATTAGTAAAAAATATTGCTGTTAATATCGTTTAGCCGTAGCTAATTGCAAAAATAATGGAACGTTATGGATTCTTATAAAGTATCACGATTAAAAATTTCAGAAAGCACAAATCGAAAGAACTGGAGCCGTGAAAGTCTCAAGGATATTAATTGAGACAGCCTGTAGAAATAGCGGTCTCTCCATGATTGCAGGGTCAAATGATGGCAAGGACAACAACCGTATGAGTGTTAAGCTTTTTCGTTTATTGAAAATATCTCTGTAAAACGTGTGTATATTGTGGCCGGGCGAGGTAAGCCGACAAAACCGAATATATTTTTTTTTTTTTTTTTTGACAACGAAACGAAATCGGGTAGCAAACGAAGGAATACGGTGAAGACATTGAAAACAATAATAGAGTCGAATCGTTATTTAGTTATCTACATAAGTAAAGGACGAATCAACGATGCATTCGCTTACTTTTCTTTTTTTCTCTTTTTTTCGTTTAATCTTAGTATATTAATTATATTATGTATAACAAAGCGGTAACAACTTGTTAATTGTAACTATTACGGTAATAATCGTTTACTTTATATAATTACAATAATGTAATGTAAGGATGATCGTTAACTAATCGATAACAAACGAATCGTTTCCTCCTCCATCCTTCCTTCGTCTTGATCATCATATTATCCTCGTCACTTCCTTGAACTTCGTCTTTTCCCCCTATTTTTCTTCCGTTATTTTTTATCTTTATTTTCATTTCATTATTATTATTATTTTCTTTTAAATCCGATATCGGTCTTCAGCTAAATCGTCTCGTTATTTATTTTGTTCGTACAATCCCCTCTTTCGTATTAATTATTTAACAACAGTTTTTTTATCCCTTTTATTATTTGCTCTTTAATTTAATAATCATAGTAAACATAGTAATTATTTATAATATTGTGCAAATAATCCATATTTTTATTTTGTTTAATAGTAATGAATGTCATTCAACGGAGGAGCTCTTCTACGTTCTCTCTTTCTCTCTCTCATTTTCTCGCCCTTTCGCACTCTTCTCGCTTACTCGCTCCCTTTCTCTCTCTCTCTCTCTCTCTCTCTCTCTCTTTCTCGCGCGCTCTCGTTCATTCTTTCACGCATACACGCTCTTTCGCACGCACTCTGTCTCGATGTCTCTCTTTGTTTGCTCGCGCGCATTCACGACACGCAATTGCGCATGCGCGCCGCCGCGGCATGCGTACGCGCATGCGCGCACAAGCGCGAGCACTCACGGAGCACGCATTTGAATGGACGATCCTTCGCGCGTAATGTTTTTTTTCGACAGCTAGCTCGTTAAAATTGGATCTTTTTTTTTGGTTTCTTAGCACATTTCATCTATCTAGCTTGTTGACCCATGGCAGTTGCTTGATCATTATACTGGCCGACAGGCTCCGCAGCTTGACACTTTACTCAATTATTCTCTGTATATATCTTTTTTAAATCTTCCTTTGTTTAGTCCAACTCTAGGATTTTTTTTTTTGCTTCGTATCTTCATCTCTTTCTTTTTTTTAAGTAGCTTTTGTGTACTCATCAGTTAGTTTTATTATCTGACGACGTTTAGGTTAATGAGTTTCGAGAGTTTTCGAGACACTACAAAGCCTTTTTTGTTTTTTTTTTATTCGCTATCCGTTTAAGAAAATTTCGTGCATTTACGATTAGTTAACTTAGTTTCATTTCTTCTTTATACAATGCGTAACGGCAGTATCGTCCACGGAGAAAGTACGTTTAAATCTCGTCTTACCTCGCTTAACGAAGGAAAGCCCTATATGTATATATATATATATATTTTTTTTTTGTTCTTTAATATCTTACAGCCGTCGTCGCGCAAAAGCTGGTATTTAATGTACGTTTATTTTTTTTTTTCTGATAAAACGAAAATCAATGAAGCACACCACGCATACTCTTCCACCCCCCTCCCCCTCGCTTCTTTTCGCAGCCGTAGCATATGTTTTGGCCGATCGAACGAACATTTTTTTCACCGTTCCCGAGCATGTTTCTGTTCCGAGCGTTACGCTCAAACGAATTTCCAGGCAACCCTTCGAGACGCGTGTGTTCCCGATCTTCTTATGATTTTCTCTTTTCGATACGACCGTAGATTAAACGGGCCGAATGTTAACAGGCTTACCGACGATCGGTAAACGCGATTGAAAACCGGGGAAGTTGCAATTCAATCGAACATTCGATCACGAAAAATCTAGATCACAGTCTTCACGTTCGCGAGATAAAAAGTACTGTTTGTATGTGTATCCGGACAAAAAGGAGAAAAGAAGAAGAAGAAACGATGTTCATTTGGCGTGCCTCTCGGGGGAAGAACGATTCCTACAAAATCCGCAAGATCCGTTTATCGTTAAAAAGAGGCCAGTGTGTTTTGGAACACTTTCCGCGCGATTGCACCTCGATTCGTTCGTCACGCCCTGTTTATATATTTTTTTTACTTCCTTCCTTTCTTTCTAACATTTGTCGTGTGTCTCGAGAATTTTATTGCTTCTAGAAGTTCGCGGTTGCCCATTCGACAAAGTAGTATCGAAAATATATATGTATATTATATGCGTACAAACCATTTGATTATTATCGAATTATTTGCACATATTACAGCACGGGAGGGGTTCAAAACATAAAAAGGGGCGAGAGGGGGTATCGGAGTAATTAGACAGTGAGCCGGACGGACCATCAGATACGTCGTACTTCGATAGAAGAAGGATCGACGAGTTGAATGAATTTCGTCGTCGATCGATCTCGTGCCTCGATTCGTTTCGTTTCGTCGTCGTCGTCGTTCGTCGTGCTCCGTGTTACGTTAGGTTATATCATACGTTATACCGGATGCATTTCACCGTGTCGTTCGTCGCGATCGTTTTGATCTCTACGAAACAACGTTCGAATAACGTGCGCCTACAAAAAAAAAATTCGAAGTTTCTCGTCAAGTATATACGCGAACAGCAACGGCATCACAATTTATGTATGCATTTTTTTGTTTTAGGCGTAATCCGTGTTTCTGCTTTTTCGTTGCAGAGAGATTACCGAAGATAATAAATATGACGTGCAAATGAATACCCGATTGATTATCGATGTGATCGTGCAGATATATTGTATTGGGATATTATCGGAATCGTCTCAAAGAGAGATTCAGAGCGTAAGAAAGTCGACTCTCGGAAGAAACGAAGAACGACGACCTCTTCCGAACGAACGAGTCGCGAGGACGCAGCCACGCGCATGCGTATACTTTGAAGCGTACTCACGAAAAGGATCATCGAATGGCCCGCGACGAGAATCGTGAAATGCAATTATAATATACGTAGAAAAGGTACGAGGACATTAATATCGGACAGGCTTCTCTAAAATACTTTGACAAAGCGGACTCGACACCGATAGTGTGTGAATTATTTGTACGAGTAATTTACAATGATCCTCACCCTCTTGAGCCTTCGTAGCTTAAAATAATGAACATTTGTTTTTTTTCTTTGTCTGCTTTTTCCATAATTCCCCGTTATTTCTCGCGTTGTTCCTGCATTTAATCTCATCACACCTCCGTTCCCCTGAACCTCATCTTCCTATCTTTTTTTCTGTCCAGCTTGTAACAAATTTACACCATTTTCTAGCTCACAGAAAATGTCCGTAACCATACCGCTTTCGTTACGTTCTCGTCATCGTTCCTGCCACACATTTCAAATACAATCCTTCGAGCGAGCTGCGAGTTTCTTTGCCACGTTACGTCCGTTTTCGACCAGCGAGAACGATCCTATGTTCGTTTATTACTGCGCCTCCGTCGTCGCTAGCGCGACACCTGTTTCCGGTTAAGACAACATGGACAACGTGGTGCCGCTCCTCGTTCCTTTTCCCATCATCTCTTACTTTCTCTATCCCATTCCGGAACGCGGATGTAAACGTAGAAAAATAACGATCGCGCAATCCGCGTTAACACACACACGCACACACATTATAGTTCATTTTTGTCCTCTGTGTTGTTGCTTCGCTAACGCACGCCCGTTGCGCGCCAAATCGAGATTAGCTTCTTTCGTGTACGTACCTACGAGTATAATATACGTTGATCTGTACTTTTTTTTATGGCAAAATGAACCGTGCATCGCTATCATCGTTGATAGACGCGTTCCAACGAACTCTCGTTTATCCCCGTGTGCATACTGTTTGCAACGCGTTTCTCGATTCATTTCACGCGATCTATGCGATCGTATGTTGCGTGAGAACGATGCAATTGAGGTTAATCACCCGTGATAGAATCATATGCCATGGTTAACGGTCACTGAGAATTTCGTTCGATGTGTATCGATTTACTTTTCTCAATTGTGACACAGTTCTATCTAGCCATATGGCAGATAGGATCATACTATCCGCGAGATTAGGCACACGATCTTTCACGAGGTTATTAAGCACGTAAACCCGTTCGAAATCGAGCTACAAACTCGAACGATTCCTTTCTTCTACGAAGCATCGATTTTTCATTCTTCTTTTAATTATTTCAAATATACCGAATTTTCTTCTTAAATATTTATATTGCGATTCGTACTGAAAGAAAGTGTATAGTTGCTTCGTCGGTGTCGTTAATCGTTATTGTCCTTGGACAATCGTGCAGTTTCTCGAATCGCAAACGGAAATTGTTCAGGATACCTTTTGGGCGTTTGTTATTTCTTATAGAGATAATTCGTATTTGATAATTCAACGGAAACTATATACTAAATATTTTAAATAACCAACATTAAAATAATCATTTAAAATCTTAACAATTTTTTTTTTTTGAAAACTTAACGTCTTGATTTGGCATCTATTGTTAAACTATGTAGAATGACACAACTTTCTCGCTCAGAGAAATTAATTTATAACATGAATTAAAACGTCAATGAATCATTAGATTTAAGTTTTATCTTTTTAAAATGTGAATTATTTTCAAATATGTATAAAAAATTATTTTAAGTAGACGTTATATTGTTTTGGAACATGTACAACTCTGAAGATATGAAATTATGATCTGATGATCTTATTAACACTTTAGTGGATTTGAATTAAAATTTCGAATGATATAACAATCATAAAATCATCGACAACGATAAACTGAATATTTACACAGTTTTTGTAATACGTAATATCTTAATAATTTTCCAATATGAAAATGATAAAACATTTAATTCGTTAAAATATACCTAGTTGCTTAATTATATTACTAATTTAACAAGTATCTCACCATAATAATTGAGAGTTAAATATTTGTTAGAAATATAACTTAAAAACGAGCCAAAAACAGTTGTGCCCAATTCTACGTTATCAACCGAGTTAATCGTTAATTCTTTCAGCCTATTTAAACGTGCGGCGTTTTACTCATTTAAAAGATATACTACGCGTTTACTGCGAGACGGGTTTACGGGCGCACGGTTGTCGATTACAATTATTCGAATAACGTTACACTATCATGTATAGTCATTTATTCCAAAGCGCATCACTACGTCGTGTAAGATTGTGTATGTGTAAGTATTTTGCAAATGTGTAAGTATCTAGCTGATGATGATTGCGAAATTTGTATTCGCCACACCTTCCGCCCGTCTGTTCCTCTTTGGCAAGAATATTGTTTATAGATATATATATATATATATATATATAGATAAAAAAAGGAGATAGTCTCATTTTCATCAACAACTATCAACATAACAATGAAAACTCACAGGGAAAAAGAAAAGTTATTAGATTTTAAATCTACATAGATAACTGTTTTACCGATCGACTTACTTCAGTCGTATTTCTCCCTAAATCCCTCTATGTGAGTAATTCTTAGATCTTTCAAATAAATAGCAATTATATGACCAAATATTAAAATAAATATTAAAGTCGTCAGACTTTTATAATATATAGATCGAATGATTATACAGGGTGCCGATGTTTTACATTTAAATGTCGAAGTGCAGAGACGAGGAACAGAGAAACAGAGGGCCAGTTAAAATAAAGCCGCGCGATCGGATGTTCGCGCATCATATTGCGCAAAATTTGTTCAAGCCGAGCGAATGTAGTAAACTACGCGTACATTTCACATTATTAACATTCTTGTTCACCATCATCATCATCATTATCATCATCATCATTTATAATCGTTATCTTAATCGTTCTATGATCATCCTCACTATTATCGTCAGTTATGATCAGCATCTTCATCAATGTCTTCGTTTTCTTCATTGTTCCGTCGTTCTTTTCTCGTTTCCTTCTTTTTTCTTTGTTCAGTTTCAGATTCAGAAAACTCTCGTCTTTATACACCACTGTACGATGACCAGAATAACGGATCAAAATGTCACCCACGAACCTCGACCGCAGCGAATCAACATTGATTTTTATAATTTTATAGATTTTCTAGAACCTCCTTCTTCGTTTGTTATGTTTATCAGCGAATTGGCGAGTCGCTGTCCAAAACCATGTAAAAAATCCAATATACGCGGGTAAAATTTTACGAATCGACTGCGTACCGTGTTAATTTTTCTTTCCTCTAGAGTAGATGAGAAACGATCGCTGATCTCTTGTTTTCTTTCTCCTTTTTGTGAACGCGGCAATATTAACTGTGTCACCGTAGAGCGCAGATCTTCGTTTCATTGTCGGTCACGCGAGGAGATGATCCTTTGCTTTCGTTCCATTGCGTCTCGAGTACGCGTGCATCTAACGCAGCTGGCGCGGATCGTCATCGTCATCGTACGATTTCTAAAAAAAGAAGAACGGTAAGGAATGCCGTAACGAAGTCCATCGAGGGCAGGAATTCTGAGCGCGTTGCAACGTGAACCTTCGAGCCCTGATTTGTCTTTCGAAGGGGGGGAAGTTAACTCGAAGGTTACGTTGTTTATAGTCGAGTACACTTCTCTATACACCGACTATCGATATACTCTTTGTATGTGTTCTTTTCTGTTATCAGTTCTTGCCCTTCGATTCCTCTTCGTATGTCCATCCTTATCTTCGTTTCGTAGCCAAATCCTATCATATTCGATCACGGTCTCTTCCATAAATATTCCTCCGCGGAACGAGAGAACCGAGCCAATGCCAACAACGAGCACGGACGATGGGTGTACGCGGTATCAGCAGTCTATGTTTCTCTCTGTCATCTCACTATTCGCGCCCCATTCTCGAACGACTCGCCCAGAAAAACCAAAATGAAAAATCCTGTCTTCTGTTCCCTCGTGTGTCCCATTTCTCGCTCTTGTGTGTTCATCAGCTAGCGACGTGTCTCCCAACGATCGTAGCGTTTACAGTGGATTTAAAGGCAACTCGTTGGAGGAATGTATTTTTTTTTTTTTTTAATATTTTGTTTATACAACTATAAGGCTGTCGATGGAGAGCGCGCGCGAGGTCCGTGAGGCCGCTGCTCTCCGCGAGCAGTATTAGCGCGTCTGTTATAATTCTATAGTTGTTAGTCGTGATGGCGCTTACTACGACGGTGGCGGTGCTTGGGGCATCGTGGACGCCGATCAGACGTCCGCGGTTCTCGAGGTTACGCTCGGCGATCGGCTATGTATGACGACTCTGTGGCCATTTTTCGTCACGAAACCGTCGCTCTCGACCAAGACCGCGGTCTGTCTGACCCGTGGATCAGTGTCAGCGTCGTCGCTTTCTTCGCTTGGTCCGCCTAGACGTTGCTGCTTGTGCTTTCTCCAGGCGTTCTGGATCAGACGCGCACAATACTCCTCGCGCTGACGCCACAGAGTCGAGGAAACTGGTTCGTAACCAGCCTCACCTGGACGCGTCTGTACCTCGATCTCTGCCGACTCCTCGATCGGATTACCCTTGCGCGCGAAGAAGTCTTTCGTCAGAGCATCCAGAATGTCTACGCAGAACATCATATCCCCCTTGCATATTGGGATGTCCATAGATACGATCTTGTACTTGTTTGGCTTGTGTATCTGTAACGGCGGCTCCAGCACGTCCAAGAAATCGGACAGCTGATCGTATCTGATGTACTGCGTTCCATCTGGGTCGAACTGTTGCCAGATCTCGTAGTACATGTCGTAGTCGTCATCTGTCAGACCCTCCTGCACATCCTCGGTAGCTTGGGAGTAATTCTCCAAGATCACGGCGATGTACATGTTTATCACGATCAAGAAGCTGATCACCAGGTACGAGAGAAGATAGGCGATGCCGATCGTGGACGAACCACAGTTGCCCGGATATCCTATCTCGTTGTTCGGTTCCTGGCAGTCCTCCTCGTTTATTATACCATCGAGGACGCCATCCCAACCGGCAGACGTTGACATCTAGATCAATAGAAATTACACGTAAAGAATTTATTATAAAATAATACGAAACACGTTGCAGTGTCCTTTATACTGAAGCATACTTGGACAATTGTATTGTCATTGAACGTAATAGGTGTAATTACCTGGAATAGCAATATCATCGACTGGCCGAACGTTTTGAAATTGTATACATCGTCCAGTCCGCTCTTGTCTTTCACGTGCATGAAGAATGACATTCCAAAAATCGCGAAGATAAACATCACCAAAAACAGTAATAGGCAAATATTGAAGAGAGCTGGTAACGACATCGCCAGGGCGAAGAGAAGAGTTCGAATACCCTTAGCACCTTTCACGAGTCGAAGCACACGACCGACTTTTGCCACCCTTACTACACGGAGCAAGGTCGGCGATACGAAATATTTCTCAATAATATCGCTGAGAACCAGACCTAAAGGGAACATATATGTATTTTATTACAATAATCCTTAATACTTTATAAAATACTATTGCTATCGAGTGACGATAAGAAAGGATAAGATTTATGTGTCAACTAGATTAGGTTGTGCGATCTAGGTAAAGGCGGTGCTCTCTAGGTTGATAAGTGTTTTAGGTTCCATGCAACGGAAAATCTTTGCACATTGGATTACTAGTCTCGTAAAACTTAATTCATTCACCGAATATAAACTATGTGAAAAATTATGCGTTCCTAATTCTAATTTGATTTGAAAGCAATAATATTGCACGATGAATGATACAGAAAAGTTTCGTGAAAATAGTGTTTCTTATTTTGTTTCTTCAAGAAGAAGATTCAAGGTGTTTGATGCATGATTCAAGATTCAAAGGAACTAGATCAAAAAGAAAACGTGCATCACACAGTCCTAAGGACTATCATCCCTTGTTCTCTAATCTTCTCTTCTTATTAGATCTGGCTATAAAAAAAAATTAACATGCACTTTTAGATTGATAAAAAAAAAAAAAAAAAAACAGAGAGTTGATTAAATTAAAGCTCGATCACTCGTTAGATCACGCGGTGCTGTATAAGAAAAAAATATGTATCATTGTCGTAGGTTTTCGTGTTAGGCATTCAAAAGTTTAAAGATGAGCAGACTAGCAATCGATTACTCCTTTCTAAGAAGACTAATTTGGAAAAAGATTCTCGTAATACAGACCCGCTCTTACCCGATTTTTTGACTAATGATCGTCTTTACATCAATCAACATGTGTAAATACCAGTCAAATACGACATTATATCAATATAAAAAGATACCAACAAATGTTTAAACATTAAAGCTGTTTAAATTATGAATTTAAGATTGAAAATTTATTATGAAAAAACCAGATACTAAACTTGTTAAAGTTCATTAGAAATATATATAAAAAATAGATAAATAAATTGCGCAATCAAGTGATAATGAATTAAATTAAAAATCAAATTTTATGAATTTTTAAAATTAATATGAAAAAATTTGAATATTGATCTGCTTTATAAATAAAGAGCTATAATGTTGTTTTTAATGACTGGACACATGTTCATAACCATAAGGGAATGAGGATTATACAGGTAAGAAAGACAGGATTACACATAACATCAATGTAAGGCTACGTAACATAATGACGCTGATCAGTCGTTGCAGCACACGTGAAATATTAATCCTGTACGCTTTCTTTTTTTGCTAAGATGCTAAGTTTTGCGTGCAGTAGAGATGATGAATTGAACATGCTCATTTGCATCCTAATTAAAAAAAAAATAGAAGAGAGAGCTATGTTGTGTGACGAGAAAGCTAACAGGATTATCTTTTCCATTATCATATATCAATTTCACGGGGGCCATACGACTGAACTAATCATTACATTACATTACCTAATATTGACAATATAACAACAACAAAATCAAAGAGGTTCCATGGCTCCTTGAAATAGTGGTAACGCAGAGCGAAGATCTTCATGAGACACTCGCTGGTGAATATCACAATGAATATCATGTTTAGATAGTCCAGAACATCGCTGAAAGTCTGAGTTTGTTGATAGTGGTCCAACGTCATCGTAAGCATATTCAGTCCGATGAACAACATGATTATCATATCGAACTTTTTGTCCGTCACTATTTCAAACACTATCGCCTGCGGCCTCCACTGAAAGACAAAATGTTTGCGTTAAAATAGAGATTTTTTAATTGGAAAAAGAAAGAAGAAAAATTCGATAAGCACCTACTTCTTAATAAGCTAATCGGCTATCGAAATATACATTCACCAAAGTCTTACAATTTGAAATAGACAATTACCAAAATTTTACTTGAGATTTACTTAACTGTTAGAATTTTACAATGCAACATAATGCATCGTTAAAATTTTACAATTGAAAATTCCCAACCAGTAGAATTTCAAAATTATAAATTCCCACTCACAGTAAAGTTTCATAATTAAGAATTTCCTATTACTAAGATTTCAGAACCAAAGACTCTTATTCTACCAAAGTTTTATAATTAAAAGTTGTTAACCGCCAAAATTTTACCCCTAAAGTTTTACAATTTAAGATGACCAATCAAATTGCAATGTTCAAAGTTCAACTATACACAAAATTCGATACAAATGGACATAAGCACTGTAAAAAAGATTATCAGATTATCAAAGATTGAGTTCCTAGGATCAAGAGAAGATTCTAAGAGGAAGAAATTAAGAAATATTTCAACAACGTATTCTCTACATACTCTTGGACGTGGAATGGCCTTCAATGGTTTCTTGCTACCCATCTTTTTCATAGCGTTGTAATATTTCTTTTGGTCTTCCGTCATGAACATCTCGAGGGAACCACCCGCCTTTTTCTTCTGCTCGTTGAAGTTATCGATGATCACACCAATGAATAGATTAAGGGTAAAAAACGATCCGAATATAATGAAGAATACAAAATAGAAATACATGTAGATGTTTGTTTCACGAATTGGTTGTTTGTTGAGCTGTAGACACGAAAGAAAGATTAATTAAGGAATCAAACGATGGTTATTGATTAATTCGAGTTAGAAACGATACACTCACCTCCCTGGAATCTATCGCGTCATTCATGATCTGAATCCATCCTTTAAACGTGGCCACTTGGAACAAGCACAGATAAGCCTTTCCTACGTGGTCGAAATTCATCGGAGAATTCTCCCAGGTATAGTTCTCAGCCAAACAGGCGTTTCGATCAGGGATTATTTCGTGGCTGAGTGTTGTTTTATTGGCATCTACGCACTGTAAAGAGAACAAGAATATATAGTTAATTAAATAGAAAAATATACGCGCGATGTTTGACGATCTTTTATTACCGCATATTTTTTAAGGTAAACTAAAGGAAAAATAGGAATGTTCTGCTACCTTTAATTTTCCGATAGTGGCCTTTCGAGATAGACAATCGTATTTTTGGCCCAAAATGCAAATTCACCATCGTGAAAGTTTGAATGAAATGCAAAGTACTTTTCTAATTTGTTTTGAACTATTAATACAATTCGATGGAAAGATTAATATTACCAGTTGTAAGTTGTTAAGCTATATGTATAAGAATGGAAATTGAATACTTATTTAGGAATGTTGGGTCGTAAGTAAATTTCCGGTCAATAAATACTAAATAATTTAAGACGACGAAATAACTTTCTGAAGTTTTCAACGATTCGCGTAGGACTCTCTCTCTCTCTCTCTCTCTCTCTCTCTCTCATTTCCTTGATCAGATTTTAACACAAACATTTCTGAAATATGCTTCAAGCGTTACGCTTAACTACAAAAACACCTTTGAAATAATTACCTTGAAATATTTGCCGGCGAAAAGCTGTACACCCATAATGGCGAAGATCAACCAGAAGATAAGACACACCAGTAACACGTTGAAAATGGATGGAATGGCTTGAACCAAAGCGTTGACGACTACCTGCGAGACAAAACCGCTCGTTAAAGTATCTGAAAATCGGTCCGATCAATGTTTCTTTTTTTTTTCTTTTTAATTCTGTTTCTCTATGTGCTTAAGTATGCGTTTCTATGCATCTCTACGCGTTTCTAAGTAAATGACTACGCCGTGTATTACGAATTCATCGTATGTGCAATGTAAATCTTGGATTCATCTTTTGCGATAAAATAAACGAAACGATGAAACACCGCGCGAAGGCAAACAGGAATGTTGCGTTATAATTGTCGTACATAATTCGATCTCGACGAAAATTGATAAGAGTCCGAAAGAAATCCAATTGAACGTAATACATCAACGAAATTAGTCCTAGTCAATTTCTACGAAAAAGGGAAAAGAATCTGTTGTATAAAAATCTCATATCGCATTCGAATGTTCAGTTTTATATAATTTTTATCTGAAAACAAGGAGCACGCAACATCGCTGCTCGATCTCGCCCGATCTTTCACGATTGCACAGGATCAAATCAGGAAACAGAGTCGATAAAATATCTTGGCTCATCTTTATCGCAACAGTCTCTACGAAACGAGTCCAATCGAGTTTTCCCAAGAATTTGTTCTCTTTCCTCTTTATGGAACAGTAAACCGAGGTAAACCCTGCATACTTACTTCAACACAATAATTATCACGTTCAATTTCGTACAACTACACCGCACGAACATAGATTATATATATATATATATATATATATATATATGTATATGTATATGTATATATGTATACCAATAAACATCGAAATCACAAGTCTCCAGACAAATTCAAACAGACAAAGAGAGAAAAAAGAATTAAAAAAGAGAAAAAAAAAAAAATGAGAAAGAATCACGGCGAACACAAGGAGTGCCTCTGCGTTCACGAAATATGATATTCGCGAACTTCATGGAAACCGATAGACTTGTGAAAAAGATTAAGAAGGAACAAAGTATCGCTTTGCCTGATCATTGATCGATGTGACGTATGGTGCATACTTAACGTTGCTTCGAGATCACGACTACGAGTGTGCACATAGAATTCACACGATAAATAAACGAAAGCCAGCAGCAAGTGACGTACAAAGCATATAACAGTGAAACATTCCATTCGATATACTCGATGCATTTTGGCGTGCGAGAATTTTCAGCGTTCCTCAGCGGCAAGCAACAATCCCATGCAGAAATAGAAATAATATATAATATATATAATATATATACTATCACATAGTACGTCCGCAGATTTTACGTGTTTATATATTATATATAGTATATATATATATATATGTATATATATTTATATAGGTAGACAGATTATGCTGAAAATTAGTAGCTACGAACTACTGTATAATAAGATAGGGTAAGATAGTGTCAGGGCGTGGGCATGACAGTAACTCTACGCCCAGTATCTCAGCGACCTTGTATTACAGTTATGTAGAATCATTTTATGTCTGTAATGAGATATATAAACTGTTAAATTCATCCGAGAATGGTAAGTCACCAGTATGTTTGATGTAGGTATATAATACGTGTGTTGTTCGAGTATGTTGAGACCAGCTGTTTTCTAGATGAGGCACGTTTGTTTCAGGCTCGTTGAATTTCACAATAAGTATCTAAATACACCGCCGTTCGTAAATCTCGTATAAACTTGTCATTGTTATTTTACCACTTACTAATTGAATATGATTAATCGAAGGATACGTTTCCGAGTTGTTCGATTTACTATCTGTGGACACCTATGCAGAGAGGGTCATCGCCTACGCAGGCGTTCATATCGCTGAACTTCGTGTGGTTTTCTGTAAAGGTTATTAGGCAGATGAAGAGTGGAGTTCTCGATATTTTTCTAATTTCTTCGATAATTCGAATAACAACGAGTAATCGTAGATGGTAAAATTTGTTGGCAATAATAATTTAGAAATATATAGTTCCGAGTCTTTTCTACCAGATACACGCGTGAACATATTCTATGAAAAATAATAATATATCAGTACGTCATAATCGAAGCAATTTTCCTTATCTTCTTTTTCATCAATTCGTCGTTATTTGCAGTTTTTAAATGACTTTTCTTTACAAAGCATTTAGAATCCTATATGTTTATACAATATATCCTTTCTTCTCTTTATTATTCTGTTTTAGGATGGTCTAGCACCGTATGCTGGAAAAAAACTTGAGACACTTTGTACGTAAAACGAATACAAATCTATTGTTCCAATTGTTTCTCGTCGAATGGTTTCAATCTTCGTTTTACGTTTTTTCAAGCGCCCGTTTCGATCCTCGATTTTTCACCCAAAATCGAGGATCTATTTCACATTTTTGCCTGGCTTTTCTTTTAAGTAGTACGTAATCGATGTTTGAAACATCTACAAGGTATTAATCGTATCTTCTAAAGATATGAAAAACGTTTTACAAATTAAAGCGAGGAAGAAACGAGAGTGTCTTGGAAATCGTTCTTCTGGCTAAATCTGGCTATCTTCTAGAAATTATATAAACAGACTGTTGTCTCGAATTTACGAGAAGCGTTCGTCGATCCAAAATTTACGAACGGCAGCGTACGTGTGTCTCTAAGGTGCATATCTCGCGAGAATTATTCAATAAAGAACGAGTCTACGTGCCGTTCAAACATTCGCAGTTTTAAGCTCAAGTGCATTCGCGATCGCCCTACTTATGTTCACGTGCAAAAGGAATCGAGTCTTCGACACGGCGAGACCGAAGAGTTATTTCGTTAATTTTTCGAATAACTAAGAACAAAGTATGTAACTATATTTTAATGCAACAAAACTGAACAAAATATTCCGTCTCATACGAAACTCAAATCGGCCTCTTTGTCGAGTCTCGCCATGAAAGAAAAACGGTGCCGCCGTTAAACTGATTTTCCTTCTATCTTTTTTTTTTTATAGATATTCATTTATCATTTTATTCGTTATTTTTATTATCATTATTATTTCATAAATGCGATCTTTCAAGGAAACTTCGATAATTTTCTTTAACTGTTGAAATTGATAATTCTGCTAGAACGGCTAATAATTTTATTCGTTCGAGATAATTCGACGGCACCGAGAGAATTCAAATTGAAAATCTGGACGAATCGAAAATTGTCAACGGAGTTGGGCATTGTTTGATCAACTTAAGTCATAGCGTTAATTACCTAATGTGACAAGATGCAATGTAATAAGAACGAATCTACAAAATCTAGAAGCCACTTTCATTGTTACTTAACGTTGCTATTAGACTCGATAATTTGTTCGATCATTTAGTATTCTTATCGCAAACAACTTCGAATAGTAGACACAGCAGGTCAGACACTCTGAGACAAGAGTCTCGCTATACTCTGCCTCTGATTCGATAAACCTTAACCATACAGTTCTATCTTTGTTATTTGCTTTCTCTAGTATAATCACTAATTATTTCTTGCGACATTACGCTGCGATAATCCAACATATCAAACAATAAATAACGAGTATTTTTTGTTCGCAAGAAATTTCTAAATAAACAGTTCTACGTTACTCGTTCGTCATAGCAGAGATACTACTTCGTCTAAAGCTATCTCGTTATATGAAAATTATCCTATGATCGCGATATTTCTAACGACATATGCCCAACTCGGAAGCTCGATTCGCCCGCTAAAGAGAATGATCGATTCGGTCGGGAACATAATAAGAAAGTAATCGGCAAGGTCTGCTGAGACTGTGGGCTACATACCCGCATTCCCTGCATTCTAGACATCGCCCTGAGTGGCCTTAGGGCCCTTAGGGTCCTCATTGTTTTGAAGGCTTGGATCCCGCCAGCGCCACAGAGCGACGCTACGAAGTTAATGAGTGACACCTGCGAGCGAGAAACGAGAGCGGATCACAGCAACAGGTAGACAGGCTACTCGCGATACGAATTCATCATCATCATCATCATCATAATCATAATCATAATCATAATCATAATCATCATTATCATTATCATAATCAATAATCATTTCCAAACTTTCAAATACTAGAAAAATTTTAAGAGATAAGTAGAAACGGAAGAATAGAGAAAGAGAAGAAAATAGATAGCTAAAGAAAGGGTTAGGAGGAAGTAGAGGTTATTGGTTGACCGTCGACGCGTCAATTCGTGTTTTGTATGCTTTTCGTTTCATGTCTTATTTTTTCTTTTTTTTTTTTTTTTCTGATCTCCCGATTTCCCGTCGATGGATCGAGGAGTCCATTGAAGCGGATTAAAGTAACACAGGAGTCCGTCCCATCTGTGGAAATCGTTCCATTGAAATAGTGTATGATACACATCGTAGATACAACAAATATCCAGAGCAGGGGCACGAAGACATTGAGAGAAACCAGATATGGCACACGTAGCGGTTCACAGTGAACAGAGAATGGACGTCGTGTCACCCCTGTCTGCGTACAACCCTTCGCTAAAATGATGCTTTTTATAATGCGTTACCGCGTTCTATTTAGCAATATCGTGGCTGTGAAAGGGAATTTCAAGTATTCGCTCATCAGCGCTTCTTGCAATTCTAGGAATTTCGAAGAAACTAAAATATATAGAGTATTACGATAAGCTGATTTCTTTTAAGTTACGCAGATGTTTATTTATCTGAAAGACGCGATTGTACGCACACAGGCGAGAACGACCGACAATGCAGAGAGCAATGAATGAATTGATGAGAGAAATTTTCGGTTGCGAGCATGATAATCGGCTTCGTCCTGAAACAGATGAAAAGGTTCGTCATACCAGCAGTAACGACGCGCTAGATACCAATTTTTATATCGTTTCACCATTCGATACATTGTGATTGTTAAGAAGAGCCTTGCAATTAGAAAAGTACTTTCGATTTTGTTTCGATAGTCTGATAGAAGAATTAATCGATGTAGATGTAGAAGGTTCTATTTCTTTCTAACAAAGCACAAATTGAACAATAACTCGTTATTGCTACATGCTTTAGTATTATTAATAGATATTCTAATAATAATATTCTACGTAATTTTTTAAACACGACCACCGTTTCAGACTTGTGGGTGGAATATTATATTCGTAATGAGAATTCATGTTATTCTTTCATTGTAACATCAATTAAACTGGTACCATAGCGCGTTGTAACGTTGAAAAATCAAAATCCTGATGACCAAATTCCAAAATTACACGCGCATAATATATTACGTAGTACACACGCGTACATGAACACACAAGGAAGATTGTACATTACACACAAAGCAATATAATATGTATATAATGTATATATATATATAGTTTATATGTATAGATACACTGTACTTTGCACAACGATCACTGTGCCAAAAAAGACTGTTTAGGAAAGGCGTACATCGGCAGTAGCTAGTACGACAAAAACTCCAATATCAGTGCAGACACCAAGTAGAGACACCAGTGTACCTCTGTACACCGGAAAGCACACCACAGAGTACAAGGCTACGATCACTGTAGCGATCATGTCCTCTCTCGTCACTTTTCCCTCGGTTTTTACTTATTGTTCCCTTCTTTCTTTTTAATCGCTTTTTTTTTCAGTTTTCTTTTTTCTCCTATCGACTCATTAAAAAACCAAAATCTCGGAACAAACTTGACGGATTAAACATCAAAAAGTCGATTTTTAAAAATATTACCATTAGATATTCGTTTCTTTAAAAAGGTTTATAAATTTTGAGAAAGTACGAAGACATTATCATTCGAATAATACTAAGAGGATTGATAATTAATAGTAATATTATTAATTCTCCGTTAATTACTATTACGTTGAGCAATAAGACCACTCACGACTTCACGTTATTAAATCAGCACGCTCAGTGTTATTACTTTCGCATAAAATCTGTCGAAAGAAGTATGCAACTTCTCTATCTCGTTTCTCTATAGATTTATATTTCTACTGGTAAAGTTCAGATACATGTTTTAAACAATTTTTACAAATCATACGTATACACTAGTGAAAGGCGAAGGAACTTATCACTCGACTCGATAGTTATAAATTATGTATAAGAGAAAATTATCTGATTATAAAAGCAGCGCTGCTTACTCCTATAATATTATTTAAATAACAATGTCTGTTATTGAAATTAGAATTCTCCAAAAATACCATAGAAAGTTCTTTGATACTGTCACAAAAATTAATTTCTTCTAAACTCCGAAGATGAAAAAAGAAGTAAATTAACAAGCTGAAAGCTTGTAACAGAGTTAAATTTAAATTCCAGAAAAAATATTCTGTACATTATGTTTTAGTTTCATAAAATAATAAAATAATAATCCGTCAGATTTGCACGATTAGACGAAGGTCGTCGTATCACCGGATGAGGCTGCTCTTTCTCGGTTGTTTTTTTTTTTTTTTACTTCTCGTCGACCGATGACTTACTCTCATGCCCTCCCATCGTGACACGGCTCGTAAAGGCCTCAAGGCCCTCAGTGTTCTCATGGAACGGAAGGCCGGGATGTCGGCGGCGCCTGCCCAGATGGCGCCCAAGTTGATCAGTGAGAGCTATCATCATCATCAAATATCGATCAGATGGAACGTGACACATGACACATGAGATATACGTTATTATACGTAGACGAGTTTGTACTACGGTAATCCACCACGAGGGAGATTCCATGCTGAGCTCTTCCGCTTTGTGAACTGACTTTTCAGGTGGTCGGGAGGAGGGGAAGAAGAAGAAGAAGGTGGAGGACACACTTCGTCATTCAAAGAAACTGGAAGATGGGGAACTTTTGTTTCTTTTTTGTTTTTTGGAACAAGTTTACAAAATTGATTCTTGGAAGAAATCTCAAGCATCGAATGCTTTTAAAGAAAGTTTCTTTCAGAGTTTCTGTTTTCTTGCGTTTAAAGACTCTCATATCCTTTCTCTAATTATTTTCATATTTTTGTCTTATACAAAGTTGCTAAGATGATCGTTCCAGGTATAATGGACTTTGTATAAGAGATTTTTCTATGGATTTTATTGTAAGCTTGTTTCTGGTTGGGGAACGTAAACGAAGTTTAGCTGTGATATGAACTAAATTATTAAGTAGATTATAGACATTTTATAAAAATATGAATTATAAAAATATTTCCTTTTTGGGTTAAAAATAGAAATTAGAGATACTATTTTTTGGAGATAATCTAATATAATATTCTTCATGTGAGTAATCGTTATCTTATTAACTTATTTTATAAAAAATCTGAATAGAAATTACTAGACTTGCCCTTTTTTCCTATCCTTTTTTTTTCTTGAACGAAAGATTACGCACATTTAGATCATAAAACTACATGAGATATGTAAGAGAATTGATTGAATAAATATGACTTACCATGACAATGATGAAATCAAGCCAGCACCAAGCGTTCGTGAAGTACTTTTTGAAGCCGAGAGCCAACCATTTGATTAACATTTCGAGGAAGAAAATCACAGTAAATATTCGGTCCATGTAGTATAAGATATCTTGCAGAATGGGTCGTTGTTGAAGATGCACATCTTCCAAGGCCTTGAACATCGAACAACGCGTTTTCAATTATAATTCATATATTTTTAAAATTCACGAAGTAAAAGAATATAATTAGATGACAATAGAATAATAATAAAAAAATAATAAAAAAAGATAATGAAAACAGTAAAGAAGAGTGAGACATATGAAATGTACTTACGAGAGCCATACTACTCAAAAGGATCATCAAAATGACGGCAGTCTCAAAATACTTGTTCTCAATTAGTTGGAAGGTCTTCAGTCTCAAGTTGGCCCAACCCTGCCAAAATGGAGCGTCATCGTCACCAGCTAAGAACGGGAATTTCTTGTAACAATTTTCTGGACAACAGTCAGCCGGATAGTCGGATTCAATGGGATCTTCGTCTGCTTGGATAATTGCATCCCCTAGGACGCCTTCTCCCTCCTCTCCCTCTTCTCCAAGATCTTGGAAACATAATTTTTTGTTTTAAAAGGAACAATAATGATTATAATAATTATAATAATTAATGAAATATTGGCCAGGCTAATATGTAAGTATGTAACTATTTACAGACTTATTAATTACTAGACTGTGAATGTTTATGCGTTTATGAAGAAATTAAAAATCTAAAAACGCACATAATATGTGAAGAAAAAGAAATATTTGAAACATTTAAAATATACTCTAAATATACTGTATAATATAATGAAATAAGTATTCTGTTTAATCAGTTGTGTTGCTAAAAATATGAATTTGCACGAACGTCGAATTACTAATTATCTATACTTAGTATATTTTTTAGAACACTTCACTATCTTACCTTCTTCTTGATCTAGGTCTTCTTTACTCGCATCTTTCTTTTCTTCCCCATCCAACGAGTCCATACTTCCCTTATGACTTTCGTCCTTGAACGCTCTATTCTTGTGGCTGCCATATGATTTATTACTGCACAAAGAGTACCAGAAAAAAAAGGAGAGACAAACACGTTTGTAATCAACTCAATATTCCAGCGAAAGAATTGTTTTCAATAATAACTGACAATAACTAAAACCTAAAAATAAATTCACCTGATGGTATCATCCTCGTTCTGATTAATATAATCGTGGTCCAGCCTGTAGTCACGATGGTTTATCGAATTTGCTATAACTTTGCTGTTGTTCATGCACAGTTTACCCTTCTTCAATTTATTCTTTAGGTCTCCTTTGAAAAAAGAAATATTGCCTCATTTAATTATCAATAAATAATACTAATTCACAATAAATTTAACTCTTTTTTATTGAAGGCTGAATCATTGTTATTACGATGATCGAACATTTTATCCTTTAAGGTAAAGCGAACATAAAACAAACATGTATCGTATACATGTATATTATAAACGGATGTTGTAATTGCAGATGTTCTGCAACAGAACTTATGCGATGATCTAATAGTTTGATAGGATATTGATACGTGAATGTAACTTTCAATTATAAAGTAATGAACATGAAATATCTGCATGAGTAAAAATTGACTCAGCCTTCAGCTTGCGAGGGTTTAACTCTTGAAAAATTGAGTAGAATCGAAGAAAAGTGCTCGATGACTCGATCGAGGAAATATTCGTTTTCCTCGACACGCTTACCATGGATAGTAAATTCCATTCCATCTCCGATAGCAACTTCGAGTTGGTTTATCTCCTTGGCACTCTTTTTATCTCTATACGCATCCAGCTCGCCATCTGCAAGATCTAGGTCCCCATCGCGATCAATTCCATCTGCACAGTTATATAAAATCTCTAACCCGCCCTTATCAGAATCATTTCGTCAAAAAATATTTATCTGTATCGGACAGAGTAACTGACGTGGTTTTCATCGAGTAACCAATTCGTAAACTACGAAATCGTCTATTTTCTATCGTTGATCGAAAAATATTTAAGAAAAAAAAAATTGAAAAAATATTGTACTCTATTTTGATTTTTCTTTTCTTTTCTTTTCTTTTTTTTTCTTAATAGAATTTTTGTTTCATCGTTTTTGTTCATGCAGTATTTTTTTTTTGTCTAGCCTCGTTACGACGTTGTACTAATTGTAAGATGCTATAATTAACGACGGTGTACAAGTGTGACTAATTTTAATACGCGATACATGATGGATTATATTGTAGTCTAATTGTTAGTATTTAATATTAGGTCAGAATCGAAGAAGGTATAATTGTCTTTTTCTTTTCCTTTCTTGCAAAATATTAATAATAAGCAGAAGTTGTAAAACAGAAGAAAATACAACACTCTTTTGCTTGAAAACATAATGCAAAAATTTACGAGCAATTAATTTACGTAAATTGTAATAGAATTTTGATTTGTTACGTTCGTTGTCATATTAATATATGATTAGCGCTATATACAAGGTGTCGTAAAATAAAGTCACATAAAATGATGATCGAATAATAAATTGCATAGAGTTTACTTCAATACTCTTGAAAATGTAATCTCCGATTTTATGATATACATATAACATTTAAAATAATATCACCGTACGTTAGTAGTAATTTAATATTGTCAGGGTATTCTTGCAATACTAATAGTAAAATTTCTTTACGTGTATCACAGAAACAAGTTTGATAATAAAAGAAATGAAATTTTACAGGTAAAGCCACTTTTGACGTAAGAGTGTAAAATGATCGAAGGAAAATTGATATAATCTATAATTTGTCAATTTAAAAACTATGTAATTACCATTAGTTGATGAATTGTTACGTAAAAGAAGTCAGATCATATATAAAGTATAGCAATTAAACAATTCGTGTATCTATTATCAATCATCTTATTAATTATCGATTATCATATACGAATCACAGAGTTTGGTTCGTACGCATTCATTTTTATGATCATTTATATGATCATTGTATGATCTATGAACTCTTCTCTTTTTCCATATTTTTTGCCACTAATAAATAGTTAGTGAAAATTATTTTGGGACACCCAGTATATAAATAAGACATAACTCGAATCCATTTCTGGATCTCAATAATATTCACTGCATATTTCCGATTAATCTAGATTTTCTTATCACGCAATCTCTGAAAATCAGATCAATCCAAATGTATCGCGCGATGCTCCAAAATCTACACTCGATCTTATTCGATAATTTCGAAGCAATGATTGATTTTGATTCGGGAGACGAGACGTTTAATTTCTCCAACGTGAAAATAATAGGCAAAGCAACGTATAACTGCCAGGCTAATCAGCGAAGCAAAAATTAATCTATCCTATTCCTGTCCTCTTTATTCTCTCTTCTTTTCTCTCTGTTCTTCTCTCTCTCTCCCGCTCTGTGATTTTTAATTCGTGGAAGAAACGTAGAAAAATAGCGAACCGATTGAAAACTCTGCATTAAAAAGATAAAAGAAAAGTAGAGAATCACCAGTCAACGTACTCTGTCGTTTACGCAAACAAATTAGAAAAGAAAAAAAGAAGAACGAAGATTGTAATAATTAAAAAGCACCAAATCTAGAAGAGATCAATAAAATATTAAAAAGAAAAGGATCGATCTCGCTATTTTCGCGCTGTTTCCTTCTTTTCGTAGTTTTTCACTTTAATAAAAGAACATTTCTTTTCGTCCGTTTCGTCGACTGGCAGCGAAATAAAGGAACTTAAAGAAATAAAACGGCTGTTCTTTTTTCGTTTAAAGTGAAAAGCAGAACTGAAAAACAGTGCCACGAACTACACAGCGCACACAGCAAGCGATCTGATTGGATATAAACCTTCTTTCCAACTGTTGGACGGTCCCTCACCTGGCGCCTGATCGGATATCTGATTGGTGAGTTTGGCTCGCATCATTTTAGCAAGATAAAGGACATTTCGCTTGATCCACTTAATGAATCGTGCTATTCGATCGATCGCCTCCGCGATCTTGTTCGTATCGTTGTCCGCGGTCGGCGCCGATAGATTCGACGAACCGAAGTTGCTCAGCAACAAAGCCAAGAAAAGATTCAGCACCTGTTCGTTTGCACATCAAACAATTTTCATTTCGTCTCGGGCTCGCGTGTTGCTTCTATCTTTAGATGATAAGGAGGAACATTGGCCTACTTGGTATGATGCTTTAAGAAAGGAAGTGGCAGCTAAACTTACAAGCTTGTAATCTTTAGGGTTGACCGTGTTAAAATAGGAAGATCGAAGGGCCGTTTTTTGATAAAACGAGTAGGATTCTATTTACGGAATTTTAAATTAAATATATTGGAAAATAATATTGGAAGATACTTTGATTTTAAAGATGAATATGCTTTAGAGCGTTTATGTTAAATCTAAGAACAAGATATACAAGAGCTTGATTTTGGTAAAGGATGTAGGATCCTTTTGGAAAGGATGTTGGTAATTGCGTTGGAAAATATGTACATGCTGCGTCGAAAGAAGCGAGAGATTCTTTGGTTTGAGAATGCATATATAACTTAATTTCTTAGAGATGAAAGGAATGTACTTCATAATGTACGTTGAATTTGAAACATCAAATAATTGGAAGAATCTAATTTTTTGGTAAGGATGTGTTGAAAAGAGGTAGAATTGAATTTCTAGAACGTACTTTGAAAATGTATGTATGTTGAATTGAAAAAATTGAAAAAAGAAAAAAAAAAGAGAAAAAGGTGAAGAATATTGTAAGGAAGGCGAATAATGATTTAAAAGATCTAGTTTGCTAGGACACTAATATGAACAACTAATGACTTTTCTTAAAGATGAGATTTTAGATCTGCTTGAAAATACAGTGTCGCTGCCGATTCTTTATTAGTAAATTTCTTTTCCTGAGTCTTCAGTTTTTTCAGTTCAACATACTTTGTAAGATTAAGCCTGAAACTAGAAATTCGTGAGCAGTTACAAATGTTACAAATTATCACTGAAAATAAACTTCCATGTAATTCATTAGACCTCGTTTAAGAATTGGCAAGAAGAAAACAGAAGGATATTAGACAAACCTTGTGAAGAGTAATTTAATAATTGGAAGTAATTTAGTATCGGTTAATCGTAAGGCTCGTTAAATATACTTACAACCAGATTACCGATGACAACAGTGGCCAGAAAGAATGGTATGCAAGAGACGTCGCCCACAAGCATACAATCCCACATAGATTCAATCCATTCTCCACAGAGTACGCGAAACACGATCATGAACGAATGCATAAAATCGGTGAAATTCCATCTCGGTAGATCTCCATCGGGGAACCGATCGACGTTGTCCGTATAGTTCTTTCCAAACAGTTGCATACCCATCACGGCGAAAATGAAGATGATGATACATAACACGAACGTCAGATTACCCAGCGCGCCTACTGTTCTGCCCATGATGGAAATTAGCAGATTCAACGTAGGCCACGACTTTGCCAGTTTGAACACTCTTAACTGCAAACACAAAGATTATTTAATACTTTTTATTATAATTTGTTAAATGAAAGTAAAAAGAAAGATATAATAGATTCTTTATCGTTCTTATTATCCACGTTATACAGTATATTATTTGTCTTTCTCTTTATCTACCTAAAAATAGATTTCTGGTATTTTCAGGATATTTTATATGGAAATCGGTTTACAAGTAATACAAATGCGTGAAATAACTTACCAATCTGAACGATCGCAATACGGAGAGACCTTGGACACCTTCCAATCCTAACTCCAGAAGCGAAAGAGCGACGATAATGAAGTCGAAAATATTCCATCCTTCTTGAAAATAATATTTCGGACTCATTGCTATCAGTTTCAGCGTTGCCTCGATACCGAATGTTGCCGTGAAGAACTACAAATATAAAAAAAGTAAATAATATCATAAGTGGACAACGATATTATTCACTCAAAGAATCAAGAATAAAATAATCTCTTCAAAATTATAAAATATCTAAATAGATACTATATAAATGAATTTAAAATTTGTTACACATGAGATATATATTTAAAAATCATGTTACTTACGTAGTTTCCTGTCTTGAGTACTTTTTCCATATCCTTGTCCATATCGTGATGATCGAGCGCCATGAACAATGTATTGACGACGATACAAAGGGTGATGAACAACTCTACGAATGGATCGAACACCACAAGAGACACGTATTTTTGAAACTCAAGCCACAACCAGCAACAATCCCACACGCAGAAGATATCGATGCAACGCAGCACCGCGGCCAACAATTTGTCCTTAAACTTTGGCCCTTCTTCATCGTCGTCTGTCGGAAAGTAATAGGTCGAAACTGTAACGCGTGTTAGTAATTTTGTCTGGCACCACTCTTTTTGGGGAAAGAGGTTTTCTCGTTCTTTCTCAAGCTTGCATAGTATTTTATTATACATTCCTTTTGCTTTCTTTATATATTCTTTTTAGCTCATTAGACCACAGATTATCAAATACGAGAAACAGGCAGGTGTGTTTACATATCATAGCAAAACAGAACCAAAAACGAAGGGAAGAGAACAAAATTCAGTACACAGGAACACTACACACCTTTCCTGGAAGCAAAGAAAAAGAGAAGAGAAAATAAAAATGGTGCGCATTCAAAGCGTTTTACGTAAATGTGCAGGCAGCAAGAACACGCGCAGCCCAAAAGCTGTGTGCGAGAGTGTTGTAAACAGAAAAATCACAGCGGCCAAGTGGGGAATAGAAGTGCTGCATGAGTCACTATGCGGAAGAAAGGGATGAGAACAAGTTTAAATAAAATTCGTGGACGTTCAAAGTGCAATTAATCCTCAGTTGGCGGAACATAGTACTGATAGAATGGAATAAATTGAATTTCAAGAAATAAGGATAAAAGAAACGCGCTATATACAATTCTCAAAAGAGTTACTCAAATACATAAACTAATGTAATCTCCTCTTTAAAATATCTTTTCAAATATTAAATCTCCTTTTTTTGCCATAATTTTAATAGAAACCTCATTCAACCATTTGTGGATAAAAATCATAAAAAACGTGAACACCATTAAGTATACACAGGAATAAAATCTGAATTACAATAAACAATAATTACAAATAACCTAAAGGAAAAAATTGAACGTGATAGAAACAATTGATCTGATTTGATCCTTTTAGACGTTGCTATATTGGCTTATGCAACAACCTAAGATCGATGTGCGACAATGCTACTTGGTGTTCTCGCTAGTAATATCACTTTAGAAGCGCTAATCGCATTTTCTAGAGCACTGAGTGTCGATGATACGGCGAATGATAGTAATCATCGCTCGATGAAGCTTTCTGATTCTACATTCTTCATTGTGCAACGCAGGCAAACGCGGTGGTGCCCTCGAAGCGAGTGCCTTCGCGAAAAAATACTATAGTAAAATTAAAGTTTCGCTGCAGTGTACGTCGGTGATCATACGAGGAGCTGAGGCGAAATCCAGGCACGAAGCGACCAGGACCGTGTAGCTGCAGCGAGGATGTTTAATCTGTGTCGTATACATCAGGAAACAAACTCTGTTTCCCCAAAAGAAACTATCACAAACTGTTCTCATTTATATTCGTTTCTTTCTTTTTTTCGTTTTTCTGTTTCATTTATCCATCCAAGTGTTCGAGGGCTTACGCACTGCAATTATTTCGATCAATTTATTTATTACGATCTAGAAGATTATTTGCATCGTGTATCTGTGAGTTCTATCTCTTATATTTGTTATATTTTTCTTTGCTTTCCTTTTCCTTTAAATTTTTGTAAGACAATAATAAAAACGGAACTTATTAGGACCAACGGGAATTATACCATGCACAGTAATACACATTGGTATTAATGCAATAACCAATAATGAATAAAATTAAAATAAAAATAATTCGTTGGTTATTTTGATATAAGAGAGTCTGGACACAATTATAAATCGAAATTAAATAATAGAAAAAAAAGAGAGATACAGATAGATGTATATAACGTACATAACGTATGTAGGAGTCAGTCTACTATGTACAAGGCGCGCAGACAAAAATCTTTAGCACTGAATATCAACGGAGAAAAACTGTACAAGAGTCTTAACAACGGTGTACACCAAAATGACAGGATGCTCATCACACAAGAGATACACATCTGTGATAAAGGGTGATAGAAAACTGTAAGAAAAAAGAGTAATGTGAGCGAAGGAGCTGAAACTCGATATTACCTCCTTGCTCCGGTGTTCTGCTCTGTCGACCCGCGGCCTGCTCTATGATATCGTTCAGCACCATCACGTCTGCAAATAAACGACACATTATTTTTTCTCCCGGGAAAAATTGTTTAAAAATTGTTAAAAAATTGTTTCGAATGTGCAAAATAATTATCGCTAAATTATTGTTTTTTTTTTTAAATAAATTTACCTTTCATATCAACTACGGCATGTTGTTGCGAAGGCTCTATAAACGGATTGTCTTGTTGCTTTGCCTTGCCCATGGGATCTTCTAGATCACCCTCCTGAAGATAAAATAAAATCTTTATTCCTTCGTCAGAATCTTTCCGTAACATATAATCGAGTAGAAAATATATTCGACAAGTGTACTTAAGGATGTTCAGCTTTAAGGAAAAAGAAGACGGATCTTACTATTCGATGTTTGTAAAACACAGAAACAAATAAATATTGGTACGAAGATGAACGAAGAAATAAAATAATAAGGAAGTGAAGATAAATAGCAGATGAACTAAAACTAAAATCTTCTAATTATATTTACTAAATTAACGAAGCCTTATTCTGTAATTAGATAAAATATTCATTTTCTCTCATATGTATATACAGCAACATAAAATAACAGAGAAAGAAAGCGTTTTATTCGTGTATACTATCAAACACCATCACCTAAGGACAGCTCACAGACAAAAGCCCCTTAAACTACCCTGAAATAAACCACTCCATCCTATTCCACCACTTCAAACTAGTACAACCCCCCAAAAATCGCCTACTCACGTAATGGTACTTCTGATTAGAATCCGTGAAATGACCATTCACGGATGGTGGCCTGACAGATCTGATTCTCAGCTGGCTCTCCTTCGTCATCGGTTTCCCCGCGTTTGCTATTCCACCGATCAAATCACCATGGGACGTGTACGAAAGCCGTGATGCGTGAGACGTGTACGACGAGTGCCTGGACCCAAGATTCGCGTAGTAGACGGGTACGACGATCGTGCCATTCTCCTCGGACATTGGCGTGACCGCGTTCGAGTCGTCCGCGTATGGCAGGTGTTCCTGGGCGTCGAGGAACGTCGACAGGACCAACGGTTTCCGGTCGCCTCCTGGCGGTCCGACGAAACGGCCCCGGCCATTTCTGATCGTGAACTGATGGCTACCGCGGCTGCTTCGACGAAGATTGAACGGTGAGCCAGGCAGGCTAAGACTCGCCTGAAATTACAACAAAGCGGACCACCGCTTTTCTCTCTCACCGTTCTCGAGTTTCTCTCGAAAAGCGTGGACGTCAAGGGATACACGTTTAAGGGAGCAGGACGGGTTTCTCCTCGTTCTTTTTCCCCGTATCATTAACCCTTTGCGGCCAGGTTTGGGCATTTAAAATTTGTCTTCAAAGTCGGATGTCTTCGCAGTGGCCGCATTCGAAATTTCTCTTTGCGCTTACTATTTGTAATTACGTAATTTCAAGGCTCATGGATCTGTCTTTGGGTTTAGAGTCTTACTGTTCAATAGCAAGAAGAATTTGTCTTCGATATCGGATAGATGTTGATTGTTATTGAAGATAAATATTCATTGTCTTGAGCTTTATTTGATAGTATCGCTAGGGAAGTACACCGACCGCAAAGGGTTAACCCTTTCGAACCTTGTGAACGCCTATATGCGTCGAACAGAGTCCATTCTCTAGGACTTGGATCCGTGCATTCGAAATGGAAGAAATTCCATTGGTTTGTAAAACGTTTAATGCGAGTTTGAGAAAGTTTGTGATCATTTTCCTTGGACAAATATATGCACTGTAATTTAAATCTTCTTTGCAATAATCGCAAAGTTGAATTGTTCTCTTTCATAACTTGATAGATTTACATATGTTGTAATCGGTAGTTGCATGGTTCGTGATGCACTTTTCTTGTTGTACATATTACGTGGAAAAATTTAATAGTAGAAGTTGACTATTGTATTTATCGCTCAAGTGATTCTATGCAATATGTATGCAGGATATCTTTAGACAATCAGGTTTTCTTTTAATACTGTACACCACTATGCGATAATCAGCTTGCTTTTTCATTATTTTTCAGTCTCCATAAAAAGACCAAAAGCTTATTCGGGCCACGAAGCCACTCTGAGACATTCTGTCGACGTTTAATGCGTGGTATAAAAAAACAATCTGTACCGAAAGGGTTAAATCCACTTTCCTACGGGGACTCATCGACGAGTCTTTGGAGGATCTATCAAATGAAAATGGTCGCATGAAAGCCTGTAACCATTTTTTATCTGAGTCTTAATCCCTACAGCGAACGTTGAAGTTATGATCACCATGTTGAGATTAGGCTCGAAGCTCAATGCCTCCATGGAGAGACAAATCCTATCTAGTAATTCTGACATTGCTAATTTTATTCTTGCCAGCTTAAAGGCTACGTGAAGCTCAACATAGTATTTCAGTGGTGAAGTTCATGAATTGATGTGGTCGTTTCGATGGTTCTAGAGATTGAGGCAGCTCGTAAGAGAAATTGGTAACAAAGAATGTTTGAGATTCTAAAGATTTTAAATCGAACCGTTCTGCGTAAGAATATATTAATTCTCTGGTTGCACTTCTCAAGTAAGATCAATCCTGGACCTGCCTAGGTCCTACTCTTTTCATAAAATAAAAAGTTGTGTTCATAAAATACGAATTTACAGAAATATCCACAATTGAATTAAAATATTCTGAATGAAATTAACTACTAATAAGAGTATTCTATTTTATAAATAATTACTTTAATTAGTTAATTACTTTAATAAAGTATTCTACTTTGAATAAACCAATAACCGTTGCATTTTCTTTTTTTTTTAAATTTCCAACATTTTTAATTTCGTTCAGATCGACTTCACGGCAACGAGTGCAAATAAAAAAGGAAATATATTTGTCACATAAAATGTTGCACTAGTTGTCCATCGAATCTTCAAGCATTCTTGAATGACAGTAATAATGGTCCTCTAATGGTAAATTTGGTGGTTTGATAAAAATCGTTCCGAACGCGTGAAACCTTCGACGATCGAATGGTGTATCGACATGAAGTTTCGGATCATGGATCCTGTACAACTATTTAGTACGTACGGTCGGCGGTGACAGACACGTCGTGACACACATACCTTCCGCAGGCTTTCCTGGTAGGCATAAGTAAACTGGCCATTAGCGGCGCGAGAGACCTTAAGAAAAAAACAAGAAAAGATATCTCCTACCAAACGGCTCGTAACGTTGTCTAATGTGTACACCAAGGAGGCACTCGATACGGATATATATGTTTATATAAATACTTGCAAAAGCGTTACATACACAGAGAAATGATAGAGATAGAGAGATAAAAAGATAGAGCATGATGTTAACAACTGTCGTCGCAACATATCAGGGTAAAACGATGTTGATCAAATGTCGTCGTTGTTGAAACAGATGTAAGGGAGACACGAAGATCCGCGGTATCTACATAGTATAACATTGCTATCATAGCTACTTTCGTGGTTTCATTTTGTTGGTCCTTGCAGTTTGAGTTATTAGGGATTTCTGGGTCTAAAGTATGTTTCTTTGGAATGTGAATCTGATATCTTCATATAGAGTGTTTTCTGGTACCAATATTATCATGCAAGTATCGATATTGCTATAAATATAATAAACTATTAATATTGGTACCATAATGCCACTAATAGTGTTAAATAAAATAATGGATTTCAAAATTTTGACGAACAACAGATTCACTCTCCAAAAATACACACTTACTCTTGGAAATCCCTAACAATTTGTATTCACGTATTTTGATATAGAATAAAGTGGAAAGCAAGTATCTTACTAAATATATATTAAAGTGGAAATAAAGTCTCTTACTATACATACATTACGATGGAAATCTTATCCATCTGTCAACCTTCTTAACCATTTCTCCACCAGTAACATCTTTGATTACAGAAATGTTGAAAGCGTTAAAAGATGTTTATTGAAAATAGACCTGCATATTTTCTGTGTGATTTATCAATCACATTCCTATTTGAACCGAAAATTCGTATCTCCTTTCTCTACTACACACATGCGTTACCATGCAAGACGGCACAGAATGAAACGTTACTTTACGTCGACGAACGATGATATCCTATTTGTAATTAAGACGCGTCCGCGAGAACCACATCGGTGATGATGAAACCAAAACGAATGCAACGCTGTCAAAAATCATCAAACACCATTCGAAACCAAGACAGAATCAGTGAAGAAATTTCAACGCAACGAAAAGCAAGGATTTCAATAAGCGTCCTAACGATTTACCAAATTTGATCATTACTCAACAATCGATTACAGTAATGTACGACAAGCATGCTACAGAGCGATAGACTTTTATGAAGGGGCTCGACTCGTCGCTTTCAAACGCTAACTTAAGCCTAAGTAGGACGTTTCCTCATCATAATTCATCAACCATCCTTGTTTCTCAAGGCATTCTCCTTTCCATCTCCCTAAACTGCCATCAACCATACCATGATAAATCCACCATTTCTGCTCAGTTTACCATCATCGGTTGACGAACGCTCAACAAGACGAATCAACGCCATCCCTGTCCTTCAAGCGGCTTGCAATGCACCATTGTACATACGTAAATTGATAGAACAGAGCTGTCCACATGAGGATTCTTACATCCTGCTCCATTTGTTGCAAATTACTTCAGTTGCAAATATGTTTTTCTATTATCTCTATGTAAGTTTGTTGCTCAATAAATCTTGGGAATTTTACAATTTTTGGATTTTGAAATTTTGAAAGTTTGCAGCTTCCGAAATTTTCCGATTTTTGACGTGGTTAATATCGAATGTAATACTTGACACTTGAAAAAAAATATGTTCTCTGCACTCTCTATGCATAGTACACTCGCCTTGTAAATTTGTCTACAGTACAAGATTTACCCTTGAATGATATTAATTTTCTGATATTCCTATCACAGTAAGGAATCTTTAGTTCCCACACAGATGCTTAAGGATTACATAATCTCCTGTGGACAGGCCTGTGTAGACCATAAGAACAATCATCAAAACGTAGTTCTGTAACAAGTGAAAGGAATCGAACAAAAACCGTGTACTTTCGTAAGTTTTACCGACGAGTCGAGTCGAGATCGAACAGCCTCGCGTGAATCGCTCTCGTAGAAGCGAGGTCAAGGGGGACAAGTTCGATAACAGGAGGCAAAAGATAGTACATTACGTCAAAGGAGGATAAATCGATGGTACGAAAGAGGGAGACATCGGCCAGTCAGACACTTACAGCGCTGACTTTTCGTGGTTTAGTGGCGGCCGTGTGATTGTTGATCTGTTTCACTCTATGCTCGCTGATTGACTCGATCGAACGTATGCTCATCCTCTCCTTGTTGTTGTCGTCGTTCCCCTTTTCCTGACCAACGAACAGTTCATAGCTATGACATGAGAAGTCTGACGGTGATTTGACGATCTGATCGGCGGCGGCCACCGCCGCAACGGTTGCCGCCTCCCGAGCCGCCGCCTGCGCCGCCAGCTTATTCTCTTTCGCTAGAGCTGCTTCCTCGGCTTCCTGTTGCAATTCAAATACATAAAATTTGTAGTTTCATCGATTTTTGTAGATAGATTTATTAATTAAAGTTCAGAAACCACACTGATCAACCGCGTAAATTGAAAAGTAGAAAATAATAACATTGCAAACATTATTGTTCAAGTAGACTTTAGAATCGACTATTACGTATGTCATATTGTTCCGATAATTGAACTTACAAGAGTGAATCATTTGTTTCTTGAGAACCAAATATTGATCGAGTACTTATATTATAAAATAGAGTTGACCTAGGAGTCGATAATTCATGAGCTTCTTGTTAAATACTTATCATACCTTATTTTTATCTCAAAAATAAAATGTTCACTTATGAAGTCACAGTTTTCTTAGGGATACGTACTCTTATGGCTTCTTCCTCAGCAGCTTCTTCTTCTTCAGCTTTCTTTTGCAACTCGTCATAAGACATCGCGACAATAGCGAGGATTAAGTTAACCAGATAAAAGGAGCCGAGGAAAATGATCACGATAAAGAACAACATATGCCATGGACCGGCCGATCTGAGCACCAGTTGATACAGATTTTCCCAATAATCTTGCGTCATCAAACGAAAAGCGGAGAGTAGAGCCCAGCCAAAGGTGTCGAAACTCGTGTAACCATAATTCGGATTTTCACCGTATCCTTGTAAACACGTGTAGCCAGGAAGGCACTGCCTACATTCAACAAAGTATATTCATTAAATACACTAACATACAGCAGCAAATAATGTACAATAATGTACGAATTAGAAAAAAGTGGTGAAATTACCCTGCTCCAGATGAATTTCCACACAAAGGCATGTTTTTCGCCTCGTCCACGTACCAATTAGCTAAACGAAATAATAAACAAGATCAAACAGAGTTCACGAACTTGACCATAGAAGATTTACCGTAGAATTATTTAGAACTTTAGTTTTTATTTGGACAAAATTTTAGACGCGACACTTCGTTCAAATGACTCCGAATGGCTGAAGAAAAACTCTTTGGAGAATTATTCATGCTTCCACGGGGCCCATTAGTAGAGAAAAGTTTCACAAAACATTAAAAACTTGCGAATATTATGCGTACAATGTAAAAAGTAATTACCAAGAAGTAAAAAGATTCTTTCAAAGAAAACGATCCAAAAATATTATATCGATTAACATCGTCTCGATTATACTAAATCATCCCGTTATTATTTCAACATTTTAAGATTATTCTCGATAGCGTAGATATAATAAACTACCCAATGATCGCTAATTAAAGAAAAACTCCGAAAATTACTTGCCATTGAAACGCCTACCAATCTCTAACTTCTACATCTCTAACAATCTACATGAAATGAATTACATACTTTCATTGCTAACGAATCGCTCCCAGTTTTCATCGGTGAGGTTGCCCCAGGAGCCGTCCTCGGGAAAGTTCTTTATACACTTTTGCGTGAGCACCCCCATGTAAATCTGGAGGCCCATCAGCGCAAAGACGGAAAGAGAGAACATCGTCAGGATTATCACATCGCGCAGGTTCTTCACGGATTCTATCACAGCGCCGACAATGGTTTTCAGACCTGGCGAGCGAAACAAAAAAAAAAGGGAACCAGATGGATTTGTCAGTAAATAAGCGACACTTTCGACGACGACGACGTTCAAGTGGCGGGCATGGACGTAAACTTTCTTACGTATGTGTTCTTT